>JAUESP010000307.1:2897500-3497500 GCA_030914335.1 Drosophila borborema
TGGCCACCTTTGCCAAGATCTCTGGCCTCGACTTGCCTCGCCAAAAAGCAGATATTGTAATACACTATATTCTCTATCTATACATATACAATTCTCATTGTTATCCATTTCAGATAACACTCGCCTTCGACTTGGTCAAGCGCGTGGACTGGATGCGTTTGATCGTCGATAACTGCGAGCCGGATATGTTTGCGCTGCTGCGCAGCTTCTCGCTGATCATCAACACGCATCGCAATCGTCTCGCTCATCCGCACTGGTCCACGACCATGGGCGCCGAGATCCACAAGTTTTTCATGCAAGTGCTACGCACTATCCGCTTTTCCAGAAAATACAATAACCTAATCATGATGGTAGGTCCAGATTATATATATGTATACATAATAGTTGATCAGCAATGAAACAAGGCATATATGCCTATATAATACGTTCAATATCTGGTTCATATAGTACAGAGCGTTCGATATTTATCGAACTGTATTTTATTATATATATACAATTGTATATATTATATAGAAGAGCCGTCAAGAGCTGCATATACTATATCATATCAAATATTGAATTTTATATATTTTTTATTTATCGATTTATATTGAACTTGATGCTGCTCGATTTTTATAGTATCATTTATTTTTAATAACTCCTAATTTTTATATATTTTAATAATGTATGGATATATATATGGATTTTTCAGATGGAGCGTTTTATTATATTTTGTATAGTACGTGGAACGACAGCCAGGTATAACTTATATGCATAGCTGATATGGTGACGATAAGAAATGAGAGCGTTGCAAGCACTTCTAACGAGCAACGAGTAACGAGTTTTATAAGTGATGTTTACGCGCGTTACTATTCGCTGGTTTATTTGATTCATGTCTACGAATCGTTCGCTTGTACGTCGATTTTGCTTATATAACTCGCTTCTTCATATAACTTACGCGCTTTTATGACACATTCGTTTGTTCTGCTCGTTGTCTTACTTTGATAACTAAACTTATTAGATAACTCATTTTTTTTTTTGTCAATCATTACTCGTTACTTATTTTCCTCAGTTAATCTTCGACACTTGTTAAGCAATACTTGTCCAACGATACTCGTTACTCGTCACTTAGGTCTCGTTATTCACTCATTCCCTACTCGTTACTTGTTCATTACTCGTTACTTATCACTCACTACTCATCACTCAATATTCATCACTCATTACTCGTTACTCATCACTCAATACTCATTACTCATTACCTATTACTCATCACTCATTACTCACTACTAATTACTCACTACTCATCACTCATCACTCATCACTCATTACTCATCACTCATCACTCATCTTTCATTCGTTACTCGTTACCATTTATTCTAACTGTACTCTATTGTCCTTTTCTTGCCTCTTACAGCTTTCATCCCGCACATGTGCTTGACACCGGATCTCCAACGCGCTAATCGAGCAACCAAAACATTCTATTTATTTATTAATTAGAGTTTTAACTAATTAGGTTTTTCTTTTTTGCATGTGTTGCATTTGTTATCGAGGCTAATGTTGTGTTGCTTGGTTGAGTTTGCGATGTTCAACAAGTGAAAGCTTTTCATTATTTTTTTGTATGAGGGGTTAGGGTCAGAAAGCTTCAGCCCTCCTATAAATTTGGGGGCATGGCCAGGCGGGTTTTCGACATTTGGTTTGGCGGCGACAGAAATTTTGTAGTTTTTAGTCGCGTTTCGGCCAAGCAAAGTGACGGAGAATAATTTTTTTTTTCTTCAAATTAATAAATAAAATAATGAAAACTGAATAAAAAAAAATTAAAGATTGCTGTGAAAAAGATTGTATTGAATTAATTGTGCTCGACTTTATTTCGGGTTTCCTTTCTCTTTTTTTTTTTGTCTTTTTTTGTATATGTTTTTTGCCTAGCATATGGCGCCGGAAAATGCGCCGCCGCGCGTGCTGTTGGTTTATAGCGCCAAAAACTAATCAAAGGTAATGCTTAGCTAACGGTTACAGCCGGTGACTTAGAGCCCCACCCACCAGTGCTATCATTCCCCAGCTAGTAGATATAAACATTATTTTCATACACACACACACGCAGAATTTGTTTGTTATTCGCACGCAATGGCGAAATCTTCAATTTTGTGGATTTTTAGTGCGCTGTGGCACGCCACCTGTTGGCTGTTGGCGTCGACTGTGCGTATGCCGTTAGGCGGCGGGCAGCTTAAATTGCGTTGTGCTGAGCGAATCCGCTGATCGATAAATGACAGTTGTTTATGCATGGCATTAATGTTATTATGCGAAGCCCCCCTCCTTATCGCCGCCGTCGCTGTCGTTTGATAACGGCGAAAATACTATCTTAAGTCATTGGCTTAGAAGCTCGGTTTAGGGCGGAGCGTGTGACCACGTGTCGTGACACGAGCTCTCAATTATTTGAACGGCTTAAGCTGTGCCATCAGGCGTTGCCAGACATCAACAATTTGAATTTTCAAATAGTTAACGACGAAACTCAAAACTGTCACAGTCTGGCAGCGCCGGCAACGAGATTAAATATATGATAATAATAAAAATTATACATTATAATTTTCAATTATTAAAGATAATCGCCTTAAGCGCATTTATGTAGCAAAATTTCCAAAGCTTTATTTTTCAATTAACTTTTGGGCATATCAAAAAAACATATCAGAACAATGTTTAAGAACGTCGAATCAAAGGTCCGTAGCATTTCAAGTATTTACTAATACGACTTCTTGAGTATGATTAATTTGTACCGCAATACATGTGTTTATTTATTTCTAAATTTTTTTCATATATCGCTTATCACCAACAGGCGGTAAATTAATTTTGTTATTGCCCTTTTCGCTTGGCCAATGGAGAACACGAAAAATGTTAAAAAAAAAAAAAAAATCAACAAAGAAGAAGCAAAATAAAAATGATACGTTGATCACACCGCGATAATGCCAATGCTAAATGATGGAATGGAAGAACGTCACAAATGGCGCATTCCATTTTGTTGTTGCTCCCTCTGTCCCGCTCTCTCAACAGTTAATTGTAGCGACAGGCAGGCTGCCAAAGGCTCAATATCTGAGCATGTGTGTGTGTGTGTGTGTGAAAGGTGCCGAAATAGTTTGATAGTTTGAAGGACTTTTCAAAGCGAGCGCGCTGTATGTATATGCGTGCATGCGTGTGCGTGAGATTGTGCGTGTGTGTGCCTTTGCCTTTGCCTGTGTGCCTATGCCTGCACTTGCCTGTGTGGTAAGTAGCAAAAGGAGCTTTTAATGCGACCGGCAGTTAAATGGTTTTCATTTTGTTTTGTGCTCGGCGTTTTTGTCGCTGTGTGTGTGTGTGTGCGCTTGCCGTTAGAGCGCGTCGAACCGTGTGCGCTGGCGTCGCTGCCGCTGGCGTTCGCCTGCTTAAAAGCAAAGGACAGCTCGCAGCGTTCAGTACGTAACGAGAAGTTGCCTCGCGCGGTTTGGCAGCACACGCAACAGCTATAAGAAAACTGAACCGAGCGGACGAGAGCGAGCGCGCTACCTAATGTTAATGTAACTGTTGTTTCAAAACCAATCGCACAACAGGTCAATCACAACAAGCAACCCATCAAACCAATTGCAAATGCAATACAAAATATACTACAAATAAAAAAAGTAATAAAATGTAAATTAACTTGTTCGACAATGCAAAATGCAGAATAATTCAATTTTTTGCATATATGTATATTTTTTGTAACACTATTTTTTTTTTTTTGTGTATTGTATTGTGTGTTGCCAAGCAAGTGTGTGTGAGTGTGTGTGTGAGTTTTTTTTTAATATATGTTTAATATTAAGATGAGCAACATCAAGAGATCAAACTAACGCGCCTGCCACAGCCTCCAAAAGCCTCGTAAGGCTTGGCTGCGCAGCTGCGGTCCACGCAGAACTAGTTTGCAAATCAATTATTAAAACAAAACAAAACAAAAATACTCACATGAAATCAAATCCCAATTAAACATTCGTAAATACTTTATATATATTGTGCATAAACGTGTTGGCCCTGATCGCACAGCGAACAGCTGTTTAGCAAACATATACATTCATATAGAAATGTATGTATATATCTGGAGTATATGGCTTATAGAGCATTCAACAAAAAATCGCTGTTTTAATAATCTTGCCTAATGATCTAATCCATCCAGTTTAGCTCAACTGTCTCTATCGCATCTGGATCAAGTTTCATTAACATATTAATGCTCTTTAAAGTTTTTTATATTACACATACGCCGCGTTGACCACAGCACAAAATTATCGAAAACTAGAAAAGAATTTATTCAATCAGCATTTAAAAGCTATTAAAGCTTTGAAATATCCGCTAAAACAAAACTCTTTTTATGGTAATTATGAGTTTACCATAAATCATTAAGAGCTTCAAGCTTATGTTAAGACAATCCCGAAACTAACAGCTGTCAAAAGCCTAAGCTGTCCATCAATCAAACATGTGTATAGCCAACTAGCTGTCAAGATCTGTCTATCTATATATATCTATCTACATATCTTTTATGCATCTGTCTATCGGCATAACTAACTAACTGTCAATCTTTCCTATGACTGTCGAGGAATACCAATCGATGCATATACATATACATTTGTACATGTGTCTATCAATCTATTTATCTATCTAACTTTGTATCTATTTGTACACAGTTCATATAGTAAAGTATATCCATCTACATATCTATAAATTTTTATAGCTGCTATCTATCAATTAATCAATCTACTTCTCTATCTATATTTCAATTCATCATCTAGAACATATCTATGTATTTTTTTAAAATTTGTTTATCATATTATTATATCTTATTATAAATATAGATAATCAATTTACTTTATTTATTTCATATATTACCTATAACTTACTCGATCGATATATTTATTTATCTATCTTGAGCCATATCTACCGCTCTACCTATCTATCCATCTATCATCAGTATATTTATACTAAAATATGTTCTAAAATCTTCCAAAACTCTCTAAAATTCCTTCATTCACTTGTTATACCCATCAAAAATGAAAATTCAGAGTATAATGATTTTGTGAAAATATATGTAACAGGCAGAAGGAGACGTCGTATATTCTTGATCAGCACAAAAAAAAGAAAAAATCGATATAGCCCTTTTCGCCTATCCGTCCGTAAGTCCGTATGAACGTCGAGATTTCGGAAACTACAAATGCTAAAGAGCTGAAATTCAGTGTTCATGTGAACACTCGTATGTTAGTTACGCAGTACGACTATATTTTGTTTTTTTTTTTTTGTTTTTCGATAACTCAGCCCATTTCCAAATTATCGATAAAAATCGAAAATTCGTTTACCTTTTTGACGTTTTTTAAGCGTAACTCCAATACCGTTTGAAAAAAAAAAAAACACATTTCAAATACTAGAGACTTGTAATTTGGCAAATTTTCATCGTCCATCTAGAAATGGAGTTATAAGGGTCCAAAGTATAGCCCCACCCAGCTCCAAGCCACGTCAGCAACTGCGTGCTTATTCGTACGTGAAGAAGAAGACTATTATTTTTTTTTTGCAGCGTTCAGGGTATCTCGTAGTCGAGCAGTCTCGACTAGAGTCTTCTTAATCGTTATACACTGAATCCATTGAAAATTGGGAAACTAGGGTATAATATTCTGAAATGTAACAGGCAGAAGCTGTCGTGGCAGACCCCAGGAGTATAAATATATATATGCTTGATCAGAGAACGTGCTGTCAGTCCATCAGTCTGTCCATCCGGCTGTACGCCTATGCATCTGCGCCGATTTCACAAGCTTTAAAATTTGTGATAAAATTATGTCTTGAACATTTTTAGAGCTATAGTCCTTAAGTTCAGCCCCATGCTCCCAAAGTCTGGGGATTTTTATTTATGAAAGTCTATTTACAAAAGAATTTATTCATCAAAGAGGCCCACAATTCTTGGAATATCAGTTTATCTATAGGTTCACATGATCTTTTTATTGAGTAGTCTCCTCTAGAGCTTTTCTATTTGTTGAATCGTATGGAATTTAAGAGATAACACGCATATATATATATATATATATATATATATATATATAATCACATGTCAGTTGTGTTTTCTCATAATTCTTTAAGCTCAAACATGACGTCATGTAGCATAGCTCACGAGGTATAGCACACATATGTATATAATATATATTAGTAAAAAAATCTAAAATGCCTGAAAATACCTGGCAACAACAGGGTAACTGCTAGTGCAGCACTTCATAAAGAACTAAACTTGAAAGAGAAACAAACTTTTTACTTTAGAGTTACGAGACTAGTGCTAAAAGTCATGGAAGGTCATGCGAAATCACGAGTCATATCCAATCAAATTTGATGAATTATATATAAATATAGAGTTTATGAATTTGTTTTGCACTTACATAAAGCCGATCGTAAATTTGCACGCGTCTCGTAATGCCCATTATCTAGTTACAATTTTACACCAACAATTAGTTATGAATGATATATACGTGTTTTTTTTTTTACTTTTTTATTTGCGAAACCGGAAGCACGCTCTAAGACAAACTGTTGCCAGATCGCCGATAACTGAGAATTCACTTGGCATGAAACATAATTGAACTAGTTACTGAACAGTGGTATGCTCGCGTAATTAATTGTTTCAATTCCACGTGTTCCGTATGCTTATCAATTTATGTTCACTTTAAATCACACAACTGCTACATATCCTTTAAAAGTGTTATCCTTCGAGTCCTTACAAAAAAAAAAAATTTCTGCCAAATTCAGCCAAAATTTAGGTAAATAATTTAATTTCCCTTGAAAGAAAATCCTTAAATTCCTTGCTAAGGAAAACTTTTATTTTTCTTAGACAACAAAATTGCAAATAATTTTATTATCCTTAAATACATGTTTTAAAATGTATGTACGTGCTAGATACCCTGTAAACTAGATGTAAATGCTCAGAAAATAAGATTTCTTCAAAAATTAATTGAAAATTACATTTGATATTTAAAATTTTTTTTGTGTCAATATATTTGTATCTAATGCTTGAGTATGCTCGACTATATACCCTGTATACTACAGAGAATTCCTTGCCAATAAGTACACAATAAATTATTGGCTAAACTCCATTGTAATCTAAAAATCAATTACTTGATATCGATTAAAAAAACGTTAAGAGAAATAATCGAATTTTGTTAGCTATTTCGCGAATTGTATACTCGTCGAGGTATGCACGACTGACAGATACCCCGTTGAGTGTCTAAAAATCCTTAATCGTTAACAAGCTTGTAGAGTATATTTGATTAGCTAATTTAATGCTTTTGTGGAGTATGCACGAGCTATGTGTACGCTGTAAAATATGAAGATAATATATAATAGACATATCGAGTCATATGAACAACAGCTACATACCCTGGAATTATATTGAATTTCAAATCAAGTGACTCTTATGTAGATATGTCAACATTCTTCGTTTCGGACAGTCCATACCATGTAGATACACAGCGAAATGTAGCACAGATACCCTGTAAATTAGAAAGGATATTGAAAATGAATTATATTGTATATTATTTTGTGTATATATATTGTATATTGTAATCCTGCGCCGTAGAGCATGCGCGACTACAAAATAGAATTGCAGTTTTATAGATATTATATTGTTATTAATAAGAGAGAGAGAGAGAGAGACAAATAAAGAGATAGCATATACTTGCTGATACTGATTACTGATAAGTGATAGATACCCTGTAGATAATATAATTCATCGAAATTAATTTGATGGTAAATAGAATTTTAGGAAATTCCGTTATGAGATCATTTCACTTTGTTGGGGTGTTTTCTAGACTCGTCTTCGTCTTCCTCTGCTATTTCCTTTGCTATTTCTTTATCGATTTGTTTTTGTTTGGGTTTCTTTTTAGTGCCGACATCGCAGTTGCTGCTGTGAGCCTTGACGGGATTATTGGCGGCGACGCGTCGCGCTCATCGAACGGCGATTATCAATTGTGAACGCAACTCAGATAGAAGGCAGGCAGCTGAGATAGAGGCCAGTCGGGCAGGGCAGGGCAGGGCAGGGCTGTGCGATATGTTGGCCACGCCCAGCGCTGGGAAAGCGCCCACGAAGCCAACCGGCGAGCGGCCCAATCTAAACAATGGCTATCTACAGGCGACTGCGCTCGAGGAGCTCAGCTCGACGGCGGTCTCGCCGCTGCTTGGCCAGCAGCAACAGTTGCCGGCACAGCAACAGCAGCAGCAGCAACAGCAGCAACAGCAACAGCAGCAGCAGCAGCAGCAACCGCAGCAACATAAGCTACCAACGGTGGTTTTCCTTAGTCCCGATGGCAGCGGCGCCGTGGGCAGTGCGCTGCAGCGCAATGCGCCGGCTGCAGCTGTGGGAACAGCAACAGCTGCCGGCGCAGGTCCTGGCTCAGCTCCGTCTGTGGCGACTCCGACTGTGGCCAGCGATTGGCTGCTGCTGAAGGAGGCGCAGCATCGGCGTCGTCTCCTGATCCTGGCCGTCGCCTTCACCGTGCTGGGCGCGGCCATCGGTGCTCTGGCCATCTACTTTGCCAGCGTCCATCAGCGATGCCAGCGCTATCCACAGGATGCAGGTGAGCCAAAGCGAAATGAGCAACGCGATTCGATCGGAATTGGGTCACCGCCAGGCAATCAATGGCGCATCCGTTGACAGCGGCCTATGCTTGCTTCCAGCCCAATGACAACAATCAAAATGTGAATAAGACGGGGAGATACTGAGAGAGAGAGGGAGAGGGTGAGAACTGTAGAGATATGCATCGAAGTGGAAATACTCTAACTCAGATCATTGTCAGTGAGCTATGCCTTGAGGAGAAGTGAAGATAAACTGTAGTAGCCTATAGAGTCTATATAGGTAACTTAACTTTATAATACAGGAGATACTGAATTTGTAAATCCTATATATAACATATCCTTTCTATATAATATATTTAGTATATAGTACACAAGAAAAGAGATGAGGCTTGTAATTGTGATAGGCATTTGTTATATGGCAAGTTATAGGAGTGCATATGATAGATATGATATATAGAATCTATGAGAAGAGAAGGTAAATATGGGTTAAGAGGTATATATAGTGGATATATAGTATGAAGTAGTATGAAAGATACATGAACTCATATGTAGCATCATGGCTATAGAGAATGAAGATAATTTCATATCATAAAGAAAGCATATATTGTAGATTCTTATAGATAGATATAATATGATGTATGGATCTATGATATGATATATCATATATCTTCTCTTTGATATGGATAATGTGTCCTGTTGAACATATATGAAGGGAGCATGATATCGTATGTATGTGTATAGATCTAGGATTTTTGTTCTATATGATAGAAGACCTATATATATTGGTACGGAAATCCGAGAACATAAAATATATATGATTGTTTCTGCATATCTAATATATGTAAAATATATGGTATGGTAGGTTTAATTATAAGAGCTATAACGGATTTATTAAATACAGTAAAATCCGGTTATAGCGACGCTCAAGGAACTGTCCGAAGGCGCTATAATCCTATACAAATTTGTATAGCCGAAGTCTATATAACCGGACTCTATTTCATATATCATTCATTATATCACATGCTTTGAACATGGTTAATTATTAGCCATTCATACTGACGTCTAACCTCATCAGCCTTATATAGCAGCTCTATCATATATTCGTTACATGTGCTGTATATAATTATATATCTATGTATATAGCTCTATCATGAATTATTTACATCTGCTCCATATATAATTATAGTCAGTCAGTCAGTCAATTGTATAAAGCAGATGTAAAGAATATATGAGTGAGCTATTATATAGAGCTGATGGGATTTAATGTAGATGCATATGTAGAGGAGTTATGATATGAAAGATATATATCCCCAAAAGGTGTGATCAGGAAATGTATGATATGGTAGATATATATGAAGCGAATTGGATGAGATATATTGTATATATGGGAAGATAGATTGGTATAGGCATGATATATAGTATGGTACTTTATAGCTCGTCTATAGCTATAAGTCTATAGGTCGTATAGCATACATATAAGGAATAGCTCCATTATATGGTATGATATGGAGGGCAGGCAGACAGGCATATAAAGAATTAACGATTTTAAATTGATATATAGAAAAGTATATAGAAACTAAATCCGAATAAAATCTGGCATTACTTGGGAAAACCAATAATATAGCTCAGCTATAGCAGCCTAGTTGAAGGAGGCATATGAGAAGAGCTGTTCGAACCTGTTGCCTATGCAGCATAGTCTATCTCTAGTTATGCATATATAATGTAATATATGCATAGACATATATAATATCTATGCAGCAACGAGCTTCATCAGAAATGTAAAATGCCCTTTGCAAGGCGATGAAAATTTCAATTTCCTTTTAACAGGACGCAGCAACAGGCAACAGGCAGCAACAGGCTGCCACTTGGAGTTTGGGGCTTTGGCTGTGGTTACAAATGCCAGCAGCAGCAGCAGCAGCAGCAGCAGCAGCAGCAGCAGCAGCAGCAGCAGCAGCAATAGCAGCTATTGCTGTTGCTGCTGCTGTAGCCACCCAGTCTAGCAACACACAGCCCAGTGCCCCGCCCAGTTTTGCTGTAGGCGCCTTTCATTTCCGCGCGCGTTTCGAAATTCAATTACAAAATATGTCAAACAACAGGCAACAACAACCAGCAACAACAACAACAACATTGACACCAACTTGGCTTGGCTCTTGTGGCTAAAGCGTTTTTAGTTCAACACAAAACATTACATACGATCCGCATTGCTTGGCGTTGCTTGAAGAACCCATTGGGTAACCAGTATACCCAGTGTCCTATAGACCCAATGTGCTCCGCCCACTGCCACGCCCGTTTTGTGGCTTTTTATCTAGAACATTAAGCAACACTCGCTCACTCAATATATTTTCATTTTGGTTAAAAAAAAAAAAAAAAACCCAATCAATTCGCCTATGAATTTCTTGTAATCGATTTCTGGCTCCATATATGAGTGTGTGTGTGTGTGTATGTCCTGCTTGTGCACCCTAATTGAATGACACATACATACACACATGTGTGTGTGTGTGTGTGTGTGTGTGTGTGTGTGTGTCTGTGTTGTAAAACGTGCGTTTTAGCGCCAAAATAACAAACATTTTCATTCATCTTTCTCGACTTTTTTTTTTTTGTACTTTGACCAGCTTCAAAGCCTAACACACACACACATATATATATATATATCTTTATATATATACCCAGAGCAGCACCCACAACTCTTTTTGTTAAAAATAAACAATAATTTCTATAAATACTTGATGGCAGTTGGGCCAAGCGCAGAGCTTAGCCCTTTCACGGGCAGCCAAAGGCTTGAGGCTCAGCTTATTGTTGCTGAAAGTAATTGATTATTATGAGATTTTATAGTCTATATATACCATATATATATAAAGGCTTGAAAATTTAGCTTGTATACAATTCAAGTAATTCAAAAAAAAGAAAAGGCAAACTGTAGTCAAGCCAAGACAGTCCTTGTGCTACCTTGGCCAGGTGTGCTCTCCTTAGTGCTGACAGCTATCAATTAGCCTCAACATATTTGATTATAGCTCGAGCAGTCGATGTAAAACCCCAGCCAAACTGAGTAAGGGCGAGGAGGCAAAGCTAAACAAACAGCAGCTAAGAGTTAAGGTCTCGATAGGTAGTGGGACAGAACTATGAAATAGAAGCTAAGCAAACCTGCTAGCTCAAAGCTCAAATCTGCGGTCTTTCACTAGTAATTGGGCTTTATAATTTCGCAACATTTGCGTCAATCGATGAGCTATCGACCGAAATGTTGACACAAACTGTCAGTCAGAGAGACATAGAGAGAGAGAGAGAGAGAGAGAGAGAAGAGGAGGGAGAGGGCGAATGAAAAGGAGTTATCGCATATCTAATAAATAAACTAGGTTAGCAAACGAAAGAGTGTTCAAATACATTTCTAGCACAAGTCAACATAGCAGGTGTTCGGAATTGGCAATACCAGCAATTACATTTATCAATCAATCAATCAATGCAATTCAATTTTTATTTGCCAGTCCTAAACAATTTATCTAAAGGATTGTGCCCAGCAATTAGTCAGATAGTCTATCAATCTGTACTTCATTTGGCTCTACAGCTTATAGTTATTACTCTATGCAGAATCAATAGCTCATCAATCAGTCAATCAATCAAACTGTTTGGGTTTCCATCAAGCAAAGTCAGGGCAAGCTTCTAATAGGATTTTTAGGATATGGTTTTTAAATATCTGTCTAAATTTTTTCTATTTTCTGATATGTTTCTTGATTTATATCAAAACTGTACATCAATATCAATCAGTGAGTCAATCATTTGTTAAATTTATATATTTTATAGGGTATCTAATGGTTAAATTTGTAGAAATTGGGAACTTTTTAAGCACACAAAAATCTATAATAATCTCTAAAGTTTTGATGCAACATCAATCATTCACTCAATCAAAATGACAGTCAATTCAACTGAATCGTAGGGTTTTGATTAGACTTAGCTTTACATTTTGTCCAAGCTTTCCTTTATTAAACTACTGTAATATGTTATATTATATTATATTACTTTATTTGTTCGGCATATGAGATCAATCAATCAATCAATCTCTAAATTGTTCAGTTCTAACTTCTAACTTCTACTAGCTAACTATACATTAAGTAAATATTTCTTCGAAAACTCTCTTACTTTAGCCACAGCAATCAATCAATCAATCAATCAATCTACTATTTGTTCAGCTCTAACTTCTTACAGGGTATTAATTAGTCTACCATTTATAGTTTTCATCATAAATCATTAGCTTAATATACTTTCATTAAATCATTCTTCTACACCTTACAAAATCTTGCAACAGCAATCAGTCGAGTCAATCAATCAGTTTCGAATTTGTTCAGATCTATCTGCTTACAGTTTTCTGTATATATCATTAGCTTACTATATTTTAAGTAAATCTTTAACTAAGTCTTGGCACAGAAATCAGGCAAGTCAATCAATCAATCAATTTATTATATAGGGTATTCATAGGTCGTTCCTTTGAATGTTTTCTTGAGTATAGCTTAAGCTCAGTTTTACTTGCAGCGCTTTATGCCATTGCTATCGCTTGGTTAGGATCTCACTCATTTTTTCCTAGGGTATTTACTAGTCTGTCTCTTTGCATTGCGTTTTCACTTATTGCTTCAATTTGCCAGTGTAAAATCCTTTTAAATGAAAAATTCAAATTTAATTTACTTGAGTGGTTTTTAAATCGAGACGAGAGTGTAAGTGAGTGAGTGTGTGAATGTGTATGTATGTATGTGTGTGAGTGTGTGTGTGTGTGTGTGTGTCAAGTCACAGTAAACTCAGTTTGAATGTCTTCTAATTACAGGCGATGGCAGCTTTAGCCTGGATGACAACTACAACAACAACAACAACAACAACAACAACAACATCTGCATGACACAGGAATGCGTGCGAACAGGTGAGTGAACAGGCGACAGCTGACAGGAGAACAAAGTGCGAGAGAGAGAGAGAGAGAGAGAGAAAGGGGCATAGCTATATAGATGGTTGATGTTCACTGTTGAAATGCATGCGCAAATTCCGCTTTCATTCAATGCGCCTCTCAATTATTAATTAGCAATTATTGTGGTTAAGTGCGGATAATATGATGTGAGCAGGAGTAGTAGCAGTAGGAGCAGGAGGAGCAGGAGTGCTTCAAGTGCTTCAAGTGGCTTTCAAGTGGTTCGAGCCGTTCGAGTGGTTGGTTGGTTGCATTGCCAACTGACAACTTGTCAAAGACAGCAGCAGCAACGTTTAACGACCTTTTTATGGGCCATTGCTGGGAATGTGACATTTGGTGCTCGGTGGCCGCATGCCGCATGCCGCATGCCGCATGCCACATCGCATGCTTGCATAACAAATGCATAATCGTCTTAGAATAGTTAATGTAGAGACCCCAAACACATTTGCTTCGTCTTCATTGGCGCTAGCTGCGTCTGGCCGCCAGTGCCACAGCTCATTTGCCACCAAATGTGGCAGCATTTAATCCTTCCCTCTCTCTCTCTATCTAACTCTGTCTCCATCTCTTTCATTAATTATATGCATTTGTTTTTATGGCCAATACGCAACAGGCGTAACCACAAAATTTGTTATGTGAAGTTAAGCTTTTAGCCGACAGATAAAACAAGCCAAAAGACAGTCAGAGAGAGAGAGAGATGGGAGAGCGAATTAGCTTTAGTTGTGCCATATTCAAGTTTCATACTAGAAATTTCGTGAGTCTTGAACGTGTTAGCCAACAAATGTGAATTATGCACGCAGCAGCGTTTTAGCCAGTAAAGTATGTCTATTGGCTTGCGTTGTTTGACTAACAACTTACAGGGTATAAATTATACTAGCTAGAGGACCATAAGACCCTAAGAGGCTAGGCTTAAAAGCAGCTTTGCCGGAATTAAAATGTAATCGAGGTAAATTTTGATTAACATGGTTCATATAAAGCAAAAAACCTAGGGCAAACACCTAGACCAATCCATTTCAGCTTGAAAAAAAGCTCAGGAACTAAAGTCTTTCCAGATCCTTCAAGTCGTTTTGGATAACTTTCAGGCAGCTAAAGACCTTTAATAATACAGAGTTCATGAAATAAAAGTACTTGATCTTTAGATTTCGAGCTCCAAAAGAGTCTAGGGCGTAAGAAGTTGGAAAGTATTAAAAATGTAATTAGAGCCCATGAAGGAAACTATATATTACATTAAATCTTAGACTTTTGTTAACATTCTCCACAAAAAATTAATATCTTCAAAGCTCTCATAGGGTATCTGGCAGTTGAGCACTTGTGTCAAATATAACTCTTTGCTTCAGCTCAAAGCAAATTCTTATTCATTATTGCCAAGTTAAGAAACTTTTCAATATGTTTCAATAATGCATAATGTTAGCTCCGCTTGATTTATGGTTTATCTCTTTAATTCAAAAGCCTTCGAAAAGTCAGACAGCATTCAGCCTAGAATTTGCCAACCCTTATGCAACATGCAAGCTAAGCCCAAGGATTCGTGAGTTCCTCTGTAAAACGGAAAACAAAGTTTTCAGCTCAAAGTCAGACAAAGGCCAAAGTTTGGGGCGATAATTGTTGTCACACACAATTGAGAGCGAAAACAAATAAGTCTAATGACCCGATACCTTGGATACCTCGTAAATTGATGATATACAAGTTTGATAGCATTTAGCTATATGATTTCGGGCTATGATGGAGTTGGCATAAAAGAAATGATAGAAGGCATCGTTCTCTAACTCTGCCACTGTTTCTCTATTTCTTTCAATCTCTCAATCTCACTCTCTCACTCACTCTCTCTGTCTCTCTCACTAAAGGTAGTTTCATCCTTTATCCATCTCCTCCCCAAACGTCGACATATTTCGATAAGCTTAGTCACATATATATAGATATAAAGACAGTAAGAATCTGAAAGATACTCTCAGTACATAGCCAACCCCTTTCGCTATAGGGTACAGGGTATTAATGGCCGGCCTGCCACACAGATTAGGGCTTTGATAAAAAGTTGTGCATTCAATTAGCTCCATTTGACGCTTCTTTATGATCGAAGCGAACATGAATTATGGCCAGGAATTTCAATAACACGCACAGCTGAACTATTTCCCAGACTTTCACCTCGATAGACGTATTTGATTTATGACTGTTTTTGTTTTTGTTTTTGTTGCCGTTTGTGCTTGGAATTACCTGTGCAGCTGCTTCATTGTTGTCCGCCATGGACCTAACGGCCGATCCGTGCGATGATTTCTTTCAATTTGCATGCGGCACATGGAACAAGATGCATCCGATACCAGAGGATCGCAGCTCGATTAGCACCTTTGAGGTGAGTATCTATCTGAAATGTTATCGATATATTTACTAAATTCGCATTGCAATCAATAACAATATATATAGGTGCTCTCCGATCAGCAGCAGCTGGTCCTGCGTGGCGTCCTGGAGGAACCGGTCGATGAGCACGATAATGCGGCCACGATCAAGGCGAAGGCGTTCTTCAAGAGCTGCATGGATCTGCGTGAGTAAATATAGATGTACATACATATTACCCATTGCTTATTCAGCTGATTAATTACCAACTACCTATAGTCAGATTCCTTGTTTATATTCAGAATTCTTCCGTAAGACTTGAACTAGCACCCATGTGACTATGCTCATAGGAATTGCAAGACTAAAGCTACTGCACAATATTCTCTGATATTTCGACTCGACCCTGCCTTGCGTTATCATATTTCCTCATATTTCCAGAGACGATTCCCAGCGCAACTTAGTTGCACAACGATCGCTTCATTAGCTGATGCCGTCATTAAACGAATTCAGCTGATGCAGCGCTTTGCTCGAATGCTTTAACTTGTGATGACTTACACCCTCTAACTGGAGCTATCATATAGGAGGGGCATATAAGAATAAAGAATAAATAAAATCGATAAATATCGTTAGTCAGAGTGGATATACTGCAGCGCATATAGTGACTGTAAAATATGTATAGATAACTATATTTCAAATAATCGATAACTGTTCAACTTAATTATGATAAACGATAAACCAACTAAACTAAGACTTTCAATTGGAATTGTTATGGATATTTATCGATCAAATAAAAATAAAAATATATGCATGTGCTATTCTACAAATTATCGATAACTTTCAAAAGTGATCGTTATCTATATGTATGTATGATACAAGTACGTAAATGATAATAATGAAAGAGAAATGTATGCTTAATACTTACCTAATGCTGATTTGGATTTTCAAAGAAAGCCAGATTTGACCGGAAAAAAGCTGATTTGGCAACACTAATATACAGCTTAAAGATTTTTTGAAATTGTGTCAACAACAGCTTCTTTTGCTCAACAACAATTTTTATATAGCTGTCAAACATAATCGATATCGATAAATATTGATTATGATTGATTATGAAATTATAAAAGCAAATATATGAATATAATAAATTATTAAATTTATAGTTTACCTAAAAGAAATAATGTCGATAACTGTCCGACTCACTTATTATCGATAAATATATGTCTTTCAGCTTACTCTTACTTACAATATTTTCAAATAAATATTTGATTCCATACATATGTATGGATGTTGAAAATATTCTAAATATTATGCTCAACTGTTATCGATAAATATCGATAATTAGCATATCAAATAAAATTAAAGTCTTATGGGTTAACATATAACATAGATCATGCCAGCTAGAACTGAACAGAGTTATTGCTTTACCATTTCACAGGGTATCTAATAGTTATACCCCTTTGCTATTTGCAGCTCAAATACGTGCAGTTGGCGTTGATCGTCTGAAGAGGGTTTTGCGCTCCCTAGGCGGCTGGCCAGTGATCGAACGCAATTGGCAGCCGCCGGCGAATCTAAGCGTGGAGCAGGTGATGGGTCAACTGCGATTCAACTACAGCGAATCGGTGCTGATCGAGCTGTATGTGGGCGCCGACGATAAGAACAGCTCCGTGAACATTATCCAGATGGATCAGCTGCAGTACGCGCTGCCCTCGCGCGACTACTATCTAAAGGAGAGCAGCGAGAACGATCGTCAGGCCTATCACAAGTACATGACTCAGATCTCGCTGTTGCTGGGCGCCGATCCGGCCACAGCGGCCGACGAGCTGCTGGAAGTGATTCGATTCGAGACGGCGCTGGTGAATGTGTCCCTGGCGGAGGCGGATCGGCATGATACGAGCGCCGTTTACCGCAAGCTGTCGCTGCCGGAGCTGCAGCAGCAAGTGCCGCAGCTGAACTGGACGGAATATTTGCAGACGGCGGTCGGAGCGGGCATTCAGCTGGATGCGAATGAGCCGCTGGTGACCTACGGCCTGGTCTACCTGACCGAAATGGGTCGAATTGTGCGCGAGACGAATCTGCGAGTCGTCCACAACTATATGCTCTGGCGCCTGGTCATGTCCCTGATGACGCACATGATCGACGAGTATCAGCGCGAGCGCGTTGAGTTCCGCAAGATCCTTCTGGGCATACAGTCGGAACGGACACGCTGGTCCCAGTGCGTCGAGTGGACCAATAAGAAGCTGGGCGTGGCCGTTGGCGCACTGTTCATACGCGACAATTTCAATCAGGACAGCAAGGAGGTGGCCTTGGAGATGATACACAATATCCGAGCGGCATTCAATGAGCTTCTGGCCGAGAACCACTGGATGGACGACGAAACGCGTGCCGTGGCCAAAGAGAAGGCGGATTCGATGAACGAACGCATCGGCTATCCGGAAATACTCACCAATGTCACGGAACTGGAGCAGGAGTATGTGAACGTGGGTATTTGAATCACCATCAACTGTGCTCTTGGCTGATTTCTCTTTGATCCTTGACCTTAGCTGACGATCGTCCCGGACAATTTCCTGGACAATGTCTTCAGCATACTGAAGTGGGAGTCGGAGAAGCTGCTCAATTTGCTGCGTCAGCCGGTGGACAAGGAGAAATGGACCACAGAGCCCGCCGTGGTCAATGCCTTCTACAATCCCAACAAGAATGATATAGGTGTGCCTGAGACTCAAATTGTATTCAATTTGATTCTCGACTCAATGATCTCTTCTTACATTTCAGTATTTCCGGCTGGCATTTTGCAGCCCCTGTTCTATAGTCAGCATTTTCCAAAGTCCTTGAACTATGGCGGCATCGGCGTGGTGATCGGTCACGAGATCACCCACGGCTTCGACGACAAGGGACGGCAGTTCGACAAGGAGGGCAACATGATGCAGTGGTGGAATAATGCCACAATCGAGGCATTCCGGGAGCGCACCCAATGCGTCATCGATCAGTATTCGCGCTACAAGATCAACGAGGTGAACATGTTCATGGATGGGCGCATGACCCAGGGCGAGAACATCGCCGACAATGGCGGCCTCAAGCAGTCATTTCGAGTGAGCCGCACAATCACCGCTGATCCTCAGTTGATCTTTAGCTATATTCCAAATTGTTTTGCAGGCCTACAAGAAGTGGGAGAGGTTGAATGGACACGAGCAGCAGCTGCCGGCGCTCAACATGACGCACGATCAGCTCTTTTTTCTCAACTATGCACAGATCTGGTGCGGCAGCATGCGGCCGGAGGATGCATTAACCAAGATCCGATCCTCGGTCCATTCGCCCGGTTTTGTGCGCGTTCTAGGGCCGCTTTCGAATTCGCGTGACTTTGCGCATGCCTACAACTGTGCCGTGGGCACCACCATGAATCCGGCGGAGAAGTGCAGTGTCTGGTAGTCATGAGAACACAAAGCCGGTGTTCACAATCATCAGCATGTTCCTGGCGACAGATCGCGAGCAATACATCATCACAAATTGCATTAAGTCAACTATTTAGAACTGGATCATGATCGTGGTTGGCTCGAGTTGAAGTCTTTTAAATGATCATGTTCCTAAACTTATAATCGTGCTCTGACACATCCTGTTAAGGGATAATGATAATGATCATAATGATCTTAATTATGATCACAGCCCTGCTATCAATAGGTTTCTACGCTTTGTATTTGAGTTGGGAATATGATCACTATCAAGATACTGTTCATAGCTACGATCACAATGCTTTCATTTCTACTACATAAGTATTTCTGATCATAAACACGATCAAGCAATTGATCAAGTTTCGATTCATAAACATCAATCGCTCATCCATTGATTGTAATATCTTGGCAAAGATTCGTGTCTAAGTCAAAGTCAGGATCAAGTTCTCTTTCACAATCATCAATTGCGCTCAAGGTCAAAGTCAGGAACATGCTCATGATAGTGTAACCGATTATGCTCATGTTTTGTATAAGCTTATTTTTATATATCTCTATATAAAAGCACTAACATATGTATATCTATATATATATGTATATTTATATTAAGGGGCGTCTAAATTTTTTTCCCATAGATGTTATTTTTCCTTGTGTAATGTTTACTTCCTTGTTTTTTTGTTTTTTTTTTTTACTATAAATATGGCTTTAAAATTATAAAGCGCGATAGTGCGAACATATATATATATACATATATATATATACTACTTAATTTGTATTTCTATTGTAATATATGAATGTCATATCGTTAAAAAAAAAAGAAATGATCAAACACATTGTAACGCCCCTAACCCCGAGTCTCCCGTACCTATCACAGTACCCAGTAATTAGTTATCGGTATCGACCGACGAAAGAACAAAAACAAAAACTAAAACTAAATGAACAAGCGGCATTATTAATATACTTAATAAAGATAATATAAACGAAAAATATGAAGAACTTTAAATTTTGATTCACAGAAAAACAAAAAAAAAAAAAAAAAACTACTGGAATACCTGGCGAGACATGTGCTCTGAGTAAGACTTGTATTTGATAATTTGCATAATTTATTGAGGCACTTTTGGAGGTTTAAGATGTATCAGATATTTTGGAACATTTTATTAGTCAAAAATTCATCTGTATGAAGAGAGTTAAAACATCATATATGTATATAGCTATTATGATATAGCTTCCATAGTAGCTTCCAATGAAGCGATAAGATAACTGGATGATTAATGACATTGAAAGAATGGAGCTGCAAGGCGATATCATGTTTATGTATACGAGTGGGCCTATGGATACTATATAAATACATTTTTTGTTTAAATAGATGGGTTATACATATATCTATATATATCTAGTTACTTACCTTGCCTTGAACATATTCCAACTTTTATTGGAATTCTTCAGAAATCACACCATTTCAAATACCCAACATTATTAAAAGTGTAGCCAATTAATCAATAGTACCAATCACATTGACGATATGTTTGTGCGACTTTATTCTTGAATAGTTTATATCGATGATTGGGCATTAAAAATGCCTTTGTCGATGCTATTTACACATAATATATATAGACTTAAGGTATATGTATATATTATATATATATATGTATATACTTATATCGGAATACATCTTGTATATAATGGTATATGTATAGTTCGTAAAACTTCGTTGCTAAAGCTATATAGTTAGGTCAATTCTAGTGCCTAAGTTGTATATATATATAGTATATGTATAGGTATGTACTGTTATATATATAAAACAGAAAACATCATCTAGCAAAACACAGTCTGTTTTAAAGAGTGATATCTAACTGGTTGCTGTGCCCACTCCCCAACTGATAGAGTGGGCGAAACCATAGTTGAGAGCCATTTAGTTAACTTGGCTAGGGATCAATTGAAGCTATATTTGATATATGTATATAAATAAGATAGATACAATTATTGAAGCTGCTGGCAAACCACTGAATCCATTGGAACTCATAGCCATTGGAAAGTCTGGAAGCACCATATTCAGCACTGGAAAAACACTAAACACAAAACTTTGGAAGTTTATAATGTATAAAATGTTTTGGAAACCGAGAATCATTTGAAGGGGGGACTGGAAGAGCTTAAATAACTTTGGGAAACTAGATTAATGATTCCGAGATACTTTTGATAGACGTTACTGGAAGATTATTAATGCATAACAGCAAAACTCTCAGAATGGAAGCCATTGGAAGTGATCAAAATATTGCTATAAGTGATACTTGAAGCCATTGGAAGTGCCGAAACTACTTCAGGAATTGATTATAGCCGATATGTATTTGATGTGAAGTGGAAACTAGGGGAAGAGCAAGAAGTGCTGCCGGAAGTAATTGCAAGTCGCTGGAAAAATTTGGATAGATTTGAGCTACTGGAAAATAATAGATAAGACCTGGAATTAGTTCACTTTCTTTCAGGAGAGTTTTGATAACTTTGAGCTGGAAATCTGGAAGTGAGCAATAAATTTCCATTAAGTGAATGGAAACTGAGAGAGATATCTTAGAAACCGAGTGGTGCGAGACTGAGGTTTAGGAAATACTGTGGTGTCGTCGTCATCGTCATCCTCTTGATTGGGAACTTAAGAAAATATTCCGCACGGAATTATCACACATGCTTATGCCCTAACTAATTTAAAACGATTCGACTTTGTGCGGCTGTTGGGAGCTCGGAGCCGTCGCTAGGTGCGCAGAGGTCGTGTGGCTTCTGTCCGTGTCCGGGTGTGGGTCAGAGACCAGCTCTGTTCATCGGCGCTGGCGAAGATCAGGTAGATGAAATTGCCTGCAATATTGAAGCCCGCTGCCAGCCAGAAGACAATGTGCCACTGGGTAAGCGTCTCCCGATGGTTGATGATCAAGCCGATCACGTACGGAGCAAGGAAACCGCAAATGTTGGCCGCGGAGTTGGTGATGCCGTACATGGTGCCCGCATAGCGCCGACTGAGGGTAATGTGATTCATCTGGTTGCCGGCGTAGACGGCGCCGCCGAAGGAGCCGACGCCGGCCAGCATGAAGGTGACCCAGACCCAGTCGCAGCCCACGTAGATGATGCCAATCAGACCCAGCGACGGCACCACCGAGGCAATGGTGTTCCACAGCTTGTAGGAGTTCAGTAGGGAGATGTAGCGGCGGGCGAGCATCCAGTCGGCCAGGGCGGAGCAGGCGATGCCCACGAACCAGGAGGTCAGATACGGCACGGCATTGAGCAGGGCATTCGACTGGATGTCAAAGTGGAGGATGTTGCTCATGTAGGTGGGCAGCTCCGTGAGCTGCGTGTAGAAGGCCCAGCTCTGGCCGCACTGCGTCAAGAGAATGGCCCACAATGGAACGCTGCCGAGCAGTGAACGCCAAGGAATGGCATCCACCTCGTTAGCAACTGCCTCCTCCTCTTCCTCATGCTCATCCAGGGCATTCCCTTCCGACAGCTGTTGGTGCTGCTGCAGTTGCTGTTCGTGCTGCAGCGAGCGCTCGATGTAGGCTCGCTCCTTGCGCGAGATGCGCGGATGCTCGCTGGGCTTGTCGTAGACCAGATACATCCAGCAAATGAACCACACCAAGCCCAGCAGTCCAAAGATGTAGAACGCCGACGGCCAGCCGCCCAGGAAGGACTGCGAGCAAAGCCAGCCGGTAAGCGGCATGGAGATGACGGTGCCGATGTTGGAGCCGGCATAGACAATGGCGGCAAACTTATTGCGCTCCAGCGGCGGTATCCAGTGGGCGAGCATTGCGTGCATTGCGGGATAGGTGACGCCCTCGCCCATGCCCTCCAGGATGCGCACTAGCACCAGCAGCGGCAGATCCCAGTGGGCGGCCAATGGAGTCAGCAGCGTGAATATCGCCGTGATGAGCACGCCGTAGCCGTAAATGCGTTTGCCACCAACCAGCTCGGACATGCGTCCACCGGGCACCTGGGTGAGCACATAGCCATAGAAGAAGCTTCCCAGCACTAGGCCCTGCGTCGCCTCGTCCCACACGAACTCACCCTCGGCGGGCGTCGACAGGGACTGCCAGAAGGAGCCGTTCGGCTTGGGAGCCGGCGGCACCGGGCACGTATCATTGGCTAAGACGGAGCTGTTGCTGTGCGGTATGGCCGTTTGGTTAACCATGGCCACAATTGCCACCGAGAGATTCACGCGCATGGCATAGACCACGGCGAAGCCTAGGAAGCCCATCAGCCCGAAGATGTGACGCGTCTGCAGCAGGCTGCTGTCGTTGTTATCCGCCTGGCCAGCTGGAAAAGCAGAGTTGAAGAAATTGCATTTCAATAGGAATTTGAATGAAGTATGGGAATGGAATGTACCTCTTATGAGCGGACGATCGCCGTCGGCGTCGCAGAATGCTTGACGCTCGTCATCTGCTTCGGTGTCATCGTCATCCGCATCGGAGGCGCCGCCAGCTGCTGCTGTTGCCACATTGTCATAGTAGCAGGAGGCGTCACGCGTTTCATCTGTCCAACGATGAGGGGGCATAACTGATTCTGATTCTGATTCTGATTCAGCTGTTGATGTTGTTGAATTTTCGAAAAACTAACTCCAATAAGATTGCAAATCAACTTCAACTATTTCCTATTTTCTTTTATGCGCTGTTGCTATTAATTCTTGTGCAATTGTCAGCACATTTCTCTTTTCCGTTTTTCTTTTCCAGCAGCAGCACCAGCACCAGCAGCAACAACAACAAAATCAAACAAACACACACACGACCAGGGCCAAAGACAACTCACCAACAGCTGCGGCTGGCAGCGACTGAAACCGTTTGGCCACCAGCAAAAGCAACAGCAGCGGCAATGGCAGCAAAAGCAACAACTAAATCTAAACACATTAAAAACGATAAAAAAAAAAAACTGGTGTTGTTGTTGTTGCTGGCACTCTCTTGCTTACTGGTGTGCTTAAGTACGCGCGCGCGCTCTCATTTCTCTCTCGCTCTCTCTCTCTCTCTCGTTACCACTCGCCTTCTCGGTCGCTCACTTAGTAGCTGTGGCTTAGGAAAGTAGAGCAGCAACAACTCCAAGAAGTGAATGGTTACCCACACACTCACACTCTCACGCTCTCGCTGTTGCTTTCTTTATAGCGGATTTCGTTAGACACCAGCAACTAACACTCAAGCATTGTTTACATTCAGTTTTACTTCACACACGCCTACACACACATAGCACTGTGCATGTGTGCGCATATCTGTGTGACTGTTAGTGCGCAATACAAAATGCATACATATGCATATTCATTACAAGGGGAAGCCAATGGAAGAGCATTATTGTTGTAAGCCTAACGAACTTTGAATACGCTTTGCGCAATGCAAATTTCGAGTAGATGTAGTATTAGACTATCACAATAATACTATATTTTATATATTTGTGTTTCATAAATAAAATTGTAATAAAAAACAATAAATAATTATCTCTCTAGTCAAATTCATAGTATATATGTATTTGTATATATTTAAAGATAAAAAGTGAAGTTATCTTATCTGCAAGTTAAAATGCTGGTATCTTCTGCTGCTTTGACTTTTCGTTTCGCATCTTTGACATTAAAATGTATAAAAAATCATTGTTTAGAACAGGTTCACAACAAATTCTCGCACGAAATGCAAAATTTACAGAAATATTGCAATGCACATACATATACACAGATATACATATGTATATAACAGGTTATTTCAACTCTAAAGCTTAGGTATAAACAGCATATAAAACAGTTGACCCAGCTGCTCGCTTTCATTTAGCATTATTCGAACTATTAGTATATATAAAAATTTTATATTCGATTGACTCATCTAATTAGAGAGAAACTGTTAATCGGGCAAAGCTCCGATAAAGGCTCGAAACGTGCCAAAAATATAATATATACATACATTTTTATATATTTTGTCAAATGGCAACGACCTAATTGAGCAAACATATACACGCCCCCTGAGCCAAAAAGAGTGTGAGTTATATAAGAAAGAATTAATCTCTGTTTTTCTCTTCTCAACTGATTATAGGGTATTTCCGAGTCAGTCAGTCATTAATGCATAAATCAAATAATAGCTTAACTGTTGCTTAGCTAATAAGAACATAATCTGATAAGAACCACCTTAAGCAAGTGAAATACATTTACAGTTACATTTATTTCAAGAGAAAAAAAAACATGGAAATTGCAATACTTCTATATATATGTATATATATATATAGGTATATCGGAGCATTTAGATGGCATCTCAATTGGCAAAGATCGTGCCGACCGCAAAGACTATGATCTTGCGCCTGTGGTTGATGATGAGGCGCTCGTAGTGATAGCCCTTATCGATGCGGACTTCGTTGGTGAAGTTATCGCCCTTGGGCAGGATGGGCGTGAGGTCGACGTTGAAGCAGTTGATCATGAAGATCTCGTTCTTGAGCAGAGCGCAGATCTCGTAGGCGCTGGCGACCTTCTCGTTCCAGATGCTGACGAAGCAGTACTTGATCGTCTCCCTCTGGAGCAGCTCTGTGGCGTCCTTGGGCGTGCGGAATGTGTGCATGGTGATGATGCCGGTCGGCTCATCGCCGATGAAGTTGTTCGCCAGATCGCACACCAGTGTGGGCGAGGCATTGGCCGGCACCAGCTTCGGGTTGGCGACGATTGTCTCGGCCCTGCATTGGGCCAGCTTGGCCTTGGAGCGCACGTAGTTGGGATGATTGTAGATCTTCGGATCCAATGGCTTCATATTCTCGATCAGCAGCTCGTTGAAAACCTCGCGCACGCTCTCCTGGATGACCACCGTGGCCACCGCATGCCTGCCGAACGGATCGTGCAGCGAGTTCAGCAGATGGTGCCGGGCGCTGTTCAGGTCTCCGCCATCGAAGATGATCATCATGCTGGGCAACTCGCGCTTCACATGCACCTGCGGCTCGCCGCCGGCCACCGAAGCGGTTTGCTTGTCGACTGTCGCGGGCACCTGGAGGGCAGCAAAGAATAATAAATCTTAATAAATGTTACAAGTTATAAAGAAATCGGATCAAAGTTCGATTCGGCTCACGCTTATCTCGCGCTTCTCCTTGCACTCCAGCTTGTACACCATGTTGTAGCTAATCAGGGGCGGCGGCTTGGAGGATATTGGCTTCCTTTCCACAATGGCTCGTTGATCTCCTGCTTGTGAGTTGGGCATGGCGGTGGATCAATTCACAATGGTACGGCTATTCACAGCGAATGTTATCAGCACTCTCACACTCCCTGTCTCTTTCACTCCAGCACTGTTTTGCGGCTAGATAAGCGTGTGTGGTGTTGCCAGATGATGGGATTTTGAAAATTTAAATAACCTGTTTAAATTAACGTGTTGTGTTTATGTAAATAGCACAGCTGAGCACTGGCATTTAACAGCACTGAAACATTTGTTCACATTTGAAACTTCTGGCGCGGCAACATTGTTTGCAATTTTCAAATGTGCCTACTAATAGAGTGAATAAAATATCTCTTTTTGTTTGGTAGCCACATAATAATAATAATTAAAATTGATTAAATCCCTTAGCCAAATACATCGATGTCTTTGGCTAAGCAACACAGCCAACTATCGATATATTGCACTTGTGTAGCCCTAGTTTTTCCCTCACTGTGCAGCACTTATTTTGATTACGCCACCGCAGCGCTGACACTGACGCCGACGCCGACGTCGACGTCGACGTCGCTGGGGGTCCATTCGTGTTCAACTGTTTTATTATTTCCACACACACGCACACACTCATAGATGTGTATTTATTTTATTTTTTTTTTTTCACACATCTGTTGGTCGATTGGCGCTGCCCCATGCACAGTTCACATTCAGCTGCAAACTGAATAAGGTCGTGTGCTCTAACTATTCGTGCACCACAAACAAATAGCTTTTATTTTTTTTTTTTATTGTTGTGATTGTTGTTCATAAAATAGTAAAATAAAGTTAATCAAGCAGTGAATGAAACTGCATAAACAATTTTTTTTTTATTCGCTCTCAACTAAACCGTTGCATTCGCTGACACTTGTGGTGCATTGTTGTTGTTGTTCTTGTTGTTATTACGATTCTCGCAGTTGAATTTGATTAAGTGCTGCACTTGTTTGTGTGTTATTATTGTTGCTATTGTTATTCTCTGGTGCTTACGCCCTACGATAAAAACACACACACACACACTCACACAAAAGCGGCGAATTCTGTTCTAGTCGTTAAAAATAATTGTGCAAACAAAAAAAAAAAAATAAAAGAATCGAGATTGAAGACCAACAAGTGCGCGGCTACAATTGCATATTGTGCATGTGTGCGTCTGTGTGTGCGTGAGAGCGTGCGTTTGTGTATTTATAGCAGCTGTGTTAGCCTGTGTGCGTGTGCGTGTGCGTGTTGCTTTTTTGGCAAAGTACGTTCAACCAATCCAAAGTGAAATAGAATTTGACAACAACAGCAACAAGAAAGACTGAAAAGTGGAACAGTACCAAAATAACAAAACAGCTGGCAAGCAGGCGAACAACAGTGCAGTCAACGACGACAGCGACATAACGGCTCTTGTCTACTCCTTCTATTCCTGCTCTCACGCGCTCGCTTAGCAACAGGTGTTGACGACTGCGCGCAGCTGCATTTGCTAAAGCAACAAAATGACCGATTTAAATGAACTCATGGGCTCGCAATTTGTGCGCGTCAAGGTAAATATGATGGTGTGGGTGTGCTGGGGGCGTGGCAGCCATTGAAGCCAGCCAACGGCAGTGCAACTTCTTTGTTTCACTCACTTAGTGGGCTGCGCCGGTCCAGTGTTAGATAACGCGGCTCAGTCGCTGCTCCCACCCCCTGCTGAGAGCGCTGCTTATTAGCACATAATGCAGCCGGCAGCCGGCAGCGGGCAGCGGGCAGCGAAGTAACCGCAAATGCCATTCGATATGTTTTCCACTTTTGTGGCAGGCAATTTGCAACTTCGCTGTAGGGCTTCATTTGAGCCGCTTATTTCATAGACAAGCTAACACTCTCCCCCTCTCTCTCACACTCTGTTGCAGGTCGTTGCCTTTGTGCATTTCATTTTCATATCGAATGCAATGCTAGGCAGCTGGGGCCATGGGGCGTACGAGTTCTACAATTTTCTCTTCATCATCGCCATGTTCTGGGCGATACACAGCAAGGATTCCATTGAGGCGGTGCAAACGGTAAGATATACAATGCAAAGCTCACTAAATGCCCTCTCTCTCTCTCTCTCTCTCTCTCTCTTCCCTCTTCACTTTCGCCTTTCGTCTAGCAGCGTTGCCACTAAGTTCAATCATAGCTGACGCATACGGTGCGTCTTATCAGTCAATTGGCGGCTGCATATGCTAAGCCGCTGACTGATAACAATGGCGAAAGTATCGCCCCCTCCATCTCTCTCTCGCTCTCTTTCTCCCTCACTCGACTCATCAGTCAATAATTAATTTAACGTTTGCTTTCATGTCTATTTATTTATTTATTTTCGCTTAATATTTGTATTTCCCTTATATGTGAGAACCGGTTCTGACGAAATCTGAACACTCAATTAACATATAAACTCGAGCCGTTGCTGCTATTGAATGTTCGAATTCGACGCTCGCTATAAACTATAAATACAAAATGCTCTCAGCTTCCAGTCGTGTCGAGTAACTCTAGAGACCCCCTGCAACGGGCGGTACTCGACGGAGACTTTGGTGAGGCACTGTAGGCACTACGCTAAGAACTCAGATCTTTACTTCAGTTAATCTCTTAACCTAAATACGTTTCGGTGTCAGATAAGATTAATGCCAGTTCCATTTCATTATGTTTTATCTTTAGTTCTGTCGGATATCATTTAAATGTTGCCTAAATTTTAGATAAAGCTACATACGTTGATATAGCTTCAAGCTACGTACTTTCTAGAAGTATTCTCATGACTATTTATTGGTATTATATAAAAGTTCTTTGAAATTCTATAAATAAACAAAAAAAAAAAAAAAAAATAGCTATTCCCGGAATTTTAATGCTTTGAAATTGAAAAGAAATGTGGATTTAGTATGAATCACTTTTAGTTTCAAACTTGCTAAGCTTACGCCACTTGTACAGCTCGGAATCCAGATTATTCCAGACTACGCTGCTGATAAGCCACTGCTGAAGCGTAAACCCCTATTCAATATCTATAAATATTTAGCAGCTCTTCAGCTGCAGCCAACGGGGGCCACAACACGTGAAGTTATGCTAATTATAGACGCATTTGGTCAGCAGCCCCCGCCTTGGGCGCTCATAAGGTAAAGCTGCTTATATGACTTGAAGCTATATCGGTCGGTTATATATATGTGTGTGTGTGCATATATATAGCTATAGTTACTATTACTGTTAGATGCAAATCGGATAACTGAAAGAGTTGACGGCTGTCGCAGGCTGTTAGCGTGCCCAAACCCGAAACTCTGAGCCAATTTCAACTTTGACATTAACCCGAAATGGGCAAAAGGCTCGTAATCCCAGACTGCGGCTAGGATGTCGTAACGCACGCGATGCCCAATGCCACGCACAGCCTAAGCATATAGAAATCTAAACTGAGAGAGAACAAATCCGACTAGCACACACCTCAAAGTTCCCATTTCAATTAGCAAAACTCGTGTATCATTTGAAAAAGTTCAATCAAGTCTTGAATATAATAAATTTACCTTCGATATCTATCTATATTCCAAGTTTGAGAAAAAACTAAAGTAGTTTTTGCTTAAGCATTTCAGTTAAATGGGTAATACCCATACCTATTAGTAAACAATACCCGCATAGCTTATAGCTCTTACAAGTATATACCCGTTTCACATGCTGATACAGGGTATTTAAAAATACAATTTCATTTGCGGTCAGTCACACGAAAGGCGCCCTGCAAATGGCCTCTAGTTAGGCAGCGGATCCTTTTTCTAGCCAACTTGGCTTGGGCCATCAACCATTAGCCACGCCATTTAATCAACTATGCGGAGGGCAAACGTTGACCCCAGACCCGCCTCATAACCGCCCCAAACACCAAGCAGTGAAAGCAATATATATATAAAAAAAAATAATAATAAATAAACCCCAATCTAAAAAGGAGAAAAGAAAAGCAAGCATTACATATTTACGACCCCAATGGAACGGGCGCCCTACGAATTGCCTGTCAATGCGAACGAAACCTTCAATTACATTTCTAATTTCTTGGAATTTTGAAAAGATTCATGTATTTCATATAAAGTATATTACAATGAAATATATATGTATTATAAATGTACATATATGAATATTATATTATTGTCGAGCTTTTATAATATTTGTGCCAGCCCCAAAGTAGACTACAAGAAAAATGTGGAATGGGAATTTCTTTAAAGTTAGCTTTAGGCAATATTCCCTTTGCTAAAACGTATGGTATCAATTGGCCCCAAGCTAGGTAATGCTTTTGAGTGAAATGCAACGAATGGAGAAAGTCTCAATAGACGAGATTATAAAGAAACTTGAAAAACCTATTCAAAAGTATTACATTTAAAAAAGTTGTTAGATGACTGAAAAATCTATTCAAAAGTATTAAATTTAAACAAGCTTTTGGCTGTCTTGCAATGAAATGAGTGGAAATACAGCCTGGAGCTGCATGACTCGTAGATGTTAAAGAGATTTGAAATGGGTCAAGCTAACTATGAGAAGTAGCTAACTATAAGAAGTAGCGAGTAAAATACAAAGAGTAACTTTGTATATACATTTTTGATGCAATTGTCAGGCAAAATTTCTCAAACTATAAAAACAGCAAGAGAAACAAGGAACGAGTAGAGAGAAATGAGACATTATGCAACTGTTATAGGAGTCACGAGTAAAACGTGGCGAGTAAAGAGTAACGAGTCTCGCTACTCATTGTTAGAGAACGAAAGAAAAACTAGCAAAGTTTATTTCAAAGTTATTGAATAATATAAAGGTTTTTATACGAAAAAGCTCAAGTAACACAACGAGTAACGAGTAACCAGTAGCGAGTAGAGCAGCAAAGTGTCGTCGCTAGAGACTATATTATAAACTGATTAAGTCATTATTTTCATTTATGTTTTAAATCATTTAGCCTTAGACAACTTTGCTTGCTATAAAAAGCAGCGAGTGCAATGCAACGAGTAGGGCTATTCGTTAGGGCTGACATTAAATACTTATTGTTATGGCCATTGTTTTGCCACGGCTAAAGTGCAAATAGGCATAGCTTTAATTATTCAGCAAAATTGCAGACTTGACCCCGAAACACACCTTGAGTGGGCGTAAAGGTGTGTCCAGCTAATTGGCGTGAGTGTGTGTGCGTGTGTGTGTTTGTTTGTTTGTTTGTTTGTGTGTGTATGCGAGCGCGCGTGCTTTGGGCAGCTAAAGTTCAAGCGTTCAAGGTGAATGCAATTGCCTTGACTCGCAAGGCGTCAAGTCTTACACACCCCATCTATCTCTATCTCTCTCTCACTCTCACTCTCGCTAACCTATGACCTATGCGATCATCATTATATATACATTGCCCCAAACATAATGCCATGCATGTCTTATATATCTTCCAGGCGCTTGTGATCGATGCCTTAAGCATATTCCTTGATATAGTCAACATAATCATTAGTTTCAACTACATGAGTAAGTAGCACTAGTCCATCTAGACTTTGCCTCGCTGACATATGACGAATATGCTCGTATACTATATATTAATATTATACTCTTTCTAGATGGCTGGGCCGTTGCATTTACCATTATCAATCTAATCTTGCGCCCGCTGAGCGTCGCCCTGCTCTACCGCGAGTTCAACACGCGCGGCGGTAGCCTGCAGAGCGGCTCCGTCTTTCCAACCAATCAGCAGCGCAGCTACCAGGACATAGATCGACCCACTCAGCCGACACCGACCAATTCGCAGCCGGGACCCAATGTGGCAAGCATTTTCTAAACTGGAGTCAATCTTCCGATACCAAGGCCTGAAATTTGGCCCAATATAATAACAAGCTAATAGAGAAACAATTCAGAAACCCCATATACTCCTTTCCACAAGTCGTTGAGCAAAGAAAGTATATTCTATTAATAATATTATTAAACAAAAATCTCTTCTTTTTTTTTGTTATGTCCTAGCTTTAAGGGAGTTGCAGAAACAAAAATATTGATATATATTTATGTATGTAGAAATGTATGTAGTCTAGAATGCCAGATACATTTTTTTTCTATTTCTTTCACTTCAGCTATAAACTTGAAAGACAAATTGTAACGATTAACCTATATAACTATGTACTATATATATAACAATGCTAACAACATCCAAATGCAATTATATATAGATATATAAATCTGTATCCATATATATATACATACATACATCTATCTCTATCTATATTCTATATAATATTTAAACCAAAAACAAACAAACAACGAAATAAAAACAACAAACAATTCGATTTAGAGTTTTTATATCTATATAAGAAACTTGTGGCTTCGCGCCTTCGTATACCTAAATAGTTTTTATTATATATATTTGTTTTCTTTCAATAAATAATTGAAGTAGCGCCCAAAATATTGATATGTACAAGCCCGCAAATAAGACAAACAGTAAAGAACACGTTTTGAGGAGGGGAGAGACCTAGTCGATTGGGTCCGACTAGAAACTACCTTGAGTGCCATGCTGTGTATCGAAGGAATATATATATTATTAAGTAGAATCGTTCAGTTGATAAGCCAAAAGTAAAAAGTTATCAATTATAAGAAATTTGAGAATTAATCATAAAAAAAACAGACCAAAGTACGGACAGACTAAAGCTAAGCTTTTTTATAAAGAATATATATATATACATATATATATTAAGAGCTAGACAATCTACCCTCAATACACATTCACATTGGCTACAGGGTATAACAACGTAAATAAAGTAGAGCGAGAATTCAAAAAGGGAAAAACTTTTGGAAAAGTTCCGCCTAGAAACCTTCTTTGGCCGCACGGAACTTATATTGATTGCTGCGTCCATCCAGGCAGGGCACCTGCACCAGGTTGAAATAAATGGAGCCCATTAGCTGCGAGGCGGATGTGTTGGTCATTTTCAGGCACGAGAACAGCATATCATCGCAAATGCAGTGAGATCTATTAAATGCAGAGTTAGATATGGATAGTATAGTATATACTTCATCTATCTGCTGCTACTTACTTTGTGTAGAGCGAGTCGTTCATGAGCTCGTATTTGTTTTGGTAGGCGCGTATCTTGACGGGGCACAGATCGTGCTGGCGACAGCAGCGATCCATTTCCATCTCGCTGCCCAGATCACTGTACGTTTCGGCAATATCACCAGTGCCGCACCACTTGGTGCCTGTGTAAAAGAAAGTAGAGAGAGAGAGAGAGAGAGAGAAAGAAAGAGTAAGTTAGTTACGGTCAAATAATAAAAAATAGCGAGTAAGTTAAACCAACGAGTAGGCGAACACTCTGACGAGCCAGACAATAGTTTGATGAGAATTGAAAGCCTACCAACGAGATACTTGTCTAGTGAACTCGCCATAAGCGACTAGCTGCTATTTAGTGAGTAGACTAGACTAAAGTTGTTTAACTTCTGGATGAGTCTGACAGCTGACACATGGCAAGTTGCAAATGAATAGCTCAACTGACGAGTAGCTAAGCTAACGAGTACCTAAACTGACGATTAGTTTAACTGACGATCAGCTTAACTGACGAGTAGCTAAACTAACGAATACCTAAACTAACAAGTAGCTTAACTGACGAGTAGTGTAACTAGCGAGTAGTTTAACTGACGAGTAGCTAAGCTAACGAGTACCTAAACTGACGATTAGTTTAACTGACGAGTAGCTAAACTAACGAATACTTAAACTAACAAGTAGTTTAACTAACGAGTAGCTTAACTGACGATTAGTGTAACTAGCGAGTAGCTAAACTGACGATTGGCGTAACTAACGACTACCTAAACTAACGAGTAGCTTAACTGGCATGTATTTTGAGAACTCGTATCTCATCTTTGGTAACTTAATCAAACTGACGAATAGCTAAACTAAGGAGAGACAAACTGACAAGTGACTTTGTAAAGTAGTGTAGCTCAACAGCCAACATGCAAACCAACGAGACACTTAACTAACGAGTAGCTTAACTTAACAGTTGATGAGCCATACACGTGGCAACTTGACGAGTAGCCAAACTAACGAGAGTTTGCCAGTTAGTTAACTCATGCATTCGTAGTTTAGTTACTCGTTAGTTTAAGGCAGCTTACCTGGTATAATGCCGCTTAGCAGTGAGAAGGGGCTGCGCGGAAAGATGTTCGCTGCCAGCTTGAGGGCGACGCCTTCCTGACTCGCTGAGCCACCGGCACTGCCGTTGCCCGATACGCTAACACTGGAGTCGCCGCCGCTGCTGCGCTCGGAACCCTGGTCGCTGGACTTGTATTTGAGCTTGGAGGCATAGCTCAGCTTGTCGACGTGCTCGCACTGGTCCATCAGCTTGAGCATTTCCTCGAATTTGATCTCGAGCGGTCGATTGTACTGGGACAGGCCCTCGAGCAACATTTTGCCCTCCTTCTCGTTGCTGCAAGAGATACGAGAGCAGAAGTGACGAGTGCGGCTACTCGCTGGCGAGTTCTACTTACTAGATCTCGATTAGCTCGCAGCCAAGCAGCAGCTTCTGTGGGCCCAGCTCTGTGACGGCTATGGTCAGATCGTGATAGTATATCATAATCAGCGAATCGTTGCTTACGCGCTTTCCACTGCACGAGAGAGATAGAGAGAGAGAGAGAGAGGGAGAATGAGTAGGGGATTAATGCGTGGCACGCCTATGGGCACACGGCCAGCCCAGACGGGCATTACAATTATGGCCGAGGACGTGACTAGCTTTGAGTGAAACGCGCGAATCGAATTGAAACGTTAGCGGATTATTAATGCACTCACCTGTAGGTTTTCATTTGACGCAAGCTGCGCTGCTCAATGATCTGTTGGGTGAACGACTGAAACGAGGGGAATCCCTGCAGCCCATGCGGCAGGCTAAAGGACAACGTCGGCTTGGCCAGGGCTACCGACGAGCTCAGATACCCAAGCAGCGCACTGAACAGCAGCGAGCCAAGCAGCTGCAACTTGATGTTCTGACACATTTCGATAGTTCCTCTCTATATATATATATATCTCTCTATATATCTGTTTGATTGACCAGTTAAGATCGTCGCCTGATCAGCTATGCCAGCGGCATAGTCTTCCGGGTTGCGGCGCTGCCTCAAATGGTTTTGCTGTCGCCTGTTTCGAAACGAAAAGTCGAAATTAAACTTTCTATAAATTGCTTTGGGCTATGGGCTGGCGGCTTGCTTGCTTGACTGGCGCTCGGCCTAGACCGGCTGTAACTGTTTTGGGTCTGCGTTTGCTGTCACTCATGTTTATAGTACCATATTTTATTTATTTCGAAAAAGTTCTGGAGGCCCGGCCCGCACAGCAGACAGCTGAACGCATTCACAGCGCCTTGCCAGCTGGACGAGCCTTTGAGTACACCCTTTCGCGTTCACGTGCTCCGAAACGTTGAGCATGTGCTAACGTGGCTTTCACTACCTAGTCCTTAGTGCTTAGACCTAAGTCCTTAGCCCCACATATTTCCCATATTCTAACCAAATCTGTTCGCATTGCCATTGCGTGTTGTTGTCTTTTCTATAATTGAGGCAGACACGTACGGGAAGACACCTAGAGACAGACACGTACATCCTAGACACTCCAGCGACACACCCACACATAGACTCTAATACACTCTATAGACCCACAGTCATATAGACACTCTATTTGCAGAGTCTCTAGACCCTAGACTCTCTAGAGACACACATGCGTATACGTAATGCTGCCCATTAAATATAATTGCGTATACGCCAAGTCTAAATATTTACGATCTGCCATTCTAATTTGTATTATTCTATAATTGATTTGCAGCCCATGCCTTATGCCTGGACTAGCTCTAGCTCGCATAGAACTGTTTTCCTGGAATCTATTTGCTCAGGCAATTGCAGCTGAAGCCTGAAGCCAGCAGTGCTTCAAATAGTTTCTAGACTGTAATGCCGTCTAATCTGGCAGCTATAGACACTTTAAGGAATACATTTAGCTATAGGGTACTAAGGGTCTCTATAGTACCCCAGCTATAATAGCCCAAGTTTATCTAAAAATTCCCTGATTAGTTATAAATAGCCTAAGGAACACATCTATCTATGCAAACCCATCACTATATATATATGATATCTCATAACAACTATCAAGTTTTCAGAACTTTAGCCAAATCAAGGCATCAAATACCCTTTATGAACGTGTAGACGGAAAGAGAATTGAGCAAAATGAATAAAGTTTTGGATTATTTAGTGTGCGACCTTGAGGCTGGCTCATGAGCAGCATGACTAAATTTTTAATGGCACTATTCAAGAGCTTGATTAATGCATTAATTATTTTAGCAGTCACTTGCTGTCTAATAGAATATGCGCGACTAGCAGTTACCCTCGAAGAATATTTAAGATCGCATAGATAAGAGAGACGGTATATATCTCTATAGCTAATACATGACCCTCTCTCTCAGTGACCATGATGAGCAAATTTATATGGGTGTACTTTCACTGGTATCATAAGCATACATATCACGTATGCTTCGGGAAATTACTTTTACCTAGGCTGTCTTTTTCATTCTCTCTCTCTCTTTCTCCTACTGCCTTTCCCTGTATCTTTATCTTTCAATATATTTATGACATTGTTTTCGGTATTGTATTTGAAGCTCAACTCTTTCCAACTACATTTTTCATATTTACAGGGTATTTCATTTGCAATTCAAATTGAATTTTCATAAAACTAGATTTGGTTATAATTTGTCTCCAAAAATCGCAAAAGCCGCATTGGATTTCTTTACCAAATATTTGTTTCTTGAAAAAATCTACTAAGAGAATTCATAGCTTTATTCTTTATTTAAATCTGAACACTATATCGAATAACTTCCATATTAATCGCATCTCATAGACGGACTTTTTATTATTTTTTTTTTTTTAAATACTGCCTTTATCTCACCTCTCTCTCTCTCTCTCTCTCTCTCTCTCTCTCTCTCTCTCTCTCTCTCTCTCTCTCTCTGTCTCTCTCTCTCTCTCTATCTCTCTCTCTCTCTCTCTCTCTCTCTCTCTCTCTTGTCTAACTCTTTATCTCTGCCTCTCTCTGTCTTTCTCTTATTATCAGTACCTCCATCTTTATATCTGTCTCTCTCTCCCTGCTTCTGTGATTATCTCTCTAACTCTCTTTTTCTCACTCTCTCCCCCCAGTAACTATCTCTCTTTCTCTGATTTCTTATCTATTTATCTATTTTCTCTCTCTCTCCCTCTTGTTTATTAGAGACATATTTTTCTATCCTCTCTCTCTCCTCTGTGTCACTCTCACACTCTCTATCTCTATTCACCTTCTTTTCTTCACCTTTCCTTTCTTTATTGTCTCTATTTTCATCTCCCTTTTTCGTTCCCCTCCTTATCTTTCTCTTTTTGTGTTTTCTCTCTCTCTCTCTCTCTCTCTCCACTCGCTTCTTATCTCTTTCCCTATACACCCCCATTTCTTTCTCCATTCATTCTACGTCAACATGAATCCCATCTCTCTTATAAGCTCTTATTGGATTATTTAGTTTATCATCAGGTAAGATTCGTATCATCGACATATCTCTCTGTACAACATGCGTATTAATTGAACTCAGTTTGCACAGCTAGTCAAATGTGAAATTTGGCAAACTCCATTAGGAAAAGAGAAGAAAGAAAGAGAGGGCGGACGTGGAGCAAAAGGCGAAGAAGGTGGAGTAGATGTCCAAAAATATAAAAAATAAATAAAAAACGAAATTGTCCACACGCACGAAACATGCTAATCATAAAGGTAACACTTTTATGATTACATATATAACATATATATGTATGTGCGTATGTATATATAATACACATATATATATATATATATATATATATATATATATAAAATATTGCATTGCTTTAGTTTTTATGATTTTATTTTTTTTTTTGTTTTTTTGCTCTCTTAATTTTGACCAAGGTCCGCAACACGAAACTTTACGCAAGCGGACAATGGTCAACTGACTGGAAGAGTGGGAGAAGTGGGAAGTGGAAAGTGGGATGGGAGAAAAGAGTAAACAGTGAACAGAGTGTAAACAGGTAAAAGGGAAATGAGAAGAGCAGACAGCTGAAGGCAGAGGGAAGAGTGCAGCGGGAGATGATAAACTGAAGTGAAGTGAATGTGGCTTCCATTGTTGTTGTTGCTTGTTATTGTTGTTGTTGTTGTTGTTGTTGTAAACAATGTGAGCCAACATGTGCAAGTCGTTGACAAATCATCAACAGCAGCCAGTTGGCATTGGCAACTCGTTTCACGCACTCATGCCCACACATACACAGGCACACACACACACACAGTCACACACACACACACACACACACCCATAAGTGAGGTATTGGCCAAGCGCAGTTATTCAACACTTGACACCTTAAACTCAAACTAGGCTAATGGAAGCCAACACGAGATGTGGCTGAAACTGATGAAAACTATTCAGATAAAATGGAGAAATTATAATGGAATCGATCAGAGAGAGAGCGAGATGAGAATGAGCGAATGAGAATGAGAGAGAAATGGGAAAGGAAGGGAACAGAGAATGAGAGCGAGAGAGAGAGAGAGAGAGAGAGAGAGAGGAGAGAGAGAGAGAGAGAGAGAGAGAGAGAGAGAGAGAGGGGTAGAGAAGAAGAATCGCATTGAAGGACACAAAGGCAAAGGAATGTAAAGAGAGAAAGTGTAAGAGAAAGAAAGGGAGAGAGAGAGGGAGAGAAAGTAAGACGTAAAGAGGAGGAGCTAGAGAAAGTGTAAGAGAGAGAGTCGGAGAGAGAGAGTAAGACCTAAAGAGGAGGAGCTAGAGAAAGAGAGAACAGGTTAGAGAGAGAAAGAGAGAGAGAGAGAGAGAGAGAGTAAGATGTAAAGAGGAGGAGCTGGAGAAAGGGAGAGAAAGAGAGCAGGTGAGAGAGAATAAGGGAGAAATAGAAGAAGAGAATCTCTTCTAGAATCTCTACTCTGCTAGAGATGTAGATGATATGAGATAGGAGAAGAAAAAGACAAGGGGAGCTAGAAAAAAGGAGAGAAGGAGAAGATGGGAGATAAGAGAAAGAAAAGGAGAGATAAGAAAACTAGAGAAAGAGGAAAGAGCAGAGATCTCTCAGAAAGACGGCCCGTAGAGCAAAATAGAACATATGAGAGTCATTGAAAGAGAGGAGAGAAAGAAGGGGAGAAAAAGAGAGAAAGGGAAAGAGAAAGTGAGGCATAGAAAATGTGAGAAGAAAAGACAGAGAGTGAAGGAAGAAAAACTATAGAAAAAGTGAACTAATATGAGCGAGAGAAGGGAAGGAGAGAGAGAAGGTGAAAATGGAGATATAAGTAGAGGGCAATATAGAGAGAGAGTAGGAGATATATGGGATATATGAGAAAGAAAAGAGAAGAGAAAGGCAGAAAAGGAAGAAGAGCTAAAGAGAAAGAGTAAACGAAAGAGAGAGTGAGAGAGTGAGAGAGAAAGAGAGAGAGCAAGGGAGAGGATGATAGAAAAAATGAGAAACAATAAAAGACATACCAGGAACGAGACCCAAGAATAAGAGTGAGAAAGATACTGAGATAAAGATCTAAATTTCTAGAAAGCAAAAGATAATGCATACCTATATCACATATATACACGAGTCTTAAGCTACTTTTATTTAGAATGTCTTCATAGGTAATCGAATAGTTTCTAATAGAAATTTAATCGATGCAGCATCCCACACGAGAAAGGTGATGATGGGAGCTCAGGCGAGGCGTTCGCTGAGATGACAGCGCATTTCTCGAACTAGTTTCTTGGTCTAGCTGAAGCTAAACTAATTAAATCAGAGTCTGATTGTGATTGTGATTCTCATTCTTTAGTTCTCAGTGAGCTCATCCACTGACCGGACTCACTTTCCATACAGCTGATACGATCTAAACGAATCTGCTGAGCTCAGCTGATGAGCTGTTGATCTCGACATCATAATTAGTTGAGCGTAAATCTCGTTTTTGACCCACGTTGTGGACCCATTTCGGAATAAACAATAAAAGTTCATAGTTGAGCGATTTGTGCTGCGATTTCCTGCCAAACAGCCAAACGATATCATCTATGCAAGCCCCATTACAGACAACAATTAACAAAACAACAACAGCAGCGACAACAATCAGGAAATTAGTGAAATACAATGGCAGCTAGCCTTAAAGCCAAAATAAAAAAAAAAAAAAAACAGAAAATATATATATATGCAAATCAAAGCCACGTATGCAATTGCGATCGAATTGGGGAATAGGGAAACTGAAAACTGAAAACGAAAATGACAATGAAAGAAAAGTAAAAGAGAAGATATGTGATAAACTAGCAAATGCCCTTCAATAGATATTGAACTGAGTTTGTATGCGTATAATAGTAATAATATAAGAGAAACTTTATCAAGCATTCCTCGAGCTTTATATAAGAGCCAAAATATATTTAGGTTCAGGGAAATAGATGTGAGATGAAAGAACTCTAACTAGGATTAAAGAGAATGATTTACATATAAGTAGCTCTATATAATGTCAGAAGTCAATCAGGTTTCTCACCCATATACCTAATAGCTTATGAATTGATCTTAGTAGACTGCGAAAATTGTGGACTACGTACATGAAGATATGATGTATTTGGGTAGAATGAAATCTAACTAGATTTATAGAGGAAGATCTATTGAAATTCTGAAATTTATTTATCTTAGGCTAGCAGAAGATTATATTTATATTAGATCACAAAGATATCAGACTAACTCCACATACACTTACAAAGTACCACGAAGCCTGAATCTATGCCGATAGATCTATAAAAATTCAGAAACACATTGAACTACCCTCGTACAGTTAGGCGAAACCCTCCATTTAGGCTTTCAGCAAGCTAGATATTAGATTAGAAGATCTACATAAGGTCCAAAATAGACTATTCTATGCCCATATTTAAATATGCCTCAAATGCACCGTGTTTAGGCATAAGGAAATCGAATTCTCTGTGGTCGGGAATTCATTAGGTTACCCATATATGTCCACAGACATATTTTTGGAAAGGTCATAAATTGAATAATATGGCTTGAATATATTTGACCTCCATCATATGCATATATACAGTCCATATGAAATATCATTCGTATGAAAAGTTATATAAGAGCTCTATAGTATGCGCATTCCAATTTGGGTAACCTCTAGCCTCGAGCCTCTAGCCAATCCCCAGTTCACGTAGACTAGATAGCGCTGAGTGCAGGTCATGTTTAGAAAACATTAATGAGCCGGTCTTATGCTGATGGAATCACACATCAAGCACTTTGCGTTGTTTCAATTTCAAGGGTAGCAAAACGAAACTTGGCCAACTTGAACTTGGCTAAGTGTTTATATTTTCTTCTTTTGGGTGTGGGGAGGGGGTAAAACTTGAACTTTTTGAAAAAGTGCAAAGCTTTGCATATGCCATCAATAAAAAACATCGTAAAAAAGCAGGCAAATAGGGCTCACATCGGGTATGCTCGACTGCTGAATACCTTGCCTTCAGCTGTTGTCGGCAAGACTCTACTAAATGGCTAGAACGTAGCAGCTGAATCGATTCGATTTATAGCTCTACTTTTTCTTTTATCAGATATGTGATGTATGTATATATCATATATAGCTTATGGGTTTTGGAGTGGACTATAGAACAACATTGGGTGAACTGTCTTCTAGAAAACTTATCTGAATTAGTTTCGGAAATAACTTTATTTGGATTCTCCATGTGAACAAATGGGTTATCTATATAATAACCCTATAAAGCTGGGTATATATGCTTCAAATTGCATCTCTAAAGGCTTAATAGCTATATCAAGATATAGTAATGCCCGATTCGACACGCGCTCAACGGGCGTGTTCAGAGATCCCTTGGACTTTGACTCAGATCGAATAGATCGCCAGCTTATAATTATATTGCTGCTTAACCAATATACTCTCTCGCTCTTTCAGTACACACATGGGTATATTAACATAGGTCAGTGAGGCATGAGAGATATGCGAATAGCGAAAAAAGTAAAACTCGGCCGTGGGCGAAATTCGTTGATGTTTCGCTGTTGAACCGCTAAACTTGTTGCTTGTCTATCAAGTTGTTGTTGTTGCAGTAAAAGTGGCTGCTGCAGATGCGCCAACAGCTACAACAACAACAACAACAACAGCAACAACAGCCACAGCGAATAGCGGCACTTGGCTTGGCTCTCAACTGGTTTGCAAGTTCGCGGCTTTAACTTTCACATTGGGCGCACGCCTAATTGTGGGCTTTAATCTTGGTTAATTTGCTCCAGTTTTGATTTTCATTTAGTAAAAAAATAAAACAGCAACAACAACAGCAGCACGCCAAACGCGCACGAATCGCCGATTAAAACGATGCCCGATGCCAGCAGTTGCTGCTGTGGATGCTGTCGAGGCTGGCGTTGTTCATAATGATGTTTCATGCTGTGCTGTCGAGGCTGTTCATAATGATGTTTCATGCTGTACTGAATGCTCACAGTTTCACAGTCTCTTAGGCTTTTAGAGCCCATCTCAATTTTAGTCTTAGTCTTATTCTCTCTATAAATCTGTCACTAAGTCTCAGTCTCAGTCTCAGTCTCAGTCTCAGTCTCAGTCTCAGTCTCAGTCTCAGTCTCAGTCTCAGTCTCAGTCTCAGTCTCAGTCTCAGTCTCAGTCTCAGTCTCAGTCTCAGTCTCAGTCTCAGTCTCAGTCTCAGTCTCAGTCTCAGTCTCAGTCTCAGTCTCAGTCTCAGTCTCAGTCTCAGTCTCAGTCTCAGTCTCAGTCTCAGTCTCAGTCTCAGTCTCAGTCTCAGTCTCAGTCTCAGTCTCAGTCTCAGTCTCAGTCTCAGTCTCAGTCTCAGTCTCAGTCTCAGTCTCAGTCTCAGTCCAGTCGCAGTCTCAGTCTCAGTCTCAGTCTCAGTCTCAGTCTCAGTCTCAGTCTCAGTCTCAGTCTCAGTCTCAGACTCAGTCTCAGTTTCAGTCTCAGTCTCAGACTCAGTCTCAGTCTCAGTTTCAGTCTGTTTCCAGTTTCTCTACTCTCTCTCTTTCTACTAGGATTCTCAGTCTCTACAACCCAATCTCACATTTAGTCTTAACCTCAGTGTCTTAGACTATCTGTGTCTCTCAATCTCTCTGTCAGTATTTTGAGTCTCTTAGTCTATCAATATTTCAGTTGCTGTCTCTCTGTCTCAGTCTTGCAATCTCTCCATCTGTCAGTCCTCCAATCCTCTCCCTTCCAGCCTCTCAGTCTTACTCAGTCTCTGCCTCTCTGCCAATCTCTTAGTCTTTCAGTCTCAATCTCTTAATTTCTCTCATTCTCTCAATCTCCCAGACTGTCAATCTTTCAGTTTCGCAATCCCTCTTTCGTTCAGTCTTTCAACCTTGCTCTGTCTCCGTCTCTATCTCTGAATCTAAGATCCCAATATTTATATGATCTCGATCAACCTTTAGGAATAGTTTGTACTAACAAATTACGAAATCACAGCATCATCATCATCATTAGGTAACTCTACAGAGCCGATTTTAATGGACTATCTATTGCCAATTGCATTTTACGCTCGATTAGGAAATTTGTATGCTTGACTGATCTATGGTACGAAATCTGATATGGACTCAATTCGCAATTAACGTGTAATAGTTTGATAGATTAATAGCTCAATTGCATACTTCGTTAGCATTATCCAATCCCGACTCTTATTTGAGTGCTTTGGCCTTCAAAGCGAAGCAAGTGAACCAAAAACTAAGCCAAGTCTCTCGTAAAGTTAACGCATTATTAAACTCGGTACTCACGTAAACTTTTAACCTTTACACTAAACATTTCAATTAGGCTTCATGTTCGACATGAGTTCGAGCTAAGCGAATGAGGTTAAAACTCAATATGTTTATGGCAATGCATTACGCGTCCAAGCGTAGAATCCAAGTGGGCCTATGGTGAGTATATTCGAGGTTTATCCTCGAATATTTATTATATTTATGTTTGATGAGATAGATATATCTATACGAAGATAATTCGAATTATTATTGTTATAGTCATAGATAGAGATTTAGATATAGATATATGATATACGATATACTGTATACGGATTGATATAAATGTATCTATACGAAGAACATTCGAAATAATATTGATAGGAATCTAGGGACTTGGATATACGGTATACGGTATGGAATATACTATATTCAATTTACAATATACGATATATGATATTTGATATTTGGCATACGATATAGAATATACGATACGATACGATATACGGTATACGATATATAATATATGATATACGATATACAGTATACCATAGACAATATATCTTACACGATAAAGACATTTATGCATCTACTTTTAGAATGTCTTAAGTCAACAAACATTCTCCCTATCTCTCGTTTCCTTCGCCCCCTCTCTGCAGCTTTTGAAGCTCTTCATTATCACGATCTTTTATATTTAGAACAAGCTCTTTAGAACCATGGAGCTGTTGAGGTAGGGTGTTGCATGTCACAGTCTAGCTGAACTTCGCATCATGTCGCTAATCATGTGAATGGGAATCGGGCTATTGGGAAATTGAGAATGACGATGATGATGATAGTGATGCTGCAGTAGCTGAATGATGATAACTGGTTACAGCCATGGCTCGTGATAAACAATGATGAAACATAATGATGGGATTAATAGTGTTGTCACTGTATTTATTATTGTTGTTGTTGCTGTTGTTATTGCAACTGCCACATACGATGTGGTTGACAAATGCAGCTCTGTGGCATTCCCATACCCATTCCCAGACAATTGTCTCTCCTTTTAATGCGCCACAAACAAGTGTGTGTGTGTGTAAGTGTTGGTGTGTGCCAGTTTCAGTTTAGGTGAAACTCGGCCAGAGTACATACAGGCCATGTGTAGGACCATAAGTGCTTTAGCAGCATTTAAGCCACCATCAATTTATCTTGGATCTGCATTTGGTATCTTAACTTTCGGCCAAGCCAAGCGCAAGTCAAGCGCAAGCACGCCAGGGGGAAGGGACTGGTGTAGCAACGGTAATAAATCACTCAAGAACTAGTTGCAATTTGAATTAATTATTTGCCATTACGTTTGTAAAGCGGTTTAGCTCTTAGTCGGTCAGTTTTACTTTTAAAATTAACAACAAAAACCAAAAAACAAACAACCAAAAAAAAAAAAACCAAAAACAAATGCCGAATAATTCAAAAGTCGAAACGCGAAACAAAACGAAAACGGAACGAAGCAACGCGAACTTCAAATCGCATGCGCACAACTAATATTATACGAACCGGACGCCGCCGCGCAAAGTCAGCAACTGATTCGAACCGAACCGATCCGATGATGGCCGGGCTGCAGCCGAAGTTGTTTGAGTCGATGCCGATGGCAGCAGCCGTCGCGACGAAGTGGCACAGTGGAGCCCTACACAGCGCGCAGTGTGCCAAAATTAAGATCTTCAGAGAAAATAAATGCTATTTGGTAAACATTTTAAAGCAGGTTTTAAATATACATTTTTGTAATAAATAATTATAGCTACAAATAATTATTAATAATATGAAGGTAAGTATATATACACATATATTCAGCTTATACTTTCACCGCGCACAAATACAACACGTGACACGGTGCGCCATCAGAAATGTGTCAAAAGCAAAAGCAACGCTTCAATGGTCACCGACGTCGCCGTCAACGTCGCAGTAGCAGCAGCAAGTGCTGCACGTTTTTTTTTTTTTTTTTTGTTTTTTTGACAGCGCTGCATTTATATGCCAGAGCGCGTGCGTGTGCGTGTGCGTGTGTGGGTGTGGGTGTGAGCGCAGCACAAGCCGCAGCCGAAAGCTAGTGATCGGCCGGCTGCAGCCGTCAGCTGCGCAACGTCAACGTCAACATTTGCGCACTGCTTTATCGCCCATAATTTCACTTGAAGACCACTTGAGCAATGTCGCGGCTGTTGCGACGCGCCGACGCGCTGCCGACGTCCAAAGAAAAGTGACAGTGGGCCAAATAGAAAGACTATTAAAAATGGGAACTTTTAACTATCTGACCGAAAGTGAAGACAACAAAGAAAATTAAAAAAAAAAAAAGACAATATAGAAGAAGCGATCGTAATACCCGCTTAAATGACCATAAAATATACATAAATTAAACATTTACAAGCTCTTTCTTGAAAGCTACGCTTATCGGCTCATCACCTGCATACAAAGAAGAAGATCCATGTTTAACACTTGTATTTGAAAAAACTCAAGCAAATGTAGGCTAAAAACAAGAAATAAATTCGATTAAGATTTGATTGAAATGATATCGAAAATGGTTTTACCAATTGATTTTAATTTCTGAGTCTTCAAACTTCCTTAACTTCGAATAGCTCTATATTGATTTGAATGTTGTTTGATCTGCGAGCATTGAAACTTTTGAATCGTTGTTAACGATTTGATATTCAAGAAAAAAAAGTAATTTTATGATGAAAATTGTATATAAGATATTATATAAATAGGATATTATATAAAATGTTACACGACTCGAATTTTGAGAACTAGTGGAATGCTCTAGTCGCGACTGCTAGACTAGATCTCCTGAAACCTGCAAAGAACTGATATTCCGATTCCGTTTGAATGTATAACAATCGAAGTAGAATAATGATAATAAAATAATTTGATGTCTATAGCTCTAACGCTCTAAAAGCTGCGCTTAAGGAATCCAAGAGACATTTTCTATTATTCCCGATGAAAAAGAAATGAGACGAGTATTTAAAATTCATGTAAAGTTTCAAATCTCTAGCTTTTGTAATTTAGGAGATCTCTGCGTGCAGATGGACGGACGAACGTACAGGCTGACATGACTAGATCAACTCAGCTTGTCATCCTGATCAAATATATATGTATATTCTTTATGGGATCTGGCACGCCTTTCTTCTGCCTGTTGCATGTCAAACCATTATAATGGATTCCGTATAAAAGATATCTACGCCTTATCATCTTCTGCTCCTATAAAATATTCACAAATTTAAGATTCTAAATAGCTCTACTAAACAATCTACGAAATAAATAATGCAATGAAATTAATTTTGGAAATTTTGTATTACTTTTTTTTATGACCTGGGTTTGGTAATGGATGCGAGTTTTTAGTGTAACTTCAACAGGATATGAACAGAAATATGATGAAACGAAATGTGCAATGCCAAAATGTTGCAAACGATTGAATTATACGGGAACATTTGATATTTCTATGTTTCCTTCCTTCCTTTTTTTTTTTTTGTTTACATTTTTTCTCTTATTAATTTTGTTAACATCAATGAGGATTATGCATTGCTCGAATGGAAAGTCAACGTCAGTCAGTCTTCCCATTCAATTTGCGAATCCTCGCCGCTTGTCGACGTGGAGAGGGCGTAGTCCATGCTGGAGCTATTGCTGCAGGAATCTGCGTAGGCATCGTCCCCCTTTGGGATCATCAATAGATTATCGTCAGACTCTTGTTTGGTACGCGTCTTCTTGCAGAGCATTTCATAGACGAAATCGTTTTCGTCCTCTTCCGGTATGGTGGGCATGGCCTTCGGCATCTGCAGCCGATTCTTGGTTAATAAACACGAATAAATACTGTGCTGCTCTATTATCTGTCTGAAGTTCTTCATCTTGCTGAACATCAATTTGAGCTACCTTCAATATGAATTTATGTGATCAACTGTTGATAAAACGAAATAACGAACTGACTAAACTTATACAAAGCGTATACCTTGTTGCCTCAACTGAACGACAGGAAAAGTAAGTGAACTAGATTGAAAAAATTTACAAATAGAAATAATAATAAAGTGTATTGACTATAGTCAGATATAGATATAAGATATAAGATATATACAGCTAAGAAAGCCAACTCTTCCAATTCAAGGAACATCCCAAATAAGATAACGTCTGATAATCTTACGTATCAAAATCTAAGTCTTTATAAACATTATTTCTACTTTTTCCACCGACTATAGATTATTTTCTTAGACATTTTACTTTAAGGTATACCTCGTTACAGATAAGTAATATATTTAAAAATTATAACAAATATTTAATTATTTTTTTTTGTATTTTTATTTTGAGTTTTTTTTTCCATTGGGCATCCGAGCCGATGCCAATGTGAAACTGCTGTAGGCTACAATAGTGTTTAGCATATTAGTTGTTAATTATAAATATCTCTGTTCCACGTATATATACAGCATACAGTTGCATATATACATACATACATAGACATAGTACTAGGCATAGGTATCGTTAGTTGTATTGTATATAAACTGAACTTATTTATGTAGTTTCACTTCGCCAATCACACAGTTAAGTGAATTGCCAACTGCTCCTATGGACATTACAGTTATCTGGATATCAGATAGAGTTAGAGAGAGACAGATTAGTCCATCGAGCTAGCTTACAATGCGTACCGCATATATGGAGCGGTTGGCTAGAGAGGAAGAGGAGGGAATTTGTTGAATGTTTTTGATTGAATGATGCAAATACTATTTACGTATTCAAATTTATATATGTATCTATGTACATACATATATCTATATCATTATTCACATACAACTCTACATACATATAGAAAGATCCGATGCAACGAATCTAATTAAACATGCATTAAACTATGTAATCATTTATTTTCTTTATACATCGTTTGCTTTATATATATATATATGTTTGCGTAGCACTCAATTTCATTCATAAATTGTGCTACAGAACTTTGCCTTTTGCAACTGGTACTAAAAAACTATGAACAACATATATTTTCATTGATTATCAGTTATCAATACATATATACTATATAGATATATATGCATTGTTAAGCAATCACATTATGTATTCGTATTTAGCATTAAATATATGAACGTTTATTGGATGAATATTTTTGACTTAACTTTTTTTGTTTTTGTTTTTGCATCCAATAACGAGGTGTGTGTATATATCTGTGTGTCTGTCTATATCTAAATTAAGGGTTATCTCATTTCAAGGCCATTCATTCATTGCCTGAGTTCGGTTTCGAAACACAAAAAATTAACAAAAGCAAAATCATATATTATTTCTCAAGTTCTGTTTCATTTTCAGCTTTTTCACTTGAACCTACACTTCTATCAATCAAATCAAAACTTAATATATATATATTTTTTGTTTTTCTTTCGTGGATTAGAAATACCTAACCAAGACCCAAATTGTATATATATTTTGATCCATTTTATGTTTTCTTAATGTGTCTTCTGTTCACTCTCGATCCTTGTCGGCCTCCGGCGGTGTGGGCACACGCTTGACACTCATGCTGAAGAACTTTGTTTTGACCTCATCAACCGTATAATCCATCTCGATAGCCGGATAGCTAGACTTCTGAAAGGAAAAAGGGTTTGATACCCATAAATCTGTATATTTCGGAAGCTATTTCATTGATTTTATTTACGTTCTGTGTGAGGTTCTGGCCTCGCAGTAGCTGCCAGTTTTCTAGAATGTGAGCGTATCGCAAATACTTCTCGAATTCGTGCAATGTCTCATAGACATGGCACAGACCCAGATAATCATACTCCAGTCCGGAATAGGTGCGTCCGAACAAACGCAAACCTGTCGAAGAAACGAACATTAGAAAGAGATGGCATAAAACACTGGCTCTGCTCACTTATGTCGATGCTGCGCAAATACAGGTCCTCAGCCTGACGGAATTTCTTCATTTGATAATTGTAGAGCGAGGCGAGATGGCCAATGGATAGGCCCACCTCGTAGTCATACGGACCGAGCAGATCGGTTTTAATTTTAATGGCCTTTTGATGCATTTGCTCCGCCTCCTCGAATCGATTCATTGTCTGATATAGCCGCCCCAGATTTCCATAGTGTTTGGCCGTCTGCACATTCACCTCGCCGAACACCTCCAGCGACAGCTGCAACGCGAAATTGTGCAACTCCTCCGACTGCAGCAATAGACCCTCCTCGTCCATGCCGTCGGCAATTTTGTCCAGCGCAATCTCCTCCAGCAGCAGCGCTTTCACGCGCTTGGCGGAGGCCAGCATCAAATGATTGCTAGGCACCAGTTTCTTCATTATGTTAACCGCCTCATCGACATGCTCCTGGGCGCAGCTAAAGTCCCCGGTGCTATATTCATGTACATAGTAGGCATACGACAAATCCTCATGGGCGATGGCCACATGGAAGTTCATGTTGCCAAAGATGCCGCGCCGCACGGCCAGTGCTTCCTTGTATACGTTGACTGACTGAAACACCGAATCCACATTCAGCAAGAAGAAACCATAATCCAGCAGAGCATCGCCATATTTCTGATGTTTGGGGCCAAAGTGTTCACTGAAGAGAAAGAGTGAGTGAGAGAGAGAGAGCGCTTGAGTTGTGAAAACGAGCGAGATGGAGAGACACACTTTCGATTCGTATTTAGTCTGGGTTTCACTTACCGAGCTCGACGCACCGCCTGACAGATGAGTAAATTGGCCCGCGCAAAGTCGCGCTTCACCACGCACGCCTTGGCCGCTTGTCGCAGCACATCGATGACCACGCTGCAAAGCGAATTTGATTGAATGAAATCAGCACAAGTCTGGCATATGTTTAACTCTGCACATATGCGCATACATATATTGATTGATATAGATATATATGTACTTACCGTGTGGGCGCTGACTTTTCCAAGTGGTGTATGGCCTGCACGCTCCACATGTGACTATTGTTGTACTCGTTGCGGGCATAGTACATGGACGAGATTTGGGTATAGGTCATCGCGATTAGCGGCGATGGCACCTTGTCTGTTATTAAGTTGTTCAGCTCCATCAGCTCAGCGAATGTCTTTTGGGCGAGCTTGAAGTTGCAATGTGAAGACTCAGCGTAGAGCAGGCTGCAATAGATGAATCGATATATGTAAATTTGTGGATGATATTTGCTATGCTATTGCTTACCGCTGCAGGCAATCGAGTCGCGTGATGATGCTATCCTGGAACGTTTGCATGCGCTTCAGTCTTTCGTTGAGGCAGGATAGCACCGCAATGCTCTCCTGCATCCAGCCAGCCTCGGAGAGAAAGCTGCCCAGTCGCAAGCCCAGGTCGATGGCCAAGACATCCTCATCGGGCAGTGCGTCCATGGGCAAGGCTTCATCTGCTTTCGCTGCTGTTGTGGCTTGTTTCTCTTTAGGCGTCATGTGATTTACGAAACTGGCTGCAATGGCAACTATATCCATTGTGGCAGTGGTTTCGGTTGCGGTTCCGATTCCGGCTACAGCTCCAGCTCCAGCTGCAGCCACATCTCCTGCATTAACTACAGCTCCCGCTGGCTCAGCTGCATCCAGTTCACTCTCCTCTGTCTCAATCTGCGGCAGCGTATAGCGGTCCACATAGGCATCGCTGAGTCGACGCGGCAGCGCCTTGTTGCTAGCCATCAGCGCTGCCACAATTCGAAGCAGCTTGTGGCGGGCCGATGTGTAGCGAACCAGTCGACGGAATACATCTAGATTGGACAGCTCCTCCAATAATGTGTCCCTGAGCTCTACTCGCTGTGACATCTATAAGACAAATAGGCCACATTATAAGATTAATTCAGATCGACTTTTTGCATTAAAAGCGTAAAGCTCTTTACGTTTATGAAACATGAATGAAGCAGTTATCGTGAAGTCAGCTTAAGTGCAAAAGGTTTCTTAAAGCACTCGATTTAAGTCAGCTAAAGTATACAGTTTACTGAAAGCTTAAAGCTCCTAAGTGATAATTGATTAAATGTATGCTGAGTTGGCTTATATTATCTGCAATAGCAGATCACGTTTAAGGAGCTTTGCTTTTTCTTAAGCTAATTCTCCTACTAAATACCTTCAATCTTAATCCAAAGTTAGCAATCGCGAAAAAAATTGATTCTAATTGCTCAACTCATTTAACTAACCCATTGAACAGCTGCTAAGCATTGGCTTTATCATGAATGGACGCTGCTTGAAATGTTTGTTGACAAATTATGAATGCACTGCAATGGAGCCCTACATAGCATGTAGCAAGAGAATACCATGAATTTTGAGCAAAGCAAGAATGGGATTCATGTCAACATATTGATATTGTAGAGCTTTCTGTTGATCAAAACAACCAATTAGTAAGACTGCACGACCAGTGTGGTAAAACATTAGTCCAATGCTGCCACGAAGACAGATTATAATTAGCACCTAGTGTGTGTGTATGGTAAATAGAATTCGTATGTATGTATGTGGAATAGGCCGTGTTCAATTAAGCACACGTGTCGTGGCCAGCCAATATTGAAATATGGGTGTAATCAGCTCAAGCATTACGCAACACTGACTACAGATCCTATGATCAATGAACGACCATGCTATATACATATATAAGAAAAGATCTTGGAGTCGAGTTCAATGGCTGCGCCTTGGCTTGGAAGGATGAACGTTGTACGTTGTACGTTGAACGTTGAACGTTGAACGTAAGGCCACACCGACAATGCGAATTCGCTATTTTTAGTCAACAATAATAACAACAACAGCAGCAGCAGCATCATCCGTTGATTGTTATTCTTCTTGTTGTTGTCGCTGCTTATAATTTATATTGTAATTGCAGAGCTCTTATGACAAGCAATTTCTCATTTATGAATTTACTTGTGCGTGCCCGTGTGTGTGTGTGTGTGTGTGTGTTTGTTTGTTTGTATGTGTTTCTTGTGGCATGTGAACAATGCCGAAGTTTACATGCCCTAATGCGGCGCAAATGTTGTTTAAATTGAGATACAGTGTATAAACAACAGTTTATTAAAGATATCATATCGCACAGCTATGTCAATGATATCTGCTGCCATGTGGTTTTTAGACATGATTTAAATACACGTAAAAGCACCCACACAAACAAACAAACACAAACACACACACACACACACACACACACACACACAGGCTCATGCCAGCTGTGAGCATTAATAACCAGAAGCTTCTACACGTAAACATAAACAGTGGAAAGCTCTTGATCGACTGCCAGGAGCTTTTTACTGCATGTGCATGTGTGCACGTTGGGTGTTTAGCCCAAACAAATTAGCTTCCGGTAACTGTAAACCAAAACAAAACAAAACAAAATGCGCAATTTATGTTGTCCTGCTGCACAAGTAGCAGCAATGAATGCAATACAAATAGCTCACACACATGTGTGTGTGTGTGAAGCCAACTGTAAACAAAACAGAACGGTTATTGCATGGTCCAGCTATATGCCGTAATAGCGCACGCATACAAGGGCATCGATATATGTATATGTATATGTATGTATATGTACATAAGCATGAGTCTGCGGGTGGGTGGGTGTACGGGCGGTTGTGTGTATGGGTTGTGTGTATGGGTTGTGTGTGTGTGTGTGTGTGTGTGTGTGTGTGTGTGTGTGTGTGTGTGTGTGTGTGTGCGTGTGTGTGTGTGTGAATGAGTGAGAGTGACGCAGTTGTTATGGTTATTCACTCGCAGCCTCAGCGTGTTCCTTTGACTTGCTTGCTCTTCTTTCATGTTTCATTTCGATAACGAGCGAAAGAACTTACCAGCTCGTAGACATCGATTAACAGATTGTGCGGCAGCTCTGGTAGCTTACTGATGCGCTCCAACGTTGTCACTTTGTAGTCCAGGCCGTTGACAACGGCCATCAATGACAGATCGTACAGGGGATCGGGGCTGTTGTTGTTGCTATGCCCGGAGGCCGATGACATCAAAGCCAATAGCTGCTGTTGCGCAGCCATTTTGCTTGATTCTGCTTCCTCTTCTTGTTGTTGTTGATATGATGTCTGCTCTGGTCCGTATATATATATAATTATATATATAAATATATATTATATAAGTGTTTGTGTGTGTGTCTGTGTGTGTAAGTGTGTGTGTGTGAGCTTTTAACAGTTTTTATTTGACTTGTTTCGTGTTTTTTTTGTCCAGTGTTTCACTTTGATTTATTGTTGTACAAAAGCTTTCAACTGACCAATAACACAAATAAACAAACAAACAAGAAAAAAAAACGCGGGTTGCAGCAAAGTGCTGGACCTATGCAAAAGGCGCGTAAAAATATATAAAAATCTGAATAAACAACAAATTTAATTAAATAAATTATGGTTTTAGCCCACGTGCCCGTCGATAGCCGAAATATGAGTGTGGCTTGCAATGTTAACAGTAACAGAGCAGAGGCGGCAGCAACAAAACGGTTACAACAACAATTACAGTTATCAAACAAAAACAACAGCAAGTGTCACTTGCGCTAACTTCACTTTCTTTTGAGACGTTCTTCGTTTTTTCTTTTCTCGATTATTGTTGTTGCCCAACGGCCAGCAGCTGTGAGCAATTTCACTGCTGCTGCTGCTTCTGCTGCTCTACTGAGACGAGTTGCTCTTTGTTACACGCTCACACTCATACCCACGTACAAGCACACGCACACGACAAGCGCGCGCACGCACACAATTGCACACAATCTTACACGCACGTACACTCACGGCAGCAGCAAGTCCAAAAAACTTGCTGAATTTGATTTGTTTTCTTGTTTTTCAATATCTGTGCACTTACACAATATTGTGTGCATTGAATTGCGTGCGCTAAATGTGCCAAAATTTCGCACGTCTTACTGCCCGTTAGCTGCACTTCATGCACCGTTCGTAGCTATTCAATTGAACTTCTTATTTTATGCTTCGATTTTACGCCAAAAATAATATAAAAAATGTTTCTATTATTTGACTTGGGGATGACAGCACCGACATCAGCAATCACCAACTTACCAAAACTGCCAACTTATCGATAACTTTGCTAACATCACGCGGTCAAGCAATAACAGACTCTATTTCGCGCGTTAACATGCGCAGCTCTGCGTTAACAGCGCGATAACGGATTTTAATCGAGTTTTGAATAAGAATGTTGATAGCATTGTTTTCTTTGCTTTTTTGTTAGCATTGTTTTTTTGTTTTTTTGTTTTTTTTTTTTGTAATTTAAGCTGTAATGCAAGTCTCATGTTTTATTGATAAGATTAATAATTTGAATTTGGTTGCTAAATATTTCTGATATACTGAGGGAGTAGAATTAATTGAAATGGCCTAATCATGGTCGACAGGCAATCTCTCCATCTATGTATTTTGTTTAATTTGTGCATTCTAAATATATTCGTCGTCAGACTGCCGGCCTGCCCGCTTGCCTGCTTATGCCTGATAGCCTGCCCGCTTGCGGTTCGGCTATCTCAGAACAGGTCAAATGAATCGTCTTCAACCTCGACGAGCCCAAAATCGTTGGTGCTGCCAAATAGCCACCAATGGCGCAATATGTTGCGAATTAGCAGGAAGCGAGTCGTCACGAATTCAAAGAAATGAAAGAATAGGGCACTGGACGTGAGCAGCGCACAGGATGCGACAAACACCTCCTGCACCGTCAGCTGCTCGGTGCTGCCCTGATTCAAATTATCCATGCAATGTAGCACCTGTACACAAGTAAAGAATCGCAGGTAAGCCTCGATCGTTCCCACAACCAATTGGCGTCCAATTAGATGCCATTGTCTGCACTCGCTCACCTGCTGCAGTATGACATGGGCGAGCGGCATTAGCGAGGCACTGAACAGCATGTGCTTCACAATCATGCCACAGCAGCGACCGCAGCAGAATGCGCGCATCATTTGCTTGAGGCTCGCCCGTTCCGCAGTTATATTGAATGGTGCCTTACAGATCTCGCACCGATTATCGCGACGTTGCATGATCCAGCGTTTCAAGCACTTCAGATGTATGTAGCCCTGGTACATGCAAAAGGATGGCGACTAGTTAAACAACTGTTAGGAGCAACAACAATAATACATATTTCTATATTCCCTATTCTCTCTTCTATATTCCCTATTTCCTATTTCCTATTCCATCTTCGCTAATCCTATATAACTGCATTTTTTTCTTCCTTCCCTTTACCACTTTCTCATTCATCTTCTATTCTAGTCCTTCCCCATCTCTCCTCCTCCTCTTGATCTTCTTCTACTTCTCAGTTTTCTATATATGTTCAATATGCAATAGAAGGAATAACTCTTCGTGCCTTAGCTTTTGCATCTTTGTCTCCTCCTTTCCATTTCCTTCTCAATTTCTTTCTCTTACCGGATCGAACTGCCATTGCTGTACCTGTCATTGCTCTATCTGTCTTTTCTCTCTCTCTCTCTCTCTCTCTCTCCCTCTTTCTCTCTCTTTCTCTTTGTTACCTCTTTGCATTCCACATTATTCCTATGCTTTCATCTGTTGTCCTCCTTTTGCTCATTCTACCCTTTACTTTTGGTGAAGTCTTGCGCTTCCTTCCCTTCCCTGCCTTACCTATCCTATTCCCATTTCCCCCATATCTCCCATATCTCATCTTTGCGCCTTTCCATCTCAGTGCCTTAACCTTCTTTCCTTCATATCACTCTTGCCCAATTCAGTTCCTTCTTGTCTGCTTTCGTCTCTCCGTCTGACCCTCTATCTCTCTCTAACTCTCTATCGCCCTCTTTTTCACTCCAACTTACCACACTGCCTTTGCATTTGCATGGACAGCTAATAATCTCCATGTCGCTGCGATTCCAGCGACAGATGCGACACGAGTTGCCAAATTCATTTGCCGAATGGACACTCTCCTGGTTCGCCTGACCCGACCCTGAACCCGCTGGCAGCATAAGCCCCAGCTGCGTGGCCTCAACACCGACGCCGCTACTGCCACCACCACCGCCTCCACCACTGCCCCCGGCCGAGCAGCTGGCAGCGCCGCAAGTGCCGTCCATGCCCTCCGTGTTGCTCGTGCCGCCCATTTGAACATCTTCCGCTGGAGCCGTCGCAATCGACGGCACGCTCAATGCTTGGGGCGTAACGGCGCTAGCCACAACGCTGCTCAATAGCCACAAAGCAATCGCCTCCGATTGCGATGGCTGCTGCTCAGGCTGATGCTGCTCCATCTGCGACTGCTGTTGCAATTGCTGCTGCTCCTCGTGCTTCTGTGCCATGTGTCAATGAACTCGCAACAGATACCGCACCGCTGCCCTCTGCAGTTACCCTGGTTGGGGTTAGGCAATCGCGTTTGTTGTGTGGGTTTGGTGTGGGTTTATGTAAAGACTTTATGTGCGCGTAACGAATTTCACACGTAATTTTGTTTGGACATTTTACACAAAACTTAACGCTCGACCTTCACAGCATGTCTGAGCCTACGAATCGATAGCCTTCGCTCATAAATTCATTCTGACAGCTAACTCCATGCCAACTATGCTTCCTTGAGGTCTGACTACGTCTCCATTGGAATGCCATCAACTCAGTCTATAGGAGATTTCTATTCGAATTAATCATCTATTCGGGCTAACCGCACCACAATCAATGTTGTTTACCGCAAAGCTCACAACAGATGCATCTCTTTTACGATAACCTCAATAGTTAACTCTATTTGCTTCAACCTCACTAATGCATCATAACCTCAAAAATTATATTGTTTTATTAATTATAACCGCAGAAATTACTCATGTTCGTAATGCTGGTTATACCTCGTACGACGCTGACTCAGTAAATTCTCCACTCCTTATACACTCTTTTCTACTTATTTTCTGCCCTTCTTCTCATTTTCTTACTTTCTTATATTCCCATTATTCTTCCCATCCCATTTCATTCCCATCTTACAGTCTTAGCAGCTTCTCGCATTCCCAGCTGCAATTCTTTCCACTTTCATTATCAATTTTTATTCCTATCCATCTACTTGTCGTTCTTTTTTCCCTCATCTACTGCATGCCAATATCTATTCGCAACTGATCTTACCATGAGTCGATGCTCAGCGTTGCTAGACTGTGCACACCAAAATAAAACAAAGTTACGTTTCTTTTTTTTTTTAATTTTTTTTTTATTCTTGTTCTTTTTGTTGTTGTTCAATGTTAATATTAGCTGTAGATACAGTTTTATTATATAAATTATATATTTATATGCTGATATCGCTTGCCGCTGTTTCGAGTTAGTAAATAGTTCGTAAAGAGTCTACGCTCGCCTAAGGCTGGGTTCGTAGTATTTTGAAATAGGTTTACATCAACATTAATGCAATACAAAAAAAAAAAAAAAATGTTTTTCAATAATTTTCCAAATTTTCTCGTATAGCTCAGCGGGTGTTAGTATCCATCATATTTTCCTTTGATTACCTCTTCTTTGTTCTTTATATAATTAATATTATGACAAAAAAATTCAACAATTATTGCATAAGTTTTGTTTTAAAGTTTTCAATAACAAATAATAATAATATTTATAATAATAATAATAGTAATCAAAAATTCAATGAGAAAAAAAAAAGAAAAAGCAAAAAAAAACACACAAAAAACGTACAAATGTCCTTTTGCTGCTGTTCAATGCGACGAGCCTGCCATTTGTGTTAATAGATATATATATGCATATATAGGGTATATATAGGGGTATTATTGTTAGGATGCGAAATGCCAAATAAATGTTGTTTACAATAATCAAATTTGCATTTGCTTTTGTTTTGGGTTAAATTGTGGCTTAAAATTTAATGAATAGTTGGTTTGCCCTTTAGCTGTTGTTCTTGTTGCTGCTGCTGCTGTTGTTGTTGTTGTTTTTACTGGCAATTGCGAAAGCGACGATAGATGCTCTGCACATAAACAAAGACACATTTCCAGTCGGGTCGACTCATCTCAACCATATCTTCCACATCCAGCAGAGGTGCAATGCCAGCTTTTTCGCTGTAACAGAGATAGCGATAGGTAGGTACATTTATCGATAACAATTAACAGAGATTCAATGCTGCAAAAGGCGGAATATACGAATACTTACTCAGCCACGCTAAAGGCCAGCTCAAAGTTGTGTTTGCGAGTTTGTTTGGTTAGTTGACTGTAGTCAAATGCATCTGGCAAGAAATGATGTATCAGCGCACAAAAGGCCAAGCCGTCGGACCAGCTCGAGCTAAAGTTGCTTATTTGGACGTTCTGTGAATAGTAAATGTCAATTATGATCAGTATGCGATATTTTTAGTTTCATTTCTTCTAGCTAGGGCAGGCAGAGCGCTTCTATAATGATTATTATTACTATTTTTTTTTTTTTTTTTTTTTTTTTTTTGCATTATTATTATCAGCAGCAGCAATTAAGCAAATAGTTGTTGTAAGCTCCAGCCCCAAAAAGCAGCAACGACAACGACAACAACAACAGCATTAATTATGTTAAGTAATAATAATAATAATTTTAATAAAAAAGCAGGTGTTTTGAAGTAACGTTTACAGTTACTTTAATGTCAAGGAATCAAGAGTTGCGCCTCTGCTTTTTGAATGCTGCTTCCTCTTTCACTTCACATATCCGTCAAGCCGGCGGCGGCGCTTACAGCTGTCTGTGTGTATTCGTGTATGCGTGTGTGTATGCGTGTGTGTATATGTGTGTGTATGCGTGTATGCGTGTGTATCATAGATGAGTGGCGCTCAGCAGCTCAGCCAGCGTTTAAGCTTTGTTTAGCTTTTGTATTTGCGCTTTTCTTGTATCTAGTTTTCTCTTATTGTTTGTTTTTTGGTATTTTTTAGGTTATTTGATTTAGCGATTAGCGATTTTATGTTAAACATTATTTGCAATATATATCTAAATGAAAACGAACGGCGGTAAATAACAAATACAAAAACAACAACTAAAAATCAAGTAAATCAAGATGCAAACCAAAAATAAGAAAAGGTAACAAATATAACGAACTATCTTAATGGCTGTAGCTTTGAGTTTTGGCTGTTTTTTATCTTATTGGTATTTTTTTTTTTTTTGTATTAAATTTAATTTTTTTGTGTTTTTTTTTTAGGTTTTGGATACCTCATATTCCTGCGTTTTGTGCTGACACCACTGCAGAAGTTGATCCTTGACAGTGGCGGCGCGCGCATTTAATGCCGGATCGGTAAATTTGAATAACGGTTGTGCTGAACCGCCGGGGGTCGTGGGTGTGCTTGTTGTTGGAGATGATCTGAACAAATGAGTCAAGGTTGGAGAAGGGGGCAGACGTTTTAGCGAAACTCACTTTAACTTTAACTTTAATTTTTTTGTACTTGTTTTTTTTTTTTCGGGTGTTCGAATTGTATGCTCGTGAGTGTATGTATGTGTCAGTGTGTGTGTGTGTGTGTGTGCTGGATAGGATTTTTCGGTTAGCAGGATATATCAAATTATTAATATTACTGTTAATACTATATAACGGTACTTCACTCTGTGCGTGTGTGTGTGTGTATTTGGAGCTAGGACAGGTGCATAAGGTGGTGTAACAGACGGAGAGTGAGAAAGACAGAGAGAGAGAGAAAAAAGAGAGTGGGAGAGAGATAGGGAGCAAAAAAGACATAGACAACGTCGTAAGGTCTGCGTGCGCAAGCCCAATAGGCTAGAGCAAGACAGAAAGACAAGCACAAACATACACCCAATATGCATATGTACATGTATGTGCTGCTGTGGCAAAAGTTTACAATTCACCTAGTACAAAAGTAAACCTAAACACAAGTGACATTTAAATGCCGTTAACCATCACCAGAAAATGGGCATAAATATATAAGGTGAAACTAGTGAGTGAGTGAATACGTATGTGTGTGTGTGAGTGAGTGTGTTTGTGTGTGTGCGTGTACTGTGATCCTGCACCAACTATGTATGTATGTATGTGTGCAAAAGAAATGCAAACTAAATGTAAGATTAACATTTGAAAGCAGTGTTGGCAAACGGCTACATAAATTTGATTTAACATTATAGCGTTTGCATTTCTTTTGCATTTGGTTTATGTTTATCTAAGTATAAAATGTGTTTTATGTTTATGTGAGAAAAATTTGAAATTGTTTCGCTTACTTTTGAGCCTGCTGCTGCTGAGCAGCTTTATCGAGCTGCTTGAATTTGGCCAGCGGCGAAATGTTCTTGTTGGCAGCGCTGCCGCTCACAGTGCGTGTGGTAACTGGTAAGTGGAGTAGAAGGCAAATTTAGTACATTTTATGCGTGTCTGGGCATCGATATATCGGATACGATTACCTTTTGTTGTTGTTGTGGTTACAGTGGCGCCGCCATCTTTTGATTTCGTCTCGGTGCGTTCGCTGGTTGTTGAGCTTTGTTGCTTATGTTCTGCTGCATGGCGAAAGGCGTTTGTTTGTTTGAGAGGCAAGTTGCGAAATGGAAGAAGAGATAATTACATCAATTAGTCAATTGGCATGCACATACAATAAATACGAATCAACAGCAATTAAATGAGTTAAAAAGTTATTGAAAAAATGTTTGAGGGAAAAAAATAGTGTTAGATAATTAAATAATTTTATTTATATACTATTTACATATCACTAAATTATTTTCGTGTTTTGACTAGTCTAAGAGCAGGCAACAATATTTATGCGACACACGAAATGAAACGAAACACGTTGAATTTTAGCAAAAGGTTCAACTTTTTGTCTTGTTTTGTTTTTAAATATATTTTTTAGTCAGCGGCTAGACAAAGTAGAGTAAAAATAAAAATAAAAATAAATTGGCATTAGAATTCTTGCAGCAAAGAAACACGCGCGCAAACGCCAGTTCCATGCCGCGCGTTCAAAAAAAAAAAAAAACAAAAAAAAAACACAACAACAACAATTATACACACACAAACGATCAGGAATTGAAACGAAACGGAAAATGATTCGTGGCCGTTGGCGATTTTGGTGGTTGGTGTCTGTCGGTGGAGTCGCTGGTGGTGCTGCGGCTGTTGGTGGTGCTGTTTGCTTGCAGCGATCTCAAAACTTAAAACTACATCATGCAAAAACTCTTTATATACAAAGTACAAAAAGAAACGAATCGACATGCGAGTAAACAAATGGAATGGAACAAAAACATATCTAGAGCCAGCACAGCTAACTCGGCAGCTAATCATATATAAAAAATTGTAGATATATTTGTGATGGATGAAACGATAAATAAGAACGCTCTAAAAGGTGGGTGGACGGGAATTAAAATATATATATACAGAGAAAGACTAAGTGAGAGAGAGAGAGAGAGAGAGAGAGAGAGATAGTGGAGGAACAACATGGGATTCTTGTGTATATATGTGTGTGTGTATATATGTATGTATGTGTATGTGTGCTTTTTTTTTAAACCAACCAGCCAACGGAACGAAACGTAACGGAATGAAACGGAAATAAAACGTTTAAAGCGCTAGCTAACTTTTTTACAGTTGTGTATGCTTCAGGGGTAGGGGGGCAGGCAAATATATATATATATATACATATATATATTTCTATGTATATGCAGTTAGGCTGGGCGAAATGTAGCAATATGGTAGTACATGGAACGCGCTGGTAAAAGGAACAACAGCAACAACAACAAGGTGGCAACGCTGTACAGCTGATGTTTTGTATTTCTTTTGTTTTTTTTTTTTCACTCACAAATCGTAACGTTCGAAATTTGATCTTCGGCGTAGTAGTGCGGCTTCATATAAATATATTTTCATATCGATATGTTATCGATATATATTTATTTTCACTTGTTGGGCAGCTAGGCTAAGGGCTTTGACGATGTGCGTATGTGTGTGTGTGTGCTGGTGTGTGTGTGTGTGTGTGATGAAAAGCAAAAGAAAAACCCCTGCTGTGGTCCCTCCAGCTAACTCAACAGACTCGTCGCAAATGTGAAAACGAAATGGAATTGAAACATGACTAGAACTGGGCTGGGTGGTTCGTACGTTTTTGCTTGTTTGTGAAACAGAAAAAAAAAGCCTAAGCCTACGCTCAAATTGAACAGTTATCGATAAATGTTAATCAGTACAGTTACAGTCCGGCATGTGTAGGTGTGTGTGTGTGTGTCTCGTTTGTTGTGTCCAGTTGCGTCTCGCTGGGTGGCTCAAACTGGAATGGCTGCTGTCTGTGTCTCTGTGCGTGCGTGCTTGTGTGTGTGTGTGTGTGTGTGTTTGTGTGTGTGTCAAGTAAACTAGTTATCGAGTTATCGATAAACGTATCGTAGGCATTAGGCGCCCAGCATTAGCTGCTCGAATGCATCCTCCACATTGCTCTCATCCAGCAAATTGAGATGCGCTATATGCGGCATTGTGGCGCTACGACTGAGGCCAATGGGACCAGCAGCAGCACCACCACCACCACCACCACTACCGCCAACACCAGAGACCGCTGCACCACCAACACCTCGCATCAGATTGAGAGACAGACCCAAGCCAGCTGTGGACACATTACCATTCGAGCTGGAATTGAGTGAGCTGAGCGATTTGCGAGCCGCTGAAAGTTTTTCGCTCGTTTTCGTTCGATTTATGGCGGATTTGCGCTGCACGGTGGTTACTGCTGTCGTTGCTGTGGTGCGCAGCTCCTCCAGCTGCGGCGACTTCTGGCCGGAGAAGTAAGCGGCGACAGTGCGTTGCTTTTCGCCCAACTGCTCCTTGTTAATGCCCGCCTCATAGAGCTTGGGCACGGACAGCGAATGGCCGGATTTTGTGCGTCGCAGTTCGCCGGGCGATGTGGGCAACTGTTGCTGTTGCAGCAGCGGCAACTGTTGCTGCTGCTGCTGCTGCTGCTGGCAGATTTGATGCCAGGAATCACATTTGCTAAGACGATTCAAGCGCGAGCCACCATTATACTGCTGCTGCTGCTGTTGCTGCAGTAGCTCCTCCTCCTGCGTGCGCCGATGCAGCGAACTGAACGCGCTCACATTGTTGAAGACGATATTGCGTGGTATCTGATCCTCGGGCGTTGGCTCTGCGGCAGCACCAACACCTGACGTCGGCTGTGGTGTTGCTGGTGTTTCCACAATCACTGGCTTGGTAGTTGTCAGCAGCTGCTGCTGCTGCTGCTGCGGCTGCTGCATGTAGCTGCTGCTGTTGGTGGTGCTGATGTGACTAATGTGGCTGGTGCTGCTGCTCATGCGCTTGTTCAGCTGCGGACTCTGATAGGCATTGGGCACGTAGTGATGTCGCTGTGGTGGCCCGAATTTCTTCAGAAGCGGCGCATTCTCCTTGGGCAGCGATGACTTAACAATATCCGGCGTATCCGCTGGAGCCGAGGATTTGTATTCAAGCACATTGCCCATGCTTTTGCGCCGCAGCTCAAGCAACTGTTGCTGCTGCTGTTGCTGTTGCTGCTGTTCGCGCAGCAACTGTTGCTGCTGTGTTGTGCTGCTCTGATAGCTGGACTCACTAATCGTATGACTGCGCACGCTCAGACGTGGACGAGCCTGAGGCTGCGACTGCGGATGTTGCTGCGGCTGTTGCTGTGGTTGTTGCTGCGGCTGTTGCTGGGGCTGGGGCTGGGGCTGTGGCTTGGGCGTCAACTGCGGCTTGGTGCTGCGATCGACGGGCGGCGGTGCAGTTGGTGGTGCATGCATGGGATTCGCTGTCCAGCTGGTGTGCGGCGAGGTGAGCGACAGATTGCTGCTGGCCGTCGAATGCTCGGAGGTGCGTCTGGAACGTCTTAAGCTAACGCTAGACTCCTGCTCATCGCCAGAGTCCTCCAGCGGATAGGTGACCACATAGCTCGTTTGCGTCTCGCCCATGTAGCTGGACTGAGTGGGTGGCGCTTGTGGTGCTGCCTTAACATATTGCGGCTGGCGGTTCGCCTCGTAGCTGTTGAGCTGTGGAAAGAGTGGCTCGACCAGCGGTGCTTGGTAGAGGCGTCCGTCGGGCGACAGGCAGCCCGAGGGCTTGCTGGGTGAACTGGGCGCGCTCAGTGGTTGCAACGGCAGCGGTGCACGTGTGTTGCTTGGCTTAAGGTGACTCTGAGCCGAACTCGGAGCAGAACTCTGTGCCGGTCCGCCGCCCAGCTGCTTCATCGTATACAGCAGAGACTTGGCTGCTCGTGAATTACGGCCGTAGACCTCATCGTCACTCACGTGAGCGGTGCGACGTCCGGCCACTGTGACGGCCGTTTGACTGCGTGGCTTGCGCATCACTTTGATCTCGGCACGATATTCGTGCATATTGTGATCCGAGTCCAGGTCGAGATCGTCATCCGTGTTGTCCGTCATGGCCGGCGCTGTCAGGCAGCTGGTGGGGCTGTCTATGGGGCTGGCGTAGTCGAAGCGCGTGGGCAAGTAGGTGGGATTGGCATTGGTCAGCACGAGTGGTGCGGCCAGCGGATTCGTTAGCGGCTCAATGGCGCTGCTCAAGCACGGCTGGCTGCGATAATTGGCCAGATTTGTGGCGGTGCGACGCACGGGCGCATAGTCGGCATACGTAAACGAGATGTTTGTCGGTGGTGGCGGTGCTGGCGCCGCAGCAGCAGAGGCAGCAGCTGCATGATTTCTATTCGCATACAGCTCTAGCTCGGGCTGCATGGCATTGGGCAGCGAGGGTCGCTTCTTGAATTCACTCAACGTTGCTGGCGGCGCCTTCGAACGCAGCGAATTGTGACGCTGCACAAAAACGCTCGGCGGCTGCTGCTGCTGTTGTTGCTGCTGTTCGAGTTGATCGCGCAGCGAACGCTCTTCAAAGTGATGCGCCTTGCGCTTAAAGTCGCTGTTATCCACGCGCGGCTTGGCCAGCCAGGGCAGTCCAATTGGCGAGGTGGAGGCGGGCGAGGGCGTATTGCTGTAGCTAGGGCGTGGCTGCAAGTGTTGCTGCTGCTGCTGTGTGGCTTTGCTGGCAGCAACTGTTGCTGTGGGCTGCCAGCTGTTGGGCTTTTGCGCTATGGGCTTGTAGATATTGCCAGCTGGCGGCTGGCCTTGATCGATGGGGCGAAACACGGATTGCGGCGCGTGTATAAACTGATTCAACGGCGTCTCAGCAGCAACTGTTGTTGTTGCTGCTGCTGCTGCTGCAGCTGCTGCTTGAGCTGCTGCTTGAGCTGCTGCTGCTTGCTGTTGCTCACGCTCACGATCACGTTCACGCTCCCTTTGCTGCTGCATGCGCAGCTCCATTTCCTGCCGCCGCTGTCGCTCCAGCTGCTCCTGCTGCAGTCGCTGGCGCTCGAGTTGCTGCTGTCGCTCGAGCTGTTGTCGCTGCTGCTGCTGCTCGTAATATTCACGCTCCATGCGCGCACGTTGCTCACGCTCAAAGCGCGCCTCCTGCTCCAGGCGCAGCTGACGTTCGAGCTCTTGACGACGCTGACGCTCCAGCAGCAACTGTTGCTGTTGCTGCTGCTGCTGCTGTTGCAGTTGCAATTGCTGCTGTTGCAGCTGCAATTGCTGCTGCTGCTGCTGTTGATGATGATGATGATTGGGCGGCTGTGGCGGCTTGCCTTTGGTGGCCGTTGCCGCCGCGCCCGTCTCGAATGTGTGCTTGATGTTGCCGAACTTGTGCGTCCAATTGGACACGGAACGCGCGCCCGCCCAGCCCAGACCGCCTTGGTGGCTCTGCTTATTGATGAACGCCAGGAACTTGTGATCGTTCTCGGTCTTTGGCTCGAACGGCGGCACCACGTGCTGCACGCGCCGCTTTACGCTCACCTGGACGGCGCGCTTCAGGCCCGGCTGATGCTGCTGCTGCTGCTGCTGCTGCTGCTGCTCCAGCTCCGAGTCGCTATCCCCATCATAGTTCATCTTCAGCTTGGGTATATCAATGGTATTGGCGCGCTTCATCAACTGTTTCTTGCTGCTGCCGCCGTTGCCATTGCTGCTGCCGTTGCTGTTGCTGCTGAAGCGCGGCTGAGCCGCCTCGGCAGCTGCTGCGTAGTTGGAGAAGCTGATGGCATAGTCGCCCGAGAGTGGACGTCGATTGCCATTGGAATTGGCTGTGCCACTGCCACTGCCACTGCCATTGCCATTGCTGCCGTTGCTCGGCAGCCTCAGCTGCGCCTTGGGCACAAACTGATTGGGTCTATAGAGCTGTGTGCTGGGCGCTCCGACAATTGCGCTCGAGCTGGCGTTGCGCTCCAGCGGCAGCTGTTGGCTGACCGGCGCCGGTCGCTGCTGCTCCAGCAGCAGCATGTCCTCCATGTAGCGGCGAGCATCGGCCAGCTCCTCACGGCTCACGCCCACCGTGTGACGATTGTTTCTCTGGCGTCGCTTGGCGAACCGCTGCCTGCTACCACCCGCCTGCTGCTGCTGCTCGGCATCCGCATAGTCCGCCCCATCCATGTCGTCCAAGGCACTGTGCGCATTCGCCTCGCTGGCCAGCTTCTCGGGCGCACTGAGACCGCTCTGCAGGCGCGCGATAAGTGCCAGCAGCGCCTGACGCTGGCTGCCATCGACGGGCAGCTCCTGGCCCAGCTTCAGGCTGCACTCGAGGCGGCTTAGAGCATCGGTGACCTCGTCGAGCAGCCCCCGATTCGCATCGCTGCTGCTGCTGCGCTGCTGCAATGTGTCGCGCAAACCCGCCGCCAGCAGGCGCAAATCCTCGCCGCTCTCCGTGCCCGAATCCTCCTTGGGCGGCACACTCAGGCGCTTCATGCTCCCGGCCTGCTGTGGCTCCTCTTTTCTATCGTTCGCTTGTGTCGTGTCTTTGGTCTTTGATAACTTTTGGCTACTGCTACTAAGGCTATTATTATTATTCGTTTTCCTATTAACGCTAACGCTATGACTATTTCCTGTTGTTGTTTCTTTAGCTGCTCCAGCTGCTGACTGAGACTGTGACTGGGACTGAGACTGTGATTGTAACTGTGACTGTGACTGTGACTGTGACTGTGACTGTAACTGTGACTGTGACTGAGACTGTTTCTGTGGCTCTGGCAGGGACTCACCCTGTGCCCCATCCACTTGCACCGACTCCTGCTGCTTGGTCAGCTCAACTTTGGCCAACTTTTGTTCAATTTCCTTGGTTGGCTTCTCCTTTTCCTTTTCCTTCTCCTTCTCCTTTTCCGCTTCCTTTTCCTTTTCTTTCTCCTTCTCTTTTTCCGGCTTCGCTTGCTTCACCGGCTGTGGCTGCTCCTCTTCGTCGCTGCTGTCGTCAGTTACCTCCTCAATTATCTCCTCATATTCGCTGGCACTGCTCTCCTCCTCTGCTTCTTTGGCAGCAGAATTCTCGCCGCCTGCCTTAACACTTTTAAGTTCTACGAAACGACGCGCGCGAACCGAACGAGTTTTTGCATGAAAATTAAGAGTGTGTGCATGAGTGTGAAAGAAAGAGAGAGACATATAAAGAGAGAGAGAGAGATATTTATGTATATTTGTAATCAATAAAGAGTAAAAACACAACGAGTAACGGCAACGGCAACGGCAACGCTTGGATTGGGCTGGGACACAAGAAGCAATGCGTTCACAGAACTCTGTCACGTTCATCTGTTCAACTCGTTCGTAAACACAACGAGTGCGAATGAGAGTGACAGTGAGAGAGAGAGAGAAATTTGAATTTTGGGAATGGCTTGAACTGGGCCCCTGGACGAAAACAAGGCAAATAAACAACGAGTAAAATGTGCTTGGACGAGTGACAAACGACAGCGACAGTGAGCGACGAGTAAATGTTGTAGCGAGTGAACTTTCAACGAGTCATATGACAACGAGTAAGCTATCAGCGAATCAAGCGCAAATGGAGTAAGCTCGAAAGCAACGAGTGTTGAACGAGCTCAAATGTAACGAGTAGCACTGAAACTGTAACTAGTAAACGCTTAACGAGTGAACGTTGAACGAGCTCGGAAATAACGAGTAAGCGCTGAACGAGCTCTAATTGAGTGAGCTCGACATATCACGAGTAAGCGCTGAACGAGTTGAATTATAACGAATGTTCATTGTAACGAGATAGCTTATGAGTAAACGTTGAATGAGCTCTAAACGTTGCGTGAACGTTGCAGAGTAACGAATAAGCTCGGATAAAACGAGTAGGCTCAGATACAACGAGTTGGCATTGAACGTGTTAAACTTTAACGAGTAACCATTATCAAATTTCTACTCTTCATAACGAGTAAGTGCTTAGCATAAGCATTCAGCGAGTAAAAGCTACGAATAATCGCTAAAGAATAGCGAATAAGCGCTTAAAAATGCAAACATTGAAAGTTCAGCGAAATTTTGAATTGGCGACGAAATCAAGGATTGGCGAGTAAACATTGAGCGAGCTTCACGACTTTTACGAGTGAAAACTGCTCAACGAGTTAAACAAGAAACGAGAAACGAGAGAGCGAGAGAGTAAAACGAGTAAAGGAGAACGAGAACGAGAACATTTTTCAATGAGAGGACATAAGACTCGATGCACAGATTGATGATAATGTTCAAGATGAATGATGTAAAATGATGAAACGAATCCATTGGCAATACCTGAAACTGTTTATATGGCGCTAATTGAATAACTTTAGACTAGCTACGAGTATGCGCTGTTTTGCATATCTACAAGATACAAATACAGAATCGTAATCAGAAAGCTAGATAAACGAGAGAGAGAGAGAGAGAGAGAGAGAAACCGCTTAACAAATAATTGAATATTTTTGTTTAATATTTTTTTTTCTTTTCTTTTTGCCAAAACTTCTGTGGGTTAGTTGGCTTGGCATTTGCTGTGGTTAGACTGAGAGAGCTAAAGAGATTAAGAGTAAGAGTAAGAGAGAGAGAGAGGGGGCAGGAAAGAGAGAGAGAGAGAGAGAGAGAGATAGATAGAGCATGGCTGCTTGACTTACCTTCGCGTTCCGCCATAAGTTCGCGTAGACGTGCACGGATCTTGCGACGCTCCTCGTACGTGGACGCCTGTTCCAGCTGCAAGCAGGAAACGAGATTTCAGAGTCGAAAACTTTGTGGCGAAATTGTGGGCGTGGCTTACCAATTGCCTAAGTAATTGCTCGTCCCAAATTTCCTCGATGTCACAAGTTGTGCGTGTAACTGGTGCTGAGGATGTTGTTGTTGTCTTTCGAGTGTTGCTGCTGCTGCTGCTGCTGCTGCTGATGTTGCTGCTGCGCTGTTGCTGCGTTGTTTTCACCTGAAATGAGCAAAGCCAATTGATTTGCTGCTTTAACTTTTCACACTTTTTTTTTAGTTTTTCATTTAGTTTTTCTTTTTTTTTTTTTTTTTGTTTATCAACCGGAAAATTTGGTTCGCTGACGCCCACAGACGACGGCAAGAAAAGCGAAACGCCAGCTGTTTATTTGGCTAAATAAAGGCGATGAGCACATACGCCGGCAACGCCAGCCAAAATTTATTTAGCGAAAAAAGAGCTGAACAAGTTTAACCCACAGATCGACCCTGATCGAACCGAATGATAAGAGGCAAACAGACAGAGCGGCCGAGGCAGAGAAAGAGATGAAGAGCGCGCGAGAGGCACACATAGAGAGATCGAGAAACGAAATCGAAGCACAATGTTTGGTCTCGTCCTTAGCCATGGCTATTGATTTGCTTCCGTCTAATTGCTGCTAGCCAACGTCAACAATGTATGCTGCCAGCATACCTGGCGTATGCGTAATGCAGACACAGACACAGCCACAGCCACAGCCTCACATATGTATATTGCGCATACGCCGCATGGCCACAAAACAAAGAAATTGATAAATTAGCGAGGTGAGAGAACAAATAATGAAATTGATTAATTGACCAGCTGAGCCAGTGAATGTAAAACTTTAAATTGTTGCAACTAGTTATCTTATAAATTTCTGAATATAAAAAAAAAGATCCATTAAACTTTAGTCAAATGAAGTCAATTCAAATCGAGTTTCTAAGCTCAAAGAATTCCTATGTGAAAAAATTATATATAAATATATTTACAAATTTCAAAAAATATATACATATATAAAATATATATATAAATAATTAATTAATTAATTAAAATATATATAAGTACAGTAGAATCAAGCTATAACGACTCTGCTTATTTCTAGTTTTTATCCCCAAATAAGCTTAAATGGTTATAGCGTCTGCCGGCTATAACGACGGTGCCTTAAGCGTCTACTGTATTTCTTTTCTTTTATTTACTTATGTTACTTTTATTATTTAATTACCATAAACAAATTTAAATGTTTTACTTTTTTTTCAAAATTTAAGTTCTTTATTTCTAAATTCCATTTCCTAGTCGCTCAGCATAATTAATCAATAATCTGCTGAAACTGTATATAAAAGTTTAAAATGTATATCAAATGCCCCTCAAACTGTATTGGTTGAGTTCAAGAAATGCAAAACTGTATGCACATATGCAAGTTGTTTGGTTTAAATGTGGGCGTGGCTTAGTTTTGATTGCAGTGAAGATCTCTATTTTGCTCTCTCTCTCTCTCTCTCTCTCTCTTTCTCTCTCTCTCTTTCTCTCTCTCTCTCTCTCTCTCTCCCTTTCTCTCTCTTTCTCCCTCTCTTGCCTATAATACTCTATACAAAATAGCTCAAAATCCATTCTCGTATGCTTCTCAAACTGTGTAAACTAGGTTTAAAAAGGATTGCTGCCAAATGTGAATCTCAACAGCTAAAAAAAGTATGCATCAGCGCTGCCCCAACTGTAAAACAGTTAAGCAAGGCTTTTGCAACTGTAGCTGAAAGATGCAAGTTTTAAATGCACTTGGAAGGAGATACAGGGGGAGGCGGTTAGCCATGGGCGTGGCAGAGTACGTTAACTCTAAATATTACTAACCATATCTATGTTTGCTTCACATGACACACTCAATGAATCTACATCATATCTAACATAATAACCTATACAAAGTGCTGCTAAAACTGTTCTGCAAGACTGCTCAACTGCATTAGATATGAACTGTAATGAAATGTAAGCTATTCAAAACGGTTGGCAAATAACTAAACCTGTGCTGCTTAAACTGTTACTGCTTTGATATGCCATATTCGGGGCGTGCCTCCACTTGACTCTCAAACTGTAACTGTCCAACTTTTAGCTAGCAAAACTTTCCACTTATCAATTCTCAATTCAAAGCCAATATGCCCGCCTTAAACAAATGCAAATAGAGCACATACAGATGATGTGAGTTTACGAAACAAAACGAAAATAGTAATAATAATAATAATAAATAAAAAATTAAATAGCGACGTTCACTTTAGCGCGCATTCACAGTTCTCACTTGGAGCAGCGGCAATCCAAAGCTTCGTCGCTTGAACTGGGTCGCCGTCAAAAGAAAGTTCGCACTTTGTTGCTCTTCTTCTTCTTCTTCTGCTTTGCCAACAAAGAACCTTTCTTTTGCTTTCGTATAGAATTTGTTAGCTCTTACAAGCAGTTGGCCAAAAAAAAAAAAAACAAAGTATATAAAAAGTAATTTAAAGTATTTTTTTTTTTTTTATTTATGTTAATTTCGAAGACATTTGCAAAGCATTCTGAGCCAAAGCCATCAAAATTTCGAATACGATTCTTATGCTAATTGAAAGTCCTAAATTCATTTATCTTTAGATCATTTAGAGCATGGACAAGGGCAGTGAGAGGGGCGCAAGGGGTACAATGGGCATTTCTTTTTTCGTTTTATAATGCAGCACTGCGATTTGTATTTGATGGAAATTTAATTAAGTATACGCAGCTTTTGCCCGCAATTGACTTGCATGCGAAAAATGATTTAAAAAAAGAAACAAAGCCATATTCATAAATTGAATTTCGTTTGTTTCTTTGTTCATTTCTTGTTCTACCTCCGAAAAAAATAAACTTGGACAGCTGTGCGCGACGTCGCTGAATCTGCCCATGCGCCCGGCCACGCCCACGCAGCGCATGAGCCTAGGCATCTAGATACCTCCATTGAGTAAGTGCAAGCAGAGCGGGTATATTGGTGTTGTTTACTCCACTGCTCCCTCGCTATTCGACTCTAGTTCACAGAGAGTTTTCGCTTGAATGCTAGAATGTGATATATGCAGACATATCGATAATTATCGATTCAGCTTATTTGATTTTAGAAATTGAAATAACCCATGAGCGTTATCTGTATCTTAATCTCATTTAAGTGCTATGGACAAATATATAGTTTTTTTTCTTGTTCTTCTTATACAGAGAACAACATATATGCATATCGATAGCTTTTAATCAGTAATCGACTATCGATAAACGTTAATGTTGCTAGCATAACAGCAATATACTCCACTCATCTCATATGGTAATCTATACATATATCTATATTTGTTTTATCTCTCTTTAAATCCAAAATTTCTCATTTACAGCGTATCTTTGGGTCGATCATTTTATTTTGGGCATACTCGTGCTGCCTTGCTCGCTTGTTTATAACAAATTTGACCAAATTTGGCCAGCACAATTATTCAAAAATAACAACACGAGCAACAACAATTTCGAATATATTTTCAGAAATTTTCAGAACATTTTTTCGAGAGTTGAAAATTGGGGAAATTCGTTGAGAGCAACGTCGACCAAAAAAGCAGAAACACGCGTTGCTATTTTTAGCTCGAAATTAATTTAAGCAATACACACAATCAGCGAGAGCGAGAGAGAGAGAGACACAAAGAGAGCAAGGGAGAGAAGTACACAGAGCGAGAGAGAGAGAGAGAGAGAGAGAGTGAGAGAGTTATTCATATTTTCGATTGTACGCATTAAGCAAAACGTTTTACTTAACTAAATATATAAATATATATATATTTTATATATATCTTTGGGATATGCGCTAGCAAAAGGGTATATATAATTGGGTCAAACCAGATGTAATACTCAAAAATCTTTATAATATATATATTTATGTTTTTTTACGATATTTGAACTTTGATATTTTATACAAATGTGTTTTTATAATATAATTGTATCTATGACTCGTTCTATTCAACTAGTTGTCTGCCTATATCTATAGATTTATCTATATAAATATATAGCTATTTAACTATGCATTTATCTATAGCTATCCATCTATATGTAGCTCTTTATCAATATGCCTATATATGAAATGAATTTGTTTAATAAATATTGAGATTTAAAATGAACTGAAAACCAGTTCTGAATCGCACTGAACTAGTTCAGAGACACATGATTCCATACATATGAAATTGCAATTGAAAATAGAACTAGAAAGTTATAAAGTTATATTAGCATTTAGAATGGAACAAGTTCAGCTATGGAGCTAGTGGAACTAGTGATGGCATGGAACTAGTATTTGAATTGAATTGAATATTGATTGATATATGATGCATATAGAAGCGAACAAGAACTTTTCTTTTACGATCAAAACTAAAATATTAAAAATATTTTAAAATTTGTTGTACTACAACAACAACAACAACAACAATTTGTCAGCAATTTCGCTCATTGTATTTCTCTCAAAAAAATTCTTTTGTTCTTCAAAGACAAAGAACTAAAATTAATGTAATTATAGATATAGATCTATATTATATTTATATTATATATCTTATCATATATATATTTATATATTTAACACCTAAGGAACATATATATTTTCTATATTTAATTAAATAAATTTTCATTAGGTTTTTCAATTTAATTTTAGGTTCTTGCTTTTAGTTATGCTGCAAAATTCTTTTTATAATAATTTGCCATTTATTTTGGCCGCTGTGACGTGGCTTTGATTGTTGTTGTTGTTGTTGTTGTTGGCAATAGGCTTGCCAAGTTATTTGGCGCAATTCCGCCAAAGCGTAACAAACCCCACAACAAATTGCTGCTAGCAGCAGCAGCAGCAGCAACAGCAACAACACCAACAGCAGCAGCAATCAACATTAAATAGGGGCGGTGGCCAGTTGACGGGGCGTGGCATTTGATCGCATGCAGCGAAGCATGAAAATCAAAATGGAAATTGCAGTCCGAAAGGCACAAAACAATTAAAAAAAGAGTGAACAGAAAAAGTGGAGAAAAAGAGTTGTTGTTGCTGTTGCTGTTGCTGCTGCTGCTGCTGCATGTTGCTGCTGTGCAGCTGAGCAAAGCGAATGCAATTGCAATTGCTGTTGATGATAATGTTGTTTTCATTGTTGTTGTTATTGTTGTTGCTGCTGCTGTTCAGCTAGCTCAACAAATTGGGCAACTATTTGCATTGGCTTTGACACTGTCGCCAGCAGCAACAACAGCAACAACAGCAACAATAGCAACAACGGCAACAACGGCAACAATAGCAACAACAACTACATATATGATTAATGCTTTTCAAAGTGTCGAGCAAACAACAAATAGCAACAGCAACAGCAACAGCAACAACAATTGAAATTGCTGTTAAATTTAGCCAAAAAGGTGAGAGCAACTAAATTGAGAAGGCCAAAGGCGATTTCTTTTCCCATACAATTTCTATTCAATTTCAATTTCAATTTCAATTTGAATTGAAATATTAATTGAATTTAAGAAATGCAGAAGCGTTGAACTATATATAGTAAAAGAACGAATAAGTAATGTGGATATAGAAATAGTTATAGACGATATAGTATAAATATGTAATTGCGTAGAATTGAGCCTTTAAGGAATAATAATGCAATTGTATCTAGTATATATCTAGGCTTGTAGCTATCTGACTAAATAGTAGCTTTACGATATGTTAGAGCTAACGATAAAAGATATAATAAATAGTCGATGGAAATAGGGCTATAAATATAACTCGATATATAGTTAAACCAATTTATATATGATCAGGAATAATGGTATATATCTATATACAAAATCAATTAGCTATATTCAATTGCAGATATGCATATGTATTTATCCCTTATAGCTCACTATCTCTCTCTCTCTCTCTCTCTCTCCTCTCTCTCTCTCTCTCTCTCTCTCTCTCTCTCTTTGTCGATGTGAGCAACAGCCTAACAAAAATTGAAGAATCGGTTGATATAGCTATAGATATATTATAATATATTATAATATTATAATATATATCACAAACTGCACTTTAAATATGCCCAAATTGATGTTATTCATCTATCTAGATCCGAGTTTATCTGCTGCTTATGGAGTACATCAGCAGTAACTCAAATTGTTAGCTCTTCAAGTTTCTCTTTGAATGCCTTTAGCGATTTGCCACGCCCCCAATGAACCATTGCCCTAAAAGCTAACAATACTTGTAATATGCACATAGCTGTTACCATAAATGTTAAAGTCACTGTTAGTGTTACATCCGCTGTAAATGTTGCTGTTAATGTTAGTTTAGCAAGGCTTTAGCTAGAATTTTCTAGAGATAGATACAGATACATAAATATATGGATGCGAATAGATAGAATCTTCATTATCTGCGTAAACAAGCCAAGTTGCTTTTGTGGTTGCTGATCAGTAAGATATATTATATGTATATATATAGAGCTCGTTCTCTCTCTCTCTCTCTCTCTCTCTCTATCTTTCTCTTCCTGTCTGCGTTAGGCGTTGTGACATTTTATTGATACCCTCGGCAAGTGTATAACAAATTGAACTTGCCTTGAGCAGAGACACAGACTCTCTCTCACACACGCACACGCACACGCCCACCCGAAAGCCTTCAGTTTTCCAATTTTCCATGGAAAACGCAGAAGCCGAACGAAGAAAAAACTGAAATACAATGAGAACTGAATTTGGCATTTGGTGCATATTTTTAGACACATGGTCCAAAAAGCAAAGAAACATTTTGTTTTTAGTTTTTTTCTTTTTCCTTTTTTTTGTTTCTTTGACATGCAAAATGCGAAGAGCGCAAAGACAAAGATGAACTGGCAGAGCGATTATGAAATGGCAGAAAGTAAGAAAGAAAAATTGAAGTAAAGAAAAGGAAAAGATTTGCCACGCTTGGGAACAAGCTGCGGCCACAACAGCGGCAGCTAGCTAAACAGTTAAGCGGGAAAAACCGGCTTCCCACAGTCAAAGTCAAAGCCAAAGCCAAAGTCAAAGCCCAAAGCCAAAGTCATAGACGAACCACTTGCTCACTATTACCTCTAAAACAACAACAACAACAACAACACTAACTACTTCTTTTGCCTTTTTCTACTTGTTTTTCTTTTTGTTTTACTAGAAATGGTGGGGAAATGGGGCTGGAAGAAGCCAGCGACGACAGCGAAACAGTAGCTGCCGCTGCCGCTGCTGCTGCTGCTGAAGAAATATTATTATGAACATGTTGCGCTCGAATGACTCGCATTAGCAATTAAAGGAGAACCGGTTCGGAACCGAACCATGAACCAAAACGGCGCAACAACAATCAAATAAAAACAAATTGCATTTAACATTTCCTAATAAAAACTGAGAGAAAACGTTAAATGGTAAGAACTCCCTTCTTGCCTTGTCTATGACAGACTTGAGATACATTCTAGCTAAGTGGAACAGTGGAAGTACAAGATTGCGATACATACAATGTATGTCTGTAGCTAGAGAAAAGTGTGTGCTAGATTATCTAACAGCTACTTGTTGCACTATTATGAGATACTTCTGGGATGAGCTGCATGTATTTGTAGCTATCCAAGACTGAGATACATTGTAATTGTAGATCTAGATTAAGATACTTTTATACCAATGAGATACTCTATATAAGTATGCGTATATATAGACTGAGATACATTGTATTTGCATCTGGCGTTGAGTGTGAGATACAGTATCTAACAGCCACTTGCAGTATTAACAGATTAAGATACTTTTATAGCTCAATATAGGTATGAGATACTTCTGGCATATTCTACAAGTATTTGTATCTATTGAAGACTAAGATACTTTGTGATGCGATGTGAGCAACATCATATAATTACTTGTTTCTTGATTAGATTCAGAAAGTATCTGAAGCTCAAAGTATATATGGGCTGCATTTGGAATCGTCTGCAAGCATATGTATCTATAAACGATTGAGATACATCTAGCAATGAGTGCGAGATACATTGTCTAATGCCTAGTTCTGTCATAATAATTGCACATAATATATATATGAGTTGCTGCTGTAACAAGCTGCCAAAAATTTTATCTGTAAATGACGAAAGATACATTCCAATGAATAAACTGAGATACAAGTAAAAGATATTATAATGCGCACTATTCAGATACGTGAATCTAATATGCTTATAATACATGCTGAATTTACAAATTTTCTGAGCAACCTTTTCATTGGTCTTCTGGCGGAATGCCACAGATACTTAGATAAGCAGATTGAGATACTTTGTAAACAATTGTAGCTATGACACATAGATACTTTGTATTTGCCATTTATGCAATGCTGCTTTTATGATTTCAGATACATTGTGAGAGTTAAAAAGATATTTTAGTTGTAGAAATTTCTGTCTGCTGCTATTTAGACGTATCTTTAGATGTTTCTATCTTAATTGATCGACAAACACTGTGGATTAACTTGAAGTAAATCAGTTTGAGTTACTTTTGATTAACTATATTTCATATCTAAACCGAGATCTTTACTCTTTAGCCAACACGTACTTGAGCTCATTAATTTAGACAATCAGATTGAGCATAAAACTTTCTAGAGAGCTGCTGTGTTGAGAACAGAAAAAGATACATTTGTATCTCAAAACAAGGTAACTTTACTCTAGCAACTTTTTAGCTAACTTGTAGATACTTGGGATTATAAATGGATGAGTTGAGACTATATTGAAAATAGACTAACTTGCCGATAATATGTAGATACTTTGCATGATCAAAGGGGTATGACTTGTAGATACATTTACAAGTTTCTATGACATGTATTGATAGATTAGCTTAAAACTTGCAGATACTTTGTATCTTTTTAATGTATTGATGATACTTAGCAAATAATTTCTAGATAATTGAATGCATTAAAGATACAATTTAGTTTGTGATGCCTATGGAGACTGTCGTAGGTAATTGCATGGGCAGATACTTTGTATCTTTGACAAAATACTTTGTAGCCATCTTGTAGCTTTGATATATGATATATACTCTCAGATGACAGACATCAAAGCAGATTCTAGTTAGATCAGCAGTACTTGTATCATTGCATCATTGTAATCCACAAAAGATACTTTGAAGCTCACTTATTGATACTTGTTGCATTTGCAGATACTTTGTTTGCTTCAAGCTGACATAGCTACGGCGCGTGTAGGTTTGCAGATTATCCCCTTAGCCCGTGGATACTCTGTGGCTATGTCAGGCATGCAATGTGACTCGTGCTACACTCTACATATAAAGCATGGATGGTATTTGGTGCACAAGTTGAACAGAAAATAAAAAACAGGCCACAGCGGCACGCACGCTGCAATGTGCACAGTCCATTTGTAGACGTATCTACATAGATATGTATCTGCCGTGGCAGCCGTGTGTATCTTTAGCTCTATCTCGTATCTCTCTAGCTGTATCTGTATCTGTATCTGCATCTGTATCTGGCCACTGGGCGCTCCAACAAAAGAGACAGCGTTCCGTCCATATAAATAGTGCCATCGTTGCGCTATTTTTGTCGAAATATTCCGTACGCTTGCGCTCTCATTCATGCAGCATCCCCTATGCCCCCCAACCCAACCCAACCCATCCTCCACCTGCTTGTGCTTTGAAATTTATTTATTTATTTATTTTTCTTTCTTTTTTTTTTAATTTTTTATTTAGTTTGTCTTGTTTTATGCTGTGTTTATTATTTTTTTGATTTTTCTTTATTTTGTCACTTTGTCAGGCTGGGCAAATGCTTGGCTTTTGGCTTTCTAGTTGTATCTTTAGCTGTCTAACTATATATATAAATATATATATTTATATATATATTTATATATGTGTGTGTGTGTGTGTTTATTAATATAGACAACGCTTGTCGCTCACATTTTGCTTTTCAGGTGCATTTTGAGGTGTCGTGACAGCAAATTCTTGCCACAAATTATGCGCACCAAAAATAATTGAAAAATGAAAACAGAAAATAGAAAATTATTGAAAAAAAAAAAAAAAAAAATGGAAAATATATATTTTTTTAAAATATATATACATACATATGTATATGTTCATCTATATTTAAGAAATATAGAAACAATATTGGAAACGATTGAAAAAACGCAAGAAAAATAAAATATTATAAAATATGAAAAAAATATATATATTTTCTACAAATTAAATAGAAGGAAAATGACAACTAAATTTTAAAATGTTTAAAATATTGCAAATATTGAAACATGTGTTTTTTTTTTATTAATTAATTTATTCATATTTATATATTTATATTTATATTTTTTAATTTGAAGAAAAATAAATGAATTTCTATTTATTTCTGATTTTATATTATATTTAATATTATAATTTATATTTTATTTGATATATAAAAATAAATAAATATTTAAACAAAATTTAAAAATAATTTAAATATCGTATAAATATCGTATAAAAATAATTTAAATATTTCCATCTTTTTATTAGATTATATTTATTTTATATATTTTTTTTTATTATTTTTTTTTTTAATATTTTAGTCTATATATTTTTATTATATTCTATTTGTTTTATATATGTTTTTTTTTTTTTTATTTTATTCTATATATTTTTATTATATTATAATTTATTTTATATATTTTTTTATATTTTATTTATTTTATATATATTTTTATTTTATTTTTCTTTTTTATTCTGTATATTTTCCATTTCTTTTATATTTTTGCTAATTTTTTATTTTTTTCAAATTTCATATTTGTTGCTTTAAATTGTTGTCTATTTATTTTTCTAATTTTATTGTTTTTTTTTTTTTTTCAACAGCTGCCAATTCCAATGAATTTAGCTAGGCTAAAGACAAGACATGCTCTGTCTCCCTCTCGCTGTCCCGCTCACTCTACAACAGTTTTGCCCCATACCCTTTCACACTTACACGCTGCTTGCTGCTGCCGCTGCTGATGCTGCTGCTGTTGCTTCTTCTTCTTTTAGCCGCTTTGACCAAAGTTGGTTAAACACTCGCGTTTCGACTGCAACCGTTCACCGCATTACAACAACAACAACGACAATAATAATAATAATAATAATAGTCGTAATAAAAACAACGTTTGTGAAAAAAAAAACGTAAAAAAAACTCAACTGCACACAATAACAACAACAACAACGAGTTGCTGAGCAAGAGGAAGAGCTAGTTGCAGAAGATTCATAAATAACAACAACAACAAAAACTTGTCTTTTGTTGCCTTCTTTGGTTATGTGTTGCCTCTGCTCCTCTTGTTTTTATTTATTTTCTTTGCTTGCATTAATTTTTTGTTTTTAATTTTTCAAATTATTTTTTTGCACTTTGAGAATTTGGAGTTCTCTGGGCTCGCTCTCCTCACGCCTTGTCGGTATGTCGCGTCGTCTCGTCTCGTCTCGTCTCGTCTCGTCGTGGTTTGTTTTTGGTATATTTTGTTTGTTTTTGTGATCGGGAACACAAGTCGCACAAGTGATCGATGCCGCCTCTGAGTTTGTACTGAAATGGCCAACAGACGATGACGATGGCAGCTGTTGACGGCGACGTTGGCAGCGCGACGCTGGCAGCGCTGATGGCAATGGCCAAAGCGACGGCTGATTCCCGTTCCTGGCCAGAAGCGCGCATCACATCACGCACGCGGCACACGGCACTAAAAGAGAGCGGCAGCAGCAGCAGCAGCAGTAGCACACACGCACACACACACAGAGAGAGAGCGAGAGAGCGACGGAGCGACGAAGCGTGAGAGCGTGAGCGCGCATAGCGGTGAGCGCAAAAAGCTAACGGCGAATGAGCGAAGAGGAGCAGGAGGAAGAGCGCAACAGTGAGAGCGAGCGCGCATAGACAATGGCTGATCGCACACACGTGGGCCGTGGGCCGTGGGCCGTAGGCCGTGGGCCATGGGTCTGCACATTTGGTGGTTATTTTTTTTTGTTTTTCTCTTATTTCTTTTTTTTTATATTCTTCGTTTTGTGGCTGTCCATCAAAAAGGGCTCAACTGAGCTTTGGGCATACCCTGTGATTAATTAGCAAATTAAGTTGGCCGGTCGCATTAGTGAGAGGCCAACGAACTCTGAATGGCACATGGAAATTATGTATGTATATGCCTATAGGAAATACCATTTGAAATAATGATGAACTCAACTATTCAGCTAATTGGAACTAGGAAACTTAGATCAACATACGAAAAATATTTAAAAATTACAAAAAATAATAAGATAAATTCTCACTTGCATTTGTCAATCAAAAAGACAGGGTATCTGGCAATCGGTATTAGCAGGTGCTTAAGTTATTCTTCTTATTTAAGTCGAAGCTTCAAAAATATCATATATTTTATTTTTGTAAAATCTGTGCAGGGTATTTTCTTGTCAAGACTAAACAAAATATAGGATATTTAACAGTCACATCATTCTCTTTGAAGGTTGAATTACAAAGCAAAGAGAAGCTGTGTATAGGATATTGTCTAGTCAAGAAAATGTCTAATACAGGGTATTTAATAGTCTAGATTAGCAGCAGCTTAATTTGTTGGCCTGAATCTAAGTCCAGCCAAAATTTAAAAGCAGTTTAAATCAAAAAATAACGATTATAGGGTATTTTCTATGCAAGACCACAAATAATACAGGGTATTTTACAGTCTAAACCAGATCTCAGATGTATTTAAAACATAGTTTCATAAGTTCTATAAGCAAGTGGATACCCCATTTATACTATTCTATACCATAAGCAGTACAGGGTATTTAAGAGTCTAGAATAGCAGCCGCTTAACTTCCTGACCTCAATCTCAATTAAGCAACTACCGCAATAAACAAAATGTATTTAAAACTAAAGTCAAAACTATAAACAATATAGTTTACAAAACAACTTTAATAAGCATATATACAGGGTATTTCATAGTCTGCACTAGCAACACTCTAGCATTACTTGCCCCCATTGAGAGGGTGTGGTGGTCGATCACTTACCGCTTGGCTGCTGCTGTTGATGTTGCCCCTCGACAGCTGTTGCTGTCGCTGACCCGCCGGCAACATTGTCTCGACGCCCTGCATGATGACGCTCGCGCCAAGGAATTTATTGAGCAGAGCACGTGCCTCGCGATCCTCTGCGCTGTCGCCGGGCTCCACCACTGCGTGAAGTAGAAGCAGATGTGAATCACGCTCTAGCAACTAGATAAATTATCTTTGCTGAGATACTCACCATTATCGGCATTGCGCATGCGCTCGAGGACATCGTCAACGCTGCTTACAGCGCGATCCTCGCCGCTGGTGTTGAGAAAAGAGCGTGTGCTGGAGCTGGTGCGTGTGGTGCTGCTGGTTTGATGCTGACGCATCTGTGGTGCCTCCAGCTCGATGACGCTGCACACATCATTCGATTCACTGTCCTCGGTCTCCTCGTCGGCCAGCATGGATTCCTTTTGTATGAAACGTTCGCTCAGCTCCTTGATCGAGCTGCGACGATTGCCCTCCGGCAGATCAATGGCTGCGGGCATGCCCTGCATATCGATGAGCTTCACCTCGCGCTCCAGCTTCGTCTGTCCATCCGGTTTCGTAGTGTCCAGCTGCTGCTGCAACGTCACCAACTCATCGGGATTGCTCGAGTAGATGAGCTCCTTGCGTTCATGACGTGGCGGCGACTTGTCATCTGAATAGAACTGCTCCTCGATGACATAGCCTGTGACTTCTGTGAAAGAAAAGCGTCTTAGCTTTGCTATGCTATGCAACCACCGAACCACTCAATTGCTTACCTTGCTTTGTCTCACATGGCTCCACTGGCGGCTGTGTCTTCTTCTTGAGCGCCCTAATGCCAAAGAGGGGCAGTCCATTCTCATCGGTTGGGCCGACGCCATAGCTGGACGTAATGGAGTCCTCCTCACGCCGCTTGCTAGTGCTGCTAGTTGTGGTAGTGCTGCTGGTGGTGTTGCTGCTGCGCATCACTCGGCTGCTGCTGCTAGTGGTGCTCGTGTTGGAGCCCTTTCGCGGTGTGGGTGAAGCTGAGCCAGAAGCTCGTAATACCTTGCTGCGATCTGCCCAAATGGGACTTGCTTTATCGTTCGCATTGATCTTGCCACCTTGCTTGGTGGTGCGTGTGGTGGTTGTCGTTGTGGTGCTTGTCAACTTTCCCGTTGGACTGCGACGACGCGTTTGGGCTGGGCTAGCGCTACGCTCACGTGGCTTCACCGGTGGCTTGCCACTGTCCAGCTGCTCGGCACGACGACTTGTCGTTGTGGTGCTGGTGGTGGTGCTACCCTTCAGCTCCGGGCTCTGGCTACGTTCACGTGGTTGCTCCGGCATGCGCCGCACTGGCATTGGGCTGCGACTAGGAGTCGAGCTTTGACTTCTGGGCTGCAGCTGCTCTGCCTGCCTTCCCTTGGTAGTTGTAGTGGTTGTGGTGATGGTGGTGCTGGTGCTGCCGTTCGCATTGATCATGTTCTTCTTTATCAAGCGTATCTGGGCGCGAATGCGACGACGCAGCTCATAGCTGCTCACCGTCTCCAGCAGCTGCTCCAGTGTCTGCAGATCAAAGATCTCCTCAATCTCCAGCTCATCGGTGTTGGTGGTGCGCACCACTTCTGTCCGTGAGACGCGCTTCGGCACATCAAATTTAACAGCTGAGTTCGGATTGCGTGGCTCCAGCATTGTATCATCCTCTACAGAAGACTTACGGGAATAATGCGTCTTATTTATCTCCAGCGAATCGCGACGAATGTGCTCCAGGGAGCTCTTCGTGTGATCCATGTAGGAGGGACGACGTCCGCTGGGCTCAGCGGCACCACTGGTGTTGGTGGGGCTGGGCGAATGCTTCTCAAAGATGTTACGACGTGAGGCGACGGTACGTCCGGGCGATGTTTGATGAGTGGGGCGGCTGCGGTCTAAAAGTGGTTCAACGTGTGGTTCAGTGTCAGGGGAGCTGGCAAGGGGAGCTTGGTTAGTTGGACTATGGGTTCGATTTATTGTTGTTGTTGTATGCTTGGTGGTGCTGTGCTCAGTGCTCGCTTTAACTACGGTGGATTTCGAATTGGTGGTGCTGTCGGGCTTGGTGGTGGTGGCGGTGCGTCGTTGTGGCGACATTTGACGTGGGCTGCCACTGTGACTATGTCTGGGACTCTGGTTGGGCTCATCCAGATCACTCGGCAACCACTCTTCGCCACGTTTGGTGGTGCTGGTGGTGCGACGTGTATCTGTCTCGGTTTCTGTAGTGTAATCGTTGCTCGGGCTTGGCTTGGAGCGTGGCGACTCGAACGAGGGCTTGCGTGGTGCAGGGGCGCCACGTGTGGTTGTCTTTGTGGTGGTCGTGGTGGTGCGTCTGCCTGGCGATGCTGCCTGTGGACTGATTGGCTCATATTCCTCGACATCCACGTCAAGATCACTGTGCACACACTGCTCGCCACGTTTGGTAGTGGTTCTGGTGCTAGTGGTGCTGGTGATGCGACGTGTGCCTGTCTCAACCTCTTTAGGATAATCGCTGCTGGGTTTATTGCGCGGCGACTCCAATGAAGGCTTGCGTTGTGCAGCGGTATTACGAGGAGTTTGCTTCGTTATGCTGGTGGTGCTGGTGTTCGGGGTGGTACGTCTGCCGGGAGAAGTGCCTTTTGAAACGACTGGCTCGTATTCCTCGACATCGACATCAAGATCAGTATGCAGCAATTGCTCGCCACGCTTGGAAGTGGTTCTGGTGCTAGTGGTGCTGGTGATGCGACGTGTGTCTATCTCTGTGTTCCTAGGGTAATCGCTGCTAGGTTTACTACGTGGCGACTCCAATGAAGGTTTGCGTGGTGTGGTAGAGCTGCGTGGCGTTGACTTCGTTATGTTGGTGGTGCTGACAGGGGTTGGGCGTCTGCCTGGTGCCGTTGGCTGAGGACTGGCGCTATGGGTAGGTGGAGCAGGCCCCACTTCTTCTACATCCACATCCACGTCAGTGACCACCCACTGCTGCTGTGTTATATGCTCTCTGCGTTTGGTGGTGCTACGCTCTGTTTCGCTTGGCCTACCACTTGGTTGCTCCAATGAGGGTTTGCGTGGTGCAGCGGTAGTGCGTGTTGGTGAACGTGCACCCGGACTCGAAGTTGGAACATTCTGACTGCGATACGATTTGCGTTCCTCCGTTATGAGTGTGGTGCTTGGACTGGAAGTACCGCGTGGTTTGCTGTTACCGCTGGGTGTGGCTGTCTTGCGCTGATTGAAGACCGATGGACGATTGAGAATGTCCTTTTGACGCTTCAGCTCAATGGCCGTTGTATGATGCTTCGACATGGGCAATAGCTCATCATTCGACTCCAACGGCTCATCTGGTTCCACATCTGAGGGCTGCTCCGGCTCCGATTCCTGATCGAGCTCCGGTTCGCTCTGGCGCGAGATGTGACGCTCAATGTTGGCCACCAGTCGTGGCGACTTTTGTGGTGCAGTCGGTGCCAACTTCTCGGCTGTGTCAATAAATTTATGCACCTTCTGCGAAACGCTCAGTATGCAGTCATCCTGACGCAGATCCTCATCGATGTCATCAAAGTTGGGACGTTCAATTTCGCGCGTGGGCGTGGTCAATGGCTGTTTGGTTATATTCTCGGCCGTCTTCAAAAAGCGATCCACCTTCTCATCGATGCTCAGCAAACATTCATCGCTGGCTGAGACTTTGGCATGCTCATCGAACTGTCGGCTAAAGGGCGTCGAGGATTTAGGCTGTTTCACCTGCTCGGCGGTATGCGTGAACTTGGACACCTTTTCGTGCACGCTTAATAGACATTCGTCCACATCGATACCAGGCTGTCCATTGCTTGGATTGGAGGTGTTATAATCCAAACTTTTTGGGGCCTCCACCGTGGGATTGTCGTGGATGTCCGCCTCGATGCCATTCGGATTGCGCAACTCGGATATTTGGCAGCCCACATAGGCATTGGCTTCCTCCTCAAAGATGGGTATATTCGTAACAACAGGTTTCTTGCGGGGCTCATCGTCTGGCTCCTGTACAGTGTCGGGATAACGCGGCTTGCCCGTCTCCACCTCAGCGGGTACCGGTGTCGGCACAATGCGATCTGGTGACGGCTCTCTGGAGCTCTTCGCATGCTGTATATCAATGATCACGTTCTCCATGTCCTCGCTATTTATCAACTGCTCGCTGAGATTGATGGTTCGAGTGGTGAAACACTTGCTGGGACGATTACGATCGTTGTTAGGTTTTTGAGCAGAGTTTGGATTCAGGCTACTCATCTCAGGCTGCGTCGGCTTTGGTTTGCCATTAACCACCTTAATTACGTTCTCGCTGGTGGAGCGGGTCACCTTGTCCTTGTCGCGACGCGTAACACGCGGCACTGGCGCCGATTCCTTGCGCTCCGTCACCGGCAGCTTTCGTAATGGACTTCCTACAACTTTTGGCGTCGTTTTACGCTCTGTTTTGGGTGATGGTGTCTTGGGCGCTGTGTGATCGATGATGATCTCAGTGTGTACTGAAATGTTGCTCGAGCGGCGACGCTCGCTGGGAATACGCGTAGGGCTCGTATCCGGCGAGGAGGACTCTCCGTCCACGTCGTCCGTTTGGGGCTTCTGTTTACGAGGCGACGAACGTAAACGATCCTTGATAGTTGGCGAGCTGGCATCACTGGGCTTTCTATCCTTGCGAATAGTTGTGCTTGTTGTGGACGTTGTGGTGCGTGTTTCCTCCACCAGGCTATCTCGCTTGGCAGGCTCACGCTTTGGCAACGACTCCTTGCGTGGACTCTTGACTGTCTTGGGCTGAGGCTCCTTCACAGGCTGCTTGTTGGTGGTGCTAGTTGTACTGGTCTTAGTAGTACGTGAATTACGTCGCTCGGTTTCGATTTTGCTGCTCGAAGGTTTCCTGGAGTCAGGCTGCTTAGGCTTTACTTCCTCTGGCTCACTGTCGTCGGGTTGCTTTTTTACCCGGGCTCCTGGAGCGGATCCATGGGGTCGTTGAGTCTTGCTGATCTTCTCCAACACTGTTTTGCCATTGCAATCGATTATCTTTTCCGTCACAAAGTGCTTTGTCTCCGTTTGCGGCAAAGGCTCCTTGCGTGTGGGCGACGGCGACTTGGAAGGACGTTTTGTTATCACCACCGTTGTCTTTTCAGTAATATACTCTGCATCATCCTTCGGTTGCTTGGGCTGTTTTCCGGGTGCAGTGCGCGGTTCTTTATCATCCTTTGGTCGTCGTGGAGATCCCTCATCCTTGCACGGCTTACCAACTGGGGATTGATCAGCAGTAGGTTCATCATCTGAATAAGGCGAGTACTCCTTGCGTGTGGGCGATGGTGACTTGGCAGGACGCTTTGTCATAATTATGGTCGTGTCATCGCTCACTTTGATAAATTCAACGTCCTTGGAATAATAAGTAGGTGTCGATCGTGGCTTAAATTCATCTGCTGGCTGTCTACCAGTTGCTGGACGTGTCGGTTCCTGAGCTTTAGGCTCATCAGCATCCTCTGGATAGGGTGAAGGCTCTTTGCGTGTGGGCGAACGAGGTTTGGAAGTGGGTGTCTTTGCCGTACGCCTCGTTGAGACAGTTGATGTTTCTTCTTCAAAATTAATCAACTCTGTATCGTCCTTGGGATACTTATCCTTAGGTTTTCCATTGACATTCGGACGTGGCTCTTCCTCGTCCTCAGTATCAGGCAAATCTTCTTGACGAGTAGTAACTAAAGTTATTTCTTCTTGTACATTTATGTACTCCGCGTCATCCTTGGGCCATCGACCAGTTGTGGGACGTGACGATGTCTTATCCTTAGGCTGCTTACCAACTCTTGATATTGGCTCTTCCTCGTCCTCTGAGCAAGGCAAAGGCGCTTTGCGATCAGGTGTTGGAGACTTGGTTGAATGCTTCGTTGTAACTGTTGTTACCTTTTCGGTTTCGTCCTTGGAAAGTCTGGTAGATGATGGACGTTGGGGTTTCTCATCCTTTGGCCACTTATCAGATGTAGGACGTGGCTCTACCTCGTCCTTGGGCAGACGATCTTTAGGCGACTTAGATGTATGCTTTGCTGTTAGTGTACTAGTCTCTTCTTCCACATTAATAAGCTCTGCATCATCTTTAGGACTTGAATACTGTGGCTTTCTTTGATCCGGCTGTCCAGCGGGTTTTGCTTCATCGTTAGGCTTACGGTCTCCAACAGGGCGTGGTGCATGAACATGCTCCACAGGCTTCGACTTCGGTTGATCAATCGTCTTCTCTGTGCTAACCACTGTTTCGATTTCCGTCGTCTCTGTAATGTTCACCGTTTCTGGCTCTGACAACGGCTCATCGACTTTGATGACAGGCTGGGTGCGTATTACATAGGTTTCAGTCACACGCCTGGGCTTATCATCCTCATCATCATCATCGGGACAGTCCTCGATTTTAAACTCAAACGTCTCTGTATTCTTGACCACTGTTTCTGTTTCCTGTTCGTCTGTGCCATCATTATCATCGTCAGGCTTTGGCACGAAGGTGCCCTGCGTATCGCCATCCTCTTCCATGCCCAAGATCTTGCGACAACGATCTTCAAAGGTCTCACGACGTGTCAGACCCTTCTTCCGATAAGTCGGCTTCTGATCTTCCTCCGGCTCGGGACTCTTTGATATGAAGCCCCCATCAGGTCTTTCGGGTGACTCCCGTGTGGCCGGCTTATTGCTAGGTCTATCGATCATATCTTTATCTTGGGGCAGTTTTTTATCAGGGCTTTCCTCTGGCTTGCGCGGTTGATGCTGACGTTCGTTTGTTATAAATTCGTCATTAAAATTTTTCGTTGTATTGGTTATTCGTTGAGTCACAGTGCTTCGAAAGAAGGCATCCTCTGGGAACTCTGTGGGTTGCTGCTTATCGTCGGGAGTTGGTTTTCCACTGGGCTGTGGACCGTCTTTGGGCTTAATTGGAGCTGAACCTGGCACTTGTCTATCAGGAGATTGACGTGGCTTATCAGTGGGCTCATTGCCTTTGGGCAATTGCTTTTCGGGGCTACCATACCGAGTCGTTTCTTTTGGACTCTGACGAGGAAATTCGCTATTCAAGGTTTCTGGTAACTGATTGTCAGGACGCGAATCCTTAACCACCGTTGAGGGTAATTGTTTTTCGGGTCTAGCAGCAGGAGCACTACCTGGCATTTGCTTTTCAGGGCTACTCGGACGAGACGCTGGCCTAGTCGGTGATTCTTTCGGAGCACCCGAGCTCTGGGGCAGCGATTCTTTAGGAAGCTGCTTTTCGGGACTAACCGAACGTGGCCGAGTTGCTGGTTGCTTCTCGGGGCTAATGGCACGAGGCGCCTGCTTCACTTTCGAGGTCAACTGCTTCTCGGGACTCTGACGGGGCGATTCTTTGGGCCTCGTTGGGAATGCGGCCGGAATCTCCCTAGGCTTATCGCCACTTTTCATAGGACGCTGCCTAACCTCCAAGCTGCTCTCGTCGATAACAATCTGATCATCGACACGAGTGAGGCGCTCCGGCGAATAAGCACGCTCCACATCTGTTTCAAATGTGGTTTCTCTATGCAATGTTCGTCGTTCGATGCTGGGCGATTTGGAGCTACGCCTAGCTACAGTGGGCACATCATCATCATCATCGTCATCTGGAATGCTGGGTCTAGGTGCATGGGGACTTCGCTTGCTGGGCATGGCTGCTGCTGGGAATTGGGGGGGTTTGTGGTTGTTTTTTTTTTCTCTTTCTTTCTTTGGAATCATATAGGCATACAAGCTAAAACGTGCCACGCTCAACAACCGATTGGGTTCGTGTGCGTGGTGTGCTTTTGTGCTCAAAAGGCTACGTTATTAGAGAGACAGAGCTTGTTAGTGACGACTACAACAACAGCTACAGCTACGGTAGAAATTGACTTCAGTTTCGGTTTATTCCATATTATTTTTGGAGTGGGTGGTAGTAGGTTAATAGCTCTACGATATTAGCGTGGCAATTGAGGCAGGCGAGCAGGCGTGTTAGGTCAGGCAGGCAGGCGTATCAGGCGTATATTTCATATATGCAGTTAATATGCATGGGGGACGTGATTCTCCCCCAGCCCCAAAACAATATTAAAAGAAGTCTACAAGTTTTAGTACTACCGTTAGTTTGGCTAACCCACCCAAAAATACTTGTACATGTGTGTAGGTTTGTATGTGTGTGTGTGTGTGTGTGTTGGTGTGTATGTGTGTAGGTGTATGTATTTCCAGAACATAGAACATAGCACATTCGCAGTTTTTTTTTTCTTGTGTATATTTATATTGTTTTAAAAATTTTTTATTAGCAAAGATCCAAAAAAAAATATAGTATATAGATATATATATATATATATTTATCATGTGTAGTTAAGGTAGGTTTATATTAAAATTGTTGGCTTTTGGAGCAGAAGAAAAAGTTGCACGTTTTGTTGTTGTTGTTGTGATTGTTTTGTGTTGCTGTTTTTTTTTTGTTTTTTTTTTTGTTTATTGTTTTTTAGGCCTTACCAACGGTTTCAGTACTTGCTACCGCCTTGGCTATGTCGGCCACTTGTTCTGGTGTTTCGTTTGTCGCATCGGCTGGACCCAGCTTGTAGTAAGTGCGACGCACACAGGGTGGCTCGTGTACAGGGCTCGTTGTTGTTGCCTCATTTGTGCTCAGCTTGCTTTTTGTTAACAATTCATCGTTTGAGGTTGTTGTTGAGGGTTTGTACTGATTGTTGTTGTTGTTGTTGTTGTTCTTGGTTGTTAGTGTTGTTGTTGTTGTAGTTTCGTTGTTGTTGTTAATAGTAGGTGTTGTAGGATTGGTAGGTGGCAAAGAGAATATATCGGCTGGCTTAGTAGTAGCATACGTATACTGTGCTTGGTTATCTGAAGGATACATTCATATACATAGATATTTCCGAAAATAATAGATATTATGTTTGTATGTGTTTGTGTGTGTGTTTGTATTGTATTGTATTGGTTGTATGTGTGTGTATGTATATATGTATATATATTCTTTCTTTTTTTTATTTTTACTATTTTATTTTTGTATTTTTTGTTGGTCTAATTCGTACCTGACACAGGAGACGGCTCGTTAGCTGGAACTGAAGCTGTTGGAGTTGTTGGTGTAGTCGGTGTTGTTGGCTTTGTTGGTGTTGCTGGTGTGCCAGCTGGCTTATTGCCGATCGTTGTTGTTGTTGTTGTCGTTGTTGTTGTTGTTGATTTCGCTGTCGGCGATTTGGGCAAACGTTGCGGCGTTAGATCAATTGTTTCATTCGACCCCTGCACACTGCGTGTCTTGACAACGGTTTGCTGATGCTGCTGCTGCTGTTGCTGCTGTTGCTGCTGTTGCTTGCTGACAGTTGTCTTGGCAATGGTCTTGGGCACGCCCACATGTCGTGTGACTGTGGTGGAGCTGATGCGACTCGACTCGGATGGCGCATGGCTATCGTGGGAGCCTTCGCGTCCAGCCCGTCGATTGGTGCCGCTCGATGAGACACTCCAACGTGGACCCTGACGCTGTGGATGTGGCTCCGGTGTCTGGCCACTGTCACGGCGAGGATGGTGATGGGAGCCCGTGGAGCCAACACTTTCGGCTGGCGAGCTGCTGCGCAACGAGGCAGCGAATGCACGATGTGCTGCATCCACTTCGCGCTCCTTCTGCAGCTGGCGACGCGTCACCGTGTTCGTTGTGGTTGTGGTCTCCGTGGTGCTGCGGTTGGGTGTGCGTGTGGCAGCATTAGGCTTGCGAGTTGGCGACTTTGGCTGTGCGCCGTAATCCTGTGGGCGGCGCGGACTAGCATGCACTTGCTGTGGACGACGCTCACGCTCCACTTGCGTCTCAATGATGCGCTCTGGTCTGCGACTCGGGCTGGACGGCAGCTCGGCATCCGGCTGATCAGTGCGCACCGAGGGAAAGCCATGTGTGCTAAAATCCTCGACGTGCGTCGGACGCCGTGGACTCTGTGGCTGCTCCCAGCTGGGCTCGAACTCCGTTTCGACCGTGCGCTGCGAGGTGGTGCTGCTGCTCTGCTTAACGTTGCGACTCTTCTCTGACTTTACCACCACATACTCCTCGGTTGTGGGTCGCTGGCCGGGAAACTCCTGTGTGGGCTTGTTGCCGCGCACCGATGGGAAGCCATGGGTTGAGAAGTCGCTGGAACGATTCGGTGTGCTGGGACGTTGGTTCGGGAATTCCTGTATGGGATTCGTTGACCTTGCCGATGGAACACCCTCCGGACGGCCGGGCTGTTGCGGTGCACGATCATCGTACTCCTGGACAGTTTCCGACGTGGTCTCCGTGGAGTAGCGACGACTTGATTTCTTTACAGTCGAATAGCTCTCCTGCTTGACAAGCTCCTCGGCCTGCTCGGAGGGACGACGCACCAACGGCTCAGCATTGTCCACCACATCGCGTGTCTCCTGCACATGACGCTGATTATTCAATTGCGTCTGATTGTGGGTCTTGGTCTGGGTCTGAGATTGGGTCTGGCGGACTGTGTCCGCAGTGGGCGACACCTGCTCAGTTTCGTAGCGCTTGTTCTTGACAATTGTGCCATCGGGCAGACGCTTGACCGTGGTGATCATTTTGACATTGGGCTTGGGATACTCAACCGTATTGGAGATGATCTCACCTGGCTGTGCCATCAAGTGCTGCACATGTCGTTGATATTCCGGCGATGCCTTATCCATATCCACATAGCGCTTGTTCTCCTCATAATGCTGCTGGGTCTCCACGTTGCGTGTGCTCTTCAATTGCTCACGGCTCTCGGAGAAACGCTCCTCCTTCTGCTCCTGCTGTTGCTGCTGATGCAGTCGATGTTCCTGGAAACGTTGCTCCTGCACACGCTGCTCCTCACGTTCGCGCTGCTCACGTATTTCACGCTGCTCACGTATTTCACGCTGCTCTCGCTGCTCCCTCAGCTCACGCTGCTGACGATTTGTGCTCTGATTGTCCAGCAGATAACGCGGCTGAGCGACATCATCATCACCATACTCAACCGTTGAGGAGGAGACAAACTTGGAGGTCGATGAGGATGAGGTAGAGCTCACTTTCATTTCGGTACGCCCACCGTTGCTCTCATCGCCAAAGACAACCTTCTCCTGCAGATGCGTATTGGAGCTCTCGGCCGCCTGCTTCACATAGTTCTTATCGTCGCCCTGATGCGAGGCGCTCGAGCGCTGCTCGTTGCGACCCTTGAACTCAGCAATGCCGCCACCATTCAGCTTCTCAACACCTATCGCATGAGTGGATCGTGGTGGTTCGAGTTGGTGTTTTGAGTTAGGTTTTTTGATTGGTTGATCACGGCACAGAGACATACAAACAAACAGAGTAGGAGTTACACACAGAGTTAAACACATTGAGGTTAGAAGTCGAGAGTGAATGACTAGCTGATACCCTGTGCCCAGCCATACACATACATACATATATATGCAAATATCTTGAATTAGTTATGTATATCGATATATGCATATATATTTTGTTTTCATTCGTAATGCTATTGGCCAAATATACCCTGTAAAGAAATCTCCTTGAACAGTGTTTGCCTTGCTACAATTTACACTGGCTGCAGGGTATCGCCTCCATCGACTCTATCGACTCTATGGAGTATATTGAAAATGCTTCAGCTTACCATCAGTTTTGGCCAGAGTTTCGGTGCGATAGGCACGTCCATCGGGACTCACCTCCGACGAGGTCTGAACATCCCAGCCGGTGCTATTTGGTTGGGTGAGACTCATCGAATGGAATTTGAGCTCGTGCGTGGGACTCATCGAGTCGCGCACCTCCTTCGACTTGAGACTCTGAAAATTCTGATCGAGCAGCGCATCGCCATGACTGGTGGCCAGCGGATCCTTGCCAGCATATCCAGATAGAGTATTGCCATTCGGTTCCGACATCGCAAACGTTAGATTATCCGGTTCGTGTCTATAGAGATTTCTCAAACGCGATTCACGCAACTTGTAAAGATGCGAACGGATTTGCCTCTTGCGTTCGCTATCGTCCGATTGCTGCCACTGCAAGATATCGAGTACATATAGAGTATATAGATATATATATAAATATAGAGCAAGAGGTAGAGCTTAGAGTACTGAGCGCCACGTCCTTGGGCTAATTGAGCCGGCTCGCTGTGGCCCACGCGCTGTTCACATTGAGGCGAAACTGCGCCTTTTATGGACGCGTTTGACGCCTCGTCTCGATCGCCAATTAGCTGGCGCACATAAAATACAAAAAACCTGACTTTAAGCCAACTGACTCACATTCATATACATATATATATACATATATATATATTTGCATTACTTTATGTGTAACGACATTTCATTTGCCCACATTAAGCTATTTAGCTATAAGTTATTTGATTGATTCCTAAAAAGTTCTGACATAATATCCATCAAGTTTATAGTCTAGCAAATTTATAGGTATTTAAATGTATAAGATATGTGAAGCCTTCTACCCTTACTCAATTTCATTTTCCTAGCAAAACAAATAAACACTCCTTCTGTTCTATTCTATTCATAATACATAATACACCCAAGAATTTCGACTATCTATCATTTTATCGCTTGGCTATCGCTTTTAATATAACTGGACGATTCTAAATTATAACAAGTAAGTTCTAGTTGAGACTGCTCGACTAGGAGATCCCCTGAACCCTGCATAGAAGTCATATTCTTCTTCTTTACGTACGCAGAAGCGCGCGCTTTGCTAACTGAATTCAGATTTTCAATGGGTTCAGGATATAAAAACAATTAGACTACTCGAGTCGATTCGACTCGACTCGACTATTGCTCTGTTAGTACACATGACAAGATTTGGAGTTATGCTGATATTGTTAGAATTTGTTATTTATCGATTTATATCGATATCGATAAAGTCTAAAGTCTGCAGAGATAAGTAGATAGATAGATGATTGATTAATATGACTAGATGGAAGAACTTGACCTCCTATTCAGAAGCACAAAAAATTTGAGTTAGTCATATAAATCTTTCTACATCACCCTCCTCTACTCTATATCACTCACTTCTCCCTCTATCTATTTACATGTACAATATACCCAGCCCTCTCATCAACTACAGGGTATAACAGATTTGTGCTGATTTTTCTTCTAGTTGATGCAGTTGACAAGCAATTTGTCAACAGATTTCTAATTTTAATATACTTTTATATAAATATCTATGTATGTACATTTGCATGCATTATTCATTGTTATTCTTATGATTATGATTATCATTGTCATTGTCATTATTGTGATTATTATTTGTAAGTTAATTAAAATCGACAGATTTGCTGAGCTCGAACATTCGCAAACAAATTTGACAAAAGGTTTTTTCGTTGCTGTCGGTGTTGGTGGTGCTCGGTGATATCACCCACCAAAGCAAAGCAAACCAAACCAAATCGAAACCACCTCAACACAATCGAAAGTGGAAAATATGCCAAAATGAGCAACAATAGAGCACAGCAACAGCAACAGCAACAATAACAAATGCTTTGTTAACTGTTTTAAATTTAGATGCTTATAGCAAAAAGTTTTTAGATTATAGAACTTCACAAATCAACAAAAAAAAATAGAAATATTTTTGTAGATAGGTAAATGTATATAGATATATACAACCAACTATAAACATCATAAATCAAATTTGTAATTCGCACTGTCTAAAGTTCCTCGTCAGCTCATTTATTTCCAGCACAAACTTTTATAAAACTCAGGAACTTGAAAGCATTATCAATTCAAATGTTTCCTAGAGCTACTATGCATATGTATATATAACACTCAATAGCATATGTCAAGTTTCTATATATACTAAATTCAAGTTTCTATATATACTAAATTCACTTTCCAGTGCAAAGCTTTTCGCATTTCTTTATCTTTATATATTATCTTTATATATTATTATATTATAATTAATTATTTTATTATGCAACTTTGTATAACTCATGCAAAAAGAAAAGTAATTAAATTTTTACAATTGTCCTAATGCCTATTTATATCTTTAACAAAAAATTATGTAAAAATATATATATAACGTAAATTCCGGTTATAACGACTTCGCTAATAGCTTTCTTACGATTATTGCAACAAAAATTCTTATGCACACACAAACATATATGGTTATAGCGTCTGCCTAGTATAACGATATTTCCTTTATAAGCATATTCTACTGTATATATATATTATATATATCAAATTTCCTCTAGAACTAGCTAAGCCTTTCCAGTAGCCTGTCAACGCTACGAGCAAAAGGGCTTAAGAAACTATTTAACTGTTGTTTGCATACACACGCATATACATATACTATATGCATACATGATGAATATACTCATATTTAGCTTTGAACATATTAATTAACACTTAATTTCAAAGCAGTTGTTAAATTCTGACATGCAAATCGCAGTCAATTCTGACATGCAAAACATCAAAATTGCAAATGAACTTTGAATGTCAAAGCATAATCAAATGCTATTAAAAAAAACCAACTGACAGTAACTGTTAAAACAAACAGTCCAAACTGACAGGCAGATTAACGATAAAGCCGTTGACAAATTTCTAAAATTCTATTTGAAGATTTATGAGATTTGATTTTTGATTACGAATTGAGCTGCAAAAGGAATTAGAGAGAAATCACAGCAGCGCAACTTTCACTAAGCAGCAAAAATAAAGCCAAATTAATAAATAAATAAAATAATAAAAATAAAATAAATAATTGCAAAAATCAAAGCAAATAAAAATTATTTTAAAAATAAATCAAAAATAAATCAAATTAAATAATATTTAAATTTGACTTCAAGTCTAAGCTGCAATGAGCCAAGCGAAAAGCTAGACAAAGACTTTCAAGGCGAAAGCTTTTCGCCCAGGAACAAATGTTCGCGTGGCAATCGCTCAGCCTCAGACTCAGCCTGCGTCGCCGTCGCAGTCAACGTCGCCGTCAACGTCGCCGACAGCATCTTGAAACGCCGCTTTGCCATCCAAGCGACATTTGCCAGGTGACGTAATTTCTAAAAAGCGGCTTGTGATAACCAGTTGAATTCGCCGTCGCCGTCGTCGCTGTCGTCGCACCTCGTCGCAACCTGTTGACGGCGCTGGCAACGTCGACTGCGCAGCCGGCAAGCGCTGCTGCTGCTTTGGCTGCTGCGCCTGATGACGTGACATGTGCGAGATTTGGCTGATGCGAGCTCGCTGCGAATGCTGATAAATTATTATTATTTTTTGTTTTCATTTCTTTTTTTTTTTTGGTTTAATTTTGTTTAATTTTTTGTTAGCTGTCGTGTCAGCTTTGGAGGTCGGCAATATTTTGTATATTCCGTCTATGCATTATAATTGTTGTTGCCAAAAATTGAAAGCGAAAATGAAAAACAAAAATCTGTTTGCCATTGCAATTAAAATTGATTGAAATTTAATTGAATCAAATGCCGCAAGGCACGCACAGAGCACGGCGTACTCTTAAGCTCAAAGGAAGCCAGCGATTCAACGTTAACGGAAGAGGATGCAATGCAGCTGAGAAGTAGGCGGCGGGGGAGCGGCAGCAGATGTGACCTTGTTGTAGTCGATTTCCAATTGAATTGAATGTGTGGTAGGGGAACTCTTCAGATGACTTTTATTGCTTACTCTTTGATGTATTGTTAGATTGTTACTGGCTGCGCTTACAGCTGACTTTTGAGCGCATTTAACAGTGTAGTCAGTAGAATTATAATTAGAATTATAATTTGTTTCAATAGTTTTGTAAGCGTTTCACTAACTGATATTTCAGATATATATGTATGTATATGTTTTACAAAGTTAAATTTTATGTTAATCTTTGCTGTGTAACTTTAACAATTTCGAATTGTATGATTTGAATCTTGTATTTGCATGCTTTGCTAAAGGTTTTACTGACTGCAAAACAGGCTGCCGATTAATTGCTTTAATTTATTTAACAATTGTAATCATTGATCTACATATATCGAAACATTTCTCTCACTAGCTTAGCTCAGAGACTTTCCCAAATGCTTCTAGGCTATTTCAACTACTTGGTTTCTTAAACGTTTTACTGACTGCTCGCTTTCTTTTCGCTCATTTATCTGCCAACCCAATCGAGCGATAAATCGCTCGCCCAGACCTCATTTTCGCATTGCTCATGCGATAAACTAGCAATTCGCTTGCAACTTATCAAAAGCGTAAGCCAAGAATGTCAAACGATAAGCCAGCATGGATACGAAACGACATACAATATATATACATATATAATCTTTGTGTTCACTGCAGCAGCTGCAGCCGCAGCAGCGACACCTGTTGTCAGCGTCATGCAGCAGAGCACGCCATCTGGCGACGTGTCGCTCGTTTTGCAATTTAACTGACATTTGACATTGACAATCAGTTCAATTCGAGTCGAGGAAAGCGTTTTGCACTGCCCTCTTAATTGATCGTGTTGCTCTCAAGTTTCATTTCGGCATCACTTGTTATTTATAACCATTTCAATTTCGTTTCAATTTCATTTCAATTTCATTTCAATTCCAATTCGCTGGCATGCACATTCAGCAAGTGGGCGGCGAAGCAATTGTGAGGCGAGCAGCGCGATTTTTGTCTAGCTGCGATTCAATTCGCCGCTTAGAGCGAATTGTGTCACTTTTCATGCTCAGCCTGCTGGCAGCGACGTCGACTGCGACGCTGACGTTTCAGCTTTTTTTGCAAATTTTTCTTTTCTTTACATTTTAGCACCTGCAAAGCGGCAACCGAAATCGAGACTATTTAAATTTGCGCATGCTTTGAAATATACCCTGTAGCACTAGTGAGCTAATAAAGGGTTACTTGCAGCGCATATCTGTATATGTATGCCTATAAGGTATCGCCTCGTCGATGCCTGTCGAGAATTGTTGAAGCAAAAACTAATCATCATAATTAAATACTATGAATATTATGCAGGAAATAGACAAGACAATAGCCTAAGGTCATACTAGCTGCTTACAGGGTATCTCTGAGTATAATCAAAGTGACATCAACGTACGAAAAGTCATTAAATTATATAAAAACTTGCATGCAACTCATTAAAGCAAATATTAATACATATTAACTACTTACAGGGTATTTCTCTTTACAGGGTATTTTCTATATAATTTTCCAATGTAGGCAAGTAAAACAAAACATAAAAGCTAATGAAATCAAAATATATAACAGAGCTAAGCAGAAATTTATGCCTATTTACAGGGTATCTCTCAAGCCAGACAAGCCCAGTTCACTAAAGAAAAAACTGCTTAGAAATATAATAAAAATATAAGCGCGCAATGGCTAAACAATAACTGCAGCCCATATTACAGGGTATTCTTACGTCTGGACAACATAATCAAGAATCTATTCTAGCTGCTTTTTCTTGTTATTATTTGCTTTGAACTTGTGCTTGAGTCGATTTCAGACTTGAGTTCAGTTTGTTTTCAATTTTCAGCTGTTTGCATTTCTCGCTCTCGCTCTCTCTCTCTCTCTCTCGCTCGCTCTCTCTTACTTTCTATACTGAAGTGTGGTGTTTTGTGGAGCGCGGGGGGGCAGTGGGTCTACAGTGGCATTGCCCAGGTGAATAAAACATGCGCTGTCTGTTCTTGAAATTTAGAGCGTTTTTGTTTTTATTTCGAGGCCGTCATCGCATCACGCATATTAAACAATTCAATTTAACCAAAATACTCGAAATGCAATGCAAGGTCTAAAGCTAATCTTCAATTTGAAATCTTTCTACTTCTCTTACCCTTTCGCTTCTCTCTCTCTCTCTTTCTCTCTCTCGCTTTTTCTTTCTTGCATGTTTGATTGATGGCGTTGTCAACTGACAAGCCGTTGACAAGTTATCGTAGTCGAGCGCCAGCTGGGAAACTCCCAAACTCTCATAGAAACTTTCTCACAATGCCAAAAAAAAAAAAAACAAGTAAGAAGGCTCTAGTCGAGACGGCTCGACTACGAGATACCCTGAACTTTGCAAAAAAAGCTCTCTAACTTTTGTAGTTTCCGAAATCTCGACGTCCATACGGTCGAACGGACGGACGGATAGACGGACAGGGCTAAATCAACTTTTCTCGTCGCCCTGATCAAGAATATATATACTTTATGGGGTCTGCGACGTCTCCTTCTGCCTGTTACATACATTTTCACAAAACCCTGATTTCCAATTTTCAATGGGTTCAGGGTATAATAAATCATAATAGAATTAACAAACACAGTGACAAACATAATTATTGGCACAGTATGCTTATAAAGCTTTATAGCAACTTTTCAAGTCTTTTGAAAAGATTTTTTTATAAAACAAAAAATTATTGAAATAGCTTAGAGTATTCATTGAATGAAACCAACAGAATTTTGTAAAAATCTTAAACGTAGAATTAACTAAAATTAAATAACTAAAAAAAAAAACACGTCAAAACAAAATTTTTAGCACACAAAGTGTTTTTTGTGTTTTTTTTTTTTACAATTTGAGCGATTGGGCAAATTCCCCATCTATTATATACCGTTATTTCAAACATTTGCATTACAAAATATTAATAATCGATAGATTTTCTTTCAAATTATTAAGGAAAAGGAAAAAAAGTAGAAAGGAAACATTTTGAAGTCACAAAAAATTTAAAAAAAAATGCATTGATGAATAATTAAAAAAAGAAAAACAAAACCTGCACTAAAAATAAAATTTTCTTTAATATATATATTTTTTTTTTTTCAATAAAGTTTTTTGAATAAAATTTTCTTTAATATTTTTTTTTTTTTTCAATAAAGTTTTTTGAATAAAATTTTCTTTTATATTTTTTTTTCAATTAACTTTTTTTTTTAATAAAATTTACTATATTTATTATATTATTAACTATTTCAAATTTGTTGTATTTTTTTAATAAAATTCACACAAAAAAAAACTATAATACAATTCATCAAGATCAAACGATATTTTAATCCGGATGTCATCTATATTGGAATTTGTAGATTCAAATGAAATTTTGCATTTCATTAAGAGATAACTAAAAATAATTCAATATTATTTTCAGCATCAATTTGAGGCAAACAAATCTCTCGCTTTTATAAAGAACTGACAAGCCTTAGCTCTGTTCTAGCTCTACCACGAGCACCTTAATGGTTCCATAATAATAATAATAATATAGATCTATTGATCTGTAAAAGTAAACGAACCGACAAAGTGCAATGAAAGGAAACATTGAAATGGAAATTATAGATTCGTTTTAACAAATGAATGAATGCACTATACTGCACTGTCCGAGTGGGTGTACGAAGACAAAGTTAGTGCATTGATCAAGCTAACACTAGGTGCTATAGCTCATATTATCCCTCAGGCTGAACAAATTAATTGCAAATCGAAAATCAAATCGAAGCGAGGCCAACTGACCCTGGGGCTAGCTGTTGAACAGGTTTCACTGTAATTAGATTCATTTAGAGATTAGAATAGCAAAATATACATATATACAATATGTATATATGTATAAAGAAGGAATCTTGATAAAAAATAATACAAAAAAAAATAATGATGACACGATCGTTCATATTCATAAATTCGCATTTCTAATCTAATTTGCAGGTTGCTTCAGCGTAGATAAGAACCTTTTGTTTGTTTACAAGCAAAGAAGCGAAGAGCAAAGAAACAAAAACAAAAACAAGCAAAAATAGCTAGCACTAGCGCCGGCAGCGACGCGCGCTGCACGCTGCGCTGCTAGCGTTGCTGACTAACTGTTATGCAAAAACAAAATTTGAATTTTTTGCCTTGCCTTCAACGTGTGAAAGTTATTGGCAAATTTATGCATACGTATGCGCGTATGCGTGTGTGTGTGTGTGTGTGTGTGTGTGTGTGTGTGTGTGTGTGTGTGTGTGTGTGTGTGTGTGTGTGTGTGTGTGTGTGTGTGTGTGTGTGTGTGTGTGTGTGTGTGTGTGTGTGTGTGCTGTAAATTTACCTGTCTATAGATGAACTAATCTCAGCGGCTCCTCCAAATGACACACCGAAAATATGTGGCAGGTAAAAGAGAGAGAGAGAGAGAAAGAAGCAAGAAGAAAAAAAGTTCGCTGAAATCTCTTCTGCGCCCTTTTTTGATATCGAATTTTGTTTCGTTGAGTTGGGTTCGTTGTATTGTTATTTACTTTTTTTTGTATTTTGTATTTCGTATTTCGAATTTTGTTAACCGGCAAACATATGTACGTACGTATGTATAAACACTTGAGTAATGAATGGGTGTGACTAATCCTTGTTGCCGTTTGCCAATAATTCGTGCTTTTGGGCTTTTGTTTGGTTCTTTAAGCTCGTTTGGCAAAAAAATAAATCAAACATATATACAAACAAACAAACAAACAAAAAAAATAAAACAATTGCTGCTGCTGCTGCTGCTTCTTCCTCGACTTTGTCTTCTTCTTCTTATTGGCTGTGTTGAGTTTCGTTGTTTTTTTCTTTTCTTTATTATTTTGAAACCGAGCGTCGGCACGTTGCAATCGATCGAGCACCAAAATCAGACTGAAGTTCGCCCATTCAGAATCAAAGCCGCGTAAAGTGGACGACCAGCCGGGCCGAAGCTTAGACAGCAGCCGCACCAGCAGCAGCAGCGCAGTCGATGACGACAGCGCAGCGCAGTCAGCAAGCAAAGATATGACCGAATACGACAACAATAACAACAACAACAATCCGCGAAGATGACAGCAACTTCGTCGTCGTCGTCGTCGTCGTCGATCGAATGCTAATGCGTGCTTATGGTCTGTGTGCGTGTGTGTGCTGCCGCCTTGGCTTGTGTGCGTGTGCGTCTGAGTTGCCCCCACTATCAGTGCAGCGGCCGCTGTCAGCTGCGCTGCCTTCTTATGTGTGTGTAAAGTAACACACACAAAAAGCTAAGCAAAACAAAACAAAACAAAAACAGCGGCTCAGCTATAGCCAGCAACAACAAGAATAAGACGAGACGCAACAGCAGCCGCAGCAGCAGCGCAGAATTTTTGCCAAAGACAATAACAACAACAACAACAGCAACTACAGCTATATGTAACGGCGTGTTGTTTTTGTTCTGTTGGGACTACATCGACTACCGTAAAAAGCTTGTGCATTTGAGAGTAGGCAGAATTAGTTTTTCTGCTCACACGTGTGACTAAGTGCAGCTCGATTCAGCTGAAGCTGTTGCTCGTCGAAGTAACTCAAGCTTAAAATTACGTACTACTCACAGGCATATACAGTTTTGGTATTGTTTATATTGAAGTAAGCATGCTGCTGCTATAGCTTTATTGTATATATGTAGTTACCAGTCTGTGTTTATAACAAAATACTGGGAAAAAGTTGAAATCAGGCCTTTGGATATATAATATTAACAAATTGATGGAAAATTCGATTAGCTGGAAATAGGAGAGTCTAAGTACATGTAACTTGGTTAGGGTATTTCTAAAGCGACTTGCGCCAGTCCAAAACTGATTCACTTCAACTGTTTAATGTTCAGTTTTTTGGCTAATGATGCGATGTCTGCTAAAGCACATTTACATACACACACACACACACACATGCATACATATGGCAGGCAACTCCATAATTATATTGCCAGTGGGATTTGGCTAATCGATCGTGCAAAAATGGCTTTACTTTTTGTAAAGGAAAAAACAAATAAATTGGCAAACGTGTTCCAGTGCACAGTTGACCAAATCAATCGCTGTGATATGTACATGTGTATATAGAGAATTATATATAACAATTAAAAATAATAATATAAATCACTGGAATGGCATTTACATTTCAATATTTTGTAGGTGTTTTTATTATTATGATTATCGTTGTTGTTGCCGTATTGCTGTTGCTGTTGTTGCTGTTGTTGCTGTTGTTGCATTCGCCAATTGCGCCTGAGCTTTAGTCAACAGTTAAAGACGCCCCCACGCGGCAATAAAACGTAGCTCATACTGAACAGCGCGCAGACAGAAAGAGAAACAAGAGAAGCAGAAAAACAAAAACAAAAAGTTAGCCATGCAGACGCTGCGCAGACGTCGTGGCTAGACTAGCAGCCGATAAACGATAAACGATAGGCGATCAACTCTATGCCAATAGCTAATAGATAGAGCAAAGATACATGCATATGTACATATGTATGTATATATGAGTTTTTCTTTGTGCTGCTCACTTGCTGCTGCTGCTGCTGCTGCTGCTGCATTTGGCCAAGTGCCATGTCAACTGGTGGCAACTGTTGCGGGCAGCTTAGCTTGCTGGCTGGCTAGCTGGCCAACTGGCAGACAGATGGCCATAGCGGGTGTCTCTCTGTGCCAATTGCGGCTCAGGTTTATTGATTTATTTTTCATGCAGTTAGCGTCAACGTCAGCGCCGCTGCCCACGCGACACACTGGCTTCAAATCATGGTCGAGAGATTGGCGCAATTGTAAAGCGGCCAACGCGCAAAAAGTCTCGAAAAAAAAACAAATAAATCTCAAGAGTGCTTCAGATGGTTCTATAAGCGACTAGGCGATACCCTCTACACACTCTCGTACTCTTATGTAAACATTGAAATACATAAGGAAGCTCCGATGACTCAGCCAAAAGTCGAACACTTTTGACACAACTTCGATATACAATATCAATCGATATTTATCGTTAATGTTTATGAAATGTTTATCGATATGTTGGTCCACTATATTACGAGTTCAAAGCAAACTGCGTTTGTTGTCTTGTGATGAAATATAAGACATATCATAAAATGCTAACATTTATCGATAATTTGATATCTATAGATGTCTACAGGGTACTACTTACATAAAGCAATGAGACATGAATATGTGCATATATGTATAAGAATATAGGAGTACCGGAGCGTGTAAGATGATGTAAGACTATAGGACTACAAGAATATAGAAGTATAAGATGACTACAGGAATAAAGGATTATAGAACTATGGGACCATAGGACTATAGCCATATGGCTATAGGACTAATATATACATACTTCTTATGACACAATAAAAGTATAGGGATATGTATGCATATCTATAGGAATCGTGGAGTAGAGGACTATAGCACAATAAGACTATAGGACTATACAAAACTATAAGACAAGAATATTCTATAACTATCATATTATAAGACTATAAGACTACAGGACTACAAGATCATGGGACTTCATACACTCTCTGGCCAAATGCTTACATCTCAAGCGTATACCCACACAGCTTGCGTTCGCCATGGGAATTGCAGGGTATGAGAACAGAAAAACTTGCCAATCGCTAATGTTGCCTGACTGACCGAGCATCAGGCATCAAGCACCGAGCAGCGAACTGTGAGCATTGAGCTGCAGCGGGCACAGGCTGAGGCAGGGAGAGCTGGCTGGCTGGCTGGCTGGCTGAGCCACAGCTGTGGCGTCATCAGAGCAATGCGTTCCGAAGGAGCTGGCGGCCAACTGGATTTGTGGCTTGAAGTGGCGGTCAGGCGAGTTCAGATGCTGCACGAAATTGATTCATGTGGCGATGACTCATCGTCGCTTTATCAGCCAAAGAGAGAGAGAGACAGAGAGAGAAAGATAGAGGGGGAGGGGGAGACAGAGGTAAAGAAAAAGATAGCAATAAAACGCGACTCAGACGCTGTCGCTGCCACAGTCGCAGTTACCGCCGCTGTCGCTGTCGCTGTCGACGTCGGCGTCGCCGTCGACTGCTGCGTGGGCTGATTAACGTCTGCTGCTATTTTTGTAGATTTTACGTATTTATTAATGTTATTATTATTAATATAGATGTTTTGCTATTGTCGCTGCTCGTACATCATTTCGGCCAAGTTAGAGACGACGTCATCAATGTTTTTTCCATTGATCTTTGCATAGAAATATATGTATATATTTTAAACGACTTTTTAACGATAATTGGCACGCTGAGTCTAAGCCAGCTCAGCGTAGACGGCCCACACACATCAGGCGAGAGACGGGCCGCGCCAACCCCATAAATGACCCAATTTGGTCAGGTTGAACCGGGTGCCGGGCTCGTCATCCATAAGTCTGTCTCTCTCTCTCTCTCTCTCTCTCTCACTGCATGTGTGTGTGAATCTCCACATAGCTAGTTCTCGAAGCTCTTCTCTGTCTGCACTTTAAAGGCAATGACTGACGCATCCAGCTACAACGGAGAGGCAATGAACTTGCCAACAGGTGGCTCAGAGTCCAGCTAGAGAGCTGAACGGTTAGCTAAGCATCAGACCAAGTGCAAAAGGAACAACTGAGAATCGCATAGAAGGCAGCAGTTGCAGTTCAAACAATGCCAATGATCTGACCTACTTAGATGCATATGCCCAAGTCTAATATATGCACATATAAATTGCAAGTCTCTCTATATATATGTATATATAAATATATATGATTTCGATACTTCTACTTTCACATCGCTTACCATTTTCCTTAGCAACTCCTCGTTTTGTATGGCACCCAAATCGCATTCCAGTTCCATGGCAGGGGAAAAAAAAAGTAACTATAACAAAAGGAGAAAACCATTAAAGCATGTGAGTAAAATGAAAATGTCTGTTGAAGGCGGCGATCTGATGATGCAATTCACAATTGCATGCCCTGTACACATAGCACTTGATGGGTATGATAATACTTTATGTCATGTTCGTTATGAATCACTTCTAATACTACTATAATGTTATCTATCCTGCATTTGACCTATAAGCCTAAGACCTATGCATAGGTTATCTATGAATCAATCAAGACTCTGCTGCTCTTAGCAGTGTTTCTTGCTTTGAAGACAGATTTACAGAAGCAAACCCATGGAGAAGAAACCCTTTAGGATATCTGCAAGTTTATCATTATCACTTATAATTAAAGCCTACTTAAGCTTCTTAACAGCAGAAATTCATACTTAGAATGCAAAAGTGACGATGTTTGCTTGTTAGTTATAAAAAACATCAATTCAGGGGTATCCTGTAGTCTATCAACTGTTTACAATATTTCGGATTTAAAATTCTTATATATTAAGAGAAATAGTTCATAGTTCTATCTTCCACACCTTTATATAGTCACTACTATGATCTGGGTATCTACTGTCTGATCCTTTCGTTTCCTTTGAACATTCTTAACTACACAGCTCTGGCTAATAAAACAACAACAGAATATCTGCTAGTCGATCAATTCCTGCTTTTAATTATCCTATTTTCAATGTAGTATATCCCTCTGTTCAAATAGGCAATGAAGATCATACGACATCATTGTAAGTGCTCCTAGTCTTAATGAGAATTCACTTCTCGATTCGCAATGCTTCCTTGAAATCCTTCACTTCCGCAGTAGCGTTACACTTGGATTCATTAAAACAACGTATTTTATATAATACTAAATAATTTAGTAACAATAGGTCTAAACTCTGTCTCGTCCGAATATGACCTGAAGCATATGAGCTTCATTAGATGCATTGCTCCCATTGAATGCCTGAGGCGAGAATTCTGCCTACTTATCATACTATCTGCTAGTCGATCAGTTGCAATTTTTAGCCAATTTGCCTGTTTTACTGAAAACAAATTCATTGCTTAGGCCTATAAGCGCATATTTATACTATAAAGTGAATTAAAAACATAGATATAGGGTATCTGCTAGTCTATCAATATCACTTTTCAGTCAACTTGCGCTTGAACTGCGTGTAAATTCATAGTTCAAGCTAACAAACTTATCTAGCTTTTATAAAAGAACGAACAAATAAATATATATAGGGTATCTGCTAGTCGATCACTTGCTTTTTTTCAGCCAATTTGCGCTTGCAACAAACACAAATTCGTTGTTGTAGCTAATTCAACTCATCTTGCTTATAAGTAATAGCTAAATCATATACAGGGCATCTGCTAGTCCATCAATGGACAGCTCACGGCTACTGTAACTTGTTGCGCCTACAAATGCGAATACATTTTTCATTTTGATTCATTTGCTGCTGCTGCTGCTGCTGCTGCTGCTGCGGTTTCTCAAGTCTAGATACTTTAGCTTCAATCGTACGTACATAGATTCATTAAAATTATTTTCAATTTATCATGATTTATATATGTATATGTATATATATGTGTATGTGTGTGTGTTGCTTGTTTTTATTTCATTGCACTCCAGCTTGGCGACGAGGCGAACCAGATCCCCACCAAGTCCAAGTCCCCAAGTCCCAAAACAAGTTGTGACATTTCCCCCGTAAATGGTTAAAAATGAAACATGGCAAATGACAACGCATTGTTGTTGTTGTTGTTGTTGTAATTGTTATTGTTGTTGTTGCTGTTGTTGCTGTTGTTCAATTGTTGCTGCTGCGCGCTTAGTTGCTGCGGAGACCGCCAGCGCGTCACATTTGGTTTCACAATTTTGGTTAAGATCAACACGATGTTCGGTCAAACGTCAATTCGATATCCAAAGCACGTTCTCAGCGCGCCAACTAACAAAAGAGGCGGCGGCCACTAGGTGGGCGTGGCCAGCGAGGAAGCGCGGGGTGGGGTGGGCAAGTGGATGGTTAGCGGGGTGACAGTTGGCCATCCAAACGGCCGTAAGCCAAACAAGTTCAAAACCGCAATTGGGCAAATAGGCTGACGATTCTCAATCATTCAATCATTCAATCAATCAATCAAACAAACCATCTTGGCCAAGAGTTGGGGTCAGCCGCAGCTGGACAATTGAGTCAAGTGCATGCAAAAGCATGAAAAGTAAGTGGAAAACGTAAATTAAAAATCATATGGAAAACCAAGGAAATGTTGAGCTTTAGCATGGATAAAAATTAATAAAAATATATTTATATAATATATAGATATATATATATATATTTATATAAAATATAGATATAGGCCCAACAAGCTAAATAAGTTGTTTAGCCTAAATGAAATAGATCGTAAATAACGCCAAAGCATCTGCATAATTACAACAAATTTAGATAAATTTGAAATTTATTAATAAACGTCGCTCGCGTCCAATAACTCAACGAATTACATATGTTGCTTAATTTGTCATTAATTCCCATTTGATGTATCAATAGAATTGATTGTGAGTCTGAGTGAGAATCGCGTAGGTAGGCGTGTGGCCAATGCTCTGTCTGGTCGAGCGATTAACGATAAACGATAAATGACTGACTATATGGCTATATGTATATATATATGTATATATGGACAATCATAAATTGTAAAATCCGAGAATAAGCCACACTTATGGCCATGGATCGTAAAAATTTTATAACAATATGACCAATTGCTTAAATCGTATTGAAATTCAATTTGGAATTAAATTTAAATTTGAATTTCACTCTAATTTTTTGTTTTCTTTAAAATTTGTGATTTATGCAAACGCCCACAGACAGGCACAACGAGTACAAAAGAGATGGGCATAGCAACAGAGCACTGTTAAAAGACTCTGTAGGTTACGCAAAGAGCAGTTCCGTTACTTTTGATGTTAACTATTAGAGGCTGTGTGAGGCCACAGGGTCCTAAGTGTGCTCTGTTATCCAATTGGATAAAAATATATGTATTAATTAAAAAATCTAAAAAGAACTGAGAGTATAAGTAGTCAAAAGTAAAGAAACAGATAAACTGGCTGAAGCAGCCACCAAAAATCTTGATAGAAGCTAACAATGCTGCACCCAATCTATGGCCAACAGATTCCTAGTATGATGATTGAATATGAGAGATATAATGACGTTGCTTAATGGGAAATGAGGAGTTTATGCTAATACTAGTTAGTTTAGCAAATGAAATCATTTAAAATAAAGTTTCAGGTATATAAACCGAAAGTATTGCCGAATAATTGAATTACCTTCAGCAATAACTGCCTAGAAAACGGCTTAGAATACAAAAATATCAAAAACTCTCATATTGTCAGATTCGTAAATTTATATGGAGCTTATAATTTGCCACTTGACTCGCTTTAATTTAGTTTACTGGTTTTGAGATAGTTAACAGTGCCAAAATTGCTTCATTTCCATACAAAACTGTTAACTTAACAGATGCATAATCTAGTGTTACTCAATCGTGGCAACAGAGTTAAGCGCGTGTAAAGCGATATGCGTAAATGCCTGATTGATTGATTGCTTCGCCGCTAGATGGCGCCTAGGAGCCAACAGGAAAACCGCAAAACGCTTAGAACATTGTGGAACTTAATTTGCCAGCGCCCATGTGTATAGTTGTGTGTTTGTGTTTGTGTGTGTGGATGCTATGCTGTGCGTATGTGTGCTTGTGTGCATGCTCACCTGCTGCTGCTGCTGCTGCTTATCAGAGACGTCGACACGTCGCGGCTTTTGTAACTGGAGACTAACACAATTTGAAGACAAACAACAACAACAATGTATAAAAAAACAAAACAAAAACTAATAATAAGAATAAACGAAAAAAAAACAAGCACTCACGAGTTTAGAGTAAAGCTCTAAGTAAATATTGCAATTGTATTAGTTCGTTCTACAATACACGGAAAGGGGGTTGAATTACGCGAACGCGATCAACTGCTAGCGCGAGCGAGACAAACGATGAGAGAGAGAGAGTGGCTAGTGGGGAAGAACGCGGGTAGAGAGGCAAAAGGCACAAAAACTATTTGATTGACTTGCGGTTGCAGCAAATAACTGTTAATTGTTGTTGTTGTCGTTGTTGTTGTTGCTGCTATTATTATTGCCGGCACAATATATGTACTTATGTATGTATGTGTGCAAGTAGGAGAAACTGAACGAAAACAAAATGTCCGCCAAGCAAATTTTGACTGCTTAAAGTTCGCTGATGTTATTGTTGCTATTAGTATTGCTGTTGTTGTTGTAACTGTTGTTGTTCGTTGCAATTGTAAACTGTGTATTAAAGATGCGCACAACCGTTTGGCACGAGCGGAGGCTCTTAACTGATTGTGCTAGGTGCAATTGTTACTGCATTTAGGCTCGACAGAGCCAAGCAGAGAGATAGGCGCCGGCAGCAGCAGCAGCAGCAGCAACAGCAGCAGCGAAGGCTGATGAGCTGTGGGCCGCATTCAACTCCCCAATCCCAGTCCGGATGTGGTTCGCCTCGTTGCAAATGTCGCTGCCTGCGCTGCGTCTACGTGCGTATGTGTGCGTGCTCGTGCGTGTGCGTGTGAGTGTGCCTGTTTGCGCAAGGAATAAGAAGAAGAATACATAAAATAAACACAACTACATACAATAATACCGATCAGAGCTCAGACATAACCTTCAAATTAGCTGCAATTGAACTTAACTGCATTTTAGGCAACTGCACAAGGACTATACGAAATGCATTGAAAATATAGAATGGGGAGTGCATGACTAGCAGTTAGCTAGAGAGAGACCTGCAAAGAGCTTCACAGAGTTTCATATCTCACACACACACACGCCATCTATTGCTGACTTTATGCACTAGGCTCGCTTATTCTGGCCTCACTCGTCGACTGTTTACCTGGTATGTGCTAGTCAAGCACTACCGTTTGTAAACATACTCATTATCTTATTATTATTTCCACTTTGCTTAAAATCTCACTTTTGTGATATTTGATCTCTGATAATAATAATGCTTAGGTCAGTTAAGATAACAAACACTTAATACACCGAAAGCTGAACAAAATCACTTAGTATGTGAACAAGACTAGAGAGCATAGTAAAGTATATATATCTCATAGCACGATGAAACTGACACTGAAAATTGGGTTTCACATGGCTTGATGATGGGACTTGTTCATGAATCTTTTGCAGAAATATGAGAAGAACTCGATTTGTGGAACTGATTCTTTGACAGGTTCAGCATAGAACAGAATTCGACTGATGAAAACGATTCTTTGACAGCCTTGTACGAAGTCCACTTAAAAAGTAGCTCAAACTTTTTAATTTTTACTACAAATAATTGATTTAATCAGGAATATCAGCCGAAGGCCCCTGCTGCCAGTGCTTAGTCTTAAGATAGAGTTAATTTTATACTAACTGTAAGTTCTTAATAAATAAATAAATCAGGAATATATATTAAATATAGATTAAACACTTTGAAGCTTAAGGTCCATTCATTTCTTCGATCAATTATTTAACATTCATTATACGTAACATGCGGATTATACAAAATTCTCGATAGTTCTAGAACATAAATGTGTATATACAATGTTTATGTATTGCATATATATACATATATCATATATTGATCTAATTCTATATCTATATTTCCTCCTTCAACTTCTATCCCTCAACTTTATAGCTACTACATACTTACATAGGGTATACCATAGTCGAATATATTCAATGTCTTACTTATCTAACCTAACTCTTTCGCTGTTCTTAGCTTTCATTTGGACTCAAAGAGAGATATGTGATTATTTTTCGAGCACGCCTCGCTCGGTATGCCCAGTAAATTTTAAACGATATTTGTCTTTATTTTGCGCATAATTCAAAGCACAGACAACAGCAAACATTTAGTAACTCAGTAACTATTATATATCATTATACTATTATATATTCCATCCATTCACATCAAAGATTGAAAGTTCAGAAAAGTTGCTTGACCAAGGAGAGCAAAGACCTGAGATCTGTATCCAGATTAGACTAGGTTTTGTTTGTTTGGGTCCTGATCTCCTGACGTTTTGCTCTTCCTCTTCTTCTTCTGTTTCTTCTTCTATTTCTTCTTCTTACATTCGTCCTCTTCCTCTCTTTACTGCTTTCTCTTACTACCAGAAGTCAAAGCTCTATACTGACTTTTGATAATAAAGTTAATTTTTAGTGTATTATGAATGGAGTGGAATGGAGAACGATCTTTTATTTGGCATAGCGGCTGCGACGGCGACGACCATGCGACGGAACATGTATGAGATCCAACTGGAACTCTTCCAAGCTCGACATCGATGAGTTAGTGATAGCACGGCTTGAGCTAGTGCTGCTCTGATCGGTGCCGCTGTCGCACTTCTTGCCACTGGAAGATAGCATGGGCGATGACCATTCCATCACGACCACCCTGCATTGATTTGAATTTGCCGAGTCGACCGCTTCGGCGAGGGATTCCGATGTGATATCCACGTCCGACATGGACTCGGCGTCGGAGGGCTCCTCTACCTCCAGCTCCATGAACTCCTTTGAGAGGTTGCGATTGATACGCCTTCCAGAGTGTCCATAGAGGATAAACTCAGACTCCTCTTCCTCGTTCGGGATCGAGACATTCGAATCGTTAGCATCAGGATTACCAGCTGATTCGAGTGAGTTCTCCATCTTCAAGTTTCTTTTTCACAAAATTTGAGAATTTGAATATTCAACGTTCGTTTCGTCACGATTACAACTGAGAGCCAGGTAGAACAACAATGAAGGCCCACTAGATGGCAGGAAATTCACATGTACTAAACACACTAGATCTACAGTTATCTCTGGCTAAATGGCATTTGTGTTTTACAACAGAGCCCTACTCTTATTCTTATTCTTTAATAGCCATTTGTCATTGTCGTCAGCCCTTTCTCGTGCTCTCATCATTATAGAATCAATATGCATTGCATCGTACGAGTCTATCATATAGCCCTCATAGGAATGATCGGTTTCAAATTGCATATACATATATATAAACAACTCTTCTTTTTCTGATTTCAAGTTGGAGCTTAAGCTTAGTGAAAAAGTTTTAGTTCAAGTCGGTTTACCATGTGCCAATAGCTTATAAATTTAGTTCTTATATGATAAACTTTTTTGTTTATAAAGATATTTTATCCATACTAAGCATTTACAAGTTTTATAATGTTCCTCACTTATCAGCAAAATCTGAAAAATATCAGCCAACTATGTCATATAGCTGCCATAGAAACGATTGTTATAAAATTTAGCTCATGTATGAGAAACTTTTTTATTTGTTACTTCATATTCGGCAAAATTAATATATGATAGTTCAGCTATGCTCTCTCTTTATGTTTCACATTTTAGAAAGATCGGTTAGCTATATTATATAGCCATCATAGATATATTTGTATATATAAAATTAAGTTCTTATATGAAAATTCCCAAATTATCAACATTACTTAATCAAACTTGATAATTACGAAATGTATATTATTTTTTGTGCTCTTTCCAAATAATTTTGGACAAATTTGAATAGCTAGAACATTCACTATGAACACTATATAACTGAATAATCATAGAAAATTGATCTACTTGAACAGATGGCTGCTGTGGAAGCATTCGCAAGGGATTTACATATAAACAAAAAGGTTTACCTCTAAGAGTTGCCTTGATTGAATATAGTTTATGCGAGATCTTTCGATAAAGCAGCGCGCTGCTGCTGCCGTTGCTGCTGCCGCTGCGCCCTTGTCACCGGCACCGCCTTATCGAAATGCAAAGCGCAGCGCGAGGCAGCGCCAAAAAATCGGGAGGAAAAAAAAACGCAAAATAAGCAAGTAAAAGTGCTCGAGTCGGGAGTACTTGACTTGCAGATACCTTGCAAACTGAGAAAGGGATTGAGAGAGAGAGCAGCTGGGCGAGAGTGCGTAGATAGGAGGAGAAAGAGAGAGTGAGAGAGAAAGAGAGAGAGAGAGAGAGAAAGAGAGAGAGAGAGGGAGAGGAACAGAAAGAGCTAGATAAAGAGCAAGTGTAGGGCAGTGAAAGAGAGAGGTACATATAGAGTAGCAGAGAAGGATAGACACCGGAAGAGAGTGAGAAATGAAATAGTGAGAGAATGAAATAGAGAAAATATGTAATAGGAAAGAAAGGTTGACAGAGAACGTGTGTAGCAGAGAAAGAGAAGAAATGAGAGTAAAAGTGAGAGATATATATAGAGAGAGATTGAAATAGAGGAAGAGAGGCAGAGGGAGGCAAGCAGGCAGTCTAAAAGAAAGAGAGAGACAGACAGAGGCAGACAGACTAAAAGAGTGAGAGGTACGCAGTCCGACAGACCTATTCCATATTATGTTGCTCAGATATACGCATCTAGAAAGAAATAGCGAAATACAGAGAAAGTCTTTAACAGAGAGTGCGTCAGAGAGAGAGAGAGAGAGAGAGAGAGAGAGAGAGAGAGAGAGAGAGAGAGAGAGAGAGAGAGAGAGAGAGAGAGAGAGAGAGAGAGAGTGGCTAGCAAATAGTGCTATATAGTATGGGAGAGATTGAGAAAGAGAGAGATTAGCCGTAGAATGAGAGAGCGAATCAGTGAGTGAGGAAAAGAGAGAGAGAGAGAGCGAGAGAGAGAGAGAGAGGGTAAGCAGACTAATGGGGAGAGAAAGAGGGAAAGAGAGAGAGAGAGAGAGAGAGCGCGGCTACCATATAGTGCATCAGATAGTGTGGGACAGATTGAGAAAGAGAGAGAGGCAAGCAGACTAATAGGGAGAGAGAGAGAGCGTGGCAAGCAGACAAACTAATGATGAGAGAGAAAGAGAGAGAGAGAGAGGGATATATCTAGACAAAGGTATATGGATCTACGAAATAGATGATCGCCCACGTCCGTCACATAAAATGGCAGCAAACACGGAATACCCCAGAAACCCATTTACAATGGGTTCAGGGTATACGAAAACAACAACCCGAACAAAAAACTGAATTATAAACACAACAAAAACGAAACGAAGCGCAAATGCTGCGAGTGGAGACACATGGTCAGTGGGTTGTGCACTTTTGGCCAAAACCACATGACTGGATATGTAGAAAACCAGTGGATGAGTCTCTGAATTGCAGCCACTGTGTGTGAGTGTGTGTGAGTGTGTGAGTGCGTGTGTGTTGAATGTCAACGTCAACATTCAGTGTCAATCAAATGAAATTGAATGAAATGCTGCAAAATTCTAGGAAAACATTTTGAACAACATGCAATGGGCACAAGGAGAACAACAACAGCAACAGCAGCAGCAGCAGCAACAGTTGCTGCTGCTGCAAACTGATAACAAATGCTGCTCAAAAGGAACAGCAACAGCTGCAGCTAACACCACAGCAACTATTGCTGACAGCTGAAAAGTGAGCAACAGTTGCTGGTGTGAGAGGCAATAATACTTTGACTGGGCGTGGCATTGAGCTAAGGCGGCTCAAAGCAGCAGCAACTGTTGCTCATGTGCATGAGTGAAAGTGCTAAGAGCAGCAACAGTTGTTGCTGCTGCTGCTGCTGCCAAGGTTGCTCGCTGTCCTTGCGCAGGCTAAAAGTTACAGATGCTGGAGGCTATTGTAGGCGGTGCAGAGGCGGAGGGGGCGTGTTGCGGCGATGATGTCAGCGCGTAGGCTGCCGAAATCGAAATCGAAGTCGAAGTCGAAGAATGGGGCACATGTTGCTGCCACAAGTGCCATAAAAGGATGCCAGCCAGCCAGCAGCAGCAGCAACACACGCACACACATATATAGTTATATGTATATAGTATTGCTCAATATATATATCACGCATGAAAAATGCACAAAAATTGATTTTAATTTATTTTAAGTGATTCACAGCGAAAACGCTAAACGTAAACCTTGAATGCGCTAAATTTGTCGCTGACAGCAACAGCAACAGCAACAGCAACAGTTGCACCAACAGCAGCAGCAGCAGCAGCAGCAGCAACAGCAACAATTGCGCAATTAAAATGCAGTTGATTTGAATTCCATTTGTGTGTGAAATTTCGTCTGCTTTTGCATTCCAATTGGAGATGGGCGCGTGACACGAAAATGACACAAACCAAACAGAGCCAATTATAGCTCAGAGTCTTTATCGTGTATGGTATATAGTAGCCTGCATTCAATTATATATGTATTATATAGATGATATATATATAACGATATTCATTCATAACAAAACTCATTGATCCACTTGATCAGAGTTTCAGATAGATCTATTAGAGCTATAGAGCTAATAGAATCTCCTATCGAGGTTCATGAAACAGAGTTAAATTATCAAGAGAAAAGAGCAAAGCTAATGCAGTTATATGATATAGTGAGTGCATATAGGCAAGATTTAACAATATATATAAAACATTATACAAGTCTTAATTGGGTAAAGAAAATGATATGAAATACAAATATAATCCATATAAAATCTCAATTTTCGAACAAAGATTTGACTATGACAGCTATAGCATATATGTATATACATACGTATAGCATATGCATCTATCTGATATGGCTAAGATTTATATATATATAACGACTTTGACAAATATAACTTCACAAACTAAACAGCTGGCAGTAGATGAACTAAATTTTTTAGCGATCATTGCTATGGCAGCTATATGATATAGTCAGCTGATAATTTCTAGACTTGATTGTTTAATAGTAAACATTTTTAAACTGATAAATACATAGTTTGGCTCGCATATCTCTTAGAAGAAAAAAGTTTTGCATACAAGAACTAAGTTTATGAGCGAATGTTCCTATGGCAGCTATATGATATAGTCAGCTGATAATTTCTAGACTTGACTGTTTAATGGAAAACATTATTAAACTGATAAATACATAGTTTGGCTCGCATATCTCTTAGGAGAAAAAAGTTTTCCATACAAGTACTAAATTTATGAGCGATTGTTCCTATGGCATATGGTTCCTATAAGCTATAGTTAGCTGATATTTCTCAGAATCTGCCAAAAGTTGTGAGGGATTCATACTTGAGAAGTTTGGCTAAGATATCTTCAAAAAGGAAAAAAAAACAATAAATGTTTTTCTCAGAAGAACTTTGGCAGAGATATCTAAAAAAAAAAACAAAATTTTCATACAAAAACTTAATTTTGGGCCGACCAGTTCTCAGGACAGCTATATGGTAGATCCTATTTAAAAGAAAATTAATATTTTAAATACGATTTTAAGAAAAATTTTGCATATATAAGCCCAAAAGACAAAGTTGTCATAAAAATGCTAAGAGTTAAAAAAAAGATTCATTAAAAATATAAAAATCAAAATATATCTTACTTGATACTTAAATATATATCAAGATTTGATGTAGCTTCAAGTACCTATCCAATCATACAAACTTTACAGAGATCTAAAAATTCTTCAACATGTTTTTTGAAACATTTTGTTTTTTATTTGTATTTAAACTAATTATGCAATAAGGAATAAATTTGTATATAATCGATTCGTGTGCTTAGTTTAGTTTAATTAATAACTAATTGTTAAATGCTAGGCTGAATGCGGTATACGCAATGTGTTTAACTAACAACTAATCAGTGCTAAATACAACTTAGTTATATTGTAAAGCGGGCATGCCCAATAGCTGTCTTTATGTGTGTAAATATATATATATATATATACATACATATATATATAATTCAGCATATATATATGCATATGCTATATATATATCGTATCGTATGGTCGAGAATGTCGTCGAGATGATATCAATATGAAAGCAACAATTGTAAAAAAATCTATATATAATATAAGTGTGCGAATAAATGTATGTGTGCATGCATGTGTGTGTGTGTGTATGTGTGTATGTATATATATTAAATATTAGTTACTAATAGTTCATAATCTGTTTGCGCCAAACACACATAAGAAATTCCAAATCAAAATCACATTAATTAAAAACAAATTCAAATTTTGGTTTTCGATCTAAACTAATCATTCGAAAGAAATTTGTAAAGCGCAAAAACTTGAAATCAAATATAAAAATCACAATCAAAATGTTTAAATTATAAATGGAATTATCAATGAAATGAATATTGCTAAAATTACAAATGAATCATGTGAATTTGTTGTGGTAAAGCAAACGAATGTTTTGCATACATTTAGAATGTGTTGAATAATTTACTGCAGTTACATACAAATTATATAGATTCTAATAATTATATAATAACTAACCGAATAGTTCTTTCGAATGATACAATTAAAATTCATATAGTTATATATATATATAGTATGTATAGGCCATCTAATACTCTCAAAGTGCTTCTATGCTATGGCTGTTTGCTAAAATTGAACTGAGATATGTGTTAAATTCGAAGTTGGATTGCAGACAAAAAAAACAAAAAAAAACATTGAGTCACATTTAACATTTGAGAATTTTGGCACAGCTTAACACTTGAATGCTTAATCATTGCTAGATATACCTATATATATATCTTTCATATATAATACTAACTAATACTAATAGGTCTGTCTTGGATACATTTCTAGTGTGGCAATACAGTTTAGCAATAGTGGAATAGTTAAATAGCGTATGGCCTTACACAGATACAATGGATTTGTATGCGTATTAACTTAAACTCTACAAATGGAAGAACAGTTGCGTCTTATTAAATGAGGGGGAGGGGGGGAACAAAAAATTGTGTAAAGGAAATTGCTGTTGTTTCTGTTTTTTTAAGGTTCAAGCAACTCGAACGCAAAAAAAAAATAAAATCAAACATGTTAAAAATATTTAAAATAATATTCAAAATTAAAACGAAAACGAAATACAAATTGCACACACATTGAGATTGTTGTTTGCTTTTTAGTTTTTAAAGGACATGGAAGCGAGAGTACTTTTGTTGTTGTTGTTGTTTGTTTAATTGATATTGTTGTTGTTGTTGTTCTAGGTGCTGGCAGCTGGATTCAATCCGTTACGCCCAGATGCACCAACTGTTGCATGGTGCGCTGCAAATAGGTGGGATCTGGAAACATATTGAACTGCGTCTTATGATCCACACTATTCCAAATGACCACATCCTCACGACCCGTGGTCACCGAACGCCCAATCGAGAACAGCAGACGACGATCAAAGGCGATCTTGAGAAAACGCAACACTTTGCGGCCCAACGGACAGTCGGGCAGATAGCAAATGCGCGGGAATCCAACGGCAAAGAAAGCTCGTCCCGGATGCGGATGCTCAGCAGTTTGCAGCCCCGAAGCAATGCTAGTATAGAGAGAGAGAGAGAGATAGAGAGGAAGTGAGAAAGTTAAAGCCAACATGATCTAGAAAATTAAAACCACTTACTCGTAGACAATCTGTATGGTATTCTGGCCCTCGTGACCGGGCAAACTTTTGCTTATGATGCTCCAGGACATGCTGCCAATGGGCTGATTGCCCACCTTCTCCCCATAGACAATGCCACACACGGGACACTCAATGAACAGATTCTGCTGCAAGCACAAGAGTGATAGATAGAGAGCGGAAAATAGAGAGAGAGAGATAGTAAAACATAAATTAGAGCGAGTTAGCATGCGTGTTTCTATGCACTAAATATGGAATATATAAGATTATGAATATATAAATATTTCTCTCGTGATATTTGTTATTCTCCTTATTGGCTCTTTTACTGACTGTAAAATTGTCAATATTTGTATGGACTTTCTGATCCCAATCAAGCTTCTTGCCTCTTGAAGCCTCTAAGAAGGGCTTCTGATTTCTTTAGCTTCTGTGCAATTTACCTAATAAACCTCATATAATAGTTTATTGATTCAAATAAACTTTGATAACTCTCTCAAGAGCAAAATTTCGTTTCATCCTTTAAGATTTCCTAAACGTCTTACTAAGCAAGAAGCAAATTTTCGGATAATTAGCTTAAAATATGATTGCCCTTTAGCAATTCTACTTCGTTAAGTATTCGTAAACGTTGTAAGGACTATCAACAGATCAGCCCTCTAATCTAAACTCTCTGTAAAACAACTTTGCTCAGGCATCTGTCTAGACCTAATCAGTCTAGACCAATTGGAATGTGCACTCGATCTTCTCTCTCTCTCTCATTCACTCAATTGAATCAATATTAATAATCTAATATGATAGAAATACAATATTTAGCTACCGTCTTACCTTATTAAGCTCATTCTGCTGCGCTATGATCATGCCGTTGAGGCACTGCAGATGCATCAAATGCTGGCAGCGACTCAGCGATATGGCAGGATTCTGTGCCGAATGCACCAGCTCCTCCATGCACATGGGACAGGGCTGGGCATTTGGCCACAGCGGCGGCTCGACGACCTTCACAAAGCGCGATATCATATCGCTGGCTGGGTCCACGCCCACAATCGAACCAGCGATTGATTGCTGCTGTTGTTGCTGTTGCTGCTGCTGTTGCTGCTGCTGTTGTTGCTGTTGCTGCTGTTGCTGTTGTTGCTGTTGATGATGATGATGATGTGGCATGGGCAACGGCGGGGGCACCGGCGCCCGCTCACCCAACGACGACAGCGGCAACGACGGCACAAACACCTCATCGCTACCCAGCGAACAGTCGAGCAGATCGTTCACAGATATGGCAAAGTTACGGCTTCGTAGGCTCTCCTTGCTCTCGTGGCTGAGATACGTGGAGACGGTGTCAACGCTCGGCCTGCGACGATGCGACTTGACGCTATTCGTGTCGGTATCGGAGACACGCGTACGCGAACGCGATCGATGCGAGCCTAAACGGCTGCTGCGCTGTGACTGCAACGAACCCTCGGAGCAGCGGCTATGATGGCTATTCATTGAGGAGGTCAGCATGCTCTTGCTGCTGTGCGAGAATTGCGCCTGATGCTGCATCAAGTGGAGCGTCGAGCCAGCCACATTCGAGTTGCAGCCGCCAACAGCTGTCGCCAGATGATTGCTGCCGCCGCCGCTGCTGCTGTTGCTGTTGCTGCTGTGCTTGGTGCTGCTTCCAAAGATGTTCAGATTGTTGAGGATCTGGCGCAGATTTGTGGTGGATATTTCGCTATGTTTCTTGTGCGGCTTGCGTGGTTGCTGATGCTGTGGGTGTTGATGCTGTTGGTGTTGGTGTTGCTGATGTTGCTGGTGTTGATGTTGCTGATGTTGTTGATGCTGATGTTGCTGCTGATGATGATGTCCGTGCGTGGGCAGCGGATGCTGCTGCCGATGCATGGGCGGCAGCATGGCGCCCATTTTGGGTAGTGTATTGTTATTTCTCTGCTGCTGCTGCTGCTGTTGTTGTTGTTGCTGCTGTTGTTGCTGCTGCTGCTGTAGATAGTCATGGCCATTGTTATTGGACTTCAGCTGCAGCGCCTGCTGCGGCGTCAACTTGACCAGCGGATACGGCGCCTGCTGTGTGCGCCGTATGCTGCGCAAGGGGCCGCTTGGCTGCCGCATTTGCGTCAAGTTGCAAAAGTTAATGGTGTATGGCAGGCTGATGTTCGTGTTGCACAGATCCAAGGTTTGCTCGCCCTGTAAATAACGATTATTATTAAATATTCTATATAATTTATATATTTTGTTTTGGCAAGTACTTACGCGCGCCCACGCATCCTCAATGATGCACTGCACGTGCATGTTGTATGGCCGCCAATCACAATTGTTGTCCGCACTGCCTCCGCCGGACCACTCCCACTTGGTGCCCTTGCCCGCTGGGCTGCTGGGCGCGTAGAGCATGCGCCGTACTCCAATTGTTAACAGGCCGCCAGCCTCCGATTCGGTGTCCGACTCTTGAGTCATGGTGCGCACATTCACATAGTATTGCTCCAGGCTGGGATCGGCGTCGCTTAGCATAACACGCGTCAATTTCTTGGCGTGCGCACGCTCCAGGTGTTGCGACACAGCCGGTGAGTAAGGCAGCCATTTACCACCGCGCGACTCATATTCCCAGACGCACACGGCATGAGTATGATTGATGGCTCCGCCACCAGCGCCGCCTGCAGCAGCTCCGCAACCGCCACCAGCCCCATTGCTGGCCATTTTGTGTATATTTGGGCACTCACTTCATTTTGTAACTATTATTGTCTATTTCCATTTTTATTGCTAACATCAATAATAGCTGCGTTTATTTTATTAATTCCCTTTATATGTTTTCTGTTTATGCATTCAAATTCGGCTGCGATCGTTGCTGACACTGCGACACTGCGACACTGCGACGAAGATGGAACACAAAATAAACAAAGAAATTAAAAATGGTGGCCCTGCCTGGGCAGGGGAGGAGTGCACCGCAGTACCATGTCAATCAGTACCTTTTGCTGCTTGCTATTTTGTATTTAAATGTACCAGTTGCACCGCACTTTAACGAAAACGTTATTTTAGCTAATCTTTAATTAATTTATATGCTAATTTTAACATTTGAGCGCAAGCGCAAATGCTAATGCAACAGGTAGAATAAATTATAGTTAGTGCAGTGTGAACGTATTTTCAATTGCACTGCATGAGTTTTCAATAAATTTGGTATTTTCTCGCAATAAGTATGGCTGCTAAATATCGAAACAGCATGACATGCAACTCTGTATACGCCATCTACTGACTATTAACTGGAAACTACGCATACATACAACCCTGGAGCTAGCAAATGTCAACTTTGACAAGCAGACAACTTCCGCAGCTCTCTCAATTCCTTTACCTTTCTGACGGGCAGACGTAAAGCTGGTCTTTTAAACGACCCGCAAAATAATCTGCTTTTTTTGTTAGCATCGTTGAATAAAACTGCGTGAAAATGGTTGTTAAGAAGGTAAACAATACTACCCAACCAAACAATATCAACATTTCAACTGGAAAATGTTACGCGTCGTGAATAATCTTATATTTTTGTATACCAATTTTTTTATTTGTGTTTTTTGTTTTGTGTTATTGTGCCATACCAAATATACATAATATGTAAAGTGCTACCGCTACTACAAATACTACTATACTATGCGTGTGTGTTCACTATTAAAAATGAATCAATTTCATGTTACAGCCCAGGCCAAAGAGGAAGCCAGTGACCAAGAAGGTGGCCCCAGCTCCATTGGCTGTGAAGAAGCCCGTGGTCAAGAAAGTTGTTAACCAGCTCTTCGAGAAGCGCCCCAAGAACTTTGGCATTGGTAAGCGATTGCAATTACAATTAATATGCCATAATTTGCTTATTTATTTTTCGACATTCTGCTTTACAGGACAAAATGTTCAGCCCAAGCGCGATTTGTCTCGTTTCGTGCGTTGGCCCAAATACATTCGCGTCCAGCGCCAGAAGGCTGTGCTGCAGAAGCGTTTGAAGGTGCCACCACCAATCAACCAATTCAGCCAAACCCTGGACAAGACCACAGCCGTGAAGCTATTCAAGCTGTTGGAGAAGTACCGTCCAGAGTCGCCGCTGGCCAAGAAGCAGCGATTGAAGAAACTGGCCGAAGCCAAGGCCAAGGGCAAGGAGGTTGAGCCCAAGAAGAAGCCCAGCTTCGTCTCGGCTGGCACCAACACTGTCACCAAGCTCATTGAGCAGAAGAAAGCTCAGCTGGTTGTCATCGCTCACGATGTCGATCCTCTAGAGGTAAGCAACAGTCCCTATCTCGCTCCCTCTGCCTATAAACAAGTGGCGGCCATTCAATGATGTTAATTTGAATTTCTTCAACTGAAACGTGTTATTTATTTATTTAAATACACGTTGTCTGTGGTAAATTGACAGCTGAGCTTGTTCGCACTAGAAATAAAAGAGAACGCCTTCCACTGGAGCACGTGCTGTTTGAAGAGATTGACTAATGGTTTGTTTTCTCGTTTTAGCTGGTGCTCTTCCTGCCCGCCCTATGCCGCAAAATGGGCGTGCCCTACTGCATTGTCAAGGGCAAGGCTCGCTTGGGCCGTCTGGTGCGCCGCAAGACCTGCACCGCTCTGGCTCTGACCACCATCGAGAATAACGATAAGGCCAACTTTGGCAAGGTGCTGGAGGCTGTCAAGACTAACTTCAATGAGCGCCACGAGGAGATCCGTCGCCACTGGGGCGGTGGTATTCTGGGCTCCAAGAGTTTGGCACGCATCGCCAAGCTGGAGCGTGCCAAGGCTCGTGAGCTGGCCCAGAAGCAGGGTTAAGTTAGAGATGTGCAGCAGTTGCAGCAATTATTTTGTATGCCTAAATAGCATATGGACGTCGATTCAAGTAGAGAGTTGATCCCAAATCCATACGAAAAACAACAACAAATAAACATTTAAGTGTACAATTTTTAACTATTTTTTTACTTTCTCAATATGTGTATAAATCTGTGCTAGTGCCGTTTGAACGAGCCGAGAGTTTAAATACTTGGCGTTCAATAAATTTATAAGTCAAATTAGAGAATTTACATATTTTTATTTGCCACAGAATAGTTGGCTCAACAAACTTGTCAAGTTTTGTCAAATTTTGGCAACTGCACTTAACAGTGCCATTTTGAGTTAAAGCGGGTTTTGATCACGTTCTAGAATCTGTAGCCAGCATCCATTTTATGGTAAATAGGAAATGTACGTGAACGAATTTAACAAAATATCTATAAAGCAATATATTTTCGATTAATCACATCAACAAAAAACATGTCAAGTCAGTTTTTTGCATAACTAATTTCTTTGCCGGCAAACAAAACATATTCTGCAGCTAAAAGTGAAATATGTACAAAACACAATGTTAAACGAGTTAATCAATGAAATGGTTAACAGTGCCTTTTTGAGTCAAATAGCCGTTAGTGTTAATAGCCGCCGAAATTCAAATTTAAAAGGTAAGTCAAGGATTAATTAATAGTTTTGTATATTTAATAGGGATTAAGCAAGTTAAATTTGAATTAGTTAAGTAGATTATATTATATTTTAGAGCGTTCCGTTTTGATCGCTCGCAGCTTGATGCTTTGAATGGCCTCGTTTAGAATGCTGAGAACCATGTCCACTTTTTCCAGTGTCGCATTCTCGCCCATCAGACCGATGCGGAAGACATGCTCCACTGTGGGACCCAAGCCGCCGCTGATTTCCAGATTGTATCTGCATTGAAAAAAAATCATTTGCATATTATATTCAATTAGATTCGAGGGTTACTCTTCACTCACTTGCGCATGGCGTAGTCGGCCACTTTGCGCCAGTCGACGCCGAAGGGCACTTTCACAGCATTGACCGTGGGCAGGCGATCCGGCTCGTGCGGCACAAACATCTCCAGGCCCAGCTCCTCGATGCCCAGCTGCAGTCGCTGCGAGCACTCCAAATGCCTTTGCACTACGTTCTTCAGGCCCATTGCACAGAAGTGAGCCAGCGCCTCGCGCAGGCCGTAGAGCAGGGTCGAGGAGATGGTGTGGTGGTAGATGCGCGGCGTGCCATAGCAGCCCCAGTACTGGCCAATGAGTAACACATCGAAGTAGTAGACCTTCGGCTTGCTCTTCCTCTGCTTAATGTGGGTCAAGGCGCGCTTGCTGAACGAGATGGGCGTCAGCCCGGCCGGACCGCCCAGCGTCTTCTGTGAGCCCGTGTAGGCCACGTCCACCTTCCACTCGTCCATGAGGAAGTGGGTGCCACCCAGCGAGGCGACCACGTCCACGATCAGATAGCAATCGTGCTGCCGGCACAGCTCGCCGATCTCACTGATGTGCTGCTGGATGATGCCCGTCGAGGAATCGCCCTGCGCCATGAAGAACACGCGCGGGTTGTGTGTGTCGAAGGCGAAACGAATCTCCTCCAGCGTCAGCGCACGACCAAAGCTTGCCTCCACATAGCGCACATCGGCGCCGTACCGACGCGCCATATCGGCCGCCCTGTGGCCCCACATGCCTGTTATGCCCACCAGCACCACGTCGTTCTCCTCGACCAGGTTGCACAGAGCCGCCTCCATGCCGCTGTGGCCCGACCCACTGATGCACATTGTGGCGTCGTTCAATGTCTGGAATATGTACTTGATGCCCTCCTTTACCTCGTCCATGATCTGGGTCGAAGAGTGGGAGAGAATTGCATTACAAATGGAATTGAAACTTGAGTAAGCAAACGCAACTGGAAGTGCGTTGGTATATGCTTATTGGCTGATTATGTATAATGTATCAATTACTTACAATATACAAATTACAAAGTACCCCATTTTTGAATGCGTACAGGGTATTTTATAACACGTTAACTATAAGTTCACATAACAGCAGCTGTTATCTTAGCAGAGCGTTAACATTCACATACGCTGTTAAAGCTAAATTGAAATGTGAGAGGACTCGGCAGGTTACACTGTGTTTAAATACTCGCTCAAATGTGATTACGCACATGATTGAAGAACTAATTCTTGTTTATGCAAAGCAGTCTGTCAGTTACTGGACAATGTGACGTCACAATTTTGGTAAATAGTGCGCATATGTTGATCTTTGTTTGAAAACGAAGCAACTTTGATTCTGTTATCAGTCAGCAAAACAAAAACGGAAAGTGCGCTTAATGAATGTGTTATTAATAGATTCTAAAAATCTAGAATTATTTCTTTATTTTGATTTATTCTAAGTTATTTGCTAATTCATTGAGCGCATATCCATTTACATGTTCAATAACTTTAACTTTTTAATTACATCCTTCTACATCTAATATGATGGGGGTTTCCTATAGATTTACATAAATTAGCATTGCTAACTAAGGAAAGTTACCTTAGTTAGAGATCTTACAGCTCTAGCATTTAATTAGTTTTGAATTTTTGAAAATAATAAATTTTCACTTTACATTACTTTCCTTTTAATGTTAACTAACATCAGAAATCAAAATTAATTCAATATAGAGCATACTCTATAATACAGTGCAGTTGATTTTGTGAACGCACCTGTAGACATTCTGGATGCATGTGACCCAGCACCGGGTTACTCATGGCCTCCAGGACGCGCTGCGAGCAATTGGATGGACCCGGTCCCATCAACGTTTTGCTGGGCACGAAAAGCGAACGCTTGAGGACAAGTGGCGGCGGCACCTCCATTTCACTAAATATATATTTTTTTAAATTACACTTTTAGGTTGGATGAATTTTGTTTGGAAACTTTTCCACTTTTCTTTGGGGTCTTTATGTAACTCAAGAGTTTGATGTCTTATCACGGAAACTAAATTGTTTACTAAAGTATTAAAATGTTTTATTATAGTTTTTCTAGTTAGTTGTTTTCCGTTCAAGTCTAAAGATCTAACTGAAACGCTTCGAGTGCAGTTCGACTGGCTTTATAGCGGCGCACCTTATCCTTATCTATTTAAATAACGCTAATGAGCGCACTTGAAGTGGGGGGAAAACAAAAACAAGATGAGCACATTCTCATTTTCTCTTATCAAGATTGCTCTCGGAGTCTTCTTTGAATATATAGGAACATACGTACATATATACTTTTCTATATGTATATATAGGTATATATCAGCAATGGCCATCCAAAGGTTATTGTGAAATTCAATGAGGCTGAGCTGCTGGTGTCTGCATGAGCCGCTACAGTGAACACCAGCAGGGTCTCAGCCACGAACTCATCTGGTTTTCTCAACTAAAATGTCTTCTATTATAGCTACGTGTCTCCTAATTCTCTCGCAATAGCTCTTCCTTGTTTAACAGTCTTTGACCAACTCCCTTAACCGATATAAATCTTTTAATTGTCATTGAGATGGATCGCAGTTCGCAGGACGCTCGAATTGATACTTCACGAGAGGGAGACAAATATAGTATTGTATAATATTAACATATATTTAATAACAACTTGTAAATGCATATTAATTATAAGCGGAAATATGTTTAGATATCAAGTTTTGTATGCAGTTCAGATTATTGCATTTGCAAACATTCACAAAACGTTCATATTAAAAAGTTGAATTTTGTTTGCACGTTGCAATGAAATTAACATTTGAATTTTACAGTGCTGTGAACCGTCGCACCAATGTTCGCGCGTAGGCGTTGCCAGATCATGGCAATTATTTTGCAAGAAGCTGGCATGCTCAGCAACACGTGCCAACCGTAAACAAAATGCATTTGTTATAATTTCACAAGACTGTCGCATGAATTAATAACAAAAATGTCTCGTATTATTGTTAAACAGCTGCCCAAGCAGGTAAGTGGATAAACATAAATGAAGTTAGCCTAAAGTAAAACCATTAAATGGACTGCCTGCACACAGATAAGTGAGGATAAACTACGCAATATATTCGGATCCAAGGGAACGATCACAGATCTACAGTTGAAATACACGCCCGATGGCAAATTCCGGCAATTCTGTTTTGTGGGCTACAGCAGCGAGGCGGAGGCGCAGGCGGCTATCAAACATTTCAACAACACCTGCATACAAACGAGCCGCGTGCGCGTGGAATCTTGTGCGGCGCTTGGCAGCGAGGAGAAGCCTCAATCCTGGAGCAAATATGCTAAGGATAGCAAGAAGAATCAGGAAAAGCTGAAGGCGGAACAGCCAGTGGCAGCGAAAAAAGCCGACGAGAAAAAGAAAATAAACAAAGTTGATGAAATTCTGGGCAAGCACAAAGATGATCCGGCCTTCCAGGAGTTTATGCAGGCGCATGATAAGACGCGCACGCTTTGGGCCAACGATGCGGGCATTGTTGCGCCACATACTGAGGAGGAGGCTATAGAAACCAAGCCAGACATAAATGTTAAAGTAGACGAGATATCAGGAGATGATGATAACGATGACGCTGATGAAGATGAGGATAACGAAGAGCAGGAGCAAGAGGAGGAAGACGAAACAGTTAAGCTGGCTGAAAAACCCATCAGTGACATGGAGTACATGAAATCCCTGATGGCAGGCAAAAGCAAAGCCGAAACCAAGCCAAGCACACAGCAAAAGGTAAAAACGAAAGCGAAAGCCAAGCAGGAGAAAGCTGATCTGCAGCTGTTCACCATCAAGATTCACAATGTGCCTTACAAGGCCAAACGTCAGGATATACTCAAGTTCTTCAAACCCCTCAAGCCCTACTCAGTGCGTCTGCCAGGCAAAGTGCACGGCTTCTGTTACGTGGGCTTCAAGACGGAGCACGACATGGCCAGGGGCATGCTAAAGAACAAAAGTTTCATACTGGGCAAGCAGGTGTTCTTTTCCGATTTCACCGACAAGAACAAGGTGACCAAGGCGAAGAAGTCTGGTGAAGCTATGGCTGCGAATAGCAATCCGGTAACCACGGGTAACCCCAAGTGGCAGCAGCAGCAGGACAGCCTGAGCCACGAGGAGAACATATCCGAATCGGGGCGCATATTCTTTCGCAACTTGGCCTACACCACCACCGAGGAGGACCTCCTAAAGGTATTCGAGCCATTCGGTACGGTGGTCGAGATCAACCTGCCCGTGGACAAGCTGACGCGCCAGATCAAGGGCTTTGGAACGGTCACCTTCATGATGCCAGAGCATGCGGTGAAGGCATTCAATGCGCTCGATGGCACCGACTTCCAAGGTCGCCTGCTTCATCTGCTGCCCGGCAAGGAGCTTGACAATGCCCAGGAGGCCGTTGAAGAGGACGACGCGAATCTTTCCTTCAAACAGAAAAAGGCGCTCAAGTTGAAGCAAAATGCGCAGAAGCCCATTGGCTGGAATACGTTGTTCCTGGGCGCCAATGCCGTTGCCGAGCTCCTGGCCAAGCAGTTCAAGATGAGCAAGGAGCGCATTCTGGACACCAGCGAAGGTGGAAGCAGTGCTGCCGTCCGACTAGCCCTCGGCGAAACACAAATCGTTGTCGAAATGAAGAAGTTCCTCGAGGAGGAGGGCGTGCGGCTCAGCGCCTTCGATGAGCCCACACAGAAACGCTCCAAGACTGTGATATTGGTCAAGAATTTGCCAGCGGCCACTGAAGTGGCTGATTTGACGCCCATCTTCAGTAAATTTGGTCCCATTGGACGCATTGTGCTACCGCCCAGCGGCGTCACCGCACTCATCGAATACTGCGAGCCCTCGGAGGCGAAGCAAGCATTCAAAAAGTTAGCCTACAGCAAGTTTAAGAATGTTCCACTCTACTTGGAATGGGCGCCGGAACACACGTTCACCAAGAGTCTGAATGGCGAGACCATTATACCCAAAACGGAGCCAAAGTCCGAGCCTGAGATAAAGACGGAGCAGCAGGAATTGGAACAGCAGCCAAAGCCCGATGCCGATCCCAAAGCAGAGGATGCCGATGATGAGCCCGAGCCAAATACGACCATATTCCTACGTAATCTTAACTTCAAAACTGTGGCGCAAACGGTCCAGGAGCATTTTCAGCACCTTGGCACTATACATACCATAGAGATAGCCAAGCGCAAGGATCCACAGAATCCCAAACAGCTGAATTCCTTGGGCTATGGCTTCATCCAGTTCAAGCGGGCTGACGTTGCGGCGCAGGCTCTGAAGGACATGCAGCAGACCAAGATCGACGGCAATCTGGTGGAGCTGAAGCGCAGCGATCGCGTGCTCAAGTAAGTAATCCTTTAATCAAGCTAAAGCAAAAGACAACCATTAATTATTATTCGTATAGGACCCATGACGATGGGGCAAGACGCCGCCAGGTGGCACAGAAGAAGCAGACTGGCACCAAGATTCTAGTGCGGAATATACCCTTCCAGGCGCACCATCACGAGGTGCGCGACATCTTCAAGTGAGTACCTTAATTGTTAGCCCATTAAATGTTTCCCAATCCACAAATGAATGTTTCCCAATCTAATCTGTGCAGAGCTTTTGGCGAGCTGACATCGCTGCGAATGCCCAAGAAGATGACACCCGGCGAGGATGCACATCGTGGTTTCTGCTTTGTCGACTACACCACCAAGGCGGATGCGAAACGCGCCTTCGATGCGCTCAGCGCTAGCACCCATTTGTACGGTCGTCGCCTGGTGTTGGAGTGGGCCAGCAATGAGGATCAGCAGGATGTGGATGAGTTGCGCAAACGTACAGCAGCCAAATTCGATGGCAATCAGGCGGCTGTCGAGGCCAAGCGCAGCCGACGCGCCATCTTCAAGGTGGACAGCAGCTTGCCGGATGACAACGAAGACGACGAATGAGCGAGCTTTAATTTTATGTTCTAAATATGTTTTTAATAATATAGATATATCTAAATGTGTATATAATATAGAGAATTATATAAAAGAGCATTACAGATTTGATGTTGAAAAGCAATAGTTTTCATTACCCCGATAAAAGATATAAATCTTCATATCTGAATTGAAGATGGAAATTTTTGAAAACGATTAAGAATTAAGGAAACATGTTGCAACCGGGTTTCATTAACTATATAATAATCTTTCAATGAGATCAATAGCAACGAATCTGTTTCAAGCGCCAACTATAAGTAAATATAGGCTCTACAATTTGCTACGCCCTTCAGTTCCCAGGTTCCCGATTTCCCAAGACATCCCGAAAATTTCCCTTTTCAGAAAAAAAGAAAACTTCCAAAAGTTTTCTAAATAGAATATATTTTATTTTACGTTTCTGTTTATATAAAAACCTATGTAATTAATACAAAACAAGACGAAAAAAAAACATAATATTTTTAAGCATACACATACATATATCATCATCATCATCATCATCATCATCATCAACATTATCATGACCATCATCTTCTTCATCATTATAATTTCTTTTACTTTTAATTTGAAATCTGTTTGCATTTTTAGTAATATAGTACTAATTAGTAATCTGTGTATATATAATATATAATATATATAGTACATATATGTATATACTATATAATACGTGTGTGTGTGTGTGTATTTGTGTGCTCGTAATATTGAAAATAGTTGCCATTTGCTTTCTTTTCTCAAATATCAATTTTAACCTTGCAATAAGCGGGGCACAGGACAATCTATATATAAGTATCATTTATATATATATATATATATATATATATATATATATATATATATATATATATATATATATATATATATATATATGTGTGTGTGTGTGTTTGTGTGCTATCTTTTGTATAGGTAAAGCATATCGTTTATACTATAAATATATATATATATGTATATATGTAAACGAGTAGACGAGCAAAAGCAGCAGCTAAAAGCCTTGATGGGGAAAGTGTGCCTGGACTAGGACCAGCAGCAGGATCAGTGTTGAACACTTGTCTACGCATGTATACATTCTGTAAGTATTTCTGTGTCTCTGTGTGTGTGTGTGTGTGTGTGTGTGTGTGTTGGCCCGCTATTGAGCACTGCTTCTTAGCTGACAAATCGCCAGCAGCACGAACAACGCAATTCCCATTTGCCAGCTATGCGCCTGTTATATACAATCATCAGCCAGGGTGTATGGAGGTGTGTGTGTTTCTTTGTTTGTGTGTGTGAGCATTTGAAGCATAGGGCATATATAGAGTTATACATATGTAAATATTTGTTTGCTTGTGCTATCCCTTCAATGTGTCTAATCCTTTTTGATGCGCGCCTGGAGGAAGCAATAGAGTATGCCCGCCTGGGCCATCACATCAACAGTGCTCGCTGCCAAGGGATCCTTTTGCTTGACCTGCGTCTGGCCAGGACGAAGCAATGTGGGCCCAAACACCATGGCTAGATTGTGCAGTGACATTTTGTTATCTGCCTCCTTCTCGTGCACCCTGTGGAACATTAGATTTAGATATAGAAATAATAAAAATATTCAAAGATTTCTCTCTCTCTCTCTCTATAATACCTGATTAGATGATCCAGTATTAGATTGATTGAGGCTTTGTTAGCTTGCGGTAGCTCCTCAAACACCTTGAGCAGCTCATTGATGCGTGTGGCTTCGTTGTTGTTTGTTAGTGTGCTGAATGTTTCGAAGAAGCGTGGATAGAGTAAATCCGTGAACAGCGCCTCCGGCAGCTCACGCAAGAATGTCTTTAGTATGCCCGTCACCGAATGGATGTCCACCTCGCGCAGCAGCTGCTCAGCCTCGTAAGCATCTGTGTAATATGAGAGAATATAGATTACTAGAATTAGTATTGATATACATATTTTTAGCTGCCGCTAATTTACCCGACTCGAACGCCTTCTTCAGCTTGGCCAAATCGGAGGCAGAGCCACTCACGCGATAGCAGCCAACCTCCAGCATTCCACGTCGCTCCACTTCCCGTATGCAGGCACTGATTATGAACGGAGTGTCGCGTTTCTCGCGCCTGCAAGTAAAAATTGGAAATCGATTCTTAGTTAAGATTTCAAATATAAAATCGATAGTCGACAATCGATTAACTTAATCGATAAATATTGAATTTCATAAAAGCTAATTGATGCCCAACGAGAATACAATCATTTCATTCTCTCGCTGCATCGCTGTCCCTCTCTCTCTCTCTCTCCTGTATTTGCTAATGAAACTTACTTTAATACTTGACTCATTTTGGCACCAAAGAGCGCGCCTGGCTTGGTACTGCCGCGGCATTGCTCGCCGGGCACAAAACGGAAGGTGGCGCTCAGCTCCAGCGTCTCGCTAAGCTTGAGGTTGCGCGTCTGCGTCGTCTCCGTCAGCCAGCTGCGGCTCAGCTATAACACAGGAACAGACAATTAGTATATATATCAGAGGGAAATCAACTCAAAGCTAAGGCTTACCTTGAGTATGTATTTGGCACGAAGCAGTGGCCGCTCCTTGGCCTCATAGAGCAGCACGCGCACATTCTGGCTGCCCTCCAGTTCGAGCATAAAGCTCTCGTTCCACACCGGCGTCTGACTGCGACAGATCATCTTGGTGGTTGCCTTGCGGAAGTAATGGCCATACGAGTCCACCTCAATGCATATGTACAGATCGGTTGGCTGCTCCAAGCCCTGCAGTCCCTGAACGCCCATATGCAGATCGCCGACGAGCAGACTCTCGTCGTTCGTGTTGCGCATCAGATAGGAGCCCATTTCAGTCTTCATGCCCTTCTGCATGGCCACAATGAAGGCCGTCACCTCCAACGAGTTGATCGTATTGGCTCCAGGCAAATTACATTTTTGCTAAGAATTGAGAGAACAAGAAAGTCAATATAATGTTGATAAAAGGAATAAAAAATATGTATATATATATAGTTGAACTATATCAGCAACTAATCAGCTCAACTATCTCTATCTATCGCCTCACCTTGAGCGACATTATCGAGTCTATCCACTGTGTGCGCTCGAAGTCGGAGCTGAGAAAGAAGGTCATTGTCTTATTGTTGGCCTTGTTGCCCAGCCGCAGCACCAAGTTGGGCGTGGCCAGCACCAGCTGTGACTCCAGATCGGCCAGTTTGCGTCGATATTTGTCGCCGGTACGCACGCCGTTCGCTTCGAGCGTTAGCTGATCGCGCACCGATCGCAAATTGCGCTTCACTTGCGGTATGTTCGCGGGACTAGATTCCTTGAGGTCCGCACTCGTGTCGGACTCCTCGTAAACGGTGACATCCTTGAGCGGTATATACCATTTGAGCTCGTAATCGATGCGATCACGCCCGAGCGCCTTGTACTTGGCACACGCGATCACATCATTGAAGAGGAACAAATGCCGCAGCTTGCGATGCCCGTCGACCAGCTCCACAATGAACGAATTACGCACCATGCGACGCAGATTGCGATTCGACTCGCTGGGCAAGCGCTGATTGACCACATTGAATTGATTGAGGAACATTTGTATGATCTTCTGGGCCTGACGCAACGGCTGATGGTCCGGATGATTTGGCGGCGTCTCACGCAACAGATCATTGAATACAAGCGCATTGATCTGAACTCGGGCCACCGGCTTGTGCAGCAGATCCTCCAGCGTCAGGGACTGTTCCGTCTGCAGATTCACCACAATTGTGGAGACGATTTTCTTGAATTGCGGATTGTTGGCGCTGCACTTCTTCACCGTGTCGATCGCCTGGCCATAGTTGTGCAGAAATGCACTATACAAATCGAACATGTCAGCCAGGCGCTTGAATGGCTCCCCAATCAGCACATCGCCACCCTCGTGCGCCACAATCGTCTTCAGATCGCCCAGAAAGGCGGTGTGCAGTTCGTGCAGTTCATCGATTTTAAAGAAAATCGTATTCTCCTCCTCCTCCTTGATCACAGGCTGTGATGTGCCCAGCGTGGCGTGTATAGCACGCTTATACTAAAGGAGCAAGTGTAAGGGAGAAGCAATTAGCTATATATATATATATATAGAATATATAGAATACTCACCTGTAACATCTTATTCAGACATTCAACATAGATCGTCTCGCTGTGTATGATGGAGCTCAATATGGAGCGTATCTTAGCGCCACGCGCATTGCCCGATAACTAGAGAAATGTAGAAAGAGATCCATTAGTATATATATCTTCCATAAGCTCTACAAATTGTGATTGTGTCAGCTACAAAATGATGAATGTATATGTGCATGTGCTCTAGCTCTAACCCTTGCACCACTTTTGATAGACAAGAAGATATATATAACTATATCATTATGTATATATATATTTAGTTTGTTTATGAATTGCATGGGATATATATTTATATACATGTAGCATGATTTGTTTTTTATTATATGCTTTGTATAATCTGTTCAAAAAGTAGCGCGAACTTTGAATTTTCGCGCGTTACGTATATAAATTTTCGACTTTTTATTATTATGTTATAATGTTTGTTTAGTATCATTCACTTTGTAGTTTCGAGCACTTTGAATATATATTAGCTTCAATTTTGACAACTTGAAAATATGTTGATTAGAATCTAAAATGATATATCGAAAGGTGCCGAATCGGATGCTTCTTAATCCAGCAGAGCTGAGAGGAATCATGAAAGGCGCTGCCAAGATGGAGATGATGGCACGAAATAGAATTGATTGGTAAAAGAATGAATAGAGAAATGCAAAATTCGTGATACTTATTGAACAGCAGCCTGGAGAGATAGGGAAGTATATAGGTATGTATATACAATCTAAACATATATGTAAATTGAGTTGGATATATATTATATACACATATATGTATATTATATGCAGATATTACGTTTTGGTACTTTATAAAACGAGTTATATACACATGACATAGACAGAGATAGCTAAAGAGAACGAGCGAGAAGGCAATAGAGTATAGTAGAGATATAATATAATACAAACACACTATTGAATTAGGACTATATATAACATAAGGATTAATGCCTAGACATTGTTTTTGCCAATATTATTAACATATAGATGATATATAATACATAGAGTAAACAGAGTGAATACAGAAATTCACTAAGAACAAAAAAACAAAAACATTCAGTTGCAAAAAGGGTATAAATTTATATATATATATATGGGTCGATGGGTGGATGTGTGTGTATGTATAGTGTATATTGTATATTGTATATTGTATATTGTATATTGTGTATACGAATTGGTAACATTAAAACGGAACATAAAAACAAAAGGAAGACAACAATAAAAGCAAAGAACAAAGGGAAAAACATTGAACAAGCGCATTCCAAGAGAACAACAAAAAACGAAGCAAATATATATACATATATAGTTGAATAGAACTATACATATATATACATATATGTACAAAGAATTATATATACACGCATATATATATATATGATATACAGATTTAAAAAGAGCAAGGCTAAGCCTCGAATAAGCTGGGGTTTATTCCGGTACTCACGAGTATCGCCGAAACTAAGTTCTGTTGACAAAATCAAAAAATTCCAATATCAAAGAACAAAAATTAAGATTGAAGATAAAAAAAAAAGAAAGAAAGAAAAAGAAATCGAAAATTCGTTGTTAGTAAATATTCAAATATTAGTTATACGCTTACAATAAATATTATTCATATTATCATTATTATTATTATGAATATTATTGTTATTACTATAAATATTAATATTATTTTGAATATATATAGTATAATTGGCGGAAAGCTTTGCACAACAAAAAATCGTAAGCTTTTGATCAAATTTAAAAAGCAAAGTCTTTTTAGCTCTTGGCGCTTGATTATATAGTTAAGAATCGTAGATTTTAGATTTAGATCTGATCACATTTATGGATCTTTTATATTATGATCTATAATTGATATATAAACTGACAAATATGTAACTAATAAGTTACATATCTTTATGACCTATATTGTCTATGACTGCTGTGGGAACAGCACGTACAAGATCTGAGATCTGTAAGATAAATTAGATGTAAAAGATAAAACCCAAACCCAACTTTGAGATTTGAGATATAGCAAATTAAAGATCTATACCATCTATATAACTTATGAAATCTATAAGATTTATAAGAGCTGAGATATAGATTAAAAATCTATAGGATAAAAAAACCTATACAAACGATACGATCTAGAAATGCTATATAGCCTATGAGGTAGATCTATATAGATCTCAAAATCTAAAGCATTTGTGTAACCTATGAAATCGATAAGATCATTGAGATTTATGTGATATCATAAATCTATAGAATCCATTTAAAAGAACTTAAAGATCTATTAGACCTATCAGACCTTTTGGATTTTTGCTGCCCAACAGATCATTAAGATCAGCAATTTATCTACCTATCTATCTAGCTATTTTCCTATATAATTTATAGATTTTTTGATGTTAGATGTCTTTCAACGCTTTGCTCATATTTCAAGTATTTTCGAATTGAAATTGCTTCTAACACTTGCGGCCAAGATCTGTGGCAACAACTTCGAAAAACTGCAGACTGCATAGCCAACTGGCTGGAAGTGCCCAGCTAAAGTTTTTTTTTTGCCAAAGAACACGTTCAATTTGCATTCATTTGAATTCGATTTTCGAATGGCACTTTGAAAGCTCCACTTGAATTGATCGAAACAAAGGGAAGGAAGACTCAGCTGACGCATGCAATTTGGATTCAATTAGTCAGAGTTAACATATGCCCAGCGCAGGTGTGGGCGGTGAATGGTCGAGATGTTCGATTATGGCTTAGTCATGTTAACTGAAATGCTTGCATCAGCGGCAATTAGACAAAAGCAATTAGCTGTAACTTTGTCGTACATATGTAGGTATATCTTAGACCCTATAATATAGATCTAGGCTTAGTCAAATATATGTATATGTGGACCCAAGTAGGCCAGCCAACGAACCTTGCGTAGAGCGCCCGGTGTCTGTGATGTGGATGTGCCCTGCTGTTGTTCGTCATGCGAGATGGTGCGCAATATGGGCGGACCCTCGTATTCGCCATCGCTGTCCAGTGAACTGGAGCGCGTCTCGTTGCTCTGGCTGATGGTGGGCGGAGAGAATCGAGTTGAGTTAGGAGTTGGCATTATTCCATCTGTGGTGTACTTACATAAAATAATCAATGTTCACGTAGTTGGAGGTACGGCCTGGAGATTCGGGATCCGTTACGCTCGTCTGACTGCTTAATTGGGCCATGGGCAAGGTGCTGCCCGGCGTGGACAGATCGTCGCGACTAGACGAGGAACCGGTGCGGCCGGGCTTTATGAACACGTATTCCCCATCGCCATTGTCCAGCGGCACGGTGTCATAATAGGGCTCATTGTCCGCCTGCTGGGCCGCCTTGGCGCTGTCCGAGCTGAGCGAAGACACCGACTCATAGCTCTTGATCTGAACAAATGAGAAGATATGTGATATATGAATGAATTGTGGAATGGTTGGAGTGTTAGTGTTTGCTTTTACCGCTTCCGATATGCCTTGTGATGCGAGTGACTCCTTCGAGCCGACGCTGCGCTGCGCACTGGCCGGCATCTCGGCATCGCTGGCCTGCAGAGAGACGCGCGACTTCTTCTCCAGGCTGCTCGTCGAGCTGCTGTCCGCTGCTGCCAGCTTGGCTGTCTTGTTGAGGCTGCCCGTTGGCGAAGCGCCCACAGCAGCTGTACTGCGTCCAGCTGGCGTCAGGGCACGTCCCGGCGTGGAAGCAGTACGTCCCAAGCTGCCGCCATTGCTATTGCTATTGCTGTTGGCATCGCTGCGCTTTGCTCCATGCTCGAGACTATCCGTCTTGCCAACCATTTTGCGTCCCAGCTCCTCCATCAGCTCGGGCGTGTTCGCCAGCTTGCTTAGCTCTGGCGTTGTCTTTCGATTCGCTGCATATTTCGACTCTAGATTCTCCGATGACTTCTGTCGCAAGATATCCGATGGCTTTATATTCCGTTCCAGCGAACTGGCCGGACTCTCGCCGGAACTGCTACCCGGCAACGGCATTGCACTGCCCGCATAGGGTGTCTCACGCTTTGGCGACGACGACAGCAGCTGCTGCTGCTGCTGCTGGCTGGGAATGGTGGGCGGCTCGACGCGTCGTATGTTCTTTGGCGGCGGTCTGCAATAAAACAGGTAATGTGATTGCGTGAGATAACATTCTGGATGACTCTATCAGTGGTTTATATCTAATTAGCTTTTTTTTTTTTTGTAGAGTTGACCCCAAACCGTAAAGCCTATCCATTAAAGAGCCACAAGGTTTCCTTCAACTTATCAGTTGAAAACATTTATCATATTCTGATCATATCAGACTGATCAGCATGGGTAGGTAGGCCATTTACAATAGACCTATAGACCTTTACATTTATCTATCTACCTTATCTAATGTAGGTTCTAGCCATAAGCCAAGAATCTTAATTTTCCAATGAAAAATGAAATTGAATGAATTATGCATGAATCCGACTATCCCCAAGTTAAAATCAATCCTATTATCAGTCGAGTCTTGAGCAAGTGTCATGAATATTGGGTAGTACAGGACATTCATACTAAAGAAAAATCCTTTAAAAATTTGTCTATCTATTGTCTATTGCAATCTCAATCTCTTGAAATCAATCTAACAACTGAAATTCAACTAAAAATATAATCAATTTCAGAGAATTTCTCGATAGGAATACATTAAATCTATATCTAGGGCATCTATAGTCGAAATATGTGATGAATTAAACATTTTGGTTTTCTAACTTTAAGTTCATGTGAACAAAACAGTAAAACAGTATTGGAAGAATAATAGACCCATTATAGAACTCGAACATCGACATAGTATATTTAAATTCGCTTTCATGATTTAAGCCTGTTGCAATGGACTGAGTCTGCTGACCCAATTGGGCTCTAGTGTCCCTGTTTAAGCTACTCTCTACAAGACTTTGCCTTTTTGTCTACCCAAAGTTAATCCCAAAACTCACCTGGGTGGCATTTTCTTTTTGGCCTCCAGATGTGCGGCATACGATGAGGCGGACATGGCGGGCGATGTCATTGATGGTGACAATGGCGGTGCCGTGGCCTCCGTTCCAGCTGCCTTGCTGCGCTCCGGATAGCGTCCGAATGTGGATGGTGGCGTGGGCGCGTTGTCATTGTGGCCCAAAGCCGAGGCGACATCATCGTGATCTTTGTCCTTGGCCTCCTTCACCTCGATGACGGTGACGAAGTGTGATGTGGACTTGCGCAACGGCTTCGTCTGCTGCTCCATATGTATCCCGCTCGCCTCTGGCTGACCAGCTGACTCCTGCTTCAGCTGCTGCTTACTGCTGCTGCTGTTGCTGTTGCTGTTGTTGCTATTGTTGTTGTTGCTGTTGCTGCTGTTGTTGATGCTATTGTTGCTGTCGTTGGGCCTTTGTTGTTCGTTGGCTTTCTGAGCGCCACTGCCAATGGAGGCCGCCAGCTCAGTGATGCACTGCTGCAGCGCTCCATTGGCATCCTTCTCATTACCGCTGTCTTTTTTATCCTCGCGCTCGAAGCTGTGCTCCGTAAGACTGCGCTTGCCCGTCGGCGGGGCCGAGCTCAATCCGCTGCTCAATCCACCCCCGCCCTCATTCTGTGTGTGTGTGTATTTGTTGTCGGTGCTGAGCGAGAGCCTGTCCTTGTCCTTGTCCTTGTTGGCCGATGACGCAGACGTTGCCTCGCGCAGATTCAAACTAGATTTCTGCAACAGCAACGGAACGGGGAAAAAAGTTTGTGAATAAATTTTGTAGTGGGTGAATGCAGTTCAACGTGTAAAAAGTGTCAAAGACTCTTCAGAGATAGGAATGGGATATATATAGATTGGTAAATACATACACTTATTTATAGACGTACATAGATAGATAAAGATAAAGATATAGTGATAGGGTATATATGGGAGAATGATACATCTAATACAATATATCTCCCTCTAGATATAGGGCTAGGACATATGGGATATGTATCATCAATATGAGCTTAAAGCCAAGCTATTCATATATGTACAACAAAACATACCAAAACAAACTAGAATTTAAATTAAAAACTTTTTAAAATGAGTTGGCTTCAAGGCAAACTAACCGAAACTAAGTAAAGCATTTTTTACGATTTGATGATGCGGCCTATGAGTTGTAACGGCACTTTTAATGACAGCCCCAATGAACACAGATGTGTTGTTGGCCAACTTAGTTAGTTAGTTAGAGAAGAATGGAAATGCCCAAAACATGTGGCTCAGCGCAGATTAATTGACGTGAATGGCCAAGTGGCAAGTGAATAAGACGCAATAATGAATGTCTTGAATAGCTTTAAGTGAGCAATGTAAGCTAAGTAAACTAAGAGAATAGCCAACGAATTAATTGAATAAGAATGTTTAGCAAGAGAGATGAAAGCAATAAATAATATGTAAATTCATTTTAGACTCTACTGTTAGCTTGTAAACAAACTCTAAATATCAGAATTCCCTGTCATCGAGACTGTGCTGCACTCAATCAACGCTCAATTGAACTGGTTCAAATGTCAACAAGGCTCGACTCAATCAAATTTTAGCTCCTCTTTCTCTCTCACACACTCTGCAGAAACTGCAAGCTCTTGGCAGGTAACTAAAACGACTGTTACGTCGTGACTCCCACCCACGAATGCTTAAAGATTTTACAGTTAGATTCAATGCACTTCAGAAGTCAACAGGTTCAGCTGAATCAAGTTCACATTGCAAGAGTTCAAAGATCCTCTCTCTCTCTCTCTCTCTCTCTCTCTCTCTCTCTGCCACTCTATCAAATGCCAAAGAACTCGCCAGAAACTGAAAGCTTTTCGGAGCGCTGAGTGCCACGCCCCAACCTTACCCTGGCCTCTTCAATACGCCCACGCCCTGGTCATTTGCTTAGGCAGAGCACGTAACGCATTTCTCTAACACGTTGAGCGGTTCCATTAAAAGCGACAAAAACAACAACAAGTGGCAGAAGCAAACAACAAAACAGAAAAAGAAAAAGCAAGAAAATAAGCAAATAAGCCAAACTTTGCGTGGAACGTGTGCGTGTATCGGAGCATATACAGACATACAGACATACATATAAATATGTACATACAAACATACAAACATATGTATGTATGCTGTACATATTGTACGCCTTTTTTTTTTGGCTAAATTGTTTTTGGCTGCGAAAAAAGTGAAACTACAAGAAAAAAAAAATTAAAAAGAGCAACTTTTTAATTTGGGTTTTTTATTTGAAGCCAAAATAAAGAAAATTGGCAGCAAAAATTGAATTTGTTGAGCTTATTTATTTGAAATGCAAGAGTAAATATAAGTGTGTGTGTGTGTGTGTGTGTGTGTGTGTGTGTGTGTACTTGTGAGAGAGACGTGTTTGACGAAGTCTGCTTGTGTATGTGAGTTTCGGGGGTGGGCCTGGGCTAAGCAGCAGCCGGCAACAGCTGTACGTGCGCATGAGTGTGTGTGTGTGTGTGTGTGTGTGTGTGTGTGAATGTGTCCAAGCGAAGCGAAGAAGAAAGCGTGCAATAAAAGTTGACGGCGAAGGTCGTACACACACGCGCCAGAGACACAATACACGCACACATGACAATCCACACGCACTTGGGAGCAAAGTCATGCGAGATGTTTGAGAGCTGAGCTCAGCTCAGCTTTTGACTGCACTCTTTCTTTCTCCCTCTCTCTCTCTCTCTCCCACTGTTTCGTTGCCCCTGGGGCATTCGTGTGCGCCATGTCGATACAATTATTTAGCATATTTTCAATCAACCAACACACACATATACACATATACACATACATATACACACTTACACGCACACTTAGCTCAACAAAATGTTATGAATGTGAATCATGCTCGGCGGCGCCAAACTCTAAAGCAACAAAAAACAAAAAAATCATCCACATTCAATTGTTGTTTAAAATTGTAAAATATTCCGAGAAAAGTCAATTTAAAGTGGTTCATAGAAATGTTTAAATGCTCAAATATTTATGCAAGCAAACTGACTATTTAAATCATACAGACTTGTTAACATACAAATGTGCATAATATGCATGCACATACAGCATGACGTCAAAATATTTTAAAGCATTTATAATTATCGCTTGCTCTTATATACATATTTATTCATATTTATAATTTATAAGCTGTTAGATAATATTTGTAATGAAGCAGTCTAAACAATACTGGAAAAAAATTAAATATTCTCAATATAACATTTTCGTGGCATTCAGAATTTGATCCACTGTCAATTTCTCTTTTAGGCTGATCCCGTTAGACTTGTGCTGAAAGTACTTATTCCTCTCTCTCTCTCTCGTATTTATTTGCTTACAATGCACACACATGTATGCATGTTAAAGCGTGTGTAATTGCTCTGTAACAGCGCGCCTTATAGCAGCTTATCGGGCAATTAACAGATATGCATTTGTTACCTTCAGCCTTTATTCTATGTTAATCACGTGTAATTCAAAACAAATGCAAGCCGATTTCTTACATTTACCATGACTTGCACTAAAATACCATTGCACTTGAAGTACATAATTATGTATTAACCACCAAAACAAAAACAATTTGTTTAACAGCTAGTTATTACATACTACATATTTTATTTTTTGTGTCTGACATTCAAAAATTATTGATTAAGACATTTCGCTTGAACGAGAGGTAAAAATACTTTTGCTAATCAAAAGGTTTTAATCAAATATTTCTTTTAGCCAAAAACAGCAAACACGACAAATGTTTTCCGTCTAAAATATGCTACACAGTTAACTATTTCTCTCTCTCTCTCTTTCTCTCTCCTCTCTGCCTCTTTCTCACTCAGTTTCTTCGATTTGCTTTTGCAGTGCACTTTACTAAGGTCTAGTGAGTCGCTGCCTTGATACAGGCGCTTCTACTGATACCACCACACAAGCTGCTTATCAATGCGAAGAATGGCGTAGAGATTTGGATTTGTAGTCGACGTCGTTGTCGGCCTAAAGAGAACTGTAAAAGAAGGGCGCTGCGAACAAACAGATATACTTATGTATGTATGTATGGATGTATGCGCGCATATTCATACATATGTGCATATGCATATGTATGTGTGCGTGCTTTTTGAAGTGTTTCACTTTACGGGTTTTGCTTTACTCTCTTAACGGGTTCTTAGTTACTTAGCTACTTGATACCAATTAAAATGTAGAGCAAAGGGTATGTTGCTTCAACTGATCTATATTCAGTTGGAAAACATTATATTTTCATAAATCAAAAATATTTTGCTCTACTAAGATACATATGAATTTAAACAAATACATATTTATAACTTAAACATTTGTTAAAAGGGAAACATTTGAATGGAACATCTTCTTTGTTCTGTCTAGCATTACAGGGTATATTTCAGTTGCTCACTTAGTAAAACATCGCTTTTGTTTTTATTTCAAGACCCATAATTTGCGCTTTTGTGTGAGTGCGATAAGTTTATTGATTTTAACTTGTGATAAATACAACAAATTCATTTCGCTTTTTTGTTGCCGTAGACTCACAGACACGCAACCATAGACAATCACACACACACACTGACTGAATACGCACCCCTCTGGTCCATAATTTGAACTTCTCTTTGAAGGAAGACATACTCCTTACAGCAGCGCCGTCAGAAGCAGCAGTGGCAGCAGCAGCGCCACTGTTTTTGCTTCTTCCACTCTCTTTCGCAAACAGACGCTCTCTCGCTTTCTGTTATTGTTGTTGTCTGTGCTGTTGATGTGTAGCCCACGCAATTGCAATTGCAAGAGCGAACGGAACGCAGCGACACGACGCGATACACGACACGATACGAGGGGAAGCAATTGATAGCCGAGCACCGCCCTGCGGCTGGCTGGCTGGCTGGTTGACTGCAACAACAATAACAATTGCAAATTTAAGGCTAAACGGCAACGGTGATTGCGACGACGGCGACGTCGACGCTGACGGCAACTGCGACGCAGACGTTGAAGTTGACCACGAAATTTGAGTCAACCGAACACGTTAAAAAAAAGTAATAAAAAAAAAAAAAACAACACGCTCGCACGCCCAAAATTATGATTTAGGCCGAGTAAAAAAAACCGTTGAAATTACTTCGTTTTGCTACTCTTTATTTACGTAATTTGCGCACTTTCAACTGTGTTTCACTGGAAACTGAACTCTTTTCATAATGCAAATGCAGAGAGATTGCATGAAACTTCTTTTAGTTCAGTTCAGCTCGGTTCAGCTCAGTTCTTTGTTGCTTCACATGCGTAGCCCGCGTTGGCGGCGTTGATTGCGATTGGGTCTATAGGGTGGAGTGTGGAGTATGCGGGTGTGCGTGTATGCATGTGTGTATGCATGCATGCATGTGTATTTGTATGTGTATGTGTATGTATGTACATATGTGGGAAGGGGTCTATAAACCACCTGAATGGATGGCTACACCATTGACCGTTTGACGTTGGTGCCCGCTTTTGAATGTTGTTATTCACCGAAACTAGTGACTACTGCCGACTGGCGGCGACTCGCGGTTGCTCCGGGTGCCAGAATCAGTCGAAGTCAGCGACGACGACGACGACGACGCGAAAACCGAAATACAAAAAAAAAAAAAAAAACAGCTCACATACACTCACACAGACAACATGAATAGAACAAATGGGTGTGTGTGTGTGTGCGTAGATAACGGGCGAAATTAAAGATATCGAAGTGGTAGAACAGACGAACCCTACATAGTTAAACGAACGGACTGAGTCGTCCGTACGGCACACACACACACACACTCCGACACAAAGAGAATGCCAGCTGTAGGTGCAGTGGGGGGAGCTGGGGGACTGCAGGAGCGGATTTTTTCGGGTGAGCAGCGTCATCAGCGGAAACTGTTGAATATCATTTGACGCCGCAGATGCCTAGATACATAATGGCATAGACAAACTATAGCCGCAGAATGAACTAGTTCCAGGTTCAAGTTCAAGGTTATGGTTCAGCTGTAAAACTAATGCATTTCAGAGTCTTCTTGGCCAACAGTTGACAATTCCAACAAGTCGTATGACATCAAAAAAGAACTAGTTGCCAATTGTTCCAAAACTAGTTTAACTTCAGGCCCACCATGACTCATCAAGAATTTAAAATTACAAAAATGAACTAGATTTGACTAAAAATAAATTTAGTTTACTTGTACCATAAAGAGTACGAAATTACACAAACGCACAAAAGAACTAGTCACGCATAGGTGTCGGACTGTTGTTCAGCTATTAATCAGCTAACCAATTGCCATTACAGGGGCTTTCATTGGGTGTCAATGGCTGAGTCAATACGACAATGCTGCTCAGCAGCTGCGCTAGCTAAACTGATAACGACTGATAAGGGGCGAACGGCCAATGAATGGCTGAGCACAGGGTGCCCGGCCCCGGGCCCACCCACATTTGCCAATTGCTGTGCGCCTGGTGAATGCTAACGGTTAACGCAATCAGCAGCCGTTACTTGCCGCAAGATCAAGCAACAATAACAAAATTGATAACCATGACAATACAAATAGTAACAATAATAATAATAATAATAATAATAATAGATTAATAAACCATAATAAGAACAATATATGTATGTATATGCATACATACATATATCTCTTGTATATATTTAAGAGCATTACAAATACTTACGTAGTCTTTGTCCACGCCAGCGCCTGGGCCTGCAGTTGCACCATTGGCAGCGACGCCGACACCGCTGCCAGGGCCATTGCCACTGCTGCTGCTGGGCGATTGTTGCGATGCTGTTGGATTGCCGGTGGCCGATTCGAATAACGCTGTCGGATCACCGCCAGATTCACGATATTTCTCAACGTCGGAGAGCAAACGCTCCAGATACTCGACGTAGAGCGTCTCCTGTTCCAACTCCTTGCTTAAGTCTGTGATTTTTTGCTTATGCCGTTCGAGGCTGCCGCGCACATCCTGTTCCCAGTCATCGGATAGGGAGCTTTGTGGAAACCTTTGCATCCACAGGCGTTGGAAGTCATCAAACACGCTCATTTTATAGCGTCGGCGGCCAGCAGCAGCTGCACCAGCTGTGTTTCCCCCTTAGTGATTGTTGTAACTGCTGCGGCGGCTGCTGCTGCTGCTGCTGCTGCTGCTGCGCTGTTTACTTTGGTGAGAGCGAGAGATTTAACTGCGGCTTAGAGCTTGAGCTTTTTATGTAAGAAGCGCCAGTTGTGCGTTACGTTACGTTGCGTTGCGTCGCCCTGGCCTGCCTGTAAAGGTGTGTGCGTTTGTGTATGTAAGTAAGGGAGTGAGCGAATGCATGTTTCCATGTGTGTGTGTGTGTGTGTGTACGTGCATGTGTGCATGCGAGTGTGTGCGTGAGACTGACTGCATGCAGGAGAGCAAATGCGCGCTCTCTCTGCATCCTGGATCAACAACAAAAACAACAGTAGCCGTAGTCAACGAATCATCAACGGCAACAGCAACAACAACAACATCTCGAAATCGACTACAACAACAAGAACAACAACAACAATAGCAGCAGCAGCGAGTGCATCACGACTTTTGAAAGGTTTTCAGTTTCAATTTTGTGTTTCTGTTTCTGTTTCGGTTTCGGTTTCTGTTTTGTTCTTATGCTTTGCCTGTGCTGCTGCACTTGTAATTGTTGTTGTGCATGTGTTTGCGTTTTGTTGTTGCTGTTGCTGCTGCTACTGCTGCTGCACTGCCCTTTCTTATGCGTTTGTATGATGTGTCTGTGTGCAGCTGCAACGGCAGATACTTCATTTATTTTTTTTCTTCTTGCTTTTAGTTTTGGTCTTAGCCAAGGCCATGAAGTTTTTGGCTACGTTGGAGGCGCAGACGCATTCATTTTGTTCAGTTTTCACGCACACACAACACACATATACACATACATATGCAATTTTAGTGGCAGCGCCGCTCCTGCTTGTGGTTGTTGCTGTCGTTGTTGTGACTGCGCCCCTGCCCATACCACAATTGCACTTACAGATGCAGATCCTTTTTTGGGATCGACCGACGCGCGGTTCAATTTTTATATTGTTTTATATGCCATTTCACTTTTTATTATTTAATTCCAATTAGATTTCGCTTCGTAAAAAAAAAATAACTTCGCACACACATACAACCGACAACACATACGAGCAGATGAGAAGACATTTGCATATACATATGTATTCATTTGGATTAGGGATGTTAAAGCACACCGATGTGTCTCAGATATATCGATAAGCACGCTCGACGCTAAAATGCCATAATGGACAAGTCTTTTCAAGCACTGGCTACGAAAATTCGTATCGATTATTTTTTAAATTTTTTATTATTTTCGAAAACATTATTAAAAGTTCAATTAAAAATATTAGTCAATAAAAACTTAACATACCAAACAAATTTAGAAAGTTAAAATTAATTTCAAACTTTCAAATCTTAAAACTTAAGGGAATGCACAGATTTGCCAACACTGAAATTATACAAGAGCATCGCACTTTCGTTAGTATCGGACATTTTTGTTTATTTTGCACAGGTTTGTTGTAACGGATTAGAAAAGTTTTGTGGAAATGCTTAAAACATTGAATGTTACATATAAATATTGAGAAATTATACTTTTGATATTTAAGCAACAGTACAAATTTGGCAAGTACCTATTTCCGCACATTCCTATAAAATAATTGAAAATTTAATTGAAATTGGATTTAAAATGTCCCTCGAGCTTGCGGATGCAACGTGAGATATCGATTATAAGCAATCTAAGCAGTTGATTGATCGGCTTACCACCCACGCATTTAGTGCTGGTTAATGAAAGTTGTTCTCTCTTGAGTTCCAGTAGAGACCGTTACTTTTTAAATTAAACTAATGATTTTTATTGTGAGGCAAACAAATAATGGGAGAACAACTGAATTAAAAATAAATCCAGACAGCACTAATGAAAGATAATGCTATCAGCTGTACCTCTTGCCTGAAAACAATCCAAAAAACTAATTAATTTCAGAGACCAGCTGTCTAATCTATAGCCCAGTACCAATATTACCGAAATAAGTATATTTATATATATATATATATATATATATATATATATATATATATATATATATATATATATATATATATATATATATATATATATATATATATATATATATATTTAATGCTAATGGAATGGTTGGTAAACAGTTTAACAACTGTGAACCGATTAACAAATAATTTCAATAAACAAATCAAAGTTAGCCTTAACTTTGGGTTTGCGCCTTATCTTAAAGTAGATAAGACATATATCCATATATTACTCTCTCTCTATATATATGGCATGGATTTGATTTGACGCATGAATGCCCAAATATCTGGTATTTTCGCACTTTATCGACCGAAATCCCTTTGGTCTTTACCTTCAGTAGTCAGCCTACAAGAACTCTTCAACTTCCAAAATCTCGCAATGACGAAACCAATTTATATATTTGGGTTTAGCCTAGAACAAAAACAAATACCTAATGGCATTTATCGCTTATCATTGCCGGATATGAATTCGAATATCACTCTTTCGGCCCGTATATAAAGGCCACAATCGACAATAGTTTCTCCTCATAAACTAAAAAAACGGATTTGATTCAAGCGCATAATTTCAACAAATTTTAAATAATTAAGTAAATAATTATAAACAAAATGTCGTAAGTGAATATATGATAAAATTTTATCTATACATGAATCGAATTAAAGTGTGTGTGTGTGTGTATTGCATATTTGCTATATAAAGAAGTAAAGTGAAAGATCAAGATTATATAATAGATTCGAAACTATATTATTTATATTATTTATTCATTCTTTCACCTAATTTTCAACATATCATCATCATATCATATCGTGTCATACAAGTAGTCTTATAGAGCTAATGTGCCCATTCGGTTTGTTATCTCTTATCTTTCGTATATCCATTCTCTTATTTTCCATACTTCAAATGTATTCTGATCATATCATATGATATCCTATCGTCATCTGATATCATATAATGTCATATATCATATCACATCGCATATATATTATCACACTCATGAGCAGTTTGATCTCTACTGTATCAAGTAGAGTAGAGATATATCCAAACTCTTGGATTCCATATTTGCAATCTCTTATGATCATATCATATGAATACTTTCCTATCTTCAGATCATATTATGATTAGATGATTAGATCAGATCCACTCATATCGACAACTTATACCTTGCATAGCTAATCTCTCATCATATATGTAGGTGTTTCCATTTTATCTGTATCTCCCAAATTGTTTCAGGAATTGCTGCAAGAAATATGCAGTCATTTGGATAGTGCTTGTGCTGACGATAGTAGGCCTCACGCTGGGCCTGCTCTTTGGGCTGAGCAATGAGACGGAGCGTCGTCGCATTGGGGCCGTTGCCTCCAATGGCGTTGGCTGTGCCGAGATCGGCGGCACGATGTTAGATGAGGGTGGCTCGGCCGCAGATGCAGCCATTGCCACCATGCTGTGCGAAGGCGTTGTGCTGCCGCACAGTCTAGGCGTGGGCGGTGGCTTCATTGCCACCATTTACACCAAGGAAACGGGCCACATGAAGGTGCTGATTGCGAGTGAAACGGCACCAGCTGCAGCCACTGAGGACATGTTCGTTGGCCAGGAGAATATCAGGGGCGCGCTCTCGAGTGGTGTGCCCAGCGAGATCTATGGCTACTGGAAGCTGCATCAAAAATACGGCAAGCTGCCTTGGGAGCGCCTCTTTGAGCCGACTATCGAGATGTGCCGACGAGGCATTTTGGTCTCCCGGTATTTGGCTGACGTTTTGGCCGACAATGAGGACCATATTCGCAATGAGATTTCCATGTCGGAAATCTTTATCAATCCGGCTACCAATAATCCATACAAGGAGGGCGAAATCATGTATCGACGCATACTGGCCAATACCCTGGAAATTGTTGCTATGGAAGGGCCACAGGTCATTTATCGTGGGGGTCGCATTGGTCGTATGCTCGTCGAGGATATAAAGGCTATGGGCGGCATTATAACCGAACAGGATCTAAAGGATTACGAGTGAGTTTGATTTTAACTATTATTTGGTATTTATTTTTATTTCTATAAGAAAACATATAATAGTCAAAAACAGTTTTCAAATATCCGTTGTCTAAGCATTTAACAACACTTATTTTGTCCCAAAAAATATATCGATAGTTTAGCGGCAGTTGAAAGAAACTCAACGATATTTGCAAAGGAAAATAAAATGTTCATCGTTTTATTGCAGAGTATCGATAGTTTTTTTAAGTGTCGCTGCCAGACTGTCGCATGAACTTTAATTTTCGGTTATTGGCTGTTGAATATTTTTCAATTCAAACATTTATTATAGTAATAATGAAAATGAAATATTTTCTTACCATTGCAGAGTACGCTGGGAAAAGCCACTACGCGTTCGCTTCGACAATAGCCATGAGCTGTTTACGTCGCCGTTGCCCAGCGGCGGACCCGTATTGGCATTCATCCTGAACATTATGGAACCGATGTATGGGAGCAGCAGAGATAAGTATTGGCATCGCTTGATTGAGGCGTATAAGCATGCGTATGGACATAGAGGTAATTTGGGTGATATATACTTTGAGCCCTGGGTGCGGGAGGCATACAAAGATATAATAGATCCGAAGTTTGCGGCCGAGATTCGCAAGCTCATCATGGACGATCACACGTTCGAGGATATGTCCTACTATGGTGCCAATTTCAGCACTGTCGAAGATCATGGCACAGCGCACATTTCGGTGCTGGCGCCAAATGGCGATGCCATCTCGGTGACCAGCACCATCAATGGGCACTTGGGAGCAAAGGTGCGATCCCGCCAGACGGGCATTATACTGAACGATGAGATGGACAACTTCTCGACGCCGGGCGTCGTGAATGCCTTCAAAATACCTGCCAATCCAGCCAATTACATAAAGCCCGGCAAGCGTCCAATGTCCTCCACCTGTCCCAGCATCGTGCTCGACGATGCCCGCAATGTAGCGCTGGTGGTAGGCGGTGCTGGTGGCTCCAAAATAACCACCTCAGTGGCCCAAGCGATTCTTCACTACTTCATGCTGCGCGAACCCATCCAGGAGGCAATCAATGGCGGCCGTCTGCACCACCAGCTGGCGCCCATGGTGATCGAGTCGGAGCCGGAAGTGCCCAACCATACCATCAACTATTTGCTCAGTCTCGGCCACAAGGTCAACTTTCTGCCCAAAAACAAAGCCTATTCCGCCTTGACGGCCGTCGCCTATACTGAAGACGAGCCGGAGCCCGTTTGCGATCATCGGCGCCTTGGCAGCGCCGTTGTCGTTGAGCTCACCAATGAAGAAGCTAAGAGTTCCAACAGTGAGTGAGAAGATGAGTAAAGCAGAAGAGCGGGTCTTGAAGATAGCATATGAAAGTCATATAAGAGGAAAAGAGAGTGAATGAGAAGGAAAAGGGTCGTGAGAGAGAGAGAGAGAGAGAGAGAGAGAGAGAGAGAGAGCGGGAGCTTTCACTTTTCAGAGAGAGGGAGGTAAAGACAGTCGGAGAACGAGAAAGAGAGACACGAAACCATAGACGGAGGGAGAGAAAGAAAAAGATAAATAAGCAAGTAGACCGAGAGAGATACGAAGTTAAAGAAGCACAGAGAGAGAGAGAAAGTTAAAGAACCGAAGCATGGGGGAGAAACAAAATAAAGAACCACAAAGAAAAAGGTTGCGTCAGAGAGAGAATTAGGTAAGTACATATATCATATATAGTAAAATCAAGAGATCTATATGTATACTAAATTTTAAAATTCTAAAGGCTTATAAAAAGAGCTTGATAGATTGCCTAAGACTCGTTCAACAGCAAAATTCTATAAGTTATCTATATCTGGAATTTGGAATTTTCCCTACCCCGAACTCTCGTAGCAAAATGAATAACAGAGAGTTACGGCTTTGTAAATGTGAAAAATAAGTATAATATATAGATTACATCTTGATCAGAAGAAAATCAACAGCAGTGAAATAATGCAGAACACACAGCAATACGAACACTACACAAAAAAAAAAGAAAACCAATATACTCACCTTGCACTTACTGAACGAGCATGTACATGTATATGGGCATGGACTGTGTACGAAGAGATCAAACTAAAGGTGAGAGTTAAAGGCCTTAAATAAAATGCAGGTTTGTTTCGAAATGGTTCATGTATATATATAATATATAGACGTTAAAGATATATACATATAGACTATATACTATAAATGTATATATATATATGAATATTTACATATATTGTTTAGAGCAGTTGCACTAGCAAAATAGGCTTTCCCTTGATACCGTATACACTCATATACTCGTATATAGGAACAATTTACAGTTATATACGTCGCAACGGGATTGGTAAATGGTAAATGTATAAAAAAAAAAAACAAATCGAGATATTCAATTGGATTGTAAGCTTACACTAAATTTGAGTTTGGCTTAGCAAAAATATGACATCGATATTTACAATCTAGAACCCTTGCATAACAATTGTTCACTTTTCTATAATTCATTTGTATATAAATTTTGGTCTAACACTTAACTACGGCACCGTATTAAAGGTAACTAAAGCTAAAACAAAAATTAATAATAATAAAACAGTAGAAGGAAGAAGCACAATAATTGATTAATTAATTTAAACAAGTTAACAATATTAAGCTGACGCCAGCCAAAATTTTAAATCGAAAAAAAAAGTAAAAAATAAAATTAAAAATTAAATAATTAATCCAAGTGAAGGCTCAGAGCAACAGTTCCAAACTGAGCTGGGAATTTGAAGGTATGTGAGAAGGCCGTTGATATGGCGTTGGTCAGGTGCTTAGATGTGGCGCCTCTCCACATAGGCAGGCGCCTCCGCTGCACAGACTTGAGTTCTTGATAACTTGGCGAGGCGAGGCGAGGCGAGGCGACATCTTGCTGTTTAGTCATCGATGCGAGAGGAACGCTTCTTGGCCATTTTTCGTTTTTTGTGCAAGGCCTCCATGCGCATATCCTCCAGATCTTCTTGCAAACCTGTAGCGCAGCAGATGCAGAGTTAGATCTGACGATTCATATACATATATTCATATATATCTATATACTTACCTAATTTCTTACTAATAAACTCCTCGCGCTGCACTTGAGCGAAGCTCGACTCCATTTCAGCATCGTCCTCGTCAAGATCACGATATCGACGCTTATCATAGCCAAATATATCGCGTATATGCGATGATATATCCTCGGTGCAATCGCCATCGTCGATAAAGTCATCCAATTCGGAATCATATTCCGAATCATCATCATCATCGTAAATGCGTCCTGCGAAGAGTATGTTTATTATTAATAGCAATTATATGTGCATAAATAATAATGTTATACCGAATTTTACTAATATTTATGCTTGTACTAATATTTTATAGAAAATTAATGCAATATCTAGAACTAAATTAAATTACAAATTCATTTACATATTTTACTTGTTCAATTTCAAACTAAACTAAAAATGAAAATTAGCCCAAGAGCTACGCAAAAAAAAAAAAATAAAAGATAATAATAAATAATATATATTACATGGAAAATTAAAAAATAAAATACAAAATTCAAACTAATAATATTCGAGTCCTACAAATAAATATGCATATCTAGAATACTTACTTAGCGTTGATTTTGCTTCATTTAATTTTAAATAATTTTTTAAATTCAAATATCCAAAAAATAATTATTCGAAAAAATGTTGTTTAAATTAATTAGTTTTAAGAGCTTCTTGAAATTAAAATATCAAATATATCTTTGTAAGATCTTTCATATAATATATTAAAAATAGCTTTGGATTACTGACAAAATTAACAATCGGAGCTTGTAAAAACCACAACAAATTAGAATTCAATTTTGACGGCACTCACTTTTGTTGCCTGCTTCTATTGGCTTGCGTCCTGCTGTTGGCGGTGGGCGACGGCCAGCCGCAGCAGCTCCTCCTCCAGCTCCAGCTGCAACTGGTTTACGTTGTGCCGAACGTTGCACATCCGGCGGTGGAAATGCACGAGTTCTGGATGGATCACGTGGCGGAAATTCACGTGTGACTCCACTCTTACTGGCAGCAGCATAAGGATTACGAGATGGAACACTAGCGCTGCTCTTGGCATTAGCTGGTGTAGCAGTAGCAGCAGCAGCAACAGCAGATGATGTTGCCGGACGCTTGGCCGCATTGTTGGTGGTGCTGCCATTGGTTGGCTTTGTACTGGCGCTCACTTTGGCGCTGGAGCTGCTGGGCGCGGTTGGCGCTGGCCTCTTGAGGCTATCACTAGAATGCTTGACTTTGGACTCACTGGCAGCAGTGGCAGCCGTGGCAGCAGTGGCAGCCGTGGCAACAGCCGGAGCAGTGGGTTTGTTCAGCTTTGGTATACGTCCATTGGGCGCCATGCGAACTGGCTGAGTGACGCCATTCTCCTTGCGCTGCTCCTTGGCCTTGGCTTCCAATTCACGCTGGCGATCGCGCTGGGCACGCTGCTCTTTCCACTTTTGGCGCTCCTCTAGTTCGCGCTTCTCGCGTGCAGAGAGCAAGCGCTCCGGCTCCTTCTTCTTCTCCGGAATAGCAATGTTGACCGGCTCGTGCTGTTTCTTCTCGGCCAGACGCAGCAGCGCCTGGAAATCCATAGGTGGTGGCTGCGGTGGACGCTTGACTTTACTCTTCTTCTGCTCCTCCTCGCGTTTCTTGCGTTCTTCTTCACGACGCTCGGACTCCGGATCGTAAAGCTTCTTGTCACTAGTACTATAGGCGCGTGCCACCGACGGATCTCTATCACTGCGTGGAGTAGCATGGCTGATGCGTTGGCGTGTATGAGACCTGGCCTCCTCGCGCTCACGTGTAATGGCCGCCTTGACGCGCTCCTTGGTGCCCGACAGATCGCGCACCGACTGTGGTCGGCTGGGAGCAAAGCCCTTATCCTCCTGCACATCCTTCACTTTCTCAATGTACTTCTGATAGAAGGCGTTGGCCTCTGTCGACACATAGCCGTAATCATCGCCCTCCGGCTCGCCATTCAGTTCCGAATTATCACAGTCCTTGGCATCCTCTAGCACCGATTTGTTAGCTGATTTCGTGACTTTCAGCATTTTACGTATCTTGTTCTTAGACTTCTCGTCGCGCATGGCTAGCAAACTATTGAGCTTCTCGCGCTCCTGTCGCTTGCGCTCCAATTCCTCAGCTTCGCGCTTTTTAAGGAATTTTTGTATATTGGTCGACAGCTGCTTGCTTTCTTTGCTTTCCTTTTTGGGAGGAGCATATTTTGTACTATAATATTTGCCCTGTTTGAAGGGCATAATCGAAACGAAAAATAACAGAAAAAAATAGTGCTGTTAGTGCCACAGTTGAGATCGAATTTTGTTGTATTTTGGTCACGTCCATTGCCTGGTGGTCCATCGCCCACGGAAGGCTAAGCTTTTTATTTATCTTCTTTTTTTTTTTTTTTTGGTCATCTAATGACCCAATTGTATGATCGAAATGCATTTAGTCGATGTCAACATATTGCAACAGTTCGCCGTTGTCGTTGTTGTACCATCTGCCCATATCTATCCGTACGTTGTTTACCACTCTTGTTATTATCATTAGATATCTGCATCTCTTACCCGTATTTGGAAGTTTCTTAATTTTGTAGCAAAAACTGTTTGTAAACTTACCTCTTCTTTGGTGGCTGCATCGTTGTTCTTCTTGGCAAAGTGCAGCAGTGCACCAAAATCCATAGTGGGTATAATTTTTTATTAAAACTTCGACTATTTTTTGTTGACTTGCTTTTCGAAAGAATGAAAATCGTTTGACTTTTAATTCTTTGTTCGAGACGTGTGTCGTTGTCAGCTGAATACTCTAGAAAGACTAATGGTTAGTGATGTGACGAGCGATGACATTTGATTACGATGAATCGCAACAAGTATTTAACAAGTAGTAGTGCTAACAGAGTCAGTATTTTTTAGTGGTGAGCAGATACTATTATAAATAATTGATTTTGCCAAATATGCAACAATTTACACAGAAATACATTGCATGTTAAATGAAATTAATGCACTTATGTATATTAGACGTCAGTCTTGGCTTTAATGTGTTGATTTTGTAGCGGAGTTTTAAATCGATACACATTGCATTGAAATAATCGTGCAGTGTTTGCTAACTTATATTTTTATCGATAATTATTACTATTATTATTTTTAAATGAATTATTATTTTGATATTGTTGTTACAATTACTTGCAATAAATAAATAAAAATGAATATAGCTTATTACTTGCATATATATATGAAAATATAAATACGAAAATTTTCGTGGACTTCCTAAGCTTTAGCTTATTATTTGCTTAACACAATATATTTAAATTTGGGCGCCTTGTGTTGAAAGCTTAATTTAGTGTTTGTAAATATCGAATCTAATCGATATATTCAACTCTTATTTCGTATTTACTGTTTATATCACAACATCCACAATGAGCGCTTTAAAATTAATGTACAAATTATATGCCAACGCTGGCAGAAATAATTTAGCAGGCGCCACACGTTTGCTATGTCCTGCACATAATTACAGTCAACGTCATTACCATTTGCTGGCCATAACAGCTTTACCAAATAACAAATACACGTGCCTGCAGCGCGCATCCTTCAGCGACAAACTCGAAGCAAAAACTGTAAGTATTTAGATATGAGAAGTGGATCTTTATACTGATACTTAAATATATATATACTACAGCAAGATGAGCACAATAATCGGGTGGTCAGCAATAGTATACCACTGGCAGAGCTGCAGACGAAGATGCAGCTAATCTATACCTGCAAAGTGTGCCAGACCCGGAATATGGAAACCATATCAAAGGTGGCCTATAACAAAGGTGTCGTCATTGTCACCTGCAAGGGCTGTGCGAATCATCATCTCATCGCCGACAATCTGAATTGGTTCACCGACCTCAACGGCAAGCGAAACATCGAGGAAATACTGGCCGAAAAGGGAGAACAAGTTATCAAAATTGTCTGCGACAGACACGAATATTTGCCAAGTAATTAAAAAAGAACAGAAAAGCGATCAGCTTTGAATTTAACTATAGACGTAGGCAACTTTATTGAGCAAATTCGTGAGTTGTTCAAGCAGCTGCGACGGCAGCGCTTTCAGCTGATCATAGAATTGACTACGACACGGCGATTTGGGCTTGAGCAGCAAATGGGTTAAGTAGAGCATCTCTTCCAGTGGCAGCTCCATAGTGGAACTGGGCAGGTCATCCTGCAGCACTTGCTGCTGCTGCCAGTAGTCTTGTAAATAGCTGCCCAAGGCGCTAGCGAAGCGTGCATGCATCAGCCAGCAGTAGAGCCGTGAGAGATTTCCGGAGCAGTTGTCGCTGGCAACAAAATTGAAAATGTGGTGGACAAAGCAGACGCTGGCTGAGCATGAGGTGCCGCCCTCGTTCAACATATCACAGATCATTTGGCGCAACATGTAGCAGCGCGTGTATAGCAAGCTCTCTTTGGGCTCTCGGAATAACTGCAGCCAGAGATCACAGCTCCGGATGAGCTGCATGGAGCGAGCTAGCGCTATTTTAATGTCCTGCATTGTGCTTAGGCGACAGATTCGTCGCACCAGCTGCCGCATATGCATCGTATGGACATTTAGTTCAATTGCAGTGGCAGCTGTCGCTGCGTCCAACGTCGTATTGGCAGCCCTCTTCCTGGCCATGGCCGACCAATCCATGTCCTTGATTATAGACCAAGCCGGCTGCAGTTCCGCATATGCCTTGTGCATTTGATATAACAGTGGTGTATGAGTGTGCCCGTTGCGCGTCCCATTAATAATGTTTTCGCACAGCTCCCGGATGCACTGGGTCCGATCAGTTTCTATGCTATTGTAGAATCGTCGTATGATCGCGTGCGCTTGAATACATTGCAGTAGCACAGCCTCGACCAATTTATCACCATGTAGGGCATGACACTCGAATAAATATAATGTGGCTTTAAACATGCACTCGATATCCGTGTGGCTGAGCTCCAGATGCTTTGGCTGTCCCTGTTGCATTTGCTCTTGACAATCGAGTAGCCAAAGAATCAACTTGCCGGAGTGCTGTGCGGCTTGATCTAACGTTAAGTCACTGTCTACAGCCAGCTCATTTCCTATATACGCATCCATAGTTATACATTAATTCCCTTATTTGATCAAACGGTATTTGCATCCAAATCTACATTTTGCAGACTCTATTAACAGTCTTCAGTTATCGATATCGTTGTGATCTTAGCAGCAGTTCTGTTAACACGATGATTATGCGAAGTGCTGCCACCTAGTTGAGCGCTGCCCTTATTCCAAAAACAATGCTGCAACACTGGTAATTTAAAATAATCCAAGATGTCAAAAAAAAAAAATTTTTTTTGAAATTTATTTTAATATATACATACACATATATATAGTCCACCAATAATTCATTTCTTAGGCTCCGTTATTCTTTTAATAATATGATAAACTTAAAACGCATAACGTAAACTTATGGTTATATCAAATACCTATGCCTTCCTTCCATTTTCCTCGTCTTACTCGTGCATAATTCATTTAGTTTTGTGTATTTTTTTGTTGTTCATTTTTATTTTAATTTTTTATCTATATTATATATAAACAAGAATCAAAGCGTAAAGTGCATGTTTCGCATTTGCTTTGCTTCACACATATCCACATTTTGAGGATATGCTTCGACTTAAGAAAATAGAAATATATTAGTTATATTTTTGTTTTCGTATTAGTTTTACTCTTTTTCAAAAATAGGGTTGCAAAAAAAAAATAATAATAATAATTATAAAATTAAGAAAACAGCTCTGAATACATTGATGTTGACTGATATACTTGTTCTTTTCTCTCTCCGTCTCGTCTCTTTTTATCTTCATATTGATGAATATCGTTCATCTTTGTGTGCTTCTTCTTCATTTTTACTGTTTATCTTCGGGTTCATTAATTGCCCACTTTTGAAAAATTATGAAAATATATAAATATATAAGTGTGTATATATTTATATGTATATATATATATAGATCCATGTATATATATATATATAAACATATAAGTATTATGTATAATATACGCGCGAAAATTAATAATTAATTCAACATTTATATATATATATATACTATATAACTATATGTACTATATGTATATGTTGTTGTTGCTGTTGTTGTCGCTGTTATTATAGCACATTTGTTGTGGCTGTTCTTATTAGTTTTCTTCGCAGTTATTTTCATTTTGTTGTAGGAATTCCTGAATTTAAGTGAGTGTGTGAGTGTGCGTGTGTGTGAGAAAATGTGTCAGTGTGTGGGTGTTATGAGTAGATGTGTTTGTGTGTGTGAATTAATTTAGTTAGATTTGTTTTATTTTTTTTTTGCATTCTCGGACGGCACAGCTTAGGCAAAGCCAAAGCCCTCGGAGCACTCGTGTATGGCCTTGAGCAAACAGCTGCGCAACTTATCATACGACTTGTACATGGGCAGATCCAGTTGATTAAAGCTGCAAAAACAGTCGAGTATTAATATGGATAGATCTATATATATTCAGTTTGAGGTAGACTTACCAGGTGTGTGCGCATGGCAAACGATCTGTGGAACGATCATCGCGATGTATTTGGAACTTTTGTATGCCATTCATGCCCTCCAGAGAACCGAAGCCCTGCAACGGTACCTTCGAGGTGCCAGTGACAAACTGTAGGAATTTCGCACGATCCGCTTGATCGAAGCTGCGCAATGCACGCCAAAACCATTGAATCTACAATATAAAGCATAGAACACAATTAGTATATATAAATCAATGGTATATAGTATATCACAACGCACCTGGGCCGATTTGGATGTGTACTTGTGGTACTCAGTGTTCGCCTTCAGATCTTCAATATCAATATCCGGCAGGCCGGATATGAGAAGCTCTAGTTCCTGTTCGTTAAATATGGATATTAAATGCTTTGGAATTATATCATAGAAGCCTTCAAGGAATGCGTCCAATCTGCAACGAGTCGATGGGTAAAGGTTAACAATCAAGTTTCAATTTCGTTGCCGTCGCAGATAATTTAAATTAGATTCCCACTACTCACTGTTGACGTATGGAGCCGCTCATCTTTAGCTGGCAAACAAGTTGAACATATTCGAATTTATTTTCCTCGGTGACGGCAATGTCGCGGCCATTTGGCTTGAGATCACGGATTTGTGTAACGCCAAACTCTTGCACCTCCGTCGAGAAGGTTAACTCATAGCCAAGCGTTGATATATCATTTTTCATCAGATAGTCCAGTCCCTTATAGAACTCGTAATCTTGCGATTCCATATCTGTATGCTTCACCTGTTTGCCCAGGATGTGTTTGTAGAACGAGCGCGTGAAATAGCATTCCAGCAGTTTATTATCATGCACGGCCTTGGCTGCAAGCATCCGAAAATGAAAATAGAGATAGCATGAGCACATGGAAATAGATAGTGTGAAAGAGATGGCGCATTTTACTTACCTATGACGCGACCGACAAACTTAAAGTAGCTCAAATGATTGGGATTCGCATGACTCGACGGATTTATCATGTAGGTAACGCGATCGCCCGGCGATACGCAGAACAAGGCATACATGGGATTGAAGATCTCTCGCGATATTATCACATACCATTCACGCAGCAAGCCGCCGGCATCTTGGCCCTCCTCATCTACAATTTTATTATTAATTTATTAATTTCCCAGTTTCCCAGCTGATCGCAGACACTCACCTTCGAATACAATATAGAAGCGATTCTTCCATTCCTCGGGACCCAGGCGATAAAGCACACGGAATGAATCCTCAAACACGGTAATACGCCGCACACTAACTGTGTGCTCTTCACGGCGTATGCCCTCGTCCAGTCGCTCCAGCTCAGTCTGGAAATACTTACGCTTCACATCAAAGTCCAAGATGCGCGTGTGATCCACCAACACGGCGAACGGCCCATCGGACAGATGTGTGGCCGACTGACGTAATATTTGATTAAGCACGGTGCGATGCTTCTCGGCGAATTGCAGAAACTTTTGGCGATCCTGTTTCAGCTGGGCCTCGTGTGCTGTTAGCGCCACCTGCTGACCAGCAGCAGCGCCTGTGGAGCCATCGTGCATGCGCGAATCATCTGTGCAGGAAAAAAAAAAAACAAATAATCGATCAATTATTGCTACACTAATTGCATTAATGCTTAACGCACCTTCAAAACTGGTTGATGTGTGTGCCTGGCTGCTGTTGCTGCTGCTGTTGGTGTCGTCCAATTGTGGACTATGCTCGGTCACTGGGTGAGGTACAACGCGCAATCCCGAACCGCCGCTGGCAGCTGCTGATGCGCTGCCGGAAACACCACCACGTCCAGGTTTCTTGGGTGTTACGCGATGTGAAGCGTGTATGAGAAAGAAGGCTTCAACGGTCGGCTGCAGTACCAACACGGCAAACTCATCCTTGGACTCTTCCAAAGCCACAAGGCACTCGCTCAACGTGTGCCACAATACATCCAGGCACAGAATTTGACTAAGCGTCGGTTTGGCAGGTGGACTCTTCGAGCCGCTGCCATTTGATGTCTTCTGGTCGGTTTCCATGCTGCTGCTGCCACTGCCACTCGCACCCACAGTGTCTGGGGTAAGAGTTGCTGCAGCGCCCGCATCGCCAATAATATCAATGATTTCGTCGCTGTCGTCGCTGGGGCTGTTCTGCACCTCGTACATGTCGCGCACCTGCATGAATATCTTCAGTGTGCGCAGGAAATAGGGCTGGGCCGACGAGTTCGACATTAGCTTCTTCATCGATGGCAATTGTAGCTCACAGGTTGGTTTGGCATTCTTTGGGGCCGAGATGATGACCGATTCGGATGTGAAGCGATCCTGCATTGTACCCTCGTGGACGGTTAAATTAGGCATTAAGGTGGTGCCTGTGCTGCTGCTGCTGCCGCTATTGTTGTTGTTGTTGTTGTTACTGCTGCCGCTGTTGGTCTTATTATTGTTAATATTGTTGTTGTTGCTAGTGCTGGCGCCAGTGCTGGTGCCGCTGCCGGTGCTAGAGCTGCTCGTGCCGGGCTTGTTGCTATCCAGCGTCTGCTGGCCAAGTGTATTGTAGGCCCTGATCTCGTTGAGCAGCGTCTGTATGGCTTGACGCACCTCCTCGGCCAAGCCAAGAATGGCGGCGGTCAAGTACTGTATGAATATGGCATTCGATGCCTGTGAGCACTGTGTGAGATTCACAATCAATTTGGTAACATTGTCCAGGCCCTCGGTGGTGCCGCACTGGTGAGTCAACACCTCGATCACCAGCTGCAGCTGCGAGAAGTTCTTGGCATAGATTTTGCGACGTAGCTTGTACGGTTGGGCGGCCGCTGATAGTGATGGTGGTGGAGGCTTTGGCATTTTAGAGCCGCCTACTGCTCTGCCCGACAATGCCATCTCATCATCCTCATCCTCGTCGGCTTCGTCATCATCGTCGTCGTCATCCTCTTCATCATCATCGGCATCTTGATCAGGCACCGCATCCGGCTCTGCCTCATCCTCAGTGTCCGAATCGTTTTCATCATGTGCAACCAGCTGCGGCGTTGGTCGTGCTTGTTCATCCTGTGCTGCATTGGTATTGGAGGCGCTGCACTCATTGCGCATCTCCTCAGCAAATTGACGAAGCGGCACCAGTGCCGGCACTTGATCTTCATGCTGTTGTGTGGACATTTGTTCATCCTGTTGGGGCATTTGCTCGTCCTGTTGTTGTTGAGGTTGCTGCTGCTGTTCTTGTTGTTGCTGCTGATGCTGTTGTTGTTGCTGCTGATGGTGTTGTTGGTGATGCTGCATTTGCATCTGTTGCATCTGCATCTGCTCCTCCTCCTTGGGCAAATCAACACTCAGGGAGGCCAGCAGCTTCACCAGCATGTCCGTCAGGTGCGGCGATCGACAGATGACCTTGTACGGCAGCATCTCGAGTAGTTGGCCAAATGGTGAATCGGTAAAGGACAGGAAGTCGCTAGTGTTGGGCTGCCACTTCCAGGGCGGCTGCGAAGTCAACGGAAACTGTGATACATTGGCCAGACGCAGTGGCGTCAGCCTGTCTATATTCAGCACCACATCCCAAAAGCTCTGCGCGTTTGTCTGGTAGGCCACAGTGGTGCCATCACTGTTGTTGTTACTAAAGAGCGGGGGCTTGGCAGCGTTGGCAGCTGCCTTGGCGGCAGCGGCCTTCGATGTGGATGGCGCCTCATCCAACGGCTGTGCCTTGGGCAGCTGTAACTGCAATTGTTGATGCTGCATCTGTTCATCGAGAATCCCGCGCAGACGATTGGCCATTTGATAGCGATGATAGCGAGAACGCAAATCGCTGTTCCCACCGCCGACCGCGGACGAGGCCGCTGTAGCTGCCGCCTCATCTAAGCGCGGCGACGGACTGGCATTGGGCATCCCGAAGACAGCGTTTAGCATGCGAGCACGCGCCTTCGGCTCACGATTGTAAGGCAAGAAGCTGAATGGATAGTGTTTGGCCAGCACGAACAGCAAGTCTAGGCAGTTGCGCACTATCATCTGGGCAGCCTGCGGATTGATGCTTATGCTGCGGGCGCTACCCTCGTACATGCGATTAATTAGGAATATGTTGCTCTTGTAGCCAAAGGCAGCATCGACGCGCAACTTCAGCCACTCGGGCTTGCTGCCCGAATTGGCAAGACCGAAATTGGAATTATCCTCGTTTGTCTTTTGTATAATGCTAATCAGGGCCTTGATGATCCAGTCACGAGTCGGCTCATGATGGCATAGGTTCCGTATCACACGATGCAAGCGCACGCTGTTCACCTTCTGATCCTCCACGAACAGGAACAGCAACAGTGTGGCCAGCGAGTCCGGATCGAGCAATATATTCTCATCCTCCATCATAAGCAAGGCCAGCGGCTTTCCTGTGCTCGGCGCAATATGATGATGATGCACAATTGTCGTATGCTGATGATGTTGCGGCTGGGCATTGCCGCTCGCATCATACCAAATTGCGCTGTGCCAGCGCGCCTCATCCAGATTTTGTAGCGTGGTCTGGAAGCGTGCTACAAAGGAAAAGGGAGAGACAAAAGTTGGTTAGCGAGTTGGATAAGTGATAGAAGGTTTAGAGATACTTACACAGCGCATTACTCGGTGGATGGGCGTCCATGCGAGCGCCATTGCGTGACTCCCAGTCGCGGCGCAGGAACTGTGCTTCAGCTGCCAGCTCCGGTGGCAGGCTTGCTATCTGTGACTCCTCCATATCTGTTAATATCTGTGTAGGGGATATTAGAATACAATATATAAGTAAACTATTATATGTATCAACTATTTGTGTATCGACTCACAGCTTGACGTAAATTGTCGGGCAAATTCTGAAAGAATGCGGCCGTATCGACCGGATCGTCGGGATTGGCGCTCTGCGCCGCCTGACGCTGCTGTTCGATACGCTGCTGCATTAGCACCTCCGACTGTATGTTGGGCGGCAATGCGGCCAGGAATTCCGGATTAACTTCGACCAGGGAATCGTGCGCAATCTGTATGGCATTCTGTTGCGCACGCTGGCGTATACGCTGCATACGCAAGTGCTCCTGAATGACCTCCTCGCGCATCTCGCTGGGCAAAGCGGCCAGGAATGAGGGATCCACGCCCTCGGGCACCTCTAGGTCACCCAAAGCGGCACGCACCTCTGGACTCATGTCGGTGACAACGGCGGCGGCGGCAGTTGCAGTGGCACCGCCTCCACTTGTGGTCGTAGTTGAAGTCGATGTTGCAGATGTAGCTGTGGCTGTCGAAGCAGCTGCAGCTGCAGCTGCAGTAGTTTCTAAGCTACTAGTCGTCACAATATTGGCAACTGGCTCTGAGTCGGCTGTTGTCGATGTTCCAAACTCCAAGCCAGAGCTCGAGTCTGTTTCGGGTAGTGGTTCGCTGCGTGTGCGCAGCTCCAAGTCTAGTTCGGGTGGTTCCAGGCCAGGCAAATCGGGCAATGGCTCAGCCTCGACAGCAGCTACAACAGCTGCGGCCACGGCTGAAAGAGTAGCATGATTGAGCTGATGATAGGGCTCTGGTGCTGTGCTCAACATCTGTCGAGCCTCCTCGTGCTGGTCATTGGCCATGAGCTGAGCGGCTAGTTCAGATATGGACACCGCTGGCGGGGGTGGGGCATACAGGGTGGTTGGATCTGTGACATTTGAGAAATCCGGCACAAAACCTTGATCCGAATCAGACTCCTGCTGCTCATCTCGGTCCTGTTGCTGCCGCAACTGTGGCTGATGTTGTAGCGGTGGCAGCGGCGGCGGATCGGGGAAGTTCAAATTGCTAGGCATCATATCAAGTGGGAAAATCACATCGGGATTCGACATGCGCACAGGTAAATCGCGCCATTGGTCCTCCATGTTGATAGATTCGTCATCGGCATTGAGGCGTCCAGACAACGAGACACGCTGCAAGCGAGCAACGGGCATCGCGCGACTGGAACGAGTCCCGCCGGCGGCGCGCGACGAATTTGCAATAATATTGTTGTTGCGACGCGTGGAGTTCTGGCGTGGCTCGTTCATCTGGAGCAAACAAAGAAACATGCAGATATTTAATATGTGAATACATGATTATAATCTATGTATTTAATACCTGGAATTCCATGATCTCGGCCACTTCGGCACGTGTTCGTGTACGCGATGGCCGCCCGCTGCTCGACAGATGTGGCATGGGTGGATGACGTGGCGGATGCGATGGCGGTACGCCACCGTTGCCACCACCCATGGCCGACGCCGGGCCCTGTGCACTGGGGAATAGCTGAGGCGGTGCCTGCTGTTGCGGCTGCGACGACGGTTGTGCCTGTGGTGGCTGTTGTGGCTGTGGTGGCTGCTGCAGCGGAGGACTGACCGAATCCTGCTCATTGGTCAAATCAATCTCTGCATAGATATTGTAGAGCGCCTGATGACGAGCACCATTGTTGCGTTGACGCGGACGACGTGGCTCCACGTTGACAGCTACCAAGAACAAAAAGAAATTATTTATATATATTTATATATATGACAAATTGAGCCGACTTACCAGCTGGAACTGGTGGTGGTGCTGCTGCTGCGGCTGGTGCGTAGGCTGCATTGTTGCTGCTGCCACTGTTGTTGCTGTTATTGTGGTTAGCTGCTAGTGGGGGTGGTCCGGCATTGCTGGCGGCATATGGTGGGTTTGCCATTGGTGCAGTGCCCAGCGATGCAGCATTCATGAATTGCATCGATGGTATCAGTCTGGGTATGGAACTACGGAAATTATTGGTGGCAGCACCTGGTGCTATTGTTGCAGGTGCTGCCGCCACTCCAGCTACTCCTGTTGGATGAGACGAAGGTGGCAGAGAGGGTGGAGCAATTGCAGTGGAGCTGCTGCTGGTGCTGTTGCTGCTGCTGGTGGTTGTCGAGCCCGTATGCGTCAGCCAACTGTTGACGTTATTCACGGCGGCTGCTGCGGCACTGGCGGCACTGGCTGCATTGGCTGCATTGGCTGCACTGACATTGGCAGTTGTTACAGTTGCGGCTGACTCAGCGCCTGTGCTGGCAGCTGCAGCAGCAGAACCGACATTGGACGAGGCGGAGGCAGCACTCATGGCAGCTGCAGCTGCTGCTGCCGAAGCTACGCGATTGGCCTCCTCCTGTTTTCGCTGCTGATGAGCCACCTTGAGTTCTTTGATCAAGTGCGGCAGCAGAAAGTGTGCCGCATAGAGACAGGCATCGGTCTGACTCTCCATGTCCAGGGCTTTGGCTTCCTCCAGCCACCAGTGAAGAGCTGCACAGTGAAATTAACAAATTGTAAATGAATGAAGTTAAAGGAAACAATAAGCTGATCCTGTCTCTCGGACCACCACTACTCACCGTCCTGTGTGAACATCTCCATCTGTGTCTCTTCGGTAGGATTCTGGTGTGTGGGCATGCAGACGCAGTACTGCTGATCCAGGTAGAGCAGACGACGTCGCACTCCATTGTTGCACAACGAGGAATTGTTGGGATGGCTGGCAGATGGATTGGAGCCGCCGCCAGTGCTGCCATTGCCGGTGCCGCTGTTGCCGCCGGTGCTGATGACAGCCGCAGTCGCTGGTGCGGCAGATGGTTGTTCGTCGAGTAGGTTGCTCATGTTCTGGTTGTTGCTGGCACCGCCGCCAGCATTACGCTCCAGCTGCACCATGGCGGGCGGTAGGAATCCATTCACATTGACGTCGCCAGCATTGGCGCCATCCGCGCCGGCACCGCCGCGACCAATGAAATTGAAATCGGGCGCCATCCACGAGTCGGAGGAGGAGCGCAAAGCGGCTGCCACCGAATTGGCATTCGAGTTGTTGCGTCCAACGCCACCCGCAGCTGCTGCCGCCGCCGACGATGACGATGCGCCGCCATGAACATCTATGTCCAAGGGCAGTGCTATCGAGCTATTCATGCGCACACGGAAATTGGACGGCGGCTGTGGCATCAAGTGTCCATGACCATGGCTATGACCATGACCATGACCGTGTCCGAGGCCATGGCTACGTGGAAGGCCGTGTGGACCGAAACCGACTCCGGTGTCTCCCAGTTGTTCATACAGATAGGCACTCGCCTCACGTGACTCTTCATCCAAGAGATGATCATTGTTAGCAACGCTGGCACCAGTATTTGGTTCAATGGCGGCGCTGCGACGTGGCCGGTTGTTGGAGTTGGCTGCGGCTGAGCTGCCTGAGCTGCGCTCGGTGCCATTTACTTGAGCGAGAACCTCATCAATGAGAGCCGCATCGTCGGCATTCCGTGCCCGTGTGTCCTCATCGTCCTCGTCGTCATCATCGTCATCATCATCATCCTCATCCTCGTCATCATCCTCGGCATCGACGTCGGCATCATTGGATGCCGTCTCAGATGACTCTGGCTCATAGATATGATCGAATACTTCAATATATTGACGCGGACGCTCTTCATCCACATCGGTTTCGCTATGCTCATCGGCTTCCTCATCGGCGGCCTCATCATCGTCGTCATCGTCCTCCTCCTCAGCATTGCGCTCATCGTTCTCTGTGGATGCCTCCGAGTCGGAGTCACTTGTGCTGACATCGCCCAACAACGATGCATTCATGTCCCTACCAGTGCGTGGACCTCCACCACCACCACGTCCACCTCCACTGCTAGCACTGCCAACTCCTCCACAGCCAGTGCCTCCGCTACCGCCGCTGTTGCCATTGCCGCCAGCGGTGTCTGACGAGGTGGAGGCGCCATCGCTGCCACCACCACCACCACCACCGCCGGTGCTGCCACTGCCATTGCCGCTTAGGCCGTTGTCGTTGATGGCGCTGTTGCTGGCATTGCCACTGCCATTAGCACCGCTGCCGTCGACATCTACGTCCGAGTTGCTGCTACCACGCAAGCGAGGATCTCCTATGCCGCCCACGGCCGAGCTGCTGCCGGATGAGCTGGTGCCAACGATGCCTCCAAGTGCTTGGCCAGAGGCATTGCCTCCATTCTGTTGACCAGTGGTTGCACCACCAGGTCCTGTAGCACCATTGACATTGCCGTTGGAATTGCTATTGCTGCTGCCACCGCCGCGCGATGCCAAGAAGAGGCCCTCACACTGAAGGAAGTCGTCCCAGAGTTGATCGAAATTGAGCACTGGACGCACTGACGAGCTGCCAGCTGCAGCTGCCGGTGGCGGTGGCTCAGCGGCTTCAGGTCCATTGCTGCGTTCATCTCCAACATCAATGGCGGCTGCATTATGATTGCCAATGACGCCTGGCCCACTGTTGCCAGTTCCAGAGCCAGACGATGGTTGCGGTGCCGAGTCCTCCGAGTCCACTGCCATCTCATCAGAGTTGAAGATGAACTCAAATGCATGACGACGATCCGACAGCACATTCCGTATAATATCCCGTAGCACATGCTCGCCACCGCCCATTCCGTTGTTGCGGTCCACACCGGCATTGACGGTGCGTGCCGCCAGGCGCGGATAGAGGCGACGATTGATGATCGCACTAACCGTATTTCCGCCACCCATACCGTTGGGATTGCTATTGTTACCATTATTGCCACCATTGCCGTTGGAGCTGGCGCCGCCGAACAAGATGCGCTTCGATCCCAGCGATGTTGTCGCTACATTGAAACGTAACAAGATCTCCATGGGCCGCAAGATGGCGCCCAGAGTGCTCAACGTATTGTGATTGGATAGGTCCTTATACTGGGCGACCTTAGTCAGATAGGTCATGACGCCCTGGCGCAGCAGCACGCGATACATGGTATTCCGATGCATGTGCACCTTATCGTACAGCATGGGCGACTCAATCAAGTTGGGGAACAGGCTCATTAGAACCTGCAGACGTGTGTGCTTCTCCGCCGAGTCCGGCTGGGCCAGAGCGCGTGCCACAGCCGCATGCAGCTCCTCGGCCACCTGCTGTTGCACGCCAATTTGCTGATAGCAATCGGAGAGCGAACATATTAGCACACGCGCCATTGTGCTTACCTCGGGCACATGCTGGCGCTGGGTCAGCGGCAGGAAACGATCGAGCAGTACGGCCAGGAAGGTCTGCGACTCGCTGCCAATCAAAGGACTGTCCGTGGGCGTATATACATGCGAGAGTAGGACTCGCGGCACCAGCGACTGGTAGGCGCGTGTCGTGTCCGCCAACAGCTTCAGCAATGTGGCACGCGATAGCGTCGGCTTGTTGTGGCTGTGCGCACTGGTCGGTATATGCCAGGTGCAGCAGCACGGCTCGTACTTGTCCGAGCTGTTAGCTGTGCACGTCGAACCACCAGCGATCGATGATGTAGCTGAGCCACCTGGTTTCTTTGCTGTGGGCATTATGTCCTGCAAGGAAAGAGATGACAATTAGTCTTTGTTTAGCTGGCCTGACTACGAGATACCAGGAAACCATTTAGCCTAGATCGTTTAGATTTGGTAGTGACTTAACGGATACACTTATTAGCTAGAAGGGACTCAGTTCATTAAACAATAAAGGGTACGACCTTACCTCATCTTCGGGATTTGCCATCGATCCAGCTGTAGTGCCTGGCGGTTGATCCGGCAACAGCAGCTCAGCAGCTGAGTTTTGATGTGGCTGATCTGCCACATTGGCGGTATAATGACAGCAGGGTTGTACCAATGCGTGGAGCAGCTCTTTGAGCACGGCAATGGATGCTTGCACATTTGGATCATCGGTAATGTCATCTTTGGGCGTGGTTTCTTTCTGTGTCGCTGATGTTCCGGCTCCTGAGCCAGTGGCCGTTGTCGTTGCATTTGGCTGGCCAAACTTTGATTTGACCATGACGCGGCCATCATCTATTAAATTACTGTTGCTGTTCGCATTGATCATATACTCGCCCCTGAGCATCTCCTTGGCAGCAGCCACGAAGATTTTGGGATCACGCGACACCGCCGTCGAGACCTGGGTCAGCACATAGATTAGGTCGCGATGACCGACTGGCACGATGCCAGCGGCACGCATGCCCAGCACACGCTCCATGGCCTCCTGCAGTACTGGTGGCGCCTCCAAGACATGGCGCAATATGATTATTGCATAGGTGGGAAAGCCCATGAAGCTGCATGACTGCTGCAAGTTAAGCAGCATGCGCACACCGCCACAGCGTATGAACACCTGAGCGTTATCAAAGTTGCGGGTCAGGCGTGCGCATAGACGCAGCAACGACAGCTTTGTCTCGTGGTGCAGCAGCTGAGTGGGCTGCAGCAGTGCCACAATGCTGCTAATAATGCGGCCGCAGTCGAATTTGCTGAGACCCACGTTCTCTTCGTTCAACACAATCTTTTGTGTGCGTTTGGGAATGCTCGTCGATGAGCTGGAATGGCCGGTATTGGTGGTGGTGTGGCTACTGTTGCTGCTGCTGCTGCTGCTATTGCTGGCAGCGGCAGCTGCTGCAGCTTTTGCCTTTGCTGCTGCAGCAGCGCTCTTCTGGCGCGACTTGCTGCGCGTTGTCATTGCTGCTGGTGGCGAGTGGTTTCCACTCAAATCATCATTGGATGCGGATGCGGGTGCGGATGCACCAGGCGGCGCCTCCTCGTCACCATCGTGCTGTTGCTCTGATGCCGCTGCTGAGGTTGATTTTGGCGGTGGAGCAGCTGGTGTCACTGGCTCATTGAAGTTGATCAGCTGGCGTAGTGGCACGAGCTCGTCGGTTTGAATGGTACCATTGCCGTCGGGCGATGTGCGCACCACACGATTCAATATGTTGTCAATCTTATGGGGTGCAATCGGGTTCTGCAATTGGCTGATTGCCTCGCAGATCTTCAATGCCGGGTAGACGGGGCGATGGCTGCCGGAGGCATCGCTCACCTGGGTCATGCAGTTGAAGCTAACGGTGCAGCGTTGCCGGCCAATATTGATGTGCAGCCAGCGTTCGCCAGCGGCATAGGCGCTGCGAATTAGCTCATTGTTGGCCTCCGAATAGGCATTCCACTTGCCTGTGGAGGCGTCATACCAGCGCCACATATCACTGCTCACAGCGCGCATGTTTGACTTGCGCTGCAGTATGTGGCTGATGCTATCGATAGCATCAATGAGATCGACCAGGTTCTGCACCCAACGCGGCACCGTGGCACGCGTCTGTCCGTCCACTAGCTGCGACTGCTCCAGCATCCATTGGCTCATGCAGTCGAGCAGCTTCACTAGGGATACCATCGCATCCTGTGCCGTGATGGCCTCCACCAATGGACGATGCATATCACTGTAGTTCTCCTCCAACAATAGCGTGGATGTCTTTAGGCGCACAAACAGACGTGTCGCCGTCATTCCAGTCAAACACTCCTCCAAGCGACCGACCTTCGGTGCCGGTTTATGGCAAGCTGTTGATCCCGCTCCAGCTCCAGCTCCAGCTGCAGCAGCAGCTGCGGCTGCGGCTGTTGTCGGCTCGAAGAGCTGCAGTGTGAAGTCCACCCACTGTATGATGTTGCGCACGAAGTTGGTGACAAACACCTGACGATTCAGTTGGTTGAGGCGTCTATAAAGCACGGCTATTAGATCAGCGGCACTGTTTACTGTGTCCGGTATGGCCTCCATGAACTCAAAGGCACGCGACACGGCCTCGTCACAGAAGCGATCAAATATGTATGGCGGCATCAATTTCAATTGCCTGTAGTCGTAGCCAGTGGAGCTTGGAGGCGGCTTGACCGCCGACTGAGATGATGTAGTTCCGAATGTGGTGGCAGCGCCATCAGTGGTGGTGGTGCCGCCGCCATCAGTGGTCGAACTGGATGTGGACGCATTCGCGCCGCCGCTGCCTGGCAGCTCCATATCAATGTCCATGTCACCGGCAACAGCTGCATTCGATGCCGAGCTGCCCTGCGACAGGCTTTGGGTTGATCCAGTGCCGGTGGTGGTCCCAGTACCAGTACCAGTACCAGTACCAGTGCCAGTGCCAGTTCCGGTGGCAGTTCCCGTGTTGGTGCCGGCTCCTGTTTGTCCTTGTCCCGAATGTGAGAGGGCGCTTGCCTCCGGATTGTTCAGCAGATAGTCGGTGGCCTCCTCCAGCGAGGCGTTGCTGCGCAGAGCTTCGATAATGTGATAATGACGAAAGCCCATGTCTGTCAGTGTCTTAATGTGATCAGCATTGAGGCCGTCGTCCGTGCTGCGTATATAGAGATTCTCGAATTTGATCTCCTTCATGCGCGTGTGGTAACGATCGAGCAGCATCTGGTGTGACTTAATCAAGTGCTTTAGTATCAAGAGAATCGTCTCGAACATACTGGTGCCATAGTTTTGTATGGGACGACGGCACCAGATGCGGCGCAGCGCCTGCATGGCCAGCTGATGGATGTGAATCAGATAGAATATCGGCTCGAATGGCACGCTGTCGGGCATGTAGTTGAGCCGTGGACTCATCGTGTATGGTGAGTCGAGCATGGCGCGAGGATTCACCATCTTCTCGAGCAACTGCAGCCAGGCATCGAGGAACTCTCCAGTGCCCTCGGGACAGTCGCGTTTATCATCCTCATGCGGTTGCATTAGATCATCCATTGGAGCCCACTGATCGAAGACGAACTTCTGTGAGACATTGTCAAGCGACAAGGCCCAGTAGAACATCTCGAAAAACGCCTTCAAGCCATTCTCAGCGCAGAACTGTGAGATCATCAAGTGGAAGGCGCTTCGCTTATCGTCAAACAGCATCGGGCCCGTGAATCCAACCGAGCAAATGAGAAACGTTAGCTTCAACTTGGGCACCGGCTTGGGCAGTATGCTTTCATGGCTGAATCCATTCACCAATATGGAGCTGAGAATACGAGCGATTTCGCGCGCCTCCGGCGTAGGAACTTTGTTAATGTTGCTAATGAGGTCATTGATTCGACGTTGACGCGCCTGCGGTGAGCCCACCGATAGCTTAACCAGAGTGCCCAGCAGCTCAGCCAGAGCACGACCCAGACGCGAACTGGCCGCCAGCAGAGATTTGATATAGCGGAATTGCTCTTCGGGCGTATATTTGGTACGGAATTCGGCAGCGCGTTCTAATTTGCGTGACAATTCGGCTTCAGTCATGGGATCTGCTGTGCCGGCAGCTGCGGACATCTGTGCAGCGATTTCATCCCAGATAAGATCCGGATGCTGGGTGGGCTCATCCGAGCATAGATTCAACAATATTGTGCTCTCCCATACCAGCGATATGTACAGCTGGACAAGTTGCTGCAGCAGCTGCACGCCCGTCTCACGATTAGCGCCCCAACGCTTGAGCAGCACAGTGCGCATCTCAGTGGACGCGTTGCGGCAGAGATGCACCAGCATCACCACATAGCCATGCACAAAGCTCATGTTGTGCAATATGGGTGTATATTCGGCATTGGCGAACCCATCTTCCAAGCGCTGGCAGCAAACGAGCTCCGCCAGCAGCACACTCCCGCCGGGAAAGGTGAAGTGCTTGATCAAAGGCTTCAATTGAGCGACAATGTCGGCCAATTGCTTTAGTGCGACGTCCAATACTTTTGTCTCCTGCGCCTGGCTCAAGATCGCCTTGCAGACGTTGGCCACAGCCTGGGATGTGGTTGATACTGGTGAATCGACTGGCAAGTTGGGCAGCGATAGCAGCTGCAATATCGGTGTTAGACCATCCTTTTGGACAAATTCACGGCAATGATCGCCATTGGGGCTGTTGCTGAAGATGGCCTCAATAAACTTCATTACATTCAGTATATAATCAATGAGCGGTATGGCCTCGCGTTCAGGCTGTTGCGGTGGTTGCTGCTGCGGTGCCGGCTGCTGTTGTTGCTGTTGCGGCTGTTGTTGTGGCTGCTGAGGTTGCAGATGTGGTTGCAGTTGACGATTGGCTGCAACAGGCTGTTGCTGTGTGCTGGCACGTGTTTGCTGCTGTTGCTGTTGTTGATGTTGCTGCTGCTGTTGTTGCTGGGATGCAGAGCTCATTTCCTCGTCATCATCATCATCGTCTCCGCTGCTGTCGTTGTTATCGGCAGCACTCTGGAGTGCTGGCCCAGCTGCCACCATGACCATGGCCGATGGCGAGGGCGTTGATGGTGCCACTGCATGTGCGGCGCTTGTGCCACTGTTCTCCTTGTTGGCGCGCCAGCAGATGAAGCTGGGATCGGAGCCAAGGCGCACCAGTTCGTTGAGCAAACGAACAATCGCCTCGGTGGCATCGGCACGCAAGTATGGATGATGCTTGATCAGATCGTCCATGGCATTGCCCAAATTGGTGGCTGTATCACCTAATGGATCCGAGCTGCGCCGTCGTCGCATAGCCACCAAATAGTCCGGTGAGAGTAGCACCCGCAACACCTTGTCGAATGGATCGTACGACAGAAACTCGAAGAGTCCACGTTCATTCAGGCACAACGCCGAGAAGACATTTGGCAGAGAGCCAAGCACTTCACGCGTTGCCGGCACATCCTTCTGTAATAGCGCCTTCAGCATCACACTAGTTATGCCCAAGTCCTGCAGCGAGGACAACAACGACGGTTCATTGAATACATAAACAGTGACCACATCGGTGGCCAGCAAAAACAATGATGGTCCATAATACTCGGCATTGGCGATAATGTGACGCAGCGATTGAGTCAGGCTAGTTTCCATAATGTTCCGCATATTGCTGAAATGTGCATGATCCTGGATGCTCTTCTTTAAGAAGTTCAGCATCGACTTCAACAACGCTGCCCGCTGGGTCACACACGATGGTTTCTTTGGCTGCAAACTGCTGCGCAGCTGTGACGAAAGCTCTGCCTTACGCTCGGCAAGTGGACGAGCATAGTAGCTGTTGGCTGGATACTGCACCGGTCTTTCGCGAGCTGCATCGCTGCTGCTACTGGCCGCTGCGGCCAGGCTGCTCAGTGCATGTATGCCCGAGCCGCGGGGTCCAATGTCCAGCCAATTGGCTTGAGGCCCAGGGCCAGCTGATCGCGGATGATCACCGCCACTGTGCTCCATATAGACGCGATAGGCGCGCTGGGCATTGTCGCTGGCACTGCCGCTTCCGTCGCTACTCGAATTATCGCGACGCGGCGATGCGCTGCCACTGGCCACCGATGCATTCTCTGTGGCTGCATCTAAAATTGTTAAATTGTTAACACATTGAGGCCAAATAATAGTAATTTTTTCAATAGCTTACCATCATCATCGGCCTGCTCGAGAGAGCCGTCTAGTTTATCATTGAGGCTGTGCTCATCGCGCAGCGTTGACTCCTTCAGTGTAATGCCGATTTCGGCTAGTGCACGGCAACAGCTTTTGATCTCCTTCTCGAGACGATCAATGAAGACATTGAGGCCGTTGTTCTGATGGAAACGTGCAATATCTATGTTGGTAATTAGATCAATGACGCGTACGGCGCGAGTCACAAATGTGATGTGCTCCAAGTCAACACCTGGCCAGCTGATGACACGTAGCAATGACTGCATCATACCGCTCTTGACAAGTGCCGAGCCGCCCAGCTCATAGCTGGCCAGATGGTACAGCAACGAGAAGAGTGAGGTGGCTAAAATTAATGGATAACGATCCGTCAAGCCATGTGTGGTCAAATTATCAATGCAATCGCGCACTAGTAGGGGCAATGTACCGCCCTGTCTCTCAGCACCCGTATAATGAACTATTTTCATCAAACGGGAACCAGCTCTGAAAAATAGAAAGCAAAACACGAAATAAAGGTTAAGAAATCATCGCAAATTATCTCAGAGTATGGAAATACAATTCAGATTTTGGGTCAAAGGGTATTTTGATACTCGATCACTTACCTAGGCACGCTGGGATTGCGATCAAAGTGTAGCATTGATGTTAGCGTGCGTAGCACAGCGGCGCGTATCTCCACCAAATGCACATCTTCTTTGTCAATCAGTTCGCATAGCTCCTCCCCGAAGCCAGGATAGAGCACTTTGTCCGTGTTATCCTGCAGCGCATTTGAATATATCAATATTGATACAGCTTGCAGGCGCGCTTGAACGAATTGCAAACGCAACTTGTAATTGTTGAAGCCAGAAATGAGGCGTACACGATGAGCAATGCGCATCTGTGAATGGGAAAATGAATCAAACGTAAATTACAAATAATGATCAATTAACATTACAATCACAACACACCTTAATGGCCTCACTGGGCTTTGAGATCTGTCCGGCAATTGTTTTGATAACTTCTGGTGCTGACGCTGTTTGGCAGAGATCCATCATGTCTGGTATTTCGAGCTGTGCGGCATGGCCATGCTCATCGACATAGTCAATGCACAACTGATAAAGGAACTCTAGCTTTGGCTCGCCAATGCAGCAGTCCTTTAGTGATAGTCCGTAGTTTGGATCGCCCCAACGCTACAAGTGTCCATAACAAAAATTCAATTAAATTCAGCCAATAATTTAATTATTAAATAATGTTTACCTCTGCGATATTGAAAAGTTTGACAATGAGCAATTCCTTCTTTTCAAAAGGCAAGCGTGGAATGAAATTGCTTCGCTTGGAGAACATGTACAGCAAGTTGAGCACGGCCAACACAATATCCATGTTCTGCGAGGACAGGAGCTGCGTCAAGTGTTCAATTGAATTGTACAAATGACGGGAGAATGAGTGTTCGATGAGCAATGTTGTAAAATTGAGTACGTGCAGCAGCAAAGTTACATCCTGCGAAAAAAAAAGTCAATTATTGATGGCCATAAAAATACGCATGTGTATATAGAGCTTCATATACGTACGTAATTTTCAATACATATTTTTGTACAATCTTCTTAAAGACTTACCGATTCGACGAATGTTGTATCGCACTGCAACACAAACTCATTGCCATTGACATGGCGAGCCGCCTCATCGAGTATTTTGTCGAAGCGATCCAATATTTCAATCCAATGATATAATTCACATTTTCCATATATCCAAACATGCACTGTATCCAAAAATTCTAGCAATTCAGGACGAGTGCGTCGTTTGGTTAGTTCATCAATCAATTCGCGACATTCTGAAGTCAGCTCTGAAGAGCCTTTCTTCAGTTTAACGGTATCAACCTTCATGGCTGACGCCTGCTGCTGCGTTAGCTGCCGACGCCGCCGTGCGAAAGTTGTTGGTTCAATCAAGTTGCTGCGTTTTTTGTCTTCTCAATCTTATTAATTAATTCGTAACTATAATCTCAAAATTCACTAATTCGTTTCTCTTTTAATTGCTTTGCATCAAGTTGTTCCAATTTTATACGTCAGAGTCTTCAATAAACTGCAAAAAGTCAAAAAGTTATTAGTAGAGCAATTGTCAAATGCCACTTTTCACAAAATCGCAAATTTGACAACCGTAATAGTAATATGAAGAAGAATAAAAAAAAGTAAAAAAAAATGCCAAAACTAAGAACAGAAAAAAAAATCATAAAGCCGTGCAGTTCTTATGAATTCACTTCAGGCACGCACTGTAAACACTGAATCAAAGTGCGATTTATACAGACACTAAAAAATAAAAAATAAAAGCACCAGTCGTTCGCCTAAATGAATGCGAAACTAACTGCGCTTTCGTCGTTTTCAGTTGTCAGCTGTGTTCGACGACGCGAAAACGGCAATGACGACGTCGCCGATGGATGATTCGTCTTGAATTCGCTTGCTGCTTACTTGCAACAATAATCCACAAACACCTTGCAATTGAAAGCGAATTTCAACAAACGTAAGAAAATATAAATAAATAACTGAATAAATAATCTGTTTGCAAGCTCAAAAAGTATAGGTGTGCTACCTTTTCTTTGAAATGATACTAAATGCATTTACTTTATATTGAATTTCTAATGTGTATTAATTGCTTTTACAACCTGCCGATGCACAATGAAAATGTTATCGATAAACGTCAGCTGTTCAATATACAAACTGACATCAATCAAAAGCAACAAAAATCTGGCCCCACTTGCATGTGTGTAAGTACGCGCGTTTGAGTGTGTATGTCCGTGAGACCAATTTTGCGTTTTCTCTTAGAACTCTTTGATACTCTCAAATGATGTTCTATGTAGTTATGAGATCAATAAATAGCGGCTTGCTCCCTATTAGGATGCCAAGCATAATTTTTTTTTTTTTGCCTATCTTGCACTAATTTGATAAATTGTGGGAATGTCCCTAGTAGTATCCGTAATACTTGGAAGCAGATAGACGCTCAACAATAAGGAGAACGAAAGTATTGCAGCAGGCGTTACTATGTAAACCGCAACTTGTTTATGATTTCTATTAATTTACGCTGCCGATTGTACTGCAGCGAGTCTTAGGTGTCGTCGTCGCTGTCTGTTGTTGTAGACGTCGCCGCGGTCGCTGCCGCAGCAGCTGCAACCACAACAGAAAGCGAATTCGCCGAAAAAGAGCAGCAACAAATGTATGCGTATTTGGATGTGTGTTTGTGTTTGAATATATGCACATATACAAATATGTATATTATACATATATAATATATATGCATATACATTTTTATGTTAGTGTGTGTGTTACAATGCCTGTCTTCACAGCCAATGGCACATCAAGAAAGCTATGGGCAACAATATTTGGTTGTTGCATTTTAAGCAATGGCAACAAATGATTTTTGGTCGGACATATCAACACATAAAACTGAATGCACTGTATGTCTGCTGCACGTATATTCATACATGTATATATTTATGTGTATGTACATATATATACATATGAAAGTGCATATACAAATACATAATGAACAGTATTTTGCAATAGCAGTCAACGCAGAGTAAGTATTTTACCTGCTCAATTCTTAATTTTTTTATACATTCAATGGTCCTTTGCGAATTTTTTCCCCGAAACTAATCACACACACACTCGTACGCACGACGGCAAATTTTGTAGCACGAAGTGAAAAAAGAAACGAAAATCCAAAATTGCCGAAGAAATACCAAAATAATCGTTTAGTCGCAAAAAAAAAAAAGTGTAACAAAATGGAAAAAGAAAAAAAAAAGATATTGCCACAGGCCACACAATGCAGCTAGCATGTGTGTAGATAACTGCATTTAAGTAAAAAACGAATGGTCGATACTTACATTTACATTAAACCGCAGCATATTGCTGCTATTATTGTTATCTTATATTCGATCTAAAAACGTTCTTATTTGGTTTGACAATTGTAATTTCAGTTTGTTAAATTCTCTCAGCACGCACTTACACACTTATACTTTAGAAACAACACTATCGTCGTCTAGGGCAGCTTGTGAACAATTATGGTTCAGTTGCTGGAATTACTATAATGCGAACGAGTTCTGTTCGCTCACAAAGCGCAGTTGTTCTTTTGAATGTTAATGTGAAATTGTTAGTGTTTGGCAAAATTGAGTAAGTGGTTTTTATAGATTTCGTGCTTACCCATGGAAATATTCTTTGAAAAAAAAAAGAAAAATAAAAAAAAAATATATACAAGTGCTAGTTTCTGGATTAATGCGCAATTTCAACTTTCGTTACATGTCATGAATGGCATAGAGCAGAATGGTGAATTTGAGTCGGCACCTAAAGTTTAAATAAATACATATAGTTATTACAATTTTGATTGTGTAAAAATAAAATAAATTGACATATAATTAGTAGAAAAAAAAAAACTTACATTTTTATATAATTATTTGAATGTGGCCCACTTGGTTCCGTTCTTTTCAGTTCGCTCATTCAATCTTAAAAAGACTAGACTATGCAACACTGTGTTTGAACGATCTGAGGGCTGCATAATACGGTAGAAATGCTTAAATACTTATCGATAACATGATTGCTACAATGAGCGCAAATTTGTTTCAGCCGCAATTGTTTTTGATTTTAAAGGCAAATCCTGGCCTACTTTTTTAATAATTATTTTTAAATAATTATTTAAGCGAGCGAATGTATACTTTTAAATTCTAACCAGTAATGTTTCAAAAGTGCGTTCAAAAATACTTACAAATTGAAAATAAATAAGAAATAAATATAATTTTCTATCTGCTTTATAGTTTATATAATTAAAATATATTTGGCTTGAATTTCTTATTAACATATAGGAAACTAAATATAAACTAAAATACTAATATATGTATAATACATAAATAACAATCTTAAATACAATTACATTAAATATTTATATATGCAAATGCGTCGTCCCCACTGCTTCGCTACTTTGTCCAGTCTCTGCCTCAAAGAGAACTTGCTGTATGCGTAACTTGGCCACAGACCGAGCAAATGGATCGACTATCGATCTCAATTGTGAGGCAATACTTTGGCCAAAGGCGAAGAGATCATCATCGGCGCAAGCAAAGTTCAAGTTTGGATTTCCAATTGTTGTCAATTCCAAGTGCTGTGATGACGATGGCGATGGAAAGGGCGTTGCTAGTCTCTGCGACTGTTGTTGATTGCTTTGCCCATAGTTCATATACTTTAATTTACGAGGCAACATTTGCTGCTGCTGCTGTTGTTGCTGTAGATGCGAATGCTGATGTTGTTGCTGTTGCTGCTGCTGCGGCTGTTGCTGCTGCTCCATAAGACACAGCTGCGGGTCATCGATGATGAGCTCACTTTTGTTGGGCGGCGTACGAGTGGAGGAACAGATGCTCTGCAGGTCGTCCGTGTGACTGCTTGCATTTGGTATGATATGGCTATTAGTGTCTGCAGCTGCTTTACCGTGATCATCCACATCTGTATGATATACATCATCCATATGACCATCTGATTCCTGCTCATTCTCATGATGATCTTCCGGCTGCTGTTGCTGCTGCTGATGAAGATCTTCAATAAGTTGGGTGGCGTCATCGAGTAACATTTTCTGTGGTGTTTCCTTTTTGATGGTAACATGTGCATCTTTGCTCTTAATCTGACAAGGAAAATAGTGAAAATATGTCAACATCATGTATATTTAGTTCTTACAGGACAACTTACGCGTTTACAATGGGATAGCGAAACGGCGCGCAGAAATGCATCTGCGCGCTTGAACCAAAATAGTTTTGGTTCGTAGCATCGGCCCATCTCCTTTTCTCGCATTAAAATGCGTAATTCTTTTGTGTAAACGGTGCGTACGCTTTTTATTTTCAATTTAATATCGAGCACTGTCAATTGCGGTATTTTCAATGTTCTAATTATCGCTTCGTATGCCTCTTCGCGGGCCATACGATTCTTGTAGGTGTCCAATAGTGAATTGTAGAGACATGGCTGACGTCTGTATGCATCGAGAAATTCAGTTATTGGAATTTTTGTTTCACCTACTTTAGCCATAGTCTTCTTTGTTTGTTTGCTTAATAATAATGATAGTTGAACTTTGTGTATATGATTTTGTTGTTTACACTTCCCTAGGGGTGGCCACGGCATCAGCTGAGCGTTGCGATTGTTTATCTTTTATTTACATACAACTATCGTTAATCTATCGACGTTTTAAATGTATTTTCCTGAAGCCGCCAGATGTCGCTAATAGGGGATTGTGATACAATAATTGTATCCTCTCTATTAGAGGTAGGCATGGGACAAAATTTCGCGCCCAGTCTGAACCAGCCACAGAATAGGCCAAAGAGCAAAGCTATATCTCTTTTTTTTTTTTTTTTTTTTACCTCATTTCTGGTTTAAATAATATTACATGTCTTTATACTTGAAAAGTAGCCTGTCAGTGAGTCCTATGCGTCTTATGCGATGAAAAGTTAATGATAATAAAAGTTAATTAATAATAATAATTTGTTTTATAATTGCTGGTGAAAATTAAAACAACAAACAAATTATGCCCATTTTTTTTTTTCATTATTTTTTTTTCTTTGTAAATGGTGATGACCATTGTAATAGAGATAGTTGAGAGTAAAAATTTTTCGATTATGTATACGAAGTTAATATTTAAATATCAAAAAGAAAAATGCGTTGTCATATTTTCAAATTTGTTCGGTTAAAACGGTTTGAGCGGACCGAAATTCAATTTCCCAGTCCATATGGGTATGCCGGTTAGCCGCGGGTATCCGATAAAAGCCCAGCCAGCTACCACCTCTAGTCGCTATTGCCAACGATTTATCGATAGAAATGCACTTGTTCATAGCAATGCACATTGTATATATTATCTTATTGTAAATATGCTGCGATATGACGTAACAGGTGCACCAACACATGTAACAAGCATGTATGAACTAGGGAGAAAGAAAGTTGATTTCTTTAGCAGTCGCACGTGCACACTAAACGCTCATCTCTAATGTGCTATGTTGTTGTTGAATACCACTCTGAATTAGCCGGTTAGACAACTAAAAATAGTTTTTTATGCTGCCCAAACCAAAGAAATACATTAACTGTCTGCGGGAATACTTCGGCCTGACTACCTTCAAGCCGCTCCAATGGCAGATAATACATGCCTTGATAGTCCAGCCTCGTGGCGGGGATGTGTGCGCAGTTATAGCCACCGGCTATGGAAAATCTTTGAGCTATCAATTTCCGGCATTTTACTTGAATAAAGTGGTTGTGGTTATATCGCCATTGATCGCACTGATGGAGGATCAGGTAAACGCACTGAACGAGAGATCTAAGTCTGGGCCATGTGCCTGCCTACTAGGCACTGCGCAGGAAGATCGAGCTATCAAGGAGCGCATCCTGGCGCTTCAGTTCAAGCTGGTCTACGCCACGCCGGAGTACATCACCCGTGGCAACGGCCTCAAGATGCTGCGTGATCTGGGCCACAATCTGGCGTTGATTGCTATCGATGAGGCGCATTGCATCTCCAAGTGGGGGCACGAGTTTCGCCCCGCCTACCGGCAGCTCAGCCAGTTGCGCTCGGCTGTGCCCAAGGTGCGACTCCTAGCGTTAACTGGCACGGCTACGCGACGCGTGCGCCTGGACATATGCGAACAGCTGCAGATGCGCAAACCTCTGGTGCTATGCAGCAACCTGGATCGACCCAATCTGGAGCTAACGGTTCGCATGCGCAGCTCGAACCTGTGGTCCGATCTGCAGCAATATCTGAACTGGGCTGCCGAGGCGGCGGGCGCCGTTATCATCTACAGCAACACGATACGCGAAACGGAGCACATGGCCCAGGAGTTGACCAGCCGGGGCAAACGCTGCCACAGCTACCACAGCAAGCTGCCGCTCGAGGTGAAGCGTCGCAATCAGCAGGATTTCGCCAGCGATGTGGTGCACATTATGGCAGCGACCACAGCCTTCGGCATGGGCATTGACAAGCCGAATGTGCGCCTTGTCGTCCACTATGGAGCGCCCAGCGACATGGAGCGCTACTACCAGGAGATAGGACGCGCCGGTCGCGATGGCCTGCCAGCCAAGTGCGTGCTCTTCTACAGCGAGGCGGATGCGACGATCCACCGGCGACTGCAGCACAGCCAGCCGGTAACGGCGCAGCGTAGCGAGGAGTTAAAGCAGCTGGCCCAAGCCATGCTGGAGTATACTCAAATCAGTCAATGCCGTCGACGATATATACTCAACTACTTTGATGACCGAGCGACGTTGGCCTCGCTGCAGCAACGCTCCAATTGCTGTGACAACTGCCGTAAGGCCAGGCAGGCCAAGCCAGCAGTCGAAGTGGATGTCGCACCGCTGGACGTGAGCAGCGAGTCCCGCTTGCTGCTGGGCATGCTGCGAGACCTGAATGGCCGTCTGGGCCTAGGCAAGCTCATCCTGGCGCTGCGCGGCTCACAGAGCAAGAGCATCATCAGAGAGTGCCGCAGCCATGAGCATTTTGGGAAGGGGGCACATCGTTCCCGTGCGTGGTTCAAGGCACTGGCCGAACATTTAAAATCCCTAGGCTACATCAAGGATGAGTATCAGCAGAGCACGAAGAACGCCTTTGGCTACCTAATGCCCCAGGTGACGCTGCCGGGCTGCTGCTGGCTGGACAAGGAGCAAGCGAAAGCTCAGCCAATTATCGTCCAGCCCGACTCGCATTTGGCTAAACTACGTCAAACATGTCGCGTGGGCAAAGTGTCCAAGGATGATCTCGACTGGGGTTCTGATATCGATCCAAATGAAGTTGACGAGGCAGTGAAGCGTGGCGAAAAAGATTCAGTCTGGGGACCCGATCTGGATATCGACTTTCAGCAAATCGACGAAGCTGTTGCCAAGTCAAAGGAGACTCCTGCTACTGATCAGTTGGCGCTAGAATCCTTGCTTGCCGATTGCCAGAAGATCCTGCACGAGGAAAAGGAGGAAGCGGTGCGCACGCTGAAGGCGCGCAAGCGCGTCTGGCAATATCTCGAGGGCAGCTACCAAAGGCGACCCCTCATACCAAAGTACAAAAAGAAGTCTACTTAAAGAATGAATATGAATATATATGCATATATCTATGTATATACATATACCTGTTCCTAAACTCTCATGTAATATTTAACTAGTTTGAATTTGTTATTTACATAATTTTGCTTAGCTCATTTCCGTTTCAGCTGTACTTACAATTTACAAATGTTTTCTTTTTATAATTGAAATTTACAAATATATACATATATATACAATATTGTTTTGTGTTATGTTTTTATTACAATTTATTAAAGTTTGAGGTTATGGCGCAGACTTTTATAGGTTATGTATATTGTAAATGCATCAGCCAACACTAGATTTAAGTTAAATATAGTACAAGTGCAGCAGAAGAAGTGCAAAAAGTAACAAATAAGGTTAGGTTAGCTTATGGATCTAGCAGCGCATGGCGTGTAGTATACGTAGAAAATGGGACAGAGAGGTTTTGAAAACTTCAGTTAGCAAATCCTATGATTGCGCTGCATCGGCTGACAGATTATTGCCATCGGCAGTCGCTGGGCGACTCTCGCAGCTGTCCTCGCCGCTGCTGGTCGTGGAGGCGCCCTCCTCGGGCGAGACTTTGGCCGCCTCGTCCACCTCCTGCTGATTGTCCTGGGCACTGGCGCTGGCCTGTTCCGACTCCTCGGCATCAGCGCCCTTTTTGTTCTACATGAATGGATAGCAAAACGTATTATATATAGCTATATATGTATAGGTATAGTTGAGCACCTTCTTGCGCTTCGTGGGCTTCTCGGCTTTGACCGCATGCAGCTCGGCCTCCTCTTGCAGTGCGGACTTGTAGCTGGGCGGAAAGAATTTGGCCGCCTCCTTGTGGCCCACCACGGAATTGGGGCTGACGTAGCTGGGTCCATACTCCATGAGCAGCGGAATCGTTGGACCCGGCACCTTGTTCACTTTCAACACAATTTTATCGGTGCTGGAAGAATATCGGAGAAGAGAAGGAAAATCTTGTTATATTCATATGGATTACATGAGGTAATGCTTCCACCTACGGCACATAGGGTTTGGTGTTGTACTTCTCCACGGAGTTGGCTATGAAAACGGCAGTTTGTGGATTGTCGCTGGAGAAGAAGCCATAGAGCGGCACATCCTCCTTGCAGGCTTCCACCAGATTGATCAAATCCTTCTTCTTGTACGCATCAAAGGTCATGATAATGTGTGGTGCTTCCGGCACTGGATCGGGCGGTAAAAATGTTGCGGTCTGTGCCCGGAAATACGTATAGATGAGTGCAGCGTGTGTTCTCTGATCACTTGGCACCCATATCGGTGGGATTTTAATGGTCTTGAACTGTATAGCATCATCTGGATCCTGCTCCTCCTCCTCTTTATCTTCCGGGCTCGTTTCAACTTTGACCTGTACCGTTATTTCAAGGTCTGCTATCAGGGGGGGTAGAACGGTCTCCTCCTCGTTGAATTCGTCCGGTGGCTTGATGATGTTCTTGGTCAGCTCGTTGGCATATTGCTGCAGTATACTGGGTGGAGTGCCAAGCGTTTCATCCACCTTCCAGAAGCACATCAGCAACTCCTTATCATACAGGTGTTGGATAACTTCCGGGGGCAATGGATTCTCGGCCGCAAAGTTGACAGTGTTGAAATCACTTTGGGTGATTGTAAAGACTTTGCGATCTTTACATTGGATTTTCAGTAGATCCGCCGGTTCGGAGAGCTTCTTGAACATATCTCGATTCACTTGTGGACCAAATACCGTTATGCCAATATCTGGCAAATTCTCCATAATCGTATCGGTTACATATCGCAAATACTCGATGCGCTTCCTTCGGCTCTCCTCCTCCTCGATTTTGGCCGCTTGCTCGAGTGCCTGGTTCCGAATGCGCAGCTGTTCAAGCTCGATCGGCTGCAGCTCGGTTATTTCGTAGGTCTGATGGGGCTCTCGTGCGATGGTCGCTTCCAGCTCACGTGTGATCAAGGCCACCAGCTTAGGCACATCGGTGCCGAACATTATGTTAATTGCCTTGCCATTCTAATTGGAGGTATGAATGAGCAGAAGTATAAATAAGTCGTTAGGGTGCCCCAGTCGGTAGTACCCGACCAGTATTTGGAGCTCAATTCAATTCTAGATTTCACACGCTCACACACAGAGGCGGCTACCCAGACAGACAGAAGGTTGGACTAGATGGTTTCAGCTTCTCCCCCCCAGCTTATCGCGCATGATATTAATTTAAGGAGTATAAAAGACGTTTCGACTGTCGTACTTACGGCAACAAACATCCAGGTGGGTTCGCTTTTCTTGTTGAACCGCTCCAGATACGAAATCGATCCCGCTTTGCACTGTTTTCATTTGGAGATTAAGAAAATTTACTATCGTACATAACCTCACTTCTCAACATAACCTCGCATATTGCACTTACAATCGCCAGCTGCAAATTATCACCGCCCAGCTCCAGTTTGATCTTACGCAGACTTCCTACCATGCCCAAACATGGACCACACCACTCCGAATATATGTCAAGCACTATGAATGGAGATGACTTGAATTAATATTCCGTTTTGTTAAGTTCTTCTCAAATAACTTCCATTACCCAGCAATCCGGGTCGCTGCAAAAACTTTTCGAACTCCTCATCGCTGCTGATGTCCGCCTGGAGCTGCTGAACTCCGCCCTTCTTTGCCATTTCTTGCAAAATGATTCGCATAATTGGCTGGAACGTGCACTTTTCCATAGCTCTCTAGCTACATAGTCCATACTAGCACATAATTTATCGATTAAACTTTACTCCAGGAGCCAGTATTCACCATTGCGGGCGGGACGTAACCAAGTTGGGAGTAAACAAGCTTTACGAAAACGAGAGGGTTTCGTGACAAGAACCGAAAGATCTAAACTGCCTTTTGAGTGTATGAGAACCCTTTACAAGAACGCACACGAGAAGCTCATTATAGATATATATATATAAAGATATATGTATGTATTTACACGGTATATGTCAGTGAACTCTTAAGCAGCTTATGATAGACAAATATAGAAGCGTATGCCTTCTATATATATGGTTTACGATATCCCCTTATAGAGTGAAAATAAGAAAAGAAACTTTTGTTGTTTGCAGGGATATGTCAACCAAAATACTTTTTATGAATATAAAAAAGTATATATTAGATATATACATATATATTCTTATCATAAATCGACTGCATATAGAGCCTAAGCTTGAGTTTTGAGACAAGGAAAGTGTTATTTTTTGCAGGGTATATATATACCAAAATATTACATCTAAAAGAAACCTTAAGCTTCCTCTTGAAAAAGAGAAAGAAGACTCTTATTTTACAGGGTATATGCACACGGAAATGCTTATTATGAAAGACAAATATTTTTATTTTAATATTTTCTATATATAGTCAAAGCCGCAATCTACAGGGTATACATCCCGTTAATCATATTAAAAATGTGGAGAGAAGCTAGAATCATATACATATCTTCTCTCTATCACCTAAGCCGCCGCCAATAAAACTATAAGGAGAACTCAAATGGTCTCTTCATACTTTTTACAGGGTATATGTTTCGTGCAGACATTAAATTATTATTATATAAGCATATATACTATATACATATTCAGTTATTTTTCCTGATTTGATGTTGCCGCATAAAATCAATAAAAACCTGTTTTATGGGGTTGTTGTCCTCTCGTTCGTTTAGCCTAAGCCCAAACCCAAAGGCAAAGGAAAGATAATTTGAATTTGTTTTTGTTTTCTTTTTTTCTTAGAATCCATTCATGTTTTCATTAATTTTATATAGATCTTTAAATTCAATATCCAGTGCAAAAAACGCATAATACGTAGACGTAATACAAACATACAGACCACATACAACATATATACAGATATATATGCCTATATATGCTCATATAGATACATGTTGTCCAAGTATATATACATATATATTTACATATGCAGCCATATACATATATGTATATACATGTATATATCTAAAATACCAGTTAATCGTTATACAGCTTAAAATAATGCATAAATGGAAATACATATATATGCGGATAGATGCATCGGTCTCTGCTTCAATTGTGGGCCTAAATGTGAAGGAATTGAAACTGAGAATGTGCAAGGAAAGAAACTGAATTGGGAGCGCAAAGAACCAAGCTTTGCAGGAATCAAAGGAAGCCATAGATGAACTGCTCCAGCCAATGCTTGGATCTGGCTGTGCGCCTCTTTGTTAGAAAGGTTTTCAAATTCTTGTTTTTCTTTTTCTTTTTTTTGGTTTTTGCAAAAGTTGGTCTGATTGGTGCCAGGTTGATTGGTTGGTTGGTTTGTTAGTTGTTTGGTTAGTGTAAAGCACAATGGGTGTTAGGCAATCGATGTGCTTGACTAGACGCAATTGGACAGTTCGTTATGTTCGCCTATTCGAGGCCCAGCATCCAGTTGATGCCTTGTACTATAAAGAAGATGAGCGGCTGCCAAGCGACCAGCCATCGAATCCAATCTAACAGCCTGCCATAGAGCACATGCGGTTTCTCCCAGCTGCAACGGACACGTCATTTAGTTGAAATCATATAATACGAGTATCGAGTGCCACCTACGGATTGCGAAACATTTTCTGTAAGTCGACCTTCTCCTTGCAGTAGGGACACGTTTGTTTCTTGCCGACAATGCACCAGCCTCGTATGCAGAACTCATGGAACACATGATTACACGACAGTTTGTAGGTGTTCTCGATGACGCCCTCTTCCTTCTCAGAGACCAGCAACTGATTGCCACACACGGCACACACATTCTGATCCAGATGCCGTGTGGGCATGCCCTGCGGCGTGTAGTACTGCAATATATATATAATTGATATATGTACATATTTAAGATAAGCATTCCAACTCGGACTTACACCAATGGCTGCTGCCATTTTATCTGAACATATTTCAGATATATCGCGACCCAACACACCAATATAGAGACCATAGAAGCAGAACATGAGACCCACATCCATCCAGATATTGGGCGGCTGTGAAAATATATAGTTCATGCCAAGAAAGGCGGCCATGATGACCAGATAGCCAATGATGCCGAGCCCATAGCTTAGTTTGTAGATAAAGTAAAACCACTTATAGACAAGTCTGTAAATGGAGGAGAAGAATATATGAGCTGAAGCTAATACAAAAAATCAATGAAATCGTCTATCTCTCTTTCTCACACTCTCACTCTTTCGCTCACCTGGGCGTTGTGCCCTGTATGGGTTTTGTTGTGGCGCGACGCATGACGAGCGCCGTAATGCAGGTGAATATCAGCCAGATAATGATGAATCGTACCCAGAGGAAGGTGCAGGAGATAACAAGCGGTATTAGCCACATGGCCAGCAGTGTGACAAATGCATAGGATCTGTAGTGGCGCTTCTTCCATTCGACCAATATGATTTGAGCGATGACCAATGTCATAAACAATATGATAACCATTTCCGAGTGCATGGCATCATGGCCCTTATGCTTCTCAACCATCAACTGGTGCTCCGCGCTACAACAAAGAGAAACCCCACAAAGAATTCAAGATTAGCTGAGTGTACCTTGAACCACACTATCTGCCTGAGTATCCAGTTATCAGTAAATGTGGGCTGTGTGTTCACTTACCGCATTCGTTCCTCCGGCGTCATTTCGTCCAGGGACTGTAAGAATTACACATTTATTGGCATTGGGTTGGCTTAGTTGATAAGTAATCGGCTGTGCCGCACTTACCTTGTTGAGGTCCACTGGGGCATGGAGATCCATGTGCTGCTGATGCATATTGGCGCTGTGTGCCGGCGCGTACAAACCTTGACGTCGTCTGCGTCTCTGTGGAATTTTGTCTTCAGCTTGTTTCTTACTCCAACTTACAATTTATCTAAGTAATACAATCTAAATAGAAAACAAAAATTAAGAGGCAATATTACATATTGTCCGTGTTTGTCATTTCAGCGGCGTTGCCACTTGCCACCGACCGACCGCTTAGCGGCGCTGCCATTTGCAAAGGGCGCCAGCGATTAAATGCCATCCAATAATCATTATGGCTGCATTTACCTTACACATGAACACATATTCCTCCTTAAATATGCAAACTTGTCAACTGTAACTACTGAAAGCACTAATCAAATTTGTATATATGTATTATTGAAACGATTGTAACGTATACAGCAGGCGTTGCCACGTACGCGCACTGGCCAGTCACAGCTGACTTGTTCCGATTTTCGATAACTGATAATTCTGACGTTTGACAGCACAGCGGCAATTGTTTATAAACTAAAACGTAAACCTAAGCTAACGTAAACAGTATGCAAGCCGAACACTGGGGCGCCATCGATGAGGAAAGTGGGATATTTGCATTAGACAAATATGTGCCGTCGGTCGCCAAAAAGCCGAAGCTGGATGAGTTACGGCAGCGCGGGGATTTGGGGGCCATGGATAAACAGTGAGTACAGTGAAACCAACCGGTATGTGTAACACATCATAAAGGATATATTTTCTAAAGCGACAAAATTGAGCTAAAGAGCTCACTGGTCACGCAGACCATCGAAGTTATGAAACAAACCGAAGTGCTGCAATCCCTCATCGATACGTATTCAAACAAAAACGTAAGCCAATTTTAATATTCGTGTGTGTACATATTAATCTCTAGTGTTTATTGTTTTAAGGGCACCTCAAACTATCTGCTAAATCCCTGCCAAATGATACCCGAAGTGGACTTTCCGCCAGAGAACGCCGCCGACTTAGTCAGCGAGCAAAAGTTCCAGAAACCCATCTGGTTTATACCTACTGTGGATACAGCGTACTCTCGTGGCGATCCACAGCCATATCCCGAGATCTCCACCAATACGTGTCGACATGCGCTGCGCAAAGTCATGTGCGGACTGCTCCGGCTGGCCGGATTCACGGATTGCTCTGAGACGGCGATCATGCTGCTAACAGACGCGGCCGAGGAATTCATGCGCAGCTTTATCATTGAGTATCGCAGCTTCTACGACATCGATGACAAGCTGGAGAAGTCAACGATGCTGCAGTTGATACCACTCGAGCGGGCCTACTTCAGCATGACGGGCACCTCGCTCACGCAGGTGCACAACTACTACAAACATAAGGTGATATCGCGCAATCGCGCCGAGATTGGAGAATTCACCAGCGTGCTGCAGGAGTACGACAAGCTGATGAAGGAGAGCCAGAGCAGCATGCAAAAGCAGCAGCAGCAGCTGCAACAACAACAACAGAATCAACACGACTTCAATGGGCACGATTTTCTTAACATACTGGAGATGCAGCCTGGTGACGATGGCGGCAGCAGCGCCACTGGCAGCAACAGCATGGGCAACATTGTTGGCGAAATGCTGCAAGAGCTTGGAGGCAGCACAAACTCCAGCATCTCGCTAAGCAACGTGAGTAGCGGACAACAGCAGATGCTAAACAGCAACGCCTTATACGGCCTGCTCGATGGCCAGATGAGCAACAGCAACACGATGGGCAGCACAACGAATTATCAAAATAATTTTGATACTTAAAACTGCAACCAAAAACAAAATTGTATATATTTGTACATGTATGTATATGCATACAGTATGCAATTGGCTTAATTCGGAACGATTAGGATCAGAGTGCCATACAGCATGAAAGTTCCGCTAGCATCCTTTAGAATTAACCTCAAAGTGCCGAAATTTGAATACCCCATACATATATATATATATATATATATATATATATATATTTATACACTCAATGTTTTCATAGATAGAAAAATACTTAAATAGCATGTCAATCGATTTTGGTATAGATATATATAGATTTATATGTATATATATGATAGAGCAGCATGCAAATGTTTGTAATTGAATTTAGCTAGAATCTTTTTAAATTGAAATAATTAGCTTGTAAGACAGCTTAATAACCGTACATAATTAACATATATATTTATATATATATATATATAGAGATTTTGTAAATTGCGAACAATATTAGATAATCCCTAAAGACCCTATAGAGAAATGAGAGTTGTGAAAAGATAAGGCAAGGAAACTCAGGAATATGAAGTGTTAACAATAAGAATATTTAAATTGTATATGTTTATGTATGTGAAGTTTTTAATGTTTAGCAATTTTAACTAACTAATCACATTTTGTACTTTTAGCTGTAAAAGAATTGTGAATATTCATTGATTAATGTAACTAATCTGCTCTATTTTATGTTGCAATATTGAAACACAATCTCGGCTCATTGGAGAACGTGCATCTGATATTCTAACAATAATATTGATTAACATTTTTAAGCTACGATTTTGTCTTTTTATTTCGAAATCTTTGGCCAATCATTTTCTCGCTCCAGTTGTTTTTGCGTCGTTGCTTGGTGAACTCATTGGAGGGCTCAATCGCCTGCAGCTTGTGGCCCAGTGAATCAGTGGCTCTGTATGCAAAGAGTTTATCTTTGCGTGCCTTGCGTGGCGACCAGCTCTGCATGTCGCGGCCGCTGAGTATTGAATCGCCATCGACGACAACGGAAGCCAGAGCAGCGGCTGTTGTCGATTGCTCCTCGTCTCCTTCCACGAGCCGCCTCTTTATGTTGGGCCTCTTCTGCGGGCCCGCTGCCAGCTCTATGTCATCAACAACATAGCAATCGGCATTTGCCACCAGTCGTACTTGGCTAAACCAGTCCTTCTCCTCTTCCACTGAACTCTTGGCTAGCTGATCATCACTCGCACAAAATTCAACTTGACTCTGTATAATCGCACTTAGTTTGCCCCAGAGATGTGTTTGCATTTCCTTACTGATTTGCAGATCACATGCAGGGGCTGCATCTTGATCTGCCAGGTAACGTTCGCTTTTGGGCAGGTCTTTTGCAGGAACAGGCACGTCAACTGCCGGCGATTCACCGGAACTCGTGATCGTATTCAAATCCTTCTTATACATATCGTTTGTGAACAGCGTATGATCGGCCGCCTCTAAGAATAAACGCATTTGTGAATCATTCTCCTCGTCTGAATCTGTTTCAATCGCTTTTTGATTGCCATTTCGTGTGGAAGACATAATTAATGTGCTCATAAAAGAAGGTACAAAATAGCGTTTGTTTACATACTGATGTTATCGATAGTCGATAGCTAATCGAACGTGGCGAGCGATAAGCTGTGACATTGTATAACACTGATTATCGGCATGAACTGACGCCTTAACGGTTTATTGTGACCGATAAATAGACATTTGAAATATAAGTTTAATAAAGCTTAGCATATGATTGATTACGTAACCGAGCTACATAGCCCGCAATTGCTAACGGGACACATTTTCATTTCAACATCTTCACCAACGCGCACCACAGCCGCCATGCCGTTCTCTGAGTGCGGCGAAATGTGACAATGGAATATCCAATAGCCCGGACTGTCCGTGTTGAAGTGGATGATCGTATAGCCGAAGGCTGGCACCTGTACCGAATCCTTAAGCGGAGCGCCACGTCCACGACGTGGCAGCGGTGTGCGCCGGTCGATCTCCTCTATCTGGTCGATGCGCTGCTCGCCCAGCACACCCATTCCCACCACGCGGAACGTGTAGCCATGCAAATGAATCGGATGTGCCGTATTGGATTTGCTCGATATGACAAACTCCACATTCTTGTTGGCCGGCACCTGGATAACGTTGGAGCACTTGCAGTGCCGACTCTTGCAATTGAAGCCAAGCGCCGCCTGCTGCGTGCGGTTGCAGAAGAACTGGCCAATGCCCAGATTCCGCGTCTGCAGCAGTGACATCTTCGGCATGCTGAAGGTGATGTCGTCCATCTGGAAGCGGAAGCCCTCGCCGCGCAGCTCAAACGCATTCATGCTGGTGTAATAAGTGAGAGCCGGAGTAAGCGCTGGCTGCACATGCTGCGCATTCAGGCTAACCAGCGAAATACTCTCCGCGCTGCTGCCACCCGCATCGTCGCCCAGCTCGTTGAGCATGATACCCGGCGCATCGTATGCATAGCTTAGTGTGCTCGGATCCAAGGCCTGCGTGTTGGCATTCTGGTAGTGCAGCACCGCCTCCTGGTGCAGCTGATTCATGGCACAGAAACTATAGCCCTTGACTCGTATCCAATAATTCGCCACTTCCTGATTAGCGTGCAGCACGAAATCAAACCGTTCCGCTCCATGGAACATAATCTTCTGCACCTCAACGGGCTCAATATCATTGCCATCGCTCGCGATCACCACCAGATCGTGATTGTCGATGCTCAGGCTGATCGGGCAGTTGGATACGCCTGCAGAGCGATAATAATTGTTATTTATTTACAATAATTTTTAAATAATAAATTTACCATTGAAAATGACACGAAATCGATAGCGACCGCCTCGAATAACTCCGAACGTCGCATACAGCGTGGGCTTCACCTTGCTGTTCTTCTTCATGTTGCGTCCGCGGCCATTGATGAGTATATTCTCGGCGACGCTTTCGTCAAAGTTATGCACCCAATCCTGTATCATGATTACGTGTTCGGACTGATCAAAGTCATAGAGATGGGCATGGGGATTCAACTTGGGCGGTTGACGCACAATCAGCGCACCGGCTAGCCCGAAGGCGCGCTGGTGTTCGGTGTGGCTGTGCCACCAATTGGTGCCGCCGTGGTCCACCTCGAAGCGGTAACGGAATGCCTGGCCCGCCTCAATTGGATACTGGGTGACGTGCGGTACGCCATCCATGTGCGGTGTGGAGCGCTGATGGATGCCATGCCAATGTATGGTCGTCGTCTCGTGCATGCTGTTAATAACGTCCGCTACGATGGTGTCTCCGTAGCACACCTCAATAGAGCTGCCCGGCAGCTGCCCATTAACCACCATGATCTGAGACTCGAGACCATCGGCATATTTGCAATCATCGTTGTGCGGCTCCAGTTCCGCCAGCTTAAAGCTATCGATATAGTCCTTGCCATTCAGCTTGAAGCGATATTTTGACTGCAGATAGCGCTTGCATGAATCGGACATCGTGTCATCGTAGTGCACCACCATGTAGTAATAACAGGTCATGGGCTGGTGCTCCACGCATTCCCGTTTGCACGGATGCTTCTGATCCTTGTCTGCATAGCGCCATTGCGACGATTCGCTAGACGACAGCTGTGGGTAGAGCAGCTTGATGCGCTCATAATTGCTAACGATACGTTTGCCATCGGCGTCTGCAAATGGAGAGAGTTTACAGTTATTGATCACACTCAGTTGGATGTTATCGAAGATATCCTCAATCACCTTGAATGCTATCGATTTGCACGATAATCAGGCTACTGATCAACACAATCGTCTTAACTGGGCTGATTTGCATAATGTGTGAAAAAAAAAGAAAATAAAAATCTATAGCGTTGTGGTACGGAAAAGATCCTGCGACAATAGCAGCAAGTGCCAAAACATAACTGTTGATTAATTTCCGCCGTCAGTTACCTTTTGTAAAAAGTAGCAAAATCAACATTATGCGATATTCAAGAAATTGCCTAGAATTCGCTTGTCGCGACCTTGTCGCACAGCTCGTAATGGTTAATTGAAGATTGTTCACATTGTCGGCTGATGCAGATACAGATGCGATACACTTTAGACAACATTCTAATTTTGCTGTTTTGGATATCTATTATGACTAAGCGCACCCCAACCGACGTTTCAATGTCACGGGTAAAAACCATTCAGTATTATTGTATTCCCATACATATAAATAAGCACTTCTATTTCTGTTTCCTTGGCCTAGTTATTGTGAAAAAATTTTGCCTGCCACATCTAGATCATTACATTTGAATTCGAATTCAAAAATTTGAATTTTGCGCGCAATGTTGCACAGCGATCAAGGAGCCAGTGACCAGTGTTGCAAGCAAAACGTATTAGTTTTAAATAATTGAGAGAAAAAAACTATTATTTGTATTGCAGATATTGATGATTTTCGACCCACCTCCCACCACAAGCATTGTTTATATATTCATCTTTATCTACTGATAGGCAGCCGTTTGGTAAAAACAACGTTTATTTGTATGCTAGAGATTGCAAATGCTCAGTTTACGGATGCTAATCAAAATGCCTGACGCGCTCGTCAATACAAACATACATACATACATGTACATATGTGTTTGTATATAAATTAATATGCAGGTATGTACATTCACATGTGGGGGGTATATGTACATATGTACATACATATGTATGTACATATGTGCAATGCAAACAATCCCAGTCTAAGAACATTGTACTGAATTACAATTTCGTTTTCATTTACTTTTATCAAGTCGCATTTGCGTTTACGTTTTTGTTTACGACTGCTTGCACTTGGGGCAGCAGGCCAACAAGATTGTTGATTATGCAGAAAATAATGTAGGACCACAGGAAAAAAATAAAGAAATGAAAAGAGAAGTGTGACAAACCACACAGACACACACCACACACGGGCATACGAAATAAAACAATACAAGTTTAAGCGTTCCAGCAACGAATATTGCGTCCAATTTGTTGATTGCTATTGGTGGCGCCTGCATGAACGTCATTAAGCAATTCGCACTGCAGTTGAGCAGACGCATCACAGCACCTCCCAGTGGACAAAATTTGTGGGCCACACAGCAGGGCAAACAGGGTAAGCTAATTGCGGGGGGGTGGCAACGCCGGCACTTTGTTAATTGTCATTGCTCGTATTTCACAACATTGCTGGCAATAGTAGTTATCAAGTGTTTGACCCATTCAGGCCACAGCAAACGGCAAATGGCTAGCTTGGACAATTCCGTCCACTCGTCGGGCATCGAGGAGGTGCACGATGTACCCATGAGCGTCATCAAACGGCCGATACCCTCAGTCCTGGATGAGATGAAAGTTCAATCACTCATGGCCACCATCGATGTGCGTAACCCACAAACACACACACACATGCCTTGCCACAGCATAATGCGGTAAAAATTTCTCTTTTGCAGGCGGAAACTGACGCCGATTATGTGCCACCAATTGATATCTTGTGGATTACCGGTAGCGAAGGCGGCAACTATTATTTCAGCTTTGGCGGCTGCCATCGCTTCGAGGCCCACAGGCGACTCAATCGGGAAACCATCAAAGCAAAACTAGTCCGATCCACATTGGGTGATCTTTATCATTACATGGGTTCCAGTGCGCCAAAGTATTTGGCCTAGATTCAAATTACAAATTGTTGTTTTTTTTTTTTTTTTTTGTTATTTTTTTTTTGCTAATTTGTTAACAAGTGCCTTTAATATGTGTGTATATTTCATAATTATATTGATGTATTTTTTATGAAAGGAAACAAAAAAACGTTTTTTCTTTCTTATTCCTATTCAAACTGCCGTTTAGTGCTGTAAGCTGCGCCTAAAAAATCGATAGCCACACAGAAAGTGCAATGTCCTTACGCTTATCGTTATCGTTATCTCTTATCTCTGCTGGAGCTGTGGTCCAATTAAAAACGGAATGGAGTGGAATATTCAGGGTTCGGCATGAAATAAATAAAGTCTTCAATTTATTAATAGTTGATTTTTATTTGCTATATATGTATATTCGATATAGAAAATAATGAATTTGTTAATAGCTACATACCTAATCTAGACGAGTACTCCAATCAGATACTGGGACTCATTCGTGATAACCAATTAAGCCAATGGCCAATTGGGTTGAGAGCTAGCTCACGCTGGAAATTGCATCGTTTCATTTCTCATATAACTCATGAAATACTTCACGAATCATTCGGTGAATATAAATGGGGATTGATGTGTCTTAAATGCACAAATACACAATTTCAGTCAAGTTAAACACATTTTTGACACACAAAGAACAAAAAAAAGAAACAATCAATTGCATTGCATTGCGACTTGTGTCGTTACCAGAGGAAGGGCGACCGTTCGCGCAGGATGCGCAGGCCGTAGCGCTGCCATTCTATCTGGGTGATCCACAACTCACGTGCACTCTCAAGCACCGACATGATGGCGGCGCCCTTCCATGCCACCATGCCCACATCCATACCCTTGCTGAAGACGTTGACCTCGAGACCGGGTGGAACCTGTTGAGTGATCCGCTGCTCCAGCCATGCGGCCAGTCCGCGCATCTTGGCGCTGCTGCCCACCAGCAGAATGGCGCCGAACATCTTTCGCCGTGTCTCATAGCTGCCACAGCGTCCAATGGAACGGATCACCGCCTGGTCGAGCGACACCACCTGACCGCCCGCATTGTAGTACCAGGAGCTGCCCTCCTTGGGCAGTTGCGGCTGCAGCAGCTGCTGCTGCTGCGAATTGCTGTTACTGCTGACCGTTGTCTCGTCCTGGTCGACCACAATCAGCTCCTCGTCGTCGGCAGTGATCGGTAGCTGAGGCGGCTTAGCCGAGTGATTGAATATAGACGCAGATGAGTTGCCGATGATGCTGATGTCTCCGGCACGCACGCCATTCCGTCGTCCTGTCTCGCGCAGGTACTCGGCATCGCAGCAATCTTCACAGTCGTACTGCTCCTGGGCCGATTGTTGCGTATGCACAGCTCTCGTCTTACCTGTTATGTTCAGCAGCTCTGTGTGGAAGAGGGCCAGGGGTGCCATGATGGCCTCGTCGCCCACCTGGATGGTGTAGCGCACCCATTGGCCGTGCGGCTGGCGCAGCGTGAAGTGCTTCTCCTGGGCCCCACAGACGCTCGCATTCAGATGGCAGAAACGCTCCTTCAGCTCGTCCAGCAGCTGGGCGTCTACGTAGCTCTTCTGCACACAGCACTCTCGATAGGGGAATCCACATTTGCGCAACAGCATGAGCAGCACCTGGTCGATGTCGCCGCCGCCGTAGTTCATTCGAACTCGGGCGTCCAGCTGGGAGATGCCATCCTCGATGCAGGCAATCGAGGTCTTTTGGGCACCAATGTCCACCACACAGCCGTAACCGATGCCCGCGCCATAAGTTGCTGCCACGCTGTCCTGGACGAGAAAGCAGCGCTGAAAGCCCATCCGCTGCAGTAGCAGCGTCATCGCCTCGCGCAGATGCCGCCGCACATAGACGTCGTTCACGACGAGAACGGCGCTGTGCGTGCACAGCTCCCGCAGAGGTATGCCCAGGCAGTGCTGCAGAGCGTGCGACCAGATGCGCTCCAGATGCGACAACGTCGCCTGCAAGGATCCGCCCTTGCCACCGTGCACATTTAGCTCGCCGCGCTGGATGGGAAAATGAATGTCGTAGTTTTCGGCCTCTCTGGCGCTCAGTCGGAGTATTTGCTCATCGAAGAGCAGAGGCGCTTCAGTGTGCCAGTTCATGTGCTCCTCAAGCGGCATCGGCGGCGGCACTGGCTCCGCCACGCTGCTTCTATTGAAGTGTGCCAGCTGCTGGGGCGGCGTGGCGACCCTTAATCGATTCGCCTCATCGACCACGCAATGCTGCAGCAGCCGAGAGACGGCCAGACGCTGCTCCTCAAACTCCGCCTGCAACCGACTGGAGTTGACGCTGTCCAGTGGCGGCAACAGCGAATCATGATGCGGAGCATCTCCGTCCTGAGGTATGCGTCGGTAGGCGACCGCATGGAGAATTGTTAATGGATTGAGGTCGGCGGCGCGTCCGATGCGTAAGTTCTGCGAGCCAGGATGTATAATAATGATTTTTGGCGCCTCCAATGGCTGGCTAGTCGGTGGCTGTATTTGCGTCGCCCGTCCGCTGCTTGTGCTACTCGCCCGCGAACGCCTGTGACAATTGAAAGTGTAAATTAATTAGGCTTTTTCACAAATATCGCTGGCGCATCATACTTACTGCATTATCTTCTACGGTAGGCTGATAAATCGGCTGGGGCAGCCGGTGCAAATATTTCAAGGCTTGCATGTTGTTCACTCTTATCGAATCGCATTGCAACTGTGCGCGCGCCCAAAATGCTGCGTTCTCAGTATACGCGTTATGTTATCGTATATCGATTGCGTTGACGATAACAAAAATTCTATACAAATACATTGTTATGGCTTGAATTGTTTTTTAATTTAGTAAAATATGCATTACTTATAAGATAAGAATGACACTTAAGGCTGCCGTTATTTAAAAAAATAGGAGCATCCAATATGCCGCGTTTCCACTACATAAAAAGTGATCGTAAGTTAACATCTATCTATTATTGGCCCCATTAATAGATGTAAAGTATATCAAGCTAAGCTGCTTCAGAAAAATAATAGAGAACTCAAAAATAGTCTACATTTAAGAAAAAGCTCTAACATAAAGTACTCACAAAAAATTCAGTGGGAACATCCTGGCGTCCCATAGCAAGCAGCTTTCGATCGAATGAGCTTTTTGTGGAATCGTTAGCCGCCACACACAAAACTCACTATCACCTATCGTTTATCGTCAACCAAAGAACGTGTTGAGTCTTTTGTTGTTTTCTCAATCATTTATTCATTGCGAAATTCCAAAGTCAGACATAAAAACAAAATTGGAAAATTTATAAATAAAAAAAAAAAAAAACAAAAACAAAAGCAGAACACAGCCATGTCACATTTTACATGTATCAATTGCGATGCGCGATTCGCGAACGCAGACATCCAGAGGGAGCACTACAAAACCGATTGGCATCGCTACAATCTGAAGCGGCGCGTGGCGCAGCTGCCACCCGTCACGGCAGAGGAGTTCCAGCAGCGAGTGCTGAGCGCCCGCAGCGCCACAGAGTCCGCCCTCGAGGAGCAGCAGATGAGCATCTATTGCACCGCCTGCCGCAAGCAGTTCGGCAATCAGAAGGCACACGACAATCACCTCAATAGTAAAAAGCACAAGGAGGCGCTGGCGCGGCTTGAGCACCAGCAGACGGATGCGGCCAGCGTGTCCGATGTGTGCGTCAAGAGCATTATGGAGCCGCGTCCGCATCCGGCGCTGGCGGCCGCTGCCGCTGGCAAGGGACGACTCGCTTTCGCAGAGCGTGCGATGCAGATGGATGTGGGCGACGACGACGATGACGACGAATTCGAGGACATTGAAGAAGAGGAGGTAAGTGTCAGCTGAGAGTTAAATTGAATAGAGCGCCATTAAACTCCAGTTGATATTTTCAGGTTGATTCGGATGAATGGGAGAAAATAGCTGAAAATCCGCTGTCGGAGCGCGACTGTCTCTTTTGCAGCCACCAGAGCGAGGATCTGGAGGAGAACCTCAAGCACATGTCGATCGCACATTCCTTCTTTATACCCGACCTCGACTACTGCACGGACATTGAGGGCCTGCTCTACTACCTGGGCGAAAAGGTGGCAAACTATTTCATCTGCCTGTGGTGCAATGATCGTGGCAAGACGTTTTATTCCCTGGACGCTGTCCGCAAGCACATGATTGACAAGGGACACTGTCAGATGCTGCACGAAGGCGTCGCCTTGGCCGAATACGCTGAATATTACGATTACAGTGCCAGTTATCCAGACCATGTAAGTATCGGTTCATATCGATATCGTTCGTTCAGTTCATCGCTGTCGATAAAAGCGCCATAATTGAAACTTGCATATTCTCTCTATTCCAATTGGATTTTCGTCGTGTCTCATTAACTCTCTCTCTCTCTCTTGCAGAAAGAGGGCATGGACATTGACGAAGAGGTTGTGCCCGATTTGCTCGACGGCGACGAGTACCAATTGGTTTTGCCCTCCGGCGCTGTCATCGGCCATCGGTCGCTGCTACGCTACTACAAGCAGCGCCTGCAGCCGACTCGCCAAGTCGCGCTTAAGAAATCTGATCGCAAGCTGCATCGCGTGCTAAGCGAATACCGAGCGCTCGGCTGGACGCAGACGCAGCAGCAGGCAGCGGCACGCAAGGCGCGCGACATCCATTTAATGAAGCGCGTGCAGTCCAAGTGGCAGATGCAGCTGGGCACCAAGGCCAACAAGCTTCAGAAGCACTATCGCGCTCAGGTGCTAATCTAAATGAAGGACAACTCTTGTGGCATAGAAAAAATATTTTGTTTTGTTTACCTCGCTTTTCAATCAAGCAAAATTAGATTTCATTCGAAAATTACTGCGCAATTGGCCTTTAAATAAAATTACATAATTTAAATTAAAAATTAAATAAAATTTACTTTTGATTTTGTATAAGTAAAATTATTTCGTTATGGTTACATTAAATTTATGCATTTAAAACTAGGTAAAAAAAAATGTTCTAATTAATCAGAACTCTCTTGCTAACTGTAAACGCGATGAGCAATGCGTGTTTGCATGTGTGTGTGGGTATCGGTGTGTGTGTGTATGAGTGAGACGCCTGCACGGTGAAAGCATGACTTAAATAAACCTATGCGTTTGTGTTTGTGAGTGTTTGTGTAAATTTCAGCTAGCTATGATGTGTTGTGTGTGTGTGTGTGTTTGGATGGATGTGCAATAAATAGCAGTGTCTGCTGGCGAGCTAAGAGAACGGAAACACGCGCGCACACACACAACAGCAGAGAGAGAGAGAGAAAGAGAAAGAGGAGCACAATAGCTGGGCTGCTTAGACATTTGCGCGCGCGTGTGTGGTGTAACAAAAAAAAAAAAAAAAAAAAAAAAACCAGATTAAAGTAAAATGAAACATTTTAAATTATAGTTTATATAGACGGCAGGTAACGCTAATGTATAACTACAGGATTCTGTTGAACACATACGCCCACCATGGGCGACGACGAAGAAGCATCGCTGCTGGCACCGGCTGCAGAACTAACGCTGCCGCTGCCACCGCCGCCGCTGGACGTTGCTGCTGACGCAGGCAGCGCAGCCAACGACGATGATGTCGATGCAGACGCTGGCATCGACATGGGCAGCGGCAGCGGCGCCAACGGCTGCGGATGATACAGTAGCACCCCATATGAGGCCGGCCCGGAGCCAGCTGGAGGTCCGCCGGCAGCAGAGGCGCTGATAACACTCGAATCGGTCATCATCAGGTGTGAGGCAGCGGCGGACATGTTGCCATAGTGATGCATCAGGTCGAGCGGCAGCGACGCTGGCGCATAGCTGTGATGCGGCTGCGGCTGTGTCGGCAGTTGCATTTGTTGATGTGCGGCGGGTGGTGGCAGCGGCGGCAGAAGCAGCGACGTCGGCGGTTGTACTACATTACCGTTATGCTTAATGCTGCTAAAATTCTGATTTGGCGCCATGCCAACGCCGCCGCTGTTGCGCATGCGTCCGAATGGCTGCTGGCCCAGACGCAGCGCTGCTGCTGCCATAGTTGCAGCCGATACGGATGGCAACGGTATTTGCCCCAGCGGCGGATCACAGTCCATGGCGTGCGGATAGCTGTTGCCCATATAAATATTGCGGCGACCGCTGCTGACGCCAACGCCGCTGCTGCTGCTGCTATGATTTAAGCTACTCAGACTGTTATTATTGTTTATGTTAATGTTGTTGTTGTTGTTGTTGTTGCTGCTGCTGCTGCTGCTGTTAAGACTGCTACTACTGTTCGCTGTAGTTGCTGACTGCGGCTGCAGACTGAGCGCCGAAAAGTTCATTCCATTGGCATTGCTGTTGTTGTTGTTGCTGCTGTTACTGCTGCTACTGCAGCTGTTGTTGTTCGCGTGGTGTAATAACAGACCTGCAAAATCAAATGTGAAATTATGTTAAAGCTGTCAACAACTGTTAAAGTCATAAATCTATGTTATTGTTGCCACACTGCAAAAATGTTCGCTTCATATATATATATTTTTTTTGTTGATTATATCATAAATTTTTATTGAAGGGTTTTTTTTTCTCGCTTTTTTGTCATTTTTTTGTTGTTTGCTTTTAGTTATCATTTTAAATTGTTTTTCTTGGGTTTTTTTTCTCTTTTAACTTATTATTTAATAATCATTCATAAATTATTAAACTTAAACCATCAGCTTTATGTTATATATATGTATGTATATATATAAATGCCATAAATGCGTGAGTGTATGTATGTATGTGTATGTGTGTGTGTGTATATGTATGTGGATGTGTGTTCTTTTTGTCTCTTCATTGAATTTTTCAACTAAATGCTTTTCATTTTCAATCAGTTTCTCATTTTTCTCATTCTTCCACATCGTGTTTTCTTCTTGTTCTTTTCTTTGCATTTTCATTTCGCAATACTGTTTCGTCAAAAGTAGTTGTTATTGCATTGCTCTTTGCTTAGTATAAAAATGGCTGCAGACAGCCGCCATTTTGGTTTGCAGCCATTTGCTGTTAGTTAACATTGGGCTTTACATGAACATGTTGCTGCATATGTTGAGGCATTTGCATTTTCATTGTATTTTAATTATACTTTTTTTTTTTTTTTTTTTGTAGATTATTGTTAAATTTTGTTTGCGTGTTTTCTAAATATGTTTTTTCTTTACTTTTTTTTTTTTGGCCTAAATCTAAATGCATTTAATTTTCATTTTAAATTTTTTCAGCTTTCTCATCTCTATGCGATTTTCTCATTTCATTTTTCAACTAAGGTATGTATGAGTGTATGTGTGTGTGTGTGTGTGTGTTTTGTAATTTTAACTTAAATTTAAAACACTCTATCGGCTTTTGCTTTAAGTATTTTACACAACTTTTGAAAGTTTTCATATTTTCCTTCTGTTTTTTCTGTTTTTTTTTTTTTTTTTTTTTTCATCATTTAGTTTTTTATTATTCATTATTTGTTAAATTCTTGAATTGTTTACTCGGGTGTGCTAAACGCTAAATTGTTGAATTATACAAACACATATACAATACAATATGCAACTCACATCTCTGTCTGTCTCTCTCTCTCTCTCCCTCATGCTCGCTGTCGTTCTATTGATTTCTTTCTCTTTCTGTTCGTTTTCAATTATTTCATATATGTATGCATATGCTTACACACACATTTGTATTAATGAATATATATATACGTGTGTGTGTCTGTGTGTATTTGTTAAATGCTAAAGTTGTTTTATTTTATCTTTTTTTTAGTACTGATTTATGTTTCTGTTTTATGCAATGCTATCGATTTCTTCGTATTTCCATTTAAATTAATAAATATAATTTATAATTATTAATAATGCCTAACGTTAATTATTTCGTTTGCTTTGTTTTATCTTTTTAATAATTTTTTTTTTCTTGTTTTTCTTTTCCTTTCTATTTTTACACACCTAAAACTATGATTTGTGTTTAGATTTTGTATTTTTTGTATGATTTTTGCTTATACTTTACTTTCTATTTCTTTTTCGGTATAAAACAAAAAAAACAAACAAAAAAAAAACAATTTTCAAGTTTTTTTACTGCTGCTGTTAAGCTGGCTGTTGGCTGATCGTTATTTAATATTGCTTTTACCATTGATTTGAAGCACGATTAGTTTTGTTTACGTATGCAATGAGCGCGTGTAAATGTGCGTGTGTGTGTGTGTGTGTGTAGGAGTGAAACAGCTGCTTAGCACAAGTGGACATATGCTGCCATCATCAACTGATGGATCGCGGCAGAGCGAACGAAAGCGAGAGTGAGAGCGAGAGCGCAGTGTAAACTCAAGCGAGCATGCTCTCTTTACTGCTCATTTGCCATTGCGAACAGCATAGAAGGACGAAACAAATGAAGAGAGTACACGCTGCGTAATACCCTGTAGGCAGGCCAATACATATGTTTATGTTGTGTGATGGAGCGAAATATCAATTTATTGTATTGCAATTTTAAATATTTGTTGATTTCATATCAAATTTCGGTTTCCAAATTTGCAAGTCTCTAACTCTTAGGCAATGCCCCTGAATATAAAGCAATATATCTCTTTACTTCACATTGTGTATAGGGTAAACATAGAGTGCAGTGCAGTTGGCCTAACAGAGCGAGGATTTGTGTAGGTTAAATGTAAATGTGTGTGTGTGTGTGTTTGTGTCAAGTGAAAGCGTAAACAACCAAAAAGAGTAGGCAAGCAAGAACGATATACCTTTTGACAGTTGACGGTGTCTGTGTGTATGTTGATGAGCGTGTGTGTGTGTTTGCTTTACATTAGAAAGAACTGTTAAATGTTTTTTTTTTTTTTTGTTAATTTAGGGTGTTCAGTAAATGTTAAATGTTCTAAGCAGCAATGCGCTTTATGTTGCCTCAATACACACACAAACACACACACACACACACATACACAAGTATGTATATATGTAAATAAATAGCTTATTTACACACTCCAATATATGTATATGCATTTACTGTTCTGTATGTATGGCTAAACGCTGTTTTTGTAAATGTTAATGTACTGTTAAACTTATTATGTTATTACACATTACATATATATGTATTTATTTTATCATATATATATATGTGTGTGTATGGCAGTCATTAAGAAAGTCGTTAAGGATTCCTTGTCTTATGTGTTGCTTACATTTTTAACAGTTTTTACTTTTTATTTAGTTTATTTTATTTTCTTTTTTTTCTGTTTTTACTTTTGTATGTCTTAATTTACAATACTAGGGCCCTAGATACTTATAAATAAATGCTTAAGTGTTAGCGACATTTATTTAAAAAAAAAAAACGTCACGCAAAACTGAACGAAATGAGTTTAAAAAAAAAAAATAGTTAATTTGATTACTATTTTTTTTTTTTTTTTTTGGTTTATCTATTCATTTGTATTATTCTTTGGAGCGTGTCTAAATGTACCTTGTTTATATTTATGTATACTAGGTGCGAAAAAAATATATAGATATAGATATATATATATATATATATTATATTATTTAATATATATATACACATATAATCACATACATATATGTAAATATTTATTTGGAAAAAAAAAAGAAGTTTATTTAATGCGCCACACATTAGGAAAATAACATGTATTTGGGTGGAGCTGGAGCCTCTGGCTATTTACAATAAGATGGCGGCCTTGGCCTTACATAACATGTGCAATGGAAACGCTTTCGTTCAACTGAACGAAACATATCTCTGGCAATAGCAATAGCAGCTGTTGCTCTCTTCTGTTAAGTTTCCTGTTGTTGTTGCTTCTTCGCCACTGTTGGCGCTGCCATTGCTGCCGCTGTTTCTGCGCAGTCGTCTGCGTTGCGATTAATGCTGCCGCTGCGCCGTCGCTGTCCATTATTACTGTTATCCTGAGTACTTATAAGCCTAAGTTGCGTTTGTTTTTGTTGTTGTTGCTGTTGTTGGCGTTGCTGCAGCTGCCGTTGCTCCTGCTACTGTTGTTGTAGCTGACGTTGCTGTTGTTGCTGGTCATCGGCGCTCGTCTGTTCCGTTATTTGTTGTCGTTTTTTGAAATTTGCACGCGAAAGTGATTTTTTTTTTTTTGGTGTGTGGGCATTTTTTAGTGTATTTTTAGTGAAATATTTGTTTTTTTTTTTTTTTTTTTTTTTTTTTTTGGTTTGTTAGAAAAAGAGAGCATAATAATTGTGGGCATAAATTATTTGATTTTCTTTGTTAGCTTCCGCTTGCTTCTGCCTTGTAAGTAGAAATGAATATGAATATAAAATATATGTTAAAAAAAAAAAAAAAAACAAAAAAAAAAAAAAAATGAAACAAACAAAGTATCTACGTTTGACAACACTGTTTTTTGTTTTGTTTTGAAATTGGGGGGGAAGGTGCTACCGTTAAGAAAACGAAAGAACATTTACAATTTAGATATAATAATTATAAATTGTTTCCTGATCAGCTATATGGTAACAGAAATCATAATCGATATCATATATATATATATAATATATATATACATAGAACAATTCTTAATTTTAACATTTTTTAGCTACAATTCAAATCAATTTTGTTTGTTCTTTTTTTTAAACAATTTTTGTTTACATTTCTTTTTTTAAAGTAAACTTCTTTCAATTGGTCCAAATTTAATTTTTTCTTTTACACACACACACACACACATACACGCGTACATATATTTACAAACATGCAGCAAATGAAATGAACAACTTAACTGGAAAATTCGATTGTACACACATAAAATCTCAAGAGTACAAAATATATATACTAGATAAATACTTGAATAAATACTGCATGTTTTACAAATTAAATTCAATGAATATTGATCATTATTAATAGACAAGAACAAAAAAAATCTATTTTTCTATTGTAAAAATACTTAAGTAATTGTATAAACTAAAAATCCAGCAACAAAAATATATTATCGACTCAAATGTAAATTGTTATCGTTATCGATAAATATGTTAATTTGAAGTCCACATGTCTTAAGATATTTAACAAATTAAATAGTTCAATAGTTATCGATATGCACATGTGTATCGATTTTTATCGCTAGCTGCATTGTGAGCGATGCGATTTTGCACAATTTTTGTTCAAAGTAATCATCGATTCTTAACGATAAGTAAATCTAATTTTTCGATTTAAATAATAAAAATAAAAGACAAATTTGTAGCTATACAAGAGATAGAGAGACGAGCACAACAACAAATAAAAGCAACAAAAATTTGCTACAAAACAAGAGCGTGGCAAGAGAGAGAGAGAGGTAGAAAGAGAGAGTGGGAGTGGGACAGAGGGCGTGGCTCAACACTTACCTAGACACTGTGGATCGATGGCGCCGCTATTGCTGCTAGAGACGAGCGACTGCTGCTGTTGGTTGGGGGCGCCGCCGATGCAATTGCTGCCGCCCGACGATGAGGAGTTGGCTGCTGCTGCTGCTGCTGCAGCGGCCGCTGCTGCACTGGAGGAGACGACGCTGCTGCTGCTGCTGCTGCTAGCGTTGGGTCCGCTGCCAGTGCCGCTGGCACCACCACCAGTTCCAGGTCCTGCGCCGCCACTGCCTGCTGCAGTGAGACTTCCGCCTCCTATTCCACCACAAGCACCGCCACCGCCACCGGCGGACGAGTTGCCACCCGAGCCGCTGCCACCGGCGCCGGCATTCGCAGTGGCGCCCGCGCCGCTCGTATTGGTCGACTCGTCGGTGGTGCGCTTGAAGAAGTTGTGCTGCAAGGCGTAGTAGGGCGTGACTCGTGTCTTCGGATCAAAATCGAGCATGCGCAATATCAGATCCTTGAACTTGAGATAATCGGACACAGAGTGACCCGGCTCATCCAGACGCCTGCCCGCCGGACCGCCTGTCTCCACGCCAAGAATGTCGTGCAGCTTGCGGGAACCGGGCGGCTTATACTTGCGTCCATTGAGTGTCTTCTTTAGCACGTAGGAGCCATCGGTGACAATCTTGTCGAAGAACTTGCGCGTCTTATGCGCCTGGTCCAACAGATACTTGGGTGGCATGCCCAGCACCTCGACAATCTTGTTCATCTGATCGAACTCGTTGCAGCCGGAGAACAGCGGCTCTCCGGTATGCATCTCCACCAGAATGCAGCCGAGCGACCACATATCGATGGCCAAATCATATTGTATGCCCAGCAGCACCTCCGGTGAGCGATAGAAGCGCGACTGTATGTATTGATAGATCTACAAGAGAGAGAGAGAGAGAGAGAGAGAGAGAGAGAGAGAGAGAGTGAGTGAGTGAATGAAAGTTAGAAAGGGAGCGAACTTAGCGTATGAAGTATGAGATAGGTAAGTATATATACTTACAGGGCATAAACGGGCTTTGACTCTAATCCTAATCTATTTCTTCTATCATTTCAATTAGATCAGGAATTTCTGCACAAATGTAAAGTAAAGATCAAAGAGTTCGACTACTTCAATAGCATCCTTCATTTTATTCCTTCTACTATTCTATATATCATCAAAGTTTTCTCAATCCATTTACTATACAGGCTATACAGGGCATTAAAGAAAGTTCCATTACCTGAATATACTCTACTGTTTCTTGAATATCTCCTATATATATCTACTATTTCAAAAGGTTTTTATTCTATTTACAGGGTATCCTCAAGCTAATTCTATGACATGAATAACCTCTATAAAGCATTGAAATTCTGCAAAGTTATTTTTCTATAGGCTTTTATTTACCTATTGCTGCGCTTTTCAAAGATTTACCGTTATATTTACAGGGTATAATGACACTAAAATGATCTACTACAACATAAGACAGTTTTATCCATTAACTAAAAATAACACTCTAAATATACCATCCAGTTACTGGGTATACAGCAGCTAGGACTGACTGACCCTAGATATACCACCAAATTACAGGGTATATAGAAGCGAAATCTGACTTCAACACAACCACTAAAAATCATCTTCATTTTCATATTTTATCATCAGTGCAACTGTAAGCACTGTACGATAACAGGGTATAGATAAGTTACTCTTCCAACTTGTTAATACCCTGTAAAATATCCCTTAACTATTAAACAGATTTAGACTCCCATCTCATTATAATTTAAAGGGTATTTTCATATACTTACGCGCTGTCCCAGCTGACAGGAGCTGCCAAAGTCAACAATTTTGATGGCCGATCGCTTGGGATTGCATAGCAATATGTTCTCGGGCTTCAGATCACAGTGTATTATGTTCAGTTCGGGTGTGCTCAGGAACAGAAGAGCCGTGCACAGTTGCTGCGCAAATTTGCGCGTGAGGTTCAGCGAAACGCCACGGAAATTCGTGTTCCTCAATAGATCGTACAGATTATACGATAGCAGCTCGAAGACGAGGCACAGATGATTGCGCCACATAAAATGGCGCTTGAGCTTGACTGTAAATGATAACAGATGAGAGAGCGAGAGAGCGAGAGAGAGAGAGAAAGAGTTTAGTATTTAAGCTTTATGGTTCTAATTGCATTCACTTACCGATATAGTATTTGTTTTCAGCATCCGCACGATTCATCATCTCGAGCAGTTTGACTTCGATTTGTGCCTGATTTAGGAACGGTTTCTTATTCTTAATAATCTTGATTGCCACATGGCATTGCTCCTCATGATCGTAGGCCTTGACCACCTGACCAAAACTGCCCTTGCCTGTAAAATAATGAAGCATCGGTTAAATTGTTTCTGCATGATTGATTGATTGATTGATAATATAGAGCCTAGGTCTAGCCAGCTAATCATTTATAGTGGAGTAAGTGCTGGAATTCAATCATAAACAAGAGAACGACTCTACTTCGATAAAAAAAAAAGTATCAGAAGCATGATATCTTCCACCATTAACATCTAGCATATATCGGGAATGAAAGACAGATTGTTCGACAAAGTGAATTCCTGTGACGTTCTTGTTGAAGGTGTTATCCTGATGCCTTCTCACATGGACTGTGGAAGAGCATTGGGCAATTGAGGAATCGTTCCCAACATCGGATAGAGGAACATGGATATTTGTGCCTTATGTTCAAATTGAATAATGAACTGAACTGAAGAGAGAGATGTGCTAATTATATGCATACACAAACAGAAGGAATAAGTTCTGTTCTGATTGACCAACTGAAAAAAACATATATATTGCTGCAAGATAAGAATAAGAATTTCTCAAACTAACTAACTGATGTACGCGAATCATTATCATAAAGTTTAGATTGATGATCCTTCTATAGCTAACCTACAAATGCTTTTCGAATATTGCTGTTATAATATACTAAATTTAGTTAGTCATACATACCGATGAGTGAATCAATCTCATAGCGATCCAAAAACTTCTCGCCATTTTTGATGATATAGTCGTGATTATCATCATCGTAACCATCATTGTATAATTTGCGCTCCTTTTTGTTTGACGAGTCATCGTCGCCTTGTGTCTGCTGGGCTCGGCGCTTTTTCTTCGCGTAGTATACCTTCATGTTTGTATTGTTGGTAGGAAAGGAGTAATTTATAAAAAAAATTGTATAAAAAATGTACAAGTTTTATGTATATATCTGTCTAGAGAATGGTGCTAGTTTCTGTTCATTGACTTTACAATGAAAAGATTTTGACAACTATTTCAATGCACACTGAGATTTTTTTTTTTGGTTTTTAAATACACGCATACCGGTAAACGATAGTATGGCAACATACAGCTATCGATAACTGCCAGAGCACACTGTTGATTGACAAATGTCTCAGCCTTGCGCCCGCTACTAACGCAGCTTTGAGTTAACAGCAGCTTTAATTAAAAGTCCGTTTGCCCTATTTCTAAATATTAAATGTTAATTAACAGCCATCTGAATATTGTGCGCACTGCTAACGCAGTTTCGAGTTATAATTTAAATATTAATTAAGCAGTTGGACAGGCATATGAAAAAAAAATTTATTTAATTATATAAATAATTTCTTGATTGTTTTGTTGTTTACTAATTATTTTCTCAATTGAATTTCTTCTATTTTATATTCTCTGATTTCGATTAGCATCAAACAGCTATGCAAAGCCAATATTAAATTAACAACTCCTACGCTCCATTCCCCTCATGTCTAGCTGTGGTTACACGCTTACATCTCTTCTTCACTCTCTTCCTCTCCCCTTCCAGACTTAACTCACCCGTTGCTTTGCTTTGCTCATTGGCTTGGCGAAAAATGTATGCAGCTGGTTGCTTGGCGAAAAAAAAGTTGTTGCTAACGCCGCATACGGGCATCGGTGCGAGCGAGAGCGCTGCACGTGAAAACAAGTTGAACAGAGCGAGGGCGAGGGCCAGTCGCGAGAGCGCTTTTTGCGGCGCATTCTACGTTGGTGTAACCAGACAGTCACACAGCGAGAGAGGACGAGAGTGTGCGAGAGGATGAGAGTGGCGCTCGCGGATTTCAACAACGCCTAAAAGACGACTGCACACAATTGCTGCGGGTGTGCTGTTGCTGCTTGCCGAGCGTTGTAGAAATATACGTGTGGAGCCCTATGTGGGAAACAATGCTCGAAAATGGGTGTATGCTGAAGACGACGACGGCGGTGACGTTGACGTCGACTGTGGCTGCTGCTGCTGCTGCTGCTGCTACTGCTGCTGCTACTGCTGCTGCTACTGCTGCTGCTACTGCTGCTGTTCGCTACTTTCCGTCGTCGTCTGCTACTGTTGCCTAGCAATGACGTTTTTAGCGTATGGTGCCCAGCAGACTCAACGTCACAGTTAATAGTGCTCTCTCTCTCTCTCTGTGTGTGCGCGTTGTCTGTGCTTTAGCTTTAGTATAGCATACAAGGCAGCGACGTCAACGTCAAAGTCAGCGCCAGCAACTGCATTTGAGCTGATAAGACAGCAGCAAAATGTAACAAGTAACGGTGCATATATTTAGGCGCTTTGGGTTTGGCTCTTCTGCTGTGGCTGTGGCAGCAGCAGCAGCTGCTGCTGCTTCTGCTTCTACTTCTGCTATGGACATCTGTCTGCCTTTTTCCCCTGCCTCTCTTTCTCACTCTCTCTCTCTCGCTCTGTATGTGTGTGTGTGTGTGCAACAATTTGCCAGGCAATTAATTGTAACTGCTGTTGGCTTTGGCTAATCAGATGATCGACATTTTTTTATCGCAACTTTCACTTTAGACAAACATCTTTAACACTCTTTCTGTGTATTTTTTTTTTTTTTTTTAACAGTTTTGCATTTTCTTACAAATTCGACATGCTTAATTTATGCGGCTTACAAGTGCAAAGCAATTCAGCAAGCGCAGAGCCGTTAATCGCGCAGCCATTTGCATATTAACTGTAAAATGCCAGTAGAAGTGGGCTGGGCGAGTGTGCTCGACTGGGAGATACCTTAATTCCTAAATTAATTCTTAGAGCAGAATATTTCTTTACTTTATTATGAATCAATCTAACTTCCCGTCCTTATCCACAATATATTTTATGGAGTCTGCTTATCCATAATGTGTTCAGGTGGGAGGTTACATAAGGAAATAACGGCAAACCGCAGCTGTCAAGCGCAGCATATTAACATAACAGTAAAAGAGTGAATGTGTATGAGCTGGCCAGCTGTTAAACACTGCACTGAAGCTGTAATTGCTGCAGCTGTTAACAGAAGCTAAACTGTTATGTAATGAAGAATATGATGCCGATTAACATATTCTGTTAGGTAAAGGAAGGAGAGATCAGAAACTTTGTTTTAAGAGAGTTTGCTTATGAGTGGATATATGTAGAAAAAAAGCTGCTGTAAGTTAACAGTAAGCAATGGAGCGAGAGAGAGAGAGAGTTGCGCACTTTACTGTACAGCTCAGTTCTTTTGTATTTTTCTGTTACTATACTGTTAATAACATGCTGTAGAGTGGCAGTTGGTGGATGGCATTTGGCAACATTTCAGTTGCGAGTTATTGACGTGTTTTCATGTTAACCGGGTCAAGGACAGGCACGCTGATCGCTAGCCAAATGCATGTTTGGCAAGAGAAAGATAGAGAGGGAGAAGTGGGGTATGGGGGGGAGATGTTTTGACTTTTGCTTACCTCATTGATGTGCTTGTAGGTCTTTATCAGATCGACGCTCAGCTTTCGCAACGGTGCATTGGCCGGATCTCGAAAATGCGGGGGTATGCGTGCCTGCATGGCGCGCACCTCCGACGAAGACGAAGGACTAGAGTGCTACAAAGAGAGAAACAGAAAGAGAGAGAGAGGGAGTGCATTAAAGAAAAGTTCAATCGAAAAGTTTTTTGCTAATGGCACTCACATGATGCATAACATCACGATGCGTGGCAGGCAGTTCCTCTTCGACCACAAAGCGTCCATAGAGCGGCGCATGGCGCTGTCTGCCACCGCCAGCGCCGCCGCCCCCGCTGCCGCTCCCGCTGCCCTGCGATGTGTCCACGGCGCCGCCGCTGGAGCCGTATCCAGCGGATACTGTAAAAAACAAAAGAGAAACAGAACCAATTAAAGTATGTGTAAAAGGATGAGAATAATAGATAGAGATAGAGAGCGAGCGCAAGTTCATTGACCGATTGCACCTGGGCACAGGTGTTGCACCTGTCGCACACACCTGAGGCAGCTGCCAAAAGCCCAAAAACCCGCCCAAAATACTTTTTCCCCAGCTAAATTTAGTACTAGACAGAAAAAAAAAACAGCAAAAAGTCCCCAAGAGAAATATTACACAATATGCACACAAAGATCGTCCAACAAATATATATATATATATATATTATACATATATATTGTTGTTCGCGTCTCTGTTTTGCTCCGAGTCAAAAATAGCACAAAAAGGGTAGTCAGTGAACAGGGGTTGGGACACACTGGGCGGTGGAGCAGATCAAGAGGGGAGCGGAGGGAGAGTGAGGCGCACTGAAACTGATATTGCATTTCGCAATTGCCGTCAAGTGAATAGGCCAAAGAGGAGAGACTAAGAGACAAACAAGCAAATAACAGACTGAAGGAGATCGGAGAACGCACATACAAAAATGAATTGATGTGCGATAGTCTCTAAGAGTCTCTAAGTACATCAGCTGAAAGAGCTATTACTAAATAACGTTTGATAGCTTTAAGAGATGGAAACTTAATATTGATATATATCTCTGATCCAACATCTATGATCTATGATCTATGATCTATGATCTATGGTCTAGGATCTATGATCTATGATCTATGATCTATGATCTATGATCCTACCACTTATTTAAAGCTCAACTATTTTAGTTTACTTAAACTCAAATTAAAGTAGCTATTTGAATAGCTAAATAGCTTTTCAATTACAGCTTGTTCTAGCATCTGCATCTGCACAGGTGCATTCCAAGTACTTTGCAGGTGGGTAAACAAATAACTTGCTATGCAAATTAAAAACCTGAGTGATAAGCCTATCAGGGGACTGACGAACGATATATTATATCTATTCTTAGACTTAGATACCGTCCTTACAGCTATATTGCGCTGGTCGCTGTGACAGCAAATGCTGCTGCTGCCGCTGATGATGATGAGTCGAATCATTGCTGCTGATGCTAATTGTTGCCGTGAATTTGGAGCTGGGATTGGAAGCAAAGCTCTTGATCGTATGCTGGCAATCGATTTGGGCCAGATAATGCGGCCGTTGCTGTTGCTGCAGTTGGTAGCCATTGCCATTGCCATTGCTATTGACGCTGCCATTTCCCCCATTGCTCCAGCTGCCCCACGTTGGACGCCAGGCGGACGACGCTGAGGAGGTGCCAACGGTGACAGCTGTCGGCGCAGCTGTTACCGTTGCCGTCGATCCACCGATCAGACCGGACTCATGGCCAGCCAATGAGGCGTTCATTGACTGCCAGTAAACCAAAGCCGTTGACATCGCGACTAAGTCAAGTCAACGTCCGGAAGAAGCGACAGCAGAGCCAGAGACCTCGTCTATATTAATGGCTATATAAATATTTCCTTCCTTGCTTTCTATACACGTTCACGCAGTTCACAACAACAACAAAAAGAGAGTATATTAAGTAAACTCGCTTGAGTAAACTCTATATAAACGGAAAACTCTTCAAAACTTCTGCAGCTTTCAAGCTCATGCTAACACTAACTAAACATTTATCGGAAGAACTTTCTTTATCTATCTCAGTTAGAGAGCTAATCTTGTGAAGAGAGAGCTAATCTTGTGAATCAGACTAGGAAGACTGACAAGTTTTAACGTTATCAAAATTGAAATTAATTATTTTCGTAACAAGAACGAGTGTCTGCCAGTCGATAGCACCCGATTGCAACATTCCAACTTGTTTTTGTTTTTGTTGTTGTTGTTGTTGCTCGCTTTCTTTATCTTTCTTTCATTCTTTTCGCACATCGCACAAAGTATTTCACACGCTATGCAGAAGTTCTTTTACCGCGAGATTCACTTTTATATATATATATATACATATATATCTTTCACTCAAACAAAAATGTAAAGAAGAAGCAAATTCTTTATCTTTTTCACTTAATAATAGAGGAATAATAAGCTCTGAAAATGATTGATTGATAGCATTTGTGCTCCATCAATTAAACAATTTGTTTTCATTTCGCATCGCATCGAATTCCATGCGAAACTCACACAGAGCTCTTCTATATATATATATAATATATATCTATTCTATCTAGTATATATAGATATATTTATATTTTATATATATATTTTAAGTTTTTCGACTGGCAACTACTCGCGCGATCTTCGTCGCGTGAGATTTCAACGCGAACTGCGTCAATGTTTTTTTACAGCTAGAAAAACCATGTCGAGCGCATTATTCGTCGTTTTCGTCTTCACCTTTTTTTTTTGTTGAACGCGCGTCCGTTTTATTTTTACGCCGAGACATTTACGTTACGTTACGTTACGTTACATTACATTACATTACGAGACATTACGTATCTCTCACTGCACTTCAGCTTCCCTGCAATTGCATTGCCAAAATTCGTCTCTGATCGCTGATCTCTAATACCCATCAAATGCATCTGATGATTCCGCCATTTCAACAGGTTCTATTTCGAGGCAGGACAGCTGAGCTTTCACGTTTTCGATCTATCCAGAGCTCATTGGCTTCTAGGCTCGACTTGTCACCATTTCAAGAGCTTTTAAGCTATTCGCCTTGATCTTCTTATTATTCCTGGGCAGAGTTCTATTGATTCCGGTTAACTGTTAGCAGTTTGAAGTAATTTTTGCAACTGATTTCACTAGTTTCCAAGCTTACTTTTACTTTTCCGATCCACCTTGACGTGCGAATAATTCAAGCTTTTCAGCTGATTTTTCAATTAAGCAACAGCTGTTTTTCCTTTCCATAATGCCATATATATATATATATATATATATATATATGAAAACATCTGTGCTCTGTTAACAGATTTTCATAATTTTGCAGCTGTTTTTTTGGATAACGCTTTACCATGGCCTTTCAATGTTACCAAATTCCAATTATCAGCTGTAAACGTGCGATTGTCGCGAATATACATATATTTATAAAGCATATGATGCATAAACACCCACACAGACACGCAGACACCACCCACACCGTCTTCCCAGACTTTCTTTTGTTTTGCTTTTGATGAGGAAGTCAATAAACAAAACATGTGAAAATATTCTACTCGGGTGTGATTGACTTCATAATACCTGTTTCCAGATCAGAATATCTCTATATATGACAAATTTCAAGTCTTTATCTTCTTGGGTGCCATTCTTTAGATACAAACATATTACAAAAAGCCAATATACTCTAATTTTATAATTTGTGCACGAGAGTAGAACATTCTCTTGATCATCCAATAAAGTAAATAAATTGTACAAATTTTATTTAATTTTAATTAATGCCGCAATTAACCTCAAGACATGAAAATCATATTGAAATGAATTCAATGAACCGAGTTCATATGCCCTATAAAAATGTTTTAAATGGGATTGGACCCAAAATATCGATTATTTATCGATCAAATGGATTAGTGCCTGTCGAAGCCAGGATTTCTCAGACCTAGTCCCCAGTAAATTTCCTGTTCTCGAAGAACTGAAGATGCCCATGAAATGGTTAGGTTTTCAATAATGACGAAGATAAAGGCGAATGTATCGAAAAGATCAGCTGAGCTAAATCACAAAAATTTATATATTCTGGTAGTGCTTTAACGATATATGAAGGAAAGTACTTTATATAGATAGTCAGGAATAAAGAAAATAACTGTTGGAAACAGACAAGATTTGAGATAAGTCCAGAGATTGGAATGTGTCTGAATTCCATTTCTATATAAATTAACTAAATCTAATTGATTCTTCTTCTAGTTGCGCTCTAGTTATACTCATATTGCTTACATACAAGGGTATGCCAGCTTCTATGAGGGCTAAAGCAAATTCCATTTCTTGTCTCGTTTATTATTAAATCAAAGTTGATCACTTGCCAATTTGTTGGGTTATGGAGCTAAATGGATGCTCTGCGTACGACCTGCTGCTCCCTGGCATCTGCATGAGGATGATGATGGTGATGATGCCGCTGCTGTTGCTGCAAGTGTTCGTCTATTTATAGAAACGGACGGGGGAATTGCTGCTGTGATCCGTTTCAGTGCTTGGCTCTAGCGAAATGTGCTCGCCGTCGTCTTGGCCAATAATAGTCACGGCGACATTTTTCTCTTGACCAGGGACATGGGTTGGGGCAGGGGGTACGTATCCGTAGGGGAGTTGGGGGTGGAGTGTATTTCGCATCGCATCCGGGCAATATATATACATACACACACATACTTTATCAACTAGCGAACCTAATATGGAGCCGCCCCCATCAGGTCGCTGCTTGCCAAGTGAGTCATGGAATGACCCATCAATGGGTGCAATTGTGCGACGCCTCCTATATCCTATACCCAATGCAAAGGGCATTGCATGTGGAGTATATTGGCTTGAAGACAATGTTTGTCACATGACAACGATTATCAAAAGGCAATCGCTCTATTTTTGGTTCCGAAGCGAAATTCGGCTTAGATAAACCATTCTTTATTCTCAAAATGCGATTCTAATATTCCCTGAATAATATCCTTATCAATCAAGAATTCATTCACTATCATTACAAAGCACATATTTCTAATTTATCATAACAGGGTATTGCTTGGTCGAATTCATTGAGCAACTGTTGCAAATCGCAATAAACACTTGACAAATTGAAGGGCAGACGCGAGGCGCCATTGATAAAACGTTTTCGTAGAATCGAAATGCACTAAAACAAATAGAGGGGAAGTTTGTCAAGTGAAGTCTCTAAATTAGCTCCTCCTTCTCTTTCGCTCAACGAGCAAACAAAAGCTAACTGTTAAGTCACACACGCACGAGCACTTACACTTGTGCCGTGTGTGAAGCGAGACAGCAACAGGTGACAATAGCTGCTTGCTATGATACGCATGCGCGTTTTAGCAATGTTAGAGCATTTACATAGTATGTGATCGCTCGTCAAATCTTTGCTTAACATTACAAGTTACATTAAACCCGCATCACTGTTAAGTTAACAGTGCAATTTGCATTACATTTCCAACAGTTAATAGTCATAACACTACTGTTAAGTAGTTAACAGTGTGCATTCCACTTACATTTCTGTTTGTTCTTATCCATAACAGCGCCGCTGTTCGTATCCTCCAATCTATACATCTGGATTTTGTTGTTGGTTTAATGCTTTTTATGTTGAATTATGTTTATGATATATGTATATATCTATATAGATATATATATATACCTAGATATAGGTATATATATATGCATACATGTATTTATTATTCATATAAATATATTGCGTTTATTTGTTCATATATAATTTGCGTTTTGGTTGATCTATATTATATAAATTTATATTTAATATTTATTTGTTGTATAAATTAAATAAATTATTAACGTTGTTGCGGTAATTAATAAATTACTTCTCGTTGTTAATTTTGGTTACTAAATTTTTGTTTTGTTCGTTTACCGTTATATATTTGTATATCGTGTGTGTATATATAATTTATATATATATATTCTTTTTTTTTTAATTTTTTGGGCTGTTTTTTGTTTCTGTTGTATTTTTATTTATAATTTAAATACTTTTTTTCCCATATATATATATATGTGTTCTGTTATATCATGAGGATATTTATATATATATATATTTATATTTATATTTTATTTTCGTTTTTATTTTTATTTTTATTTTTAGTTTAAAGTAATGAACACACTTCTTAAGTCTTTTGTTGGGTTTTGCTTTGAATGTTATGTTTATGTTATGTGTATGTTAATGTTAATGCTACTGCTGTTATGTGCCTTTTTTTGTTTTTGTTGTTGTTGTTTTTTAGACACGCACACTGATACGAGTTTTCACACACGCACGCGGACACATGTGCATATTATTGCAATCAACGTGAAAATCCATTGCACACACACACACCCACACACTGCCGTCGCGCACGTGTGTCTGTGTCACTTCACCTCACTCTCTATCTCTCTCTCTTCGCTCACTCTCTTACTGTCTGTCGGTGTGTGTGTGCGCGCAAGCGCCCAAAAATAACGCAAACGAAAAAAAAAACAACAAAAATAACAACTCTCTCTCCTACTCTCCTTTTTTTTTTTGGTTTATTTTTCGCACAAACACCCAAAGCCGCGCGCGAGCGGGAGAGCGAGACTAACGAACGTACGCGCGAGAGAGCGTGCCGGACAGATAATGGCCAATGCCAAAGCAAAAAAAAAAAAAAAAAAACAAAAACAAAAGAAAAAAAACAGCTGTATTTTGTTTCTTTCTTTTTCTTTTTTTTTTGCGGTTCTAAGTTATTGTTGTTGTCGTTAAAGTGTTGTTGCTCTTATTATTATTATATGTGTAGGAGTTGTTGTTTTTGTTGTTGTTGTTGTTAATACAAAGTACTGCTCTGCACATTTTGCATGGGAACAAACATCTCATGAGCGAATTAACGGAACACAATAAACAAAAATTTCACGCACGATTTTTGATTATGTACATATATTGTAGAAGTTATATATGTACGCTGAACACAATTGTTGTAGTTGTTGTTGCTGCAGTTGGTATTGTTGCGCCTGATGTCGTCTTGGAGAGCTGCAAAGAGTAACAGAATAAAGAAAAGCTTAGTTGGACATTTTATAAACAGCAAGTTTACAGTTATACACAAATAAATATCGAAAAAAAAAAAAAAAAACAGCAACAACAACAACAAAAATTCAATAAAATTTTGCGCGGCGCAAAATACAAAAAATACAAAAAAAATTGTGTAAAAGAAACCAAATAAAGGAAAAACACGCGCTGCTCACAAGACACACACACAGATGCACACATACACTGACACTGGGGCGCACTCGCTCTCTCTCCCTCTCTCTCTCTCTTTGGCAAGCGCAGCAGGTGAACGAACGACACGCGACGCATGTGTGTCTGTCAGCATGTATAAAAATGTGTATTAGTATGTGTGAGAGAGTGAGTTCTAATAGCAGCGAACAAGTTCAGTTGAGCGCCACGCGCACGTACAACAGTAGCAGTATTCATAGAAAGCGCAGCTTGGCACCGCCGCTGCTGCCCGACTAAAAGCTTTTTGCTATAAGCAGACAGCTGTTAAGCGCCTGTTGCCAGGCAAAATTTGCGCTTTTTAATTAAAATGTGTGCGCAAATGTTTTAATGTGTTTAACAATCAACTCAACTCACACACACTAACACACACAAACCATGGAGAGCGGCGCATAACGGTGAAAGTGACGGCAAGTTTTAACCGTTTAATGTTGTTATTGTTATTGTGATATACATACATACATATGTATGTATATATTTTGGCATTTGTTTGCGCTAACTGTTGCCATGCAAATTGAACGAACAGTGTTGCCACATAATTGCAAATGCTGCTGCAAAAAACATCATCATCCATGCACACACACACACACACACACACATACACACACACACACACACACAGTTGGCCCGGCGCACAAGTTCAATGCAAGCCAAAAACCAGTTCCATCATGAATGATTCTTTTTAATTTCTCTGATTCACACGGTGCAAAAGATAAGTATTTATACATATACATATACATACATATATACGTAAAGAAAACAAAAACAACAAAAATATTTGCCGTATGCGTCACGGCAATACAATCTAAATGGCATTTGATGGTCATGCAGACAATGTTGCCTCCATCTAAATTAATGTAAATCTGTTTACATTAGGATTTTTCTGTTGATTCAGAAAACTAATTAACTCACATAATATAGATTCCATTGAAAAACAGCTAAAAAAAAAAAACGTAATTGACAGCACTGATAGACACTACACAACATAAAACTGCAAACACTCACACACACACACACACACACTCGCATACACACACAGACGCAGTCTGTTCATCAATCAAAACTAGCCGCATTCCCATCAAGGCAAAAGCAGCGGCAGCAGCTGCTGCTTATCAAATTGCACGAGTTGTACTTGTGACCGACTGTTGTGACGTCACAAATGTACTGACAATCAAGAGCAGCAAATATTCTGATCAAAAGCTATCTAACTACTCACTACTCACATACATATATGTGTGTGTATGTGCATGTGCGTGTGCGTGTTTATTTTTAGCCAGGCAGCAACAAAATTTCGCATGCATCATAATTTATTTTTGGTCTACGAGCAAAATCAAAGGCAACAGCGACAGCAGCCCCCACGCAGAATCCCACACGACGCGCCAATTAAATTTCACGCGCAGCTGGCAACTCTGCATTTGGTGGGTGGTCGCTTACAGCCAACGCGCTCCCCTTTCTCTCTCTCTCTATCACTCTTCATCTCTCTCACGCTATCTCGCTTCATACTTTTTTTTGTAACTAAAAGAAAACTTTAGCGATCCAGCGGCGTTTGACGTCAACCCACAACAGAGAGATACAGAGCGAGAGTGAGCGCGCGTGCTTCTGCTTTCGCTTTGCACACACACTCACACTCACACAGGCCCAGGCAGCCTGGCGCTATCAGTGCTGCTCAATCAGCTAATTTCAGCCTTTTTTGTGCAAGCATAAACTAGAACATTTCTCTGCATGCAAATTGGTACATAAAGACTATAAATAATCATAATCATTAAATGGTTTCTTTTAATTATAAAAAAAAAATATTTATAAATAAATAAATCGAATTTTAGACTAATTAAACATATTGTGGTTTTTTGCATCATTTGTGCAAACGATTTTAACTCTGTATTGCATTTGGCTGTTTCTAGCTTATGCTGATCAGCACTATTGTTGCGTTGCCGCCGCCACTGCCACAGACAATTGTCTCTCTCCTTCCCTCTCTTGCTCATAGGTTATAACTTTGTTACACTGCCGTGTTTTTTTTTTTTTTTTTTCTTTTTCTTAGACGGATGGACGCATGCTCTAGTCGCAGACGCGCGCGCGTCATGCGTGACCTAAATAGCCGCCATTGCTGCTTCACTTTACTTTGTCTGCTTCTACTTGTGCTTCTTCTTCTTTTTGATGGTCACACAAATCAGCAGAAATGAACAAAATAGACATAATATAATTTAATACACATAGTTCACATATATGTATATGTATGTGTACATACATATATGTTTAAATGTTAGAAAGTCTTTTGCGCAACAGTTAATAAATTTCTGTGTTTGTGTCTATGTCGGTGTGTGTGTGTGTGCGTGTGTGTGTGTATGTGTGAGAGTTCCCGTTTTTTCGCTTTTGGGTGCGCGCGGCACCAAAAATACTTTGTAGGCGTTTTTCGGTGCGGGCTGCTTGCTGATTAGCCACAAACAAAAAGAAGCAGACAAAAAATACATTTCTTCAATTTTTTTTTGCACTTTTGAAAGCATTTTCTTAAATTACTTGAAGAGCGGGTGAGTGAGCGAGACAAACAAAAAATAAGACAGCGAAATGGTTTTATTTCATTTCATTTTTAGTTTTCTTTCATTTCTTATTTATTTATTTTCATTATTATTTTTTGGTTAAGTGCGTAACGGAATGCCCACTGGCATTCACACACACACAAACAAACGCATACAAATATACAAACAAACACACATACATACATATATGTATGAGCGGCAAATTTACATTCTCGCTACGTTTATTATACGTACGTATGTATGTATGTATGTGTATATACGCTCTCTCGCCTTTTGTTTGGTTCAAAGTTCAATGACCGATTTCGCCGCGTCGAATTCAGCGGCGCAGTCGCTGTTGCCCTCCAAGTTGACGACGACAGCGTCGCTGCCAATGCCTCTGTTATTGTTACTGCTTGACAAACACAAACACAAACACACACACACACATACACGCACCCATACAGACAAGGTCAACGCAATAATCGAGTTGCCATTTTTTTGTTTTTGCTTAAAACGCAATAACACAAATAATAAGCATTAATTAAGCGACGCACACACACACATACACACTGAGGCAACCAGAAGGTCCCAAGAGCAGCAACAGTTATAAATGTCCTCTATTTCACAGAGAAACAGAGCGAGAGAGATAGAGGTAACGTAGTGCGAATATTGAAAAAGTTTCGTGCACAATCATTCAAAAATATTTATCGATAATTTGCAATTATTAACAGCAACAGCGCAGTCATTACTTGAATGTGTGTGCATGTGTGCACGAAAAAAGAAAACAACAACAACAACAACAACAACAAATACCAACAGCATGCGCTTGCGTGTGTGCGTGCGTGCGTCCATCAATGACGCTGTCGCGCAACTTTGACAGTGGCATTGAAATTGCCAACAGCAGCAGTGGCAGCAGCAGCAGCAGCAGCGGCAGCAACAACGCAACAACAACATGTCTGATCATGCAAGCGGCGCTGTTGCTGTCGCAATTGCGCGCTGCCTGCGCAACCAGAATAAATTCCAATTAGACAATTTCCGACTCTTTGACTGGCGCTTCGCTCTCACTCCTGCTCCCTCTTTAGTCATATTCTCTCTTGTTTGTGTGCGCTGCGAAATTGCGACTTTGCAAGAAGAATGTTTATGTTATTATTATTATTGTTATTGTTGTTGTTGTTATTATTGTTATTATTACGGTTTATTACACACGCATATGCAAGTGCACACACACACACATACACACGCACAGCAGTCAACTCAGTGCTCGCTCTCTATCTATCTATCGCTCGCTCGCTCACTCTCGGCGTCTGATTAGAATAAATAGCACAACAAAAGAAATGACGTTTTTATTTTCAATTTGCGCTTTTGCGAATTACTTTCACCTCCTCCTCAATTGCCTACGACAATGACGCGGCTATTTTTCGTCTATCTATGCATGTGTGCGTTGGTGTGTGTGTGTGTGTGGGGTTTTTTTTTTTTTTTTTTTGAAGCGCAGTTTTTGCAGTCTGCGCCACCCACTGCCAATAGCAGCAGTGACGCTAGCAGCGACATCACGTGTAACGGCGTCGCAGTTTTGACTGATTGAGCATTCAACTGTATGAGGCCTACTACCACCCACTCTTCCTCTCACTCTCACTGTCTCTCTCTCGCTGCTTCTGTGTCACTCACGTTTTAGCTGCTGCGCCATTGTCTTCTTCGCATACACAGTTATTTCATTTGGCACAACAATTGCTGCGCAATAATAACAATAATATAATAATAATAATCATAATATGACAAATACCAACTAAATGCAGAAATACCCAACTCACTTGCTCTCTCTCTCTCTCTTTCTCTTTCTCTACTCTGTAGTGTACAGGAGTTGGGAGACAAATGGTGAATAAACTTCACTTCTTATTGGTTATGTGAAAATGTCAATAACGGACAGCAGGAGGCGTGTTCAGTGCTGAGTCTATATAGCCTTTTCTAGTCATATGTTTGTCTATATAAGCTAAAGATTTGCTTTGTAGATATATTTTTCTGTATGCCATAAGTTTAAGATTTCATATGTATCTCTCGCTAGGCTGTGGCATATTATCTATGTATACAAATCGATTCTGATTTCGTTTTTTAGGCATAATTTGAGCTAGAGTTTATACAATAACTATTAACACACACACATACATTTCGGATTTTTTCTTACTTATTAAAAAACCTCTTTCCGATAGTATCGACTTGTGCTTGAGCAAATATACTTGATTGAATGTCATATTATTATGCTCTGCAAATTTGATTCAGAAAGTTCAACTCGAATAAAAGTTATTCGATATTGTATCTCACTAGTCATCTATATGCGCTACGTTTACCAACACTGATTGCAGTATTCAAGCAACACACAGATTGCCTTTGATATTACAGTCATTGAAAATTGTTTTGGAAAGCAGTGTGTATATGTTCATATACTTGTATCTCGAACGATATTTAGTTTTTCAAAAAAAAAAAAAAAAAAACAAACAAAAAATGAATTGGAATTTATTTCTTTTTCTGTTTATTCCGTACTGCAGCTGCAGCTGCAGCTGGAATCCTTTGATGGGCTACAGTCGACTGAACGAATTGGATAATAATGAGTTGACGCTATTGACTGGGGCATCAGGATCCGCATCACCAGCAGCTCCATCTGCAACTGCGACTTCAACATCATCATCATCATCGTCGTCGTTACCATCATCATCAACATTTTTGTCACCTGGATCATCGACATGCCAAACGGTAGCCAATCTAAAGTACCCACAGCCAGCCGCCAACATAGCGGTAAAGGCAGCACAGGTGGCAACAGCTGCAAAAGACGCCCAATCAAATGCAGCCGAATGCGCGGCCAAGCAGGTGCGTGTCCAGCTGGCCGAGAAGGCTGTCCAAGCCTCCCATGCCGTGCAGGCCGTGCTCGAGAGCAAGCGTTCGCTGTTGAACAAAATCGAAAAGGAGCTGAAGGCCGCCGAGGATATACTGGGCAAGCTGACCAGCTCGCTGGAGCACAGCGAGCAGACGTCCCAGAAGACCGAATGTGCGGCCAAAATGGCCGAGGATCAACTGCAACGACTCAACCAACTCGTTCAGCAAATGGGCTCCAATGTGGCCGACGTGAATGCACTGAACGAACAGGCACAGACGGACTACAGCGAGAAGCGTCAAATGCTGGCGGCCGCCAAGGAGCGATCCAAGCGCATCCAGAAGGACATTAGCTGCGCCCGCGACGAATACCAGCAGGTGAAGGTGGCCGCCTATCAGGCGGCATGTGCCGCGGTCCAGGCCAAGAAGAAGGCCACTGTGGCCAATATCGAAGCCAACGCATTGCGTGCTGCACGGCGGCGACGACGTCGTCAGCATAATCCCTATAGGTACTAAGAGCTCTACTATCTATAGCTGTACATATACAGATATACTGTCATATATCTGTATAATAGTGCAACTATATATACCATATGCAAGATCTGAGTGCATGATTTGTTCACATTATGTACAGAAATGCTAATAAAAAATGAGCTTTAAAATTAAAATTTAATCCTAAGCAGATTTAACTGATATTCGATGAGCTTTCCGCTTTACCTCAATCTTCAATTCCATACATTCTACATTTTATAATAGATTTATCTACTATATACATATATTATATGGCTTTCAACTGAATCATCATATAATAACATTTCAGCAACTTTCAGCTTTCAGCTTTCCACTATACAATTAATGTGAACTATATATCCTCATATATTACATTAACTGATCTTTAATATGTTTCATATTTATTTAATTTGCACGAATATGACTTTCAATTGTTTCTTAACTTGCATTTTTTGAGATTTAAGCTTAGATTTGTGCTTAATAAATATTTTTTGTAATATGCATATATTAAATTTAATGAGCTTTAGGCTTAAACGTGTGCTTTCATTATTTATTTAAACTGAATAAAGCTTTCACTTGCTAGACATATTAATAAGATTTAAGCTTAAGTTTGAACTGTGTTTTTTTTTTTTTTATAAAATGCAATGGCTATACTTAGTATACATTACAGGAATTTGATTATATTAAAGCCTGATATTGACATTAGTTATAGAGTAAAGTAAAGTAACTGTAAATTGTTCGTATATGTAAGAATCTTATAATCTTTAATCTATGCCGCAATTATTCTAAACTGTTTAAACTTGATATTAAATATATATATATACAATAGTTTTCAAGCATATTTCTATGAGTTTTTGCTAGGACCGCATAATAAATTTTTATAACCTTATTCAATTAGGCTTGACAAAGAGTTATTTCTATAATGTTTTTTTCACAATAAACCTTATCAAATTCCTGACATTTAGGAGCTAATCTTAAAATAGTTTTATATGTGGGCTCACAGCTTTATAAGCATTCGATCCAATAATATGAAATCATTTTCTATAGAAGAAAGTCACTTATAACCATACAAAGAACAGTCGATTAGAGCTCTCACTCTCACTCTCTCTCTCTCTCTCTCTCTCTCTCTCTCTCAGACTTGTTGTGAATGTGAGTTTCTTTCGAAATAAATTGCAGCGTGCGCTGATGCACCTGATACCACAATATAAATCGTTTTTGCATTTACGATTCGCGCTTTTGTTTATGTTTCTGTTTCTGTTTCTGTTTATGTTTATGGAGAAAAAGTATCGTTTTGCATATTTAGCGCAAATGCGTAAGCGTTTTCCCACGAAAAAAATAACAAATAGAAGCAGACGAGTGGCAGGAATAACAATGGCAATGCATAAATAAACAAAACAAAACAAAACAAAACATAAGAAAACAAAACCACAAGGGCAAATAGAGTGCAGATGCAAATGAACAATTAACAGAACGAAATGGCATGAAATGGAACACAAATGCATGGTATTTGCTGTCTGAAGGTATCGTTCCAATTGGTCAAATTGGCAAACAGCTGCTGTCGATGCTGCTGCTGCTGCTGTTGCTGTTGGTACCCTTCACATGCGACTCTGTCCAGCTGTTGTGCTGTCCGTTGCAGCCAACAAGAAGAATAAGCAGCAGCAGAAGCACAGGCTAGCCGTTAAAAAGGACTGAGAGAAAGCAAGCTTCTGCTTACTGCTCTTTCTTGTTGTTGTTACTGCCGACAGCGTTGTTGAAAGTTTCTGTGCAAATGAGCAGTGCATGAGAGAGAGAGAAAGAGCATGAGCAAACTTGCGCAAGTGAGCATAACGCAATGTGCGCCTCTTTCGCTCTCAATTGTTCTCACGCTCTCAGTTGTTGTTTGTTGGTGAATTTTTTTGCTAAATAACAAATTGTAATTAAAATGCAGCGAGAGAGAGAAAGAGAAAAAGAGAGGCTGAGAGAGAGCTATTGCGAGCGCGTGGCAAACATATTGCATTATTTCAAATTCAACAATTTTCGGCAATGCATTTTGTCAACAACAAAAATAATAATAATCATAATAAAACAAATAACAGCATACGCTGCTTGCGTCGCTCTGCAGACAAAGCGTCGCTGTTGAAAAAAAAAGCAGCAAGAGAGCGCCGCACTGTAGCTGTACATGGTCGTCGACACATGCGTATGTATGTGTGTGTGCGTGTATGTGTGCTTACTGCTGTCAAACGGCGCTGCCTGCAGCGCTGCTGCTGCGACGGCGTCAATGGCTTTTTAAAATTCTTGTTTGCCTTTTGCCAGCATTTGTGCACATGTATGAGTGTGTGCATGTTGCTACCTGGCGTGGACAGACAACATACACAGACACACCGCAAAAACCACATGCCTTCCCAATCAGAAACAGAAGTGCACAAGCAGAAAATGCCGGCAAATCCAATATGTTTGCGGCGGTGGCGGCGACGACGCTGCAGTCGTCTGCGCGCAAAATGTAACACGGTGGCAACGCCAGCAGCGACGTTGACGCCAGCAGCAGCGGGCAACGCGTTCAACATAACCAAACAAATTTGATGCTGTTGACTGGCTGCGACTCACACACACACGCATACTCATGCATATGTGCATATCAATATATACCTACATACATCCATACATAAATAAGAGGCAACACTTACATGTTGACTGTTACTGCTTACTGCTGCTGTTATTGTTACTGTCGTTGTAGAAGTTGACGTTGTTGTTGTTACAAATTGTTGTCAATTTTGTTTGAGTTGTTGCTGCTGCAGTAGTAGTTGTTGTTGTTGTTTTTGTTGTCGCTGTCGGCAGCGCCACAGAAAAAAACATGTTTCACTTGAAGCTAAAGACAACGGCGACGCTGCTACTGCTGCTGACACACACACACAGAGAGATACACGCACACATATACATACGCATGTATGTATACAAATTTGCTTTTGCTTGTTTTTTTTTTTCTTATACGTTTGTTGTTGCTTGCAGCTGAAAACGTTTAATGAAGACAAAAAAAATATATACACACACCCATTGGCGGAGTAAAAGAGAAACAGAGATATTAAAACATATATTTAACAATAACTTTAGCACACTGTAAAAAAAAAACAGTTGGAAAAAAGCGCTGTCGCACGCATACAGAGGCAGCGAAATGCGACGCTGACGACGCTGCGGCTAACAAAAGAGCGCGTCGTAACAGTGGAGACGGAGCACAAAAAAAATGCTCGCACAAAAAAGAACATAAAAAACAGACAACGCAATGTGAGACAGCGATTAATTTCCGATAACTTTTCTTCGTCTCTAATAATGCACTTTTAAACTTTAGTTGACTTAAAAAAAAATAAAATATTTATATTAAAAACAAGAAATAAACGCAGCACAATAACAAAAAATAAATGCACACACACAAACGCACGCACGCACAGTTCGTGTAACGGTGGAACGACGACAGCCGATAACGAGTACGAGCCGACGACGACGACGGCTTTTTCACCAACCTTTTTACTGCTGCTGCTGCTGCCACTGCTGCAGCGATTAAAACATGCGAAAGCGACCAAAAAATATATGAAAAAAAGAAAATATAGCAGAAGCTAGTGTTAAGCTAAAAGCTTAGTGTTGTTGGGAATTTGCTTTAATTGATTTATTAATGTAGCTGCACATTTTGTTTGTTGCCACACACGAAAAGACGAAATCACGACAACTGCGACGGCGACGGAAAAACGCGCGCTCACACGTCCGTACGTACCAAAAAGCAAAACGAAAATGAAGAGAAATGGAAAATACAAAAATACCAGCGACAGCGAAAATACAAATAAAATACTGCACATGTCTGTGCGAAACAGTGCTATTAAATGACACAAGGGGAGCAGCGACAGTGTTGGTCAGCGTACGATTGCATTTTATGTTTTTCCAGCACGTTTATTTGCCTGCCCGCTTTGTAGCTCCATTCCAAGCGCTCACACGCACACACTTGAACTCAGACTCACACATACACACATGTCTCGTATACTTGTTTTGATTTTATTATTTAGTTTTGGTTGGCAACCGGGCATTGGCCGCACCAGTGTTGTTAACTGGACGCCGCACACATATCCCCATTCAGCGCTCCATTTGTTTGGCGGCTAAAAAACGACGCTTTATTGGCCACTTTGATATTATGTGTTTTTTTTTCTCTTTTTTGAATCATAAGCTGTCAACACTGCGCCCACGAAAAAAAAAACGCACACACACACACCCGACGCTCAAGCACTCACGCTAAATGTTGACTTGCTGCTTCCACTTATGTATTCGAAATGCACATGTGTTTATCTGTGCATGTGTTAATGAACAATTTTTTCATAGTTTGTTTTAGGAATACTCGTTTATGTCGAACAGTTTTTGCATTATTTTTACAACTTCACGAGAACAGGGCTGGCAGTTGCCAATAGCTGCGCTTGCCAGGACTGCAACGCGTCCTATCGATAGCCGCGCACTGGTCGATACATACATACATATGTATATTTATTTATGTGACGGCGCTCACGAACGAAAATATGGTTGAAATGTTGAATTAAATAAATTCATTATAGGTAACTAGTAATTGAAATTAAGATTGGTTTTAAGGTATATTTCAAAGCAAAAAGTACCTTTCATAGAAAGTTAATTATTGCTTGTGTTAAATTGTGAATTGTGTTTCTAGACGAAATATAAATGTGTGTATATGTGGACTAACAAATAATTTGCTAACGTTACAGAAAAATTAATAGCATTACAGCTGCATGCCTTTTTAAAATTAGTTTTATTTACGATTTAGTTCATTAGCCAAATGGACATTGCCAATTCAAATCTTAAAAGCTTGGCGCGTCATGCATCATCCGCTATCGCCTATCGATAAAGATACAACATTTCATATTGCAATGTTGCAAAACGAGCTTCAATTCAAAATAAACAAAAACTCGCGATCGGATTTAATTGCGGCTGTAAACATATCGTATAGGTACGTATGTGTGTGTACTCGAGATAATTAAGCTCAATTGGGAAGCGAGTGCTATAAAAGCCCAATAAACTCCACTCGAGCAGCGCAGTGCGAAAAGGAGAAAGTGCAAAGATGTCAACGCAACAGCAGCATTTTGATTATATGGAAAAATATCTGGTTTATGATATTTTTAAATACTTTGGCAACGATGCAACGCTTATTGACCATAATATAAAGTGCTCTAATGGCCTGGACGGTTTCATGTCGGCGCTCTACACGGTGCAGCTGACAATGAAGATAGCCGGAAAGTGAGTAGAATACAATTATAAGATTATACAGTTAATCACTGATCCGCCTCCATCCGCAGCGAGCGCCAGGAGCTGGTGCTTGTGAAGTTCATGAAGGGCAGCCCGGAGTTCCGCGAGGCGGGCAAGTGCTACACACAGTTCGCCAATGAGGTCTTTGTCTATGCCGAGCTGCTGCCCGCCTATGAGAATCTGTTGCGTGACAGCAAATTGAATACGGAATTGGTTGAGCAATTTGTGCCGCGTGTTTATTGCGCAAAGTTTGGTCTGATTAAGGGTACAAAGTTTATTTTAATTTGCAATTTCCTTAATTTTGTTGTTTGTTTTTTAATTTTGCAATTTATAATTAACACACATATTTCGCCATTTGCAGATCTGGGTGAGGCACGTGAGTCGGTGTTGGCCTTGCAGCATCTGCAGCCGGCCGGCTTCAAGCTGGGTCCGCGTCTCACTCTACGCTTGGATCAGTTGGAAGCGATGTGCTCGGTGCTGGGTCCATACCATGCGCTGGGCTATGCTCTGCGCATCCTGCAGCCGCAGGTGGAGCAACGTCTGCGCCAGCAAGTGGTCCCACTGCCCTTCATCTTCGAGGAGAATGTACCGAATATCTATGCGGTGCTTTATCGCATCGCTTTCGATCGCTTCTACGAGTTCTACGATCGCTGTCGCGATCAACTGTTGCAACCGCAGGAGCAGCGTTTCGCCGAGGCGATCGAGCGGCTGCGCGCCAAGTATTTTGAGCAGCCGGTGGCACTGCTGGAACGCATTCGTACGGATGCGTGCGATGAGACGCAGCCGGAATCGCATTTCAGCACCTTCCTGCACGGCGACTTCAATCGCAACAATGTGCTCTTCCATGAGAGTGGCGAGGGACAGGTGGACGGCATACGCATGATCGATTTCCAGGAGCTGCGCTACAGCACCACGGCCATCGACATCAGTTTCTTCCTGTACATGAATACGCCGGCCGAGAATCGAGCCGAGATCTTTGCGAAGCTCCTGCGCTTGTATCATCAGCGGATGCATCAGACCTTGGAGCTGCTGTTGCAGCGCAATCATGAAACGCTTTCCGAGGAGCAGATCAACAAGCTACTCAGCGACTATAGGTAGGTTGCATTGTTAGCATCGATTCTCAGGTAATCTCATCTCGAAATCCCATTCTAGCTTCTCACGCTTTGAGCAGCATTTCGCACACTACGCATTCTATGGCGTCATGATCTGCATGCACTTCATGCCCTGGCTTCTGGGCAGCGAAGCCGATTGTGCACAGCTCTCCAAGCTATTCGAAACGGACATGCATGGCCCGGCCTTCTACAAGCTATCGATGGACATAGCTGGCGATGAGGCGAATCGCCGGATATTCGACATAGTGCGTCACGCCTTCGAGCAGGGTTACATGGATCACATTTGAACTGCATTCAGTATACTTGATATATATATATATATATTATGTACATATACCTTTCAGTCTTGTTTCTCATCGTTCCAAGCACTATCAAAAGTATTCTTATCGCATTCTATTTATTATATGATTTATCGTTCAGCTTGTTTCGACCCAACCCAAATTGAAATTGCAACGCGTTAATCTTAGCAAACATGTAGTAAAGAATGGAATTGGAACAACATATAGATGTGAGCTAAACCCCTTTCCCTTATTTTATTTCTTATACATGTGAATATTTGTCAAAATTTATATTACTTGAACTGAAAACGAGTTGATAGCTTATAGAAACAATTGGAAACGAAACAGTAGCCTTAACGAAACAGTAGCCAGTTTGCCCTATTGAAACAAATGAAAATGAAACTCTTTGCTTATACTATGCTATATTTTGTATGTAAACAAATGTAAATGAAACGCAATTGTGATAAAATGCCTTAAAAAATTCGATATTTTAGATTAAAAGAACAAAGTGAATGAAAGACAGAACTTGATCTATATCAAATCAGAATCGGAATCCGGAACAGCATTAAATTGATGTTTTCTATCTTATGCCAAGTCTTCCCAAAGGCAAAGCCTAGTCTTAAGACACCTACAAATATTTGCACAAATGTTTTTCTATTTACAAACGAATGTAATAAATTTATGAATCAATTTTCAAAAAATATAAATAAAATCATGTTTATCTTTAATTTGGAAGTTCTTATTCTTCAGATATACATATATATTATCTATTGATAACACTATATTATAGTGCTCCAATTCAGCTAATAACAATATATAAACTAACTTTCAATAAATCTAGTCCATATACCCAAGTTCCATTTGCCTAGCTCTACTGCAAGTCCAGTTCCGCTAGGCAGCTCAGGCTACGGGTTGTCTTCAAAGTTTGTTTAATTTAATGGAATAACTGGAATGACGCAAGCAGCAAGCAGAAAGCAGCAGCAGCAACATTAATCAGTCAGGCAACGACCTTGATTCACATTTGAATATTTATCTAACAATGGCAGCTAAAAGAATTCTTGACTTCAAAAATTTTCTTTAATTTTGTATGCTCATTAAAAATATACCAAATGGGGTATATTGTGTGTTCACTAAGCTTTGTTGCACGGTAGCAGAAATCAAAAATGCATTCAATTGATTTATTTCACTATTAGCTGAATTAGAACTGATTTTCGATATCGATAAATATCGATTGTCAAATTCGCTTGATTTATCATCGAGTTTGGACTGCAGACTCTCATAGGGCATATACAAATAACAAACCTTCCTAAAATCACTCTTAAGATAAATATTTCGACTGCAGCAGGGTATCTACTAGTCAGGCATACCCCAGTGGCTCATGCCTTGAAGTTTGGTTGTTTGCACAACTGTCGGCCAGCATGGTGGTGTCTATATAAAATGCCACCCAGTCGCAGATTGACGACACAGTTCAAGTAGATTACGGTGCACTCGATGATGCTACCAAGCGCAGCTAGGCTCTTGGCTATGGCGCTAATGGCGCTGATGACGCTGCGGACGGGCTCAGCGCTGGCTGGCGAGGAGCAGCTGGTTCCGGAGCTGGTAGATTATGCTACAGCTGGCAGCGAGGATATCTATTTTCAATCGAACAGTGGACTGGACGGACAGTGGGAGGAGTACAAGGACTATCCCGAGGATGGGGAGGACGAGGAGGACGAGGAGGCGGAGGATTCAGTGGAGGAACAGCCAAAGGGTGACAATATCGAAGCCGTTGGCCTGGATGAGAACAGCTGCGAGTATAGCTGTCCGCGATACTATCGTCCCGTCTGCGTCAGGCGCAACGACCAGCTAATCACCTATGCCACGCCCTGCGAGTACTTCAATCAGCTGCGCTGCGCCAACGTCGCTCGGAGCCAGGGCAAGGAGGTGCCCAGCTATCAGCTGTTGTATCAGAATGCATGCAAAAATAAAAGGAGCTGAGAGAGCAAGAAAGAGCGAGAGGGAGAGAGAGAGAGAGAGAGAGAACAATGGAAGGGAATTGGGTTTAATGATTGATTGATTGACTGATTGAGTACAAGCAAGCTTGAAAATAGTTTAAAGTGAAGATTTTTGTTTTTATTATAATTAAAAATAAAATATTAATTATATATATTTCTTTTATAATATATTAGTTGATTGATTGATTGACGAGTTGCGCACAGCTGGCAAACAAGTTTTGCTCTTTATAATATTGATCGATTGATTGATTAACTTTGATCACTCAATCGTTGCAGCTGTATTGCTGACTGAAATACTAATTGATTGATGTATTGACTGACTGACCGATTGATGTAATTCGTAGCTTAAATTTTCACCACTAGCGAGTAGAGGAAATACTGATTGATCGACTGACTGATTAAATGATTGATTGATTGATTAGTAAGTAGAGGACTATGAAGTATATTAGCTCATATACTGATTGATTGATTGAATGCTTGATAATTAAGTCAAAACTGCTATCGCTAAGGCTAGCTTATTGCGTGTGCTTGATATGTAAGATTGAAAATTATAAATAATAATGATTGATTAAGTGGATTGCTTCCTTAACAAATCATGCCTCTATCTTTCTCTCTCTCTTCTTTCTTCATTCATTCCTACATTGAGGCCTATCAGTTATGGCTAAATCACGCTTTCCTCACTAATACCACACCCACATCACTCCCTCCACTTAGAGGATAAAGAAAAGTCTTTTTTTTTTTTTACAAATAGCTTTTCATAATAGTTTTTCATTTGTTAACCAGGACAGCTCACATGGCTGTCATAGGAATTTCACAGTTGCTATTAAATATGCTGTTAGTAATTAGTTGTAGAAATGATTATTATTATCTTGACTGAAATACTGCAGGCAGTTTTGGATAGACATCCGCATGCGCTGAGCTCAGGAAATCTGATCGGTGGGGCAGTGGCGTTTGTTGTCGCTGAGCTGCCCAATATCTACAAAGGTGCTGCGACGCTTCGTTATCCGCTGCAGCGTCGAAGTCTGCTGCCGCTGAGGCTGCGGCTGCGGCTGTGTCGCTTGTATGACCGGCGTGGACATGGCAGATCCAGATCCAGATCCATTGGCCATAAACGATGTATGCCAATTAATGACCGAGGCGCGTTCGTTACTCTGTTGCTGTTGCGGCTGTTGCTGAAGCCGATTGGCGTTGACATTTAATCGGGCAGCTAGGTAATCGGAATTCATAGTCTTGCGTCGCCCTTTTATTCCCGCCGACTGCTGTTCCGTGGACGTTGCGGGATTACCATTGACTGGTATGGACGGCTGCTGGGACTTGGGCATCAGATCCGAGTACACCTGCAACATGACCTGGTCGTCGTGGTAGCGCGTGAGCCGCAAGCTGCTCTTGCTTATGATTAGCCCGTTCTGGAACTGATAGAGTACCTGCAGGAGGAATTTCTTGATCTTCTCGTATGGGTAAATCTCTCGAAAACGCTTCACACCATCTGGGTGGAATGTATAGCAATGTTGTAAATACTCCTCGAAGCCTTCGCTCTGTATAGCCTCGCAGAAGGGGCACTGCCTGAATCTCTTGTAGTGATCGACCATGTGGCGCATCGTCTCCATTTGGGACGTTGAAGCGAACATGCAGAAGGAACAATGATAGATGACCATCTCGTTGACCAGGCGAAAGCTGAACGTTTCCGGCGCATCGCTATGCTCGACTCGGCCATGCTGGGCCATCGCCATATTCGATGGCATTATCACTCGACAAATGTTGCACTGATAATACTCGATGGGACAGTCGCCAGGCGTGGTGCCCAATTTCATCAGTCGGTTCAGCTCTATGTCGTCGAGCGCCTTCAGGTCGTTGGACAGATGCGCCTCAGTTGCCGTGTGCTCCATGAGACTTTCGTACCGGTTATATCGATGCGGGCAAAAGGCGCACTCGTTCGGCTTGTTGACATCGCAGGCGACCAGCTGTCGGATCGAGTGCTTGCCAGGCAAGTGAATGTCTAGCAACGCTTTGGGATTGCCCACAAAGGTACGGCATATTGGACAGCGTAATTTTGGCTGTATACTGAAGTAGAATGGATGTTCGCTATGTTTGGTGGCCCAGTGCTTGGTGCGCAGTTCGTGGACACTGCTCGATGTTTCCGTGCAGTGGGAGCAGGCGAATTCATAATTATTCTGCATACAAAACGACAAGTTATCGAACACTCACATCGTATAGGTTAGTAGTATTCAACTTACGTGCTCATCGGTTATCTCCTCATCGGACGACAACAACTCAATCTCATCGATTACAATGGGCTCATTTGAAATGCTATTGTTGTAGTCGTTGTTGTTGTTCCTGCTGTTGTTATCGATAATGTTGTTGCTGCTGCTACTGTTACCGATGTTGTTGTTGCTGCTGCTGTTATCGATCATGTTGTTGCTGGTGCTGGTGCTGCTGTTGCTGCTTGTGGGTTTACTTTTGGTTAAGTCATTGCTACTGCGGCAGACTGTGCTGTCAGTAGAGCTAAGTGCATTGGCTATCTGCCAGTAATCGCTGTCGAGCAGATCATTGGGCACTCGCTCGAACTGTTGTACGGCAAGCCCCAAAGCATTGCTGTGCTCCTCTCCCATATGAATTGCAACCGTCCGCTCGGCCGCATCGCCGAATTCGCAATGCGGACACGTGTACTGATAGCCCTTTTTATGCTGGGTATTGCAGTGCTTGCGAATGCGTTGATAACTGCTGGCAGCACTGTCGCAATTATTGCAGTAGAAGCCTAGTGTTAGACGCTTCTTAGTATCCAAGCGGTGATAGTTCAGGATCGGCTGCACGCGCTGATTGGGATGGTCACGTCTTATGTGATTGATCAAGGGCGCTACCTCCTTCTCGCCTACGCTGCAGAAGGGGCAGCTGTACACCTGCGCGCGTCCGTGCTGCTCCTTCAGGTGAGCCCGCATCGCCGATTGGTTATCTAATATGGTAGTGCACAGATTGCAGATCCAAGCATCGCTATTAGAGCGTAAATACAAGGCTGAAATATAGGAAGTTTGACATTCGTTTAGTGGCCCTGGGCGAAGGGTATGAAGGAACTAGGGAAAATGCTTTAAGGTTTGCAGTCTATGATACTTACATGACTGTAGCCAACGGGACTCGTCCCTTCTGGGGTTATCCGTGCGCCTGTGTATGACCACATCGACACCAATGCTGGCGTGGCGATCGTGGATGTGACGCTCGATGTAACTGCGCTTGGGATGAAACATGGTGCAGGCTCCACACTGGAAGATAAAACGCTTGTGATACGCCAAGTGATCCAAGAACTTTTCGACAGTGCTCAGCATGTTCATCGTGTCCGTGTTGATACAGTGAATACACCGACTTGTCTGCCCGTAACTGTGCATTGTGGTCAGATGTTGACGCAACGCCAGCTCCGACTGCAGGTGGGCATCACAACGGATTACGCCGCAGACGAAGCGTTTCGCCTTAGGTACATAATTCCATTTGGGTGGTTGTGTTATGTGAGAGCGTGCCACAGGAGCAGGGACGGTCACTGGTAAGGTTTTCGCCGTTGCTAACGGCTGTTCACTTAGCCTGGCGACACGCAACGCCTCCTCCTTGTGCTGTAACAGATGGATATGCAGCTGCTCCTGTTGCAGGGACTGGAATTCACATTCGGCGCACTGCAACAGCTGCTTGAACATCATTGGACGGCTCAGCAGATGCAGCTCCGAAGATCGGTAGATAGTCTTGCTGCCCTGACGTCGCTGCAGCCACTCGTCCAGCAGCTTGTCTAGAAAATTATTCATTTGACTCTTACCAAAGGGCAGCTGGAGGGCGCTGACCCAACACTTGAATACAACCCTATTTACACCCTCTATTTGCATCTGCTGAAGCTGCTGCTCATCCGGCTGTGTGGGTAGCTCCAGGAACTCTGGCTTACAACTGATAAAACGATACTCGTGAGCGTGACGGGTCAGCTGATGTTCATGCATCATGGTGCGATCCACTGTCGTCTCCAGGCAAATGCTGCAAAAGTATTTGTGACGCGCGTGCACCTGCTGCAAATGGGAACGCAATACGACAGCACGCTCGAAGGTCTGACGACAAAATTTACAGGTGAGCGGGCCAATATTATTATGATCGCTTGTCATGTGATAGATCAAATGATTGACAAAAGTCCCCTCAGTCAGGCAGGCGCTGCATGTCTTGTAGGGGCATGCGTAAAGCTTGCTATCTGCAATTGTACAATAGAGTTGAATATTAGTCTAGCCTTGATCTTTGGCCAACAAACCTGAAGGATCAATTGAATATGAAATCTTCGAATGTGCTTATCCTACCATTACAATTACTATTAAAATCTCCCTCAATTGAAATCCCATGTAAGCAGATATTCCTATGCTAGGTACCTAGATAGATCCCTAAAGTCAAGATCCCTCAAACAAAGAGACGAGTTAGACCTTAGCTTAATCCTTTCCCTTCGGCAGTTTCTGCCTGATTTCCTATACACATACTAGCTAAAAAAAATGCCAAAAATTCTTGTAACTTACCATCATAGCCGGTTGGCTTGAGTAGATCGTCTATCACTATGTTAATGGGCGTGCTATTATCATGAGTGCCATAGTATGTCGTTGGCGGCATAGAGACAGTTGCAACTGAACTCTTTGTCGTTGCTGTAGCCGTGGCTGTGACTGGAGCTGTTGCTGCTGCAGTTACTGTGGTTGTGCCCAAGCAATTAGAATTCCTGCGCTTATTGAGTAAGTCGCGAATGCGTTGACTTGTAGACGTTGTGGCCGTAGCAGCGGACATGACATTCGTCTCATTCAGTTCAGAGTGTGAGGCGAGTCCGTGCACAAGGACGCCGTGATGTACAAAATCACTGACATCCTTTGCTGTGTGCGAACAGTAGGCGCACTGTAAATAGTCTTTGCTGCCGAAGCTATAGCTGTGGAATCTCATGTGCTCCCGTATACGCAGCACTGTGTGGGCACAGAAATTACAATTAGCAGCCATGCAACGAAACCGATCCATGGCAAAGCCTTTGGCATGCTGCTCCGTTGACGCAGGTAGCGGTTCAAGGGATATGTTTATCTGGGTGGGTAACTCGCCCGCTGGCTCTTGGGTAAGTACAAAGTTGCTATTGAGCATGGGTGGATCGCCGATGATCTGTGCTGGTGAATTGTGAGCCAGGCTGAATACCTGATTAATTGCCAGGCCCAGCTCTGAGGGATGATTGACCACTTCTGTTGTAGGATTGACGACAGTGGTTCCCGCCACTCGCTGAAGACGCGATTCATCGTTTAGCAAACTTAACAGAGCAGCACTCGATGTATCAGTATTATCGGTATTTTCTGACTCTGACTGCAATATCAAATCCAAGGGTGGATCGAGCTCTAACTCTGGATCTAGCTGCGGTTCAACACCGGGTTCCGGTTCCGGTTCCGGTTCCGGAATTACCGTTTCCGGCTCTGCTGCTAGTAGATCGCCCGTAAAGCGACGCACTCGCAGCATAGCTGGCTTAATCTTTGGAATTGGCGTCTCCATATGACTGTTGATTAGATGCTGTAGCTCAGCCTTGATCGAAAGCCCCTGAGTTTGCTCTGTCGTCTGTTTAGCACAACTGGTGCAATATCCGCTCCAACGCACCTGAGGATGCTCGAGAACGAAATGATTCTCTAGACCCTCCACTTCATCGGAAAATAGGAATTTACAGCCCCCACGTATACAGTAGTAGGCGGGCTCCTGTATCGGCGGTGCACGCAAACGATACGCTACATTCTCCACACTGAACAACGAGAGCACAGTCGTAACTGTGGGTTGCGAGGGTTGCTTGTTCGTGTCACCCTCCAATGGTCGCGGTGGTAGGGGTGTTGATGGAGTACTTAATGTAATAGGCTTCGCTAGGGAATCCATGTCAGCACAATCCCCATCGGTGCAGCTGCTGGTCGTAGATCTGATGGATCTACCGCTCGATCTGCTGATGGGACTGAGTTTGTTGTAGAATCTTTGGAATTTTTTAAATAAGGATTTGGACATTGCGTTGCTGCTTGCACTACTGCTGGAGTCGACATCGATCCAGTCGTCGACTGGCTTGGCCGGCTGCTCTTGCTCCTCCCCCTGAGACTCCTTTCTATTATCGGAGACCTCGCTGGCTATGCCGGAAAAGGATTTTTGTTGCTCTAGCTGAACTGGTCCCTGCTCTTCGTATTCTGCCTGCTCTTGCACCACCTGAGGTTGCTGGCTTTCCTCTTCCTCCAGTTTGCAGGCATTGATCACAACCAATGAATCATCTTCGGGCAGCAAAGGTGGTGACGGCATACCTAAGACATTATCACATAAAACAGTCGGTTGCTCCACTTTCGGCTGGACTTTTTCTGGTGATGTCAGCTTCTCTATTTGCTTTTGCTTCAGCTTTAATTGTCGCTTCTTCAGCTTTATTGACTTTTTCTGATTCTTTAAAATTTTTTTGTTCTTTTGCTTATTGTTACCCGTCTGTTTGCCTTTCCGTCCCGCTGCCCTCTTTTTCGAGTGAATCGGCACACCCGCCGTCTCGTACAGTACCAGCTCATGGCCCAATCCAGCCAACGATTGATCTGTGAGGTCATGTTGCTGCCGCCAGTGTTTCTCCAGATTCCGTCGACTCAGTTGCACAAACTCGCACAGATGGCATACATAAATCTTAACCGGCTGAGTACGGCTATAACATTTGTTGTATATAACTTTAGCACCGGGACCGCATTTGAGCACATGACGCGCCATATCAGTGGGACGCTCCGTTTGTCTATTGCAGCGCGAACACTTATAGTTATGCTCGCCCGTATGCCGAGTGTAATGCTCCACCCAGCTGTTGTTGGTGATCTGCAGCTGTTTGTAGCAGAAGAGACATTTGTGCTTGTACTGAACGCAGGACGATTGCACGCCGTACAGCGGTTTCGTCTCCAGCCCATCGCGCAGCTTTTGCAATTCACCAGGCGGAAACCGGGAACCAAAGTGCTCGCCATGATACTGCATGTAATGGCACTTGGCAAAACGCAATGTCTTGCCACAAGCTACACAGTTTTTCAGCGCTGCGGACATCGCATGCCAGGTAGTATTTGTGTTCTTGATTACTCTCGGTGTGTTTGCGTTTAGCTCCGCCTGCATACGCTCCAGCTGGGCGCAGCGTGGCAAACGCACTTTACACCTCATCGTCCGCCCGATCAGCTGCTGTTTGGCATTAAAGCTGGCCCGATTTATACCAGAGCTGTGGCGTACAAAGTGACGTCCACGCCGTGCCACATTGCGTATGTAGGGCGCCAGTTCAGCGGGGCCGCCAAAGCTGGAGTTGCTCCGGCTGCAACTGCTGCGTCGGCTGGACACATTGGAGGAGCTGCTTTCCGGTAGTGATTGCTTCTGTTGTGTCGTGCAGGCACGTTTGCCCGTCGCATGGATCACGTCATCAGAATAGTACATTTGCGCAATGTCGTCGTTCAACTTCTCCAACTCGTTGCGCTTCGCCTTGCGTCGAGCGCGTGTTGGCGGCTGCACTTGATCCGTGCGAATGCGCTTCGCGGCAGGCAATTCCTGCTCCTGTTCCTGTTGCTCCTCCTCAACACCCCCCTTCTCCGAATCCAGTTCTGAATGCTGCTTTGGCGGTCGGCCACGTTTGCGTTTACCAGTGGAGTTGTTGATGGTGGTGCTGGTATCAGGGATTATAGAGTCGCTGGTATCACTTTTTGCGTTTTTCCCTTTGTTCGATGGCCCCACTTTAGTTGTTGGCTCCTTGGCTGTCGGCTCCTTGGCCTTCTTGGTCTCTTTGGGCTTCGCTTTCGACTTGGGATTCGAACTAGACGTCATCTTGAAGACATTTCGACTCAGCTGCGTCTCATTCAAAGTGATGTCATTGATGCGCGATCGTCGTTTGCCAGCGACTATATTTTGCGTGGATATGCTGCAATTATCGCTGGACTTCTCGAACATGGTGGCCAGATGTTTGCTGGCACGCTGATTGTGTTTGGTTTGGTTAGTCGTTTGGTTTATATCATCCAGCTGTTGTCGCTGATGGTCCACCACATCCTCGTAGACAAAACTGTCGCCCGTGAACAACTCTGTTTTATCCACTAAGGGTTTGCTAGCTATCGGCATCATGGATTTCCTGCGTTTCATAATACGACATAGGTCCGGTTCGACATAGGGCTCCGATTTCATCTCAATTGTATCGTCGTCACCATCGCAGCCAGGTATTACCGTAATGGTGTGAGCATTGGGACCTAGTACCACCTTTATCTTGGGTAGTTTGGGTGGCGACTTATTCGACTCGTCTTCGGTTGCCTGCAAGAGCTGTGAGATTTTTGGTTTCGTGTCTTCGGGCAGTTCGTCCACATCAACAATCGTATTATCGTCAGCGATCTCATGTACACTTTCCATATCCACTTCGGAAGCCTCATCCTCCACTTCGTTTTGAGCTTTACTTTTGTGTACCGCTTTATCAGTTGCCTCCTCTTGCATCGGGGACTCTTTGTCCACATTATGCGCCTCTTGCGTCGGCGGCTCATTTTCCAAATTATCTGTATTATCCGCTACATTCGGCTCCTTCTCTTCTTTGTCTTGCGGATTATCAGTATCTGTATTATCATTTTTACTAGTACGCTTATCCTTATCTCTCAAGATTTTTTCATCGCGATGTTTCGACTTGTTGCGTTTAGGATGATGCGATTTGTGTGACTTTTTACCTTCTTTATTCGATTTATTCGACTTTTCCTTATCTTTATCAAGTTTCTCACTTTTTTTTGGCTTATCCGATTTATCCTTGCTATCGGTTTTATCATTTTTATCTGAACTATCAATTAACTCAGAACTCTTATCACTCTTTTCTGGCTTATCCGTTATGTTCACCTGGATAGTCTTATCCGTTATGTTCACCTGGATAGTCTTATCCGATTTATTCTTATCCGATTTATTCAGCTTATCGAACTTATCCGTCTTATCCGGCTTCTTTGAATCACTTCGCGACACGTTCACCTCCTGCTCAGGATTCACCTCATCGCAGTTCTCCTCATCATCACTAATTCGCCTTTGCAAACCATCAGACTTATCCGTTCTATCAGCCTTCTCACCTCTCGTGAGAACAACTAACTCAGAACTCTTATCACTTTTTTCTGGCTTATCCGTTATTTTCACCTGGATAGTCTTATTCGATTTATTCAGCTTATCCGTCTTATCCGACTTCTTTGAATCACTTCGCGACGCGTTCACCCCCTGCTCAGGATTCACCCCATCCCAGTTCTCCTCATCATCACAAATTTTCTCTTGCAAACCATAAGATTTATCCGGTCTATCAGCCTTCTCACCTCTCGTTGTCTCTCGACGTGTTTCACTTGACTTATCCGTACTCACTTTCTTAGGTATCTTAAAATCGATTTTCTTATTCGAGGCAGTGCCTCCCAAGCTGCGATACGATGTATCCAGCTGGACGCGTTCACTTTCGATTGTTGCCGGCGGTGTGTCTGGCTCTAATTGCTTTTCGGCCGCTTCCAGGCGACGTAGCTTCTCTGCCTGCAATTTGGCAGCCTTGGCTTTGGCCTCTCGATGCTCGCGATAGGTGCGCGGTTCACTGTTATTCACTTTAGTCGAAAGCGGGGGAAAACATTGGCTCCGATTGCTGGCGCCGCGATACACGAATTTGTTCGAATTATTAATATAGTGATTCTTCGACCAATTGTTCACGTTGTTATTGTTATAGCTAAAGTTGTTCTTATTGTGTTTGTTGTTGTTGATGCTATTGATATTAATATTATTACTATTATTATTATTATTAATATTAGTATTATTACTATTATTAGAATTATTATTATTATTATTATTATTATAGTTGTTAGACCCTGCCTGCCAGTTGAGTGGCGGCGATGTTCCATCGTAGCCAGCACTATATCCAGGCAAGGAATGGCACGCTCCACCCGGATACTGTTGATTGACGTTCATAGGTGCTCCTAGCTGCTGAGATCCCATCTGTTGGCCAGGTATTGGCAAAGTGTTGCTGTTGCCGGCCTTCCATTTATTACAACGCGGATCGCGCGTATCACGCAACTCTGTTGCATTATAACGCCGTGTCTCATTGTAATCCGGCAGTGTTGGATGCAGTGCATCGCTGTTTGGCATTTGGCCAGGCGGAATATTAGTGCAGGGAGCTGTCGTCGCTGCTGTTAATGCCGCAGCAGCTGCAGCCGACGTATTTAGATTGAGTGGTGCACGCGTGCGTACCAATGGCGGTGCGTTAGGAATGTTTGGCATAGTATAGTTGGGCCCCGTTTGGGGCCAATTGAGCGGGCCCGGCGGCGTTGGTAATGTGGAAGCATTATTGATTAATGGATTGCTTAGATTCTTTACATAGCTGGCCTTGCGTCCACGAGGATCATTGGAATTGGAAGCCAACTGCACAGTATTCAAGTTCAGATTGCCAATCGGACTCACATTGACGGGCGGCTCTCCACGCAGGGCGGCCAACTTTTTGCGTGCCTCTTCGAGGGACTTATCCTCGAAGCTCGGCTCTACAACTGTCGGTGCTGGCGGATTGGCGCGTCGCTCAAATACCGCATTTGGCGAGCTTAACAACTGTGGATTGCTAACGATTGAAACAGGAGGTGAAACTGTTGCCGACGAATAGGTGCGGCGCTCAAAATCTGCCCGCCTGCTGCCAATGGGCGAGGTTAGATCAACTACGTTCGCTGGCTGTGGCCGACGTTCGAAATTCGCTTTGGGCGAGGGCGTAGATGGCGCCACTGGCGCAGGCACAGACGCAGGCACAAACACAGGCACTGGTGCGGGCTCAGGTGCGGGCTCAGGTGCGGGCTCAGGTGCGGGTATGACCGATTTTGGTGGCAATGATGAGCTCGTTTGCTCCGGCGTGCTTGGCCGGGAAGGATTAAAACGACGCTCTGAATCCATTGAACTCTCGGCTTCCGGAGTTGGATCTGATTTGCGCAATGTCTTGGACGTTGGGTGACTATTTGATTTGGCAGAAGCTTTTACTGATTTGGACTTGGCTTCAGATTCTCCGGCTGATTTCGAAGTACTCGACTGCTTGTTACTTGGAACATCAGAGGAATCAGCAATAACAATTACCTCGTTGGTGAGCAGCTGTAAATTGAAGATATTTGATTTATAAATGAGATTTACATATATGTCCAATTATTGATCGATTATTTGTACTTACGGCTTTAAAGTTGGCCTTCAGCTTATCAATGACACCCTCAATTTTGGTCAGTGGATAGCGCCTACAGAACTCCTCAGCGGAGATACTAAAAAGCAAGACAAATTCATTAGCCAAATGTCCGACATAGATATACGAGTTTGTAACATATATTGCTAGCTTTGATTTCCTTACGAGTTCTCAACGAGTTTTCGTACACAGTTTTTCAAATTCAACCCAATCAAGATGTGGTCTTAACTTACTCGCATTCCAGCAGCTCTATGAGCTTAGTGAGTTTGCGATGCTGCTCACGGGCCAGCTGTCGTTCATAGGTCTGGACCACATTCCTGATGAAGCTCGCAGAACCGCGCAGACTCTCGACCTTGGCTATTTTAGCCGCTACGCTCGGTTCCCCCTCTCCCTTTTCCACCTCCACAACATCATGTGTTTCGGCCATTTATCTTAAAGAAATTAACCTAAAATATAAAACAACCAAAATAAACAATAAAATATTTTTTTTTAATAAAATAAAAATAAATTTTTTAACAACTACAAATTAAAAAGTAAAAATAATTTAATTAAAAATATAATATTTCAAAATGAATTTTATAAGACAACTCAATATTGAGAAATGAGTTTCGAATTAAAAATGTGCATCATCGATTTTTATTGGCATATTCACAATCAATTTTCAAGTGGGCGATATGAACACATGAAATTTCGGTATACAGACATTTCCCCAGACGCTTGCATTATCCCAAACGGGTATAACAGACTACCTAATACTCGTTCACAGCTTAAAACTCTTTTTTGTTTTTCTTTTTTAACGTTAGATTACTTTACCTTGCAAACTGTATAAGTATAAACACACCCACAGTAGGCGTATTATAAAATTTAAAACAATTGATCTGATTTCGTAAATATATCGAGCAGCAACAATTTGAACATTACTTGTGTGTAACAACTTTTCTATACAAATATATTTGATGAAACCAATATACTCGTTTCACAAAAATTGAGTGAGTATATATGACACAAATTTCTTCGTTTTGTGTCCTTTATCACAATTATGAGTTATAACAAATATATTTTTAGAAAACAATTTTTTTTTTTTTTTTTTTTTTTTTGTATTGTATGCTAATATGAAAATTGTTTATTTCAAAGGAGTTAATTATGCTCTGGACGAATTTGCTTGTTGCATATGAGACACCTGAACTTTGACTGGCCACTAATTTGACATGGATCCTGCATACACACAAACATACATATATACATATATGTGCATCCACATATACATACATATGTACATACAAAGCTCGCTGCCTGTTGCCTGTCTGGACTCAAAGTTTAATTAGTTCAATTCAGAAGCTGCACTTGAAGCTTTCAAAAATGAAGAAAAGCTTTTGCCCAATCGGGCGCCCTCATTGCAACTGCAACAGGGATAGCTGTAAAGCACGGAGGATGTGTGTGCACGCACGCACACATGCACACATGCCAACACAGACATGTCCGCATCTGTCTGCACTATACGCGATTTGAGCAGGCATGCACGATATAAACACACGCGCCACACTAGCATAGGTTAAGCCGGCAAAAAAAAAAAAAAAAAAAAAAAAAAAAAAAAAAAACGTTAAATTCAATATTATTTTTAATACACACCACGTTCAAGCGTCGTCAGCGCTATTGCAACAATAACAAAACAAATTTAAAGCTGCACTTTAATTGGCACCGGCAATGCACACAATTCTTTTAATAGGAATTTAACACACTCGTAATCTAGTTCGATAATTAAACTAAGCACTTATACTAGGCAACGTAAGAAAATTGCCAATCAAATGCACAAACGTTGCAACAAAACAAAAGCCTACTATTTAAGGCAATAAAAAAAATTGAAAAAAAAAAAAAAAAAAAAAAACAAACAAACAAACAAACGGAAAAAGACGCAGTCGACGCTCGTTAAGTGTTTCATGCGGTATTCTTTCGTTGTGCATTTTCGATTTACAAATAAAGTAAATTCCATGTAACATGGCGTTGCCACCTAGTTGAACGAGTCTGCTTACGACACAAATCAAAGTGGAAGTAATCTAAAGCAATTTCACAATTTCAATTCCATTAAAATTTGTCACTAAAACAACAAATTAATTTAATTCAACCTTTAGTTTTTATATCTAACGAATAATTAGCTATTTTTAAAGATTTTTGTTTTTGACCTTGCGCCCGTCTGGCAATACTATTCCTCTTTGCAGCAGCTGACAGCTGAATTCGCCGCATTTCGTTTCGTTTTTAGTTGTTGTCTCAATCGTTTTTTTTGTTGTCATCTGTCACTGCCTGCTGGTCGGTTTCGCGCTACTCAGACTCCGTTCCTTTCTGTGATTGTGTTTGTATAACTGTATCTATGCGCGCTTGCGTAAGTGTGTGTGCGTGGCATTCTCAGGGTAGAAAACGAGTAGTTCACTTCCCAAAGATCTTTTTCAATTTTTTGCCTGATTTTGTTTTGGTTTTGCGTTTTCTTTTCCATGTGTTTCGCCTTAAAGCTGAACAGTGAAGTTTGTGGGAACACATTGTGTTCATAGAATTGCGACGCACCCAACAACGATGTGCGTGTGTGTGTACATACATACATACACATATACATATTTGAGTATTTGCGTAGTTAAGAATATGTATTATATGTATGTATGTAGGTATGTGTGTATCTATTTCGTTTCAACCCAAAGAAATCACAGAAAAGAAATAACTAAGAAAGCTGTAGTCGAGACTCCTGGACTACGAAATCCCCTGAGCCCTTCTTCGAACGAATAATATTCCAAGAATGCGTCGTTTCGATTCTCCACGCCTAAGAAACTATACATGCAAAGACACGAGCACACACACACACACGCTGATCTATGCTTGTACGCCTGTATGTGTGTAAGCATTGCACGCGGATTGCTGTCTCGCTGCCTTTGTTGCTGGGTCGCGTGGGTTTTGCTGCGAAAACTTTATTGATTAATCATTCTATTTCTATACGGACAATTCTCTAGCTCTTATATCTTCGGAAATCGACGCGTTCATACATACGGACGGACGGACAGACGGTCATGGCAATACCAACTTTTCTCGTCACCCTGATCAAGACCCCTTTATGGGGTCTGTAACAGACAGAAGGAGGAGTGGCATACTTTTAACAAAACCATTATACCCTGATTTCCCATTTTCAATGGGCTCAACAAAAGTATGAAGGCCCTAGTCGAGACGGCTATACTACGAGATACCCTGGAGATACCCTACATATGAGCGTATAAGCAATCGCTCTGCTAACCGCGCAGTTGATCGGGAATGGGTTGGTCTATACTTTGGACGCTTATAACTCAATTTCTAGATACACGATCTTCATGAAAATTTCGAAATATATTTAGCAAATTACAAGTCTCTAGTATTTGAAATGTGTGTGTGTTTTTTTTTAAGAATGATCAAGAATATTTATTTGTTAAATTATCGATAATAATCGATATTCTCAAATGGTATTTTAGGTTATACCTAAAGTAAGTAAGCGAGTGTTACGAATTGTTCCATCATGAATATGTTATTGTGGGCGATCTCCTGCCGCCATCACGTGGACTACGGGAGAGCTTTGAGGGATTTACCATCATCACCAACGGCAGACCTATCGAAACCATGGCACTAGATTAAGAACTATGTAATCATTCCTAATAAAAGACAACGCTCTTCGGAGCGACAAACAGTATAAAACAATATATTGTGGTTCACACATCAATTTTTAATTGGAATACTCCTCCGCTCTCTACTCCTTATAATAGAGTGACAGACAGACGCGCAAAACTGTATAATAGCCCTAAATGTTTTCAAAAATCAATAATTTTATATTTTTGACGCCCCGAATGGCCGGACTATATAATATAATAGTGGAGGAGCTCAATAGTGTTGAATTGAACGTTTTGCGTTATAAAAGTCAGAAACAAATGGGTGCGACACGCCCTCTGGTGGACATGAATAAATAAAATTGTCAATTTGAGGAGGTTAGACTAATGTTGGGTTTCTGGAAGGATAGCACTTTACCTAGGCGTTGTCTACGCCAGTATATAAGTATTCCAAGCAGTTTTAAGTTTTACTACTATTACAAATATATTGAATATACCCCATTTACCATGACCCCAATACGCATATTGGAAAATCACACGATAAGATGGGAGCACTCTATCGAGTACAAATGTATCTCTAAATACATTCACAGCGCAATGCTTCTTTGTGTTTACACAGAAGGACAGATGTAGGCGGGCAGATAGGGGAACAGCCAGACAATTAGATACACTATAATATAATCAATATATTTGACAAGAACTTAATTGCTCACATTCAATTGGAAGTCATACGCATGCTCTGCTAGTTGCTATACAAAGTGACTGAGAACAGGAAGTACACTCGTATGTGCGGCTGACAAAAAAAAAAAGAAAGGTCTAACTACTTTCGGGCACTACCGACTCTTTCAGTCATTTCCTTTCATCGCCCACAGCTAGATATATCCAAGCTAGCTTTTTATACCCTGAACCCATTGAAAATGGGAATTCAGGGTATAATGGTTTTGTGAAAATGTATGTAACAGGCGGAAGGAGACGTCGCAGACCCCATAAAGTATATATATTCTTGATCAGCATAAAAAAATAAGTTGATCTAGCCCTGTCCGTCCGTCCGTCTGTCCGCCTGTATGAACGTCGAGATTTCGGAAACTACAAAAGCTAGAGAGCTGAAATTTCACATGAACACTCGTATGTTAACTACGCAATACAAATTTATTTTGTTTTTTTCGATAACTCATCCCATTTCCAAATTATCGATAAAATATCGAAAGTTCGTTTCCATTTTTTAGGGTTTTTGGGTATAACTTTTACACCGTTTTAGCTAGAGACTTCAACTTTATATATTAAGATAGATATTATGGATGCCACGCCCCCTCCGCCCCCAATTTGAAAAAGATGCATTTCAAATACTAGAGACTTGCAATAGCACATAGATATATTTAGATACTCTTAATCTACTCTGAAAATTTCATGAAGAGCGTTCATCTAGAACTGGAGTTATAAGCGTCCAAAGTTCAGCCCAACCCACTCCCAAGCCACGGCAGCAACTGCGCAGCTAGCAGAGCGCGCACTAGTTTGAAATACATTTATTACACATTTTGGGGTGTGGGGGGAATTGGGGACCGTAATCCAAAATCTGACAAAAATTGAAATTGTTATAAATTAGTATCTACATGTATGCAGATGACTTGGAGACTCTAACTCTAAAGATGAGTTAGGTATAATTTTATAACTGATTCCCGATAAATCGTCGATAACTTTGGAAATATAAAAGTTATCGAATTTATGAAACAAACTCGTTCTGTGCGTGCAATATACGGACTTAACACAAAAAGAATTAACTCTCTAGCTGTTCAAGCATGAAGATGCCTCATAAGTAAATACATTAACAAGTAAGAACGTTGCAGTTAGGCGCAACTAACTGCGATATACTTTGTTCCCATAGGTGCATCTTATTTATTTAATAAACATTTAATTAACGAAATATTTCGGCAATTAGAAAACGTACATGGCAAGCAACAAACGTTTTTCCTACACATACATACAGATTTACACATGTACACACTATACGAGTACACACACAATTTTCTATGTATACATACAAAAGTTTGCATGCCAGAATATTCTAAGAATCGTGAATCGTAAGCAATGCCTTATTTGGTTTTAGTTACACTGCTCATATTAGGTCAGTGGCGCTGATGGTAAGCGCTATGCAAGCTATACTTGGGTGCGTGGGTTCGAATCCCGCAAAAAACTTGTTTTTTTTTTTTTAAATTATTATTTGTGACTAAAATTATTATTATTTGTGACTTAAATTATTATTTTTTTTATATTTGGATATTTATTATAAAATGCTTGCTGCCAATTGATAATAATTTATAAACATACGCATATGAATTGTGCATTTAAGCTAAAACTAAAACAACTTTTCCGATTTGCCACGCTGCTTGCTTGGCAAACAGTTTTTTATGCATGCATATATGTATGTATGTATGTACACAGATGTTTGTATTTGTGTATACACATCCAAGTGTGTATACATATTGCAAGAAGTGCGATTGTATTGTTTTGTTTTGTCACAAGCTGCTGATCAGCTGGTCAGCTGATTTTATTTAGGTTTAGCTAACGATTACATGTTGTTTTCAAAAGACCTAGGATCGAATCCCGCTGGAAACTTTTTATTTATTAATCGAAAACTTATCAATTTTATTTTTTAAATTCATTAATATTACTATATTTATGTTAAAATGCTTTCTGCCATCATAGCAATTGCTACTAAGCTATTATATGCATGAATTATGCAGTTGGCCACAACAAACTTCTTTGCCGATTTGCCACGCCCCCAGTGGGCGTAGACGCATAATTTGCCAGTTCTTAGAAAGAGCCGAGGCTAACATGCCTGCAAAATTTCGTTGCTTACATTCCAAAAATGCAAAAATTACAGGGTATTTTTCGATATGCCACGCCGCCAAAGAGGCTGAAAAATGATTTTTGGGGCATCGATAGAGGAGAACATTAGTAACTCAACCATCCAATTTTCAAGCTTCTAGCTCTAAAACTGTAGGAGATATAAACTTTTGCGGTTTGCCACGCCCCCTGTGGGCGTAGATTTATATACCATAGCTTATTAGTCTTGGGTTGTCAACCCGAATATACATACAAAATTTCAAGTCTCTAGTGTCAATAGTGTTCAAAATATAGCACAATTTTAAAAATCACTATATATTCAGGTCCGATTTGCCACGCCCCCAATGGGCGTAGACATAAAACTTTTTGATCGATCTTCTTAGAATCATAACATTAACTCACATGCAAAATTTCAGCGTTCTAGCTTTAGGTGTAGAAGAAACGTATTTCCCGATTCGCCACGCCCCCCATGGGCGTAGATATATCCGCCATAGCTTTTTGAACTTGGGTTTTCACCCCGAGTATACATTTCAAATTGCAACTCTCTAGCTCATCATCTAGTATGATAACTTGACTATGGGCGGAAGAGTTTTCCGATTTGCCACGCCCCTAGTGGTCGGATCGGGAAAATTTTAACACTTTACAATTCGGGAGCATATATGAGTATATGTTTAAAATTTCAAGTCTCTAGCTCTAATAGCGCCGAAAAATATTGCGTTCATACGGACAGACGGACAGACGGACGGACAGACGGACGGACAGCAAGACGGACATTGCACAAACCCAATATACTTTTTCCCCTTCGGGAACAAAGTATAAAAATAGGCAATAGTCAAACCTGCGCGTTATCTGAAGCCAAGTAATAAACATGTCATCCCTTAGCTGCAGCGACCAACGCAGCAAGTAATAAAAATGTAACGTGAGACGTGAGCACGGCTTAGCGATCGAAAAGGGACACTTGACAAACATCTGTGCACTTGTGTGCATGGAATTAATTGTAGCCTTCCAGTGTCTGTATTTTTAAGGTATATAAGCACTAGGATTTCAAAAAATAAACAGTTCAATTTTTAAATTCGGCAAATGTTGAGGTGTTTTTATTATAACACTCTAACACGAGCTCTTATCTTTTCGGAAATCGACGTGATGAAACATGCGGACAGACGGACATGGCTATATCAACTTTTCTCGCCACCCTGATCAAGAATATATATACTTTATGAGGTCTGCCACGCCTTCTTCTGAATGTTACATACTTTTAACAAAACCATTATACCCTGATTTCCCATTTCCAATGGGCTCAGGGTATAAAAATGCTGATAACTCATCTCATTTTTTTTTTATTGATAACAATCGAAAATTTAACTTCGTTTATAAGCATAGGTTGTACCCCGTGAAAGTCTCTATCTTTCACATTTCTTATGTTGATTAATTGGTCATTGAGATTTTCTAATTTTTAAATTTGGATACCACGCCCCTCTTTGTCGCAAATTCCAAATACTAGATACTTTAATTTTAGCAAACAGATACATTTTAATGCTATTATTACGTTCTGATAGTTTGATGATAGTCCATCTAGAAATAGATTTATAAGCGTCAAATAGCCCATACTGCACTCCAGTTAGCATGGGGACGCTTATGCGTGCGTATGTGTGAAGAGGAGTAGGCATATCAGTTCTTTGCAGAATTCAGGGGATCTCAAGTCGAATAGTCTCGACTATAGCACCCTTACTAGTATTTTAATTCCCAAAAATATGATTGTGGGAATTAGATTACTTATAGCAGCTCAAAGTGTGTTGGCTCTCAATTGTAGAATGTCTTACAGAGAGTACAATCACTGAGGGCATTGCTCAATAATAGCCTCGAAGAAACGAGGAGAACAAACCTTTTAGCGCGATATTAATAGGTTTGGTATTACATGCTCAGAACATGATAGATCTCCGCAAGAAATCGGTAAGACTCTTTCAAGAAATACACGAGATTTTCAAGCTCCTCGCTTACTCCTTCATCGGATATGGATTGTAGTTTTCCGATTCGAATTAGTTCACTATTGTTTTCATCCATCCATGTATATATATAATATATGTATACATACTATATATAATTTAATGTATGCTTAGATACTATATATTCGTATACTTTAGCAGATTTCCGTTTTTATCGCTTTTTTTTTTGTTTTGTTTTGTGTTATTTGTTATAATCAAAGCACAAATAGTAAAGCTCATTTATTTACTTCGCATATACGTAATTGTCGTATATAAGTAAATGTAGTCCCATTCTCAGAGCTGATAACATTGCAGTTTTATATAAGCAACTAAGCGAGAGCAAAACGCGCACATCTATATATTCTCTATTTGATCACATTCAACTTCCGATTTTCATTGGTCATGCGAATTTCATACGAACTCGTTCGACATCCACTTTGGTATTTTAGGTTTTCAGTTTAACAGGAATTTGGAATAGGATCAATATAGATGTCGTACCTTTAGGATTGTTAATGGCATTTCAAATCATTATTCAAATGTACTTTTTGAATTGGTTTCTTTGTAGCAATCCGTTTCTATATATCCATATTCTCTTCTTTTCTCGTCTGAGCAACTGCGAAATTTTTAAATCCTTTTTATTTTCAATATATATATACATATATATTATTATTGTGATTCCATTTTGCTATCAGGCAAGCTTTTGTGAAGACTTGTAACTCTCCAGCATCTTTCCTGTTGTCTTTAATCCTTGCGATGACGCCATTTTGTTTTTTAAATATCTTCCTTTTCGGTAAGATTTGATGTTTGTGTTTGATTATTACTTGATGAATCGTCCGTATCACACGTCTCACTAGAAATGAGATTAGGATCAATTCCGATCATAAAATTTTGTTCACATCAATACGAATTGAAACATATTCGGAATCAGTAGTACCTATCAGAGAATATACAACATTTATATATGAAGAGTACAAGAGGAATGATCGGGAAGGACTGATTGGTGAACGAACTGGGAGGTAATTCATGCCAATTACATACACGTATAATCAAGAATTCATTTAACAATTCCATTGCAAACTTAATGAAATAGAAGACTTTGCCCGATGAGTCTTTGAGGTCAATAGAAGCAATAAAATATTGCAATGTGACTGTACTTTTACTAATTCTTCTTTGAGAGAATCACAAAGATTGATTATGAAATATAACTAACAAATTTTACTCGCAAAAATACTGTAAGCTATTTTTCTAATTGACGTAATTGAAAATACCAGCTGTTGGTAGTTTTGCCACGTCATATTTTTACCAGTCGAGCGCCTGTAGTCGCCCGAAGGCAAAAGAGTCTAAGGATGAGAAGAAACCAAGTATAGTATAGTAGTAGTGTATAAGTATAGTGTCTTCCTTTATCAGTTATTGATTTTCTTGATTATTTCATAAGATATGATTTTAAGACCGTGATGACCCAAAGACGAAAACAAACACGGATCTCTTAAAAATACCAAATGTCACTGAGAACTTCCATCAGTAACATAATTTCATAACTAGAATATTTCATCCCATTTAACTGGAATTTTTTTATTCTCCTCTTTCATCTTTCAACATCTTCAATTCAATTTATGAGCTGATCAGCACTTCGCACTGGTTTAACGTCAAATCAAGAATCACAATCAAAGAGTAATCACAAAAAAGTACACAAACACAGAGGGACAGACGCAAGACAAACGCAGGCACAAACACGAATACATGAACACATTTTCACATATGTACAATCCCGCGCACACATACGAAACAGTAGAGGGGACAGAAAAAAAAAAAAAAAATGAAAAACTACAAACAAACAAAAATTAAAATATTACCGAACGCAAAATCTGAATTTTGATTAAGTCGTTCGCAAAACGTTCGTTTAACCAAAGTTGACATGCGCTTCGAATATATTAAAATTAAATGATATTGTTCTTAAATGTAATCAACTCACCGTCGTTGTGTAGTCTTTCAATTACCAATTAGCATTTAGCTAAAATTTTACTTGTTTTTCCGCTCCCGCTTTCAAGAATTTAGCGAGGTTTACACTTCGAGTGACGGAGCTCGAATGACTCGAAAATTAGTCTAGCAGTTGCCGATTCGCCGCGTTCATCATGGATGCAAGTAATGAAAAGGTTGCTCAGCAAATGCTCGACGAATTATTGGAATCGTGTGACACAACATAACTGGCATATACAGTTCTTTACTTCTTGAATGGCTTTGGCAATTAATTCTCTTTATCATCAGCTACAAAAGTGCCTGTTTGACTAACGAAATATTTCAATTTCTATAGAAATATATGCCCATGTGGCAATTTTTACTGCTGAGTTACCTTCTCATACGCTTCAGACACACTCACACAGAGCTGCTCAGCAGTGACTTGTCTAACAGTTCGCCGCATTTCTGTCACTAATTCGCCGCAATTAGAATTTGCTCTTGTCATCACTCCTGCTCTTGCTACTTCCTTTGCTCAGGCAATTTGACAGTGAGCGCTGTCGCCGTCGTCAGTCGTTGTCAGCGTTTTGAACGAATTGTTTCGTTTGCTGTTGTTAAGCTCGGCGCAATGTTCGTATGTTGCTTTTGCGCCTTTACGCATACGTCTGCAAATAGATACGCATACACACACGCATACATTGCGTGACAATACATAGATGGCGCTGCTACCATGGGCAGTGTGAGGATCTAAAGCGTGCAGCCGCAGACCAGCTCTGTGTGCTTTCGTCATCTTGATATGCCAAGCTTAAATACGTAAGTATGTATGTATATATGGCCAGTATAATGGAACAGCGCGAAGTCAAAAGGTATGTATGTATATTCCTGATCAGCAAGATGTGCTGATTTGACGATTTCTGTTTGTTGACTAGTTTCTTAATTGTTAAGCTCTGCTTTTTCTCTTATAGGTAATGTGAATTGGAATAAGCGAATCGAATTACCAATCGTACAATTGCAAGAAATATGCGTTACTAAGCTCTCTGCATAAAAGCGGATCGTATTACATTATCTGTAACTCAATTGGCTGTATTCGGAGTGGAATACTAAAGTTTTGTTTGAAATACTTTTTCAATTTTATATCAACTCATCAATTTTTAGTTTCTGTAAACTCCGATTACTGTATTATTATCTTAGCTCTATTGGAGCAACTTGATGGATGTACGCGCTATATGTATAGAACTCCAAACGTATGTATACATATATACAGATCTATAGAGCTTCCCTAACCATTTGAAAAATCAATCCAAGGTAAACATATAAAATCTTCGTGTTCCTTTTAGAACTAACAAAACAATTTTATTTAAGATTTATATATATATATATATAATATAACATACACATGGATCTCACTTATCGAATTAAGTACAAATGGGGAGTGCGTATGTAAAGACACATGAGTATATATATATCTATATATATAAGGTTAAGGTAGGATAGAGAGGCTCTACCACGTATCTCTCGCTTAAGACTAAATTATTTTTACAAAAATTATAAAATCAATTATATTACACGCATAAACAAAAATATTTTTATAATTAAAATAATAATAATAATAAAAAAAAAAATATTAGAAGCACTTTCACAAATTGAATTTTTCTCTTTTTCGTTTTGTTTCATTGGAAAAGTTAGTCAGATTTGCGATCTGATGTTACGGCGGAGACGGAGGTACGTTCTCCATAATACTACAGTCTGCTGCTCTCGGCGCCATTGTGACTTGGTGACTTCTCATAGCCATTGCCATTGGACAATTGCAGATGCTGCGGCAGCTGGGCGGGACGTCCATTCGAGGGCAGGGTCTCATCCACGCTGAACACGGAGTTATCATGGCCGTGCATATGACGTGCGTTCAGGATGGCATCCGGATGTGTCTTCTGTGACTCCTGTTCGTTGGAATTCGTCTTCACTTTACCCTCCAGCAGGAAGCAGGTGATCAGGAAAAGTATGGAGCCTAATGGGAATAGAATCATCGAGATCATATATGTATATAGTTGGATATTAAGTAAATGAGGTAAATGGGATATCAAGATAGAATAAGGTCAAAGTAAAAAGGAAAGTATAGTGGAATGGAAACAAGGAAGGAGAACTTGAGTAATACATAAGTCAATGAAGAGATACTTACTGATGCCATAGAAGCCCGCATAGAAGATCATAATGGAACCGCGATAGCCGATGACCTTGGCCACTGGATCCACCAGAATGGGCAAATTGCCACCAATGTTGTTCATCACAAAGAGAAAGACGCCAATGGTTGAGGAACGTACGCGCAACGGCACAATCTCAACGACAATGGCAAACACAATGCCGAACCACATTTCGGCAAAGAAATAGCTCAGGCCGAGTGTGATCATTGCCCAGAGAGGATCAAAGTAGACCGAACCGAAGGCGGGCAGCGTGGCTATCAATTGACTGATGGCCAGGACAAAGGCACGCGAACGTATGCCCATTTTGGCGACTATCTTATCGGAGACAACGCCACCAACGACCACACCGACGCTGCCAATGCCAATGGTGACAGCGAAGAGCCACCAGCCGAGATCCACATCGGGGAAATAGGTATTATAATACAGATCGGCATTATAGGCAAAGGTCATGCCACCGCTGTGACGTATGGAGGCGGCTATCATCAGCATAATCATTGCGGGACTCTTGATAACCTGCCATAGGGTTACGGGTTTACCGCTCGATGTGGTGCGATCACCGTCGCCAATCGATTTCCGCTCCGGTTCCCTTAGAGTTGTGCCCGTCAGACCGGCGATAATAATCGTCAGCACGCCGGCACCCAAGTAACACACACGCCAACCCATATCGAAGAAGTTTAGCTTGGTGATATAGCGGCCGACGGGGAAGGCAATACCATAGCCACCATAGATGCCCCAATTGAAGATGGCCATGACCAGGGCACGTTTGTTCTCCGGAAAGATGTCGGACATAATGCCCGTAGCTAGAGGATTGCAACCAGATTCACCCGCCGCCATCACCATGCGCAGCAGCACCAAGTGCCAATACTCCTTGACGGTGCCCTGCAGCAGAATCGCAATGCCAAAGATCACAGTGCAGACTGTGAGCATTTTCACTCGATTGTATTTGTCTGCCGCAAAGCCCATGAACACGCCAGCAATGGTGAAGACCAATATGAATGTGGGTCCGGCCAATATCTGATAGTCAATGCCCAGTCCATTGTAGTTCCACTCGCAATAGCCCGTTCCATTTATGTCCAGCGAGTAGCAACTGCTCTCGTTCTTAACGTCCGAGCACTGAGTCATCAGCTGGTGCCTGGTGAACATGCTGTTGTTCTGCTGGCAGGCATGATCGCCATAGTCCAGCTCAATGGCCGTCTGCTTGGATGTGACGCCAATCAGATAGTGGCCTAGTTCACCTAGGATATAGCCGATAGTGAGTATGCCCAGCACATAGGTGCTGTAGAAGCCGCTAAGTTTTTCCAGAATTGGTATCATCTTTGGGCTGATTTAACTGTGGATAAGAGCAAAGCAGTTACAAAATGTTATTTTAATTGATTGCGAGGCTTGAATGTGGTAATTAAAGTAAAGTTGAAAGATCTGAGAACCTGAAGGACTTTAGGAATTAACAGACTCAATGTATAATTTTTGTTTGCTGTGAAGTCTGGTGTAGGACCTTAGAGCTCCAGGAGTTAAGCACCTCACTTGGCCTTGTAAATCCAATCTTATAACATAAGAATTTAACTTCTAAGAATTCTGGCGTAGGATCTCAAGAACTCAAGGTGCATACGACATAAGCATTTCAAGACTTCAACATATGAAGACAGTTTAAAGCCTAAGGACTTCAGCAATTAGATCTTAAGGGTCTAAGCACTTTGGTAGTCAAGGATCTAGCGATTTTGGGATATATGATTTATGAAGCGGGGCATATAATATATAACCCAAGGCTTAAAGCACCAGTTAAACACAAGATGTCAAGTATCTTAGAATCTAAGGAGCTTAGGAACCAAAGCAAACTAAGCTCAGCATATTTCATTTGCAGTTGGTATTATTGTTAATCCCATCTTATTTGCAAACCCATGCGCCTTTTCATAATATTGAAATATATATCCTTGACTAATATCATTCGGTTTTTGTCACTATTGATTTATCTAGTCTCTCTCTCTCTCTCTCTCCCTCTCTCTTGCTTACTGTTTCTCTCTCTCTCCCTCGCTTGGCCTAGGTTCCGTCTATATTTTCCCACAGTTTTCCCATTAGTCCCACACAACAAGTCGAATAAACATTTGATAAGAATTTGAATTGAATTTGAATACCCAGTATTTGTCATGTCTTGAGGCTGCGCCAGCTGTACGACAAGCGTCAGTTCCATTAATTGATAAGCAAGTGGAATTAATTACAGTCTGTCTAACTGTCTCGGCGACAAGCGAGCAGAACAAATTATAATAGAAGCCTTGCCTGATAAACGATCTCTTGATCGACCGAGCGGCGAAATGCCGCGATATTTATTGATCCCGAAATGTTGCTGAACAGAACGTGACATAAATAATACTCGAATGGTAGTGAAAGTGAAGGCGTTTGAAGGCGTGTTCCTCGCTAAGAACGTGAGCTGTGTATGACCCATATATATATATATAGATATATAGTCCGTACACTCAAGCAATTTGGGGCATATTAGCTAAGACTAAAGCATTTATGAAAGCTTCGAAGCTAAGCTTGAAGAACTTTTTGAGATATGCATAAAGCACAAAGCTAGTAAACGAAAAGCTTTTATTGCTTGAGCATTTACGAAGAGCTTTAAAAGTTCGCTTAGAGTTAAGTTTAACTAAAGCTCAGCCCATTAGCGAACACATGTGCTAAGCAGAACGAAGACGATGCTTATGTATGTTCGAGAGATAGATCTAAGAACTTCTAGCTAGTCTATGAACTATTTCTGTCTTGATACTTTTAGTCTTACCATAAATGTAATATATGCATATACATCTAAGAACTTATCATAGTATAAGTTACTGTAATATATCTAGGTCATAGTTTATATAGGTCTCTAGTTGTTGTTAAGGTCACAGCCACGTCCACTGGGCACACTGGACGTGAACATTATAGTTGAAGCTAATCTGTACAGAAGGTCATCAACTGTAAGACAATTGTAAATGTTGATCGGGTACGAGTTGTAAAACTATCACGCGCCCCAAATCGCACTAGCTCCATAGCCTTGACATTATATCCGAGAGCAGTAGCATATGTATATATGTATGTGTATCGATAAATGTATACTTAAGCTCTTAAGTGTCTAGTTGCCATTGGCAAAGATATAGTAATTGTCGATTTACCACGTGCCCCCTTGCTATATATCCAATACTACTCTAACAGACGTGTGAATATTACAGACATCAATTCTTCATTTCGACTGAACAGAGACGACAATCGGATGAACAGATGACTGGGCAGATAGACAAATGGACGAGCTTACTGACAGATTGACAAATCGACAGACAAAAAGATGGACAGATGGAGCAGAGAATAGAGATAGAGGGATAGAGTGGCAGATCAGCAGAAAGATGGAGAGACTAACTAAAGCAGACAGGGCTAGCTCGTATTCCTAATACATATTTGCGTGCCTTATATACCCCACACCCCACCCCACACCCGACACATCTATGGCTCAACCTAACCTACACGTTATTCAGTTGGCCTCGTCAACATTTGCTGAACTCAAGTCGAACTCTGAGCAAAAATTGACTTGGCCAAATAAATTCCTATTGAAAGTCAAGATTCCTGTTTGAAAGATTTCTATACTACTATATATTTTATTATAATACCCACTATATATTTAGTCATTTGTTTGATCAGAGTCGTGAAAGGCGTGTGAGGCAATCGCCGTTGGGTTTTACTTGAAGGCATTAATCGGACGCAGTCATAAAACGACGTTTATGATTTATGAGTCGGAAGTTTGTTAATCTCTAGGCAAAAACCAAATAAGAATAAGAATGGGGGAGAATGAGTACTCGAATAGGAAATACTCTGTAGGCAAAAATACAAACCTTTGTATTATACATTTTAGTACTTCCCATATTAGAGTTTGGGAAGTCATTTGAGTTTCTTAACATTTAACTTAATTGCACACATTTGTTAGATATAGGCTATAGAAATGCTTACCTATATGGTACTGTTTCTTACTAACTTGCTATTGCCTTATAATACCCCATAGCTGTCAGTATAGGGCATCATTTGTAAACTCTGCTAAGTTCAATGCCAAGGCTAAGTCAATCAATAAAACAAAACGCCCCTTCAAGTATTTTGCTTTCTGCCAAATGCTGTCCAAATCAATTCTCATTTATGCCATTAAGACAACTATTCACACACACACGCACATACACACTCACACAGGTGTGCACAACAAAATTTATGTCTAAAGAATTTTACTTTTAATACGCGTTCGCGTATTAACAATTAACAAGAGAATATTGGCTTCGTTCGCCTCGATGAACTTAAAGTATTTCATTCATGATGAGATATGAAATATTGAGAGAGACTGTTCACATTTTGCATTGACAATGTATTACAACGCTCACTAATTGTGGGCGTGGCACATCCATTTGACATTTGACAGCTTGGCTGCTATAGAGCCCCTACCCTAACTTCTTCTTCTTCTTCTTCTACATATATCCAACCCTACAAATCCTTTGGAAACATTTGGCCTTTGAACGAGTATTAACAAATCGAGCACGCCCGACGCTCGTTCACTTGTTTTTGCCCATGTCTTGGCTCCTTTTTTGGCTCTTTTCTTTTTGTTGCTGTGGACTTTAATCAGTCAAGTTGTTTGGCTAATTTGCTTGCCATGTTTCAGATGCAAGCAACGACGTAGTGAGTAGAGGGAGCGCGAGAAAAAAAGTATCTTTTACATTTAGCCGCTGCCCATTGACAGCAGCCAAGGTCGAGTTAAAAGGGTAAAAAACGAACGAAACGCAAAGTGTAGCTGGGCATTGTTGCTGTGTAGCTCGGCTCTGCTAAGTGTATCCATCTAACAGACAAAGATACATAGATACATAGATACATAGATACAAAGACGTTAAGAATGCGGATGCCGAATCTGGCTGCCATGCTCCCCTCTCCAGTCCACTGATCTGTCAAGATTTTGAGCATAATTTTTTTTTGATTAGCCTCGCCGCGTAACGAGCATCTGAAATAAAGTCAGCTGCAACGCAATTGTCATTGACAGTTTGTCTCTCTTTAATGGGTTTTACCTAAAAACAAAATGTTTCAAACTATCTTACGCACATACATAACTGGATATCGAAATACCCGTTTCGATTAGCTCATAAATACGCTAAGCTCTTGTTAAGTTCGTCCACGCGCGCGCACTTATTTAGTCACATGATAAACGATCGAAGAGCGTTTTGTATATCCTCCTCAACTAATGCCATGTGGGCATAACTTAGCGCTAATATCAAGAGATATCTACATAAGTTTCAGCTTAAAGCTGTTAGCTTTTACTCTAAATATACCTGTAGTTTTTATAATGTTGGAAGAATGAATTTCTGAGAATGTAATGTAGCAGGTGCAAGGGGACGTCGCAGACCCCATAAAATGTATATAAGTATATAGTATATATATAAGTTGATATAGCCCTGTCCGTCTGTCATTCCGTCCGTCCGTCCGTCCGTCTGTATGAACGTAGAGATTTCGGAAACAACAAAAGCTAGAGAGCTGAAATTTCATATGAATACTCGTACATTTCCAAAATTTTCGATAAACAAAAACGAAAATTCCTTTTTTTTTTACGTTTTTTGAGCATTAAACGTTAATTTTAACAGGTTCACTGTAAATTTGACAGCTACCTTGACATGAACTTCACATTGCTTACGATTTGACCTCATTTAGTGCCTATAGCTTGACTTTATTGTTAAGTGAATTACTATAAGTAATATTTATGTTTCGTGACTAACATTTCCGATTGCAATTTACCTAAGTTCGTTGTAAATTTCACAGCTAGTTTGTCATGAAGCCCAGACCGCTTATAATTTGGCCTCATTTCATTTCACTTTTCTGAGTGAGTTTATTGTACAATTTAACTTTAGCGCGAACTTCCTTTTCAGTTCGCAGTTTACACTCTTTTAATGCTCATTGTAAAGTATAATAGCTACTTTAACAAGTAGTTTTCAGTCTTTGCTTCATTTATATTTTGAATGAAGTTTTGGCATCTTCCAATTTCTAGTAATGACAGATGATAAATGGCCTGACAAAGGCAAGCTAACCGTTGCACATGAAGGGTATGACATGGCGTGTGGCATTACAAGCTGTCAAGTTGCGTGTATTTTTAGTTTTCAATGTCAAGGTACGTATGAGACTGCAGCGAGAGCCAGTTCTCTCTCTGTGTGTGTGTGTGTGTGGCGCGCAGGCGAATGCGTGACTCGCCGCATTTGCCAATTCGCCGCATTTGGCTTTCTTTGCCAAGGCCAGCGCGCAGCTACTCGCTCTGTGTGTGCAGTTGTGCATGCGCGCCGCAGCGAACTTGCTTTTCAAATGCATTCAAGCGTTAAATGTTAATGTTCACGTTAAATGTTAGTGTTAAGTTTATTCCTCTGCCAATTTGATGATGGACTTTTCGTTTGACTGCAATGGGGTATATTGATTTTATAGAGTTACTAAAGGGAAGTTAAGACTCTAAGAATCACACCTATTGAAGAGTGTATATAGGCGAAGGCGTGATAGACTTCATATTTCATATATAAGATAGATCAAATGTATCGATTAAGCCAAGGCTTTTTTATCTATATGTTCATTCATGCTTCCATCATCTAGATTTGAGCCTCAATGCATCTATATTCTTCTATATCTATGCCTTGATATAGAAGAATATATATGTATATATGCTCAAGTCTACAATTATCATATTTTGGACGGACAAACTGACGGAATATAAATTTGTCACTTTGCTATCTTTCCATTTTATTTATTATCGATAAAAATCGATATTTAGATTTAAGCATAACTTCATAACTATCGAAGCTAGATTTATATACACATATAGTCCATTTTTAATGGATACCCCTCGAAATTTGTTCAACTATATCGCAGTCTTACTTATCGATCGACTTGAGGTATCTGCGCAACGGAGCTTCCACTTTTGTCCTACAATGCAAACAATTATAATTAGTATTGCTTCTAGCCTAACTCGATTTTAATATTCCACTTGGCATAGCATTTGCATTTAATGAGCTTCCACTTCAATTAATAATGTAATTTGTTATGCAAGTTTTAATATCACATTATTATTTTTCCCTCTATATATTCTATGTAATTGCTGTTCATCAGCACACTTCAAGCATAAAAATCCTAATAACGGGCCATAGCACATAACCGAGTAGCGATCAAATTTTATTAGCTTCAGTTTTTAGAAGGCGTCGACAGCTTAGAGATCGTTTGACTTGAGCGGTTTATAACTGACTGAAAGAGTTGTTAAATCACTTTATGTGAGGGAAACAGCGATAACCAGCTTTATATGCTATAAAAATATTATATTTCCTAATTGGATAGATATATGTATATAAGTATAAGCATAAGATGCATAAAAAAAGAGCAAGTCAAAGTTCTGTTTGCCATTAAACTTATAGAGTTGAATTGCTCATCGATAACTCATTTATCGAGCGAATCGATAAATACGTGTTTCTGCTTTGCATATGAAATTTCCAATATTTCGCAATCAAATCAATCTGAGGAAAGGCCACGCTGTCTATAAGACCCAATATACCAGCTTTGCTGCTTATCGATAACTATTTGAGTTAATCGATAAACATATATTGCTAGCCTTAAGGTTTTGACGTCTTCAAAAATCTGAGAAGGTTAGGTACAATGTTTGACAACTGCTTGTATCAGCGATATAAATCGATAATTATCGCTCAATGCAAGACATTTTCAAAATTGTTCCGCACTCGTCCAAGTTAAAGCTTTGCCATAGCATAGTCTTACATTATTCTCTGTTCTGTCTGCTGTTGAGTCGTTGTCGGATCGAGTGATCGACTATCTGGTATATCCGGTCAACATTCGCCCACAGCTGTGGCACACGCAATGCCACATGCAACAGCCTCAAGTCGATTCAAGTCATGCGCGCGAATTGTTGAGACTGGGCAAATTTAGATTAATGTCTATTCGTGACAAGATTGGACCAAGTGCACGGATACGGACATTGATCAGAGCCCAATGCATTCTATTCTGAAAGTCCCCTGAACATGTTTGGGCATATATCGCTATATAATTATGTATCGAGCTAAGTAGTTGAAGTCAAGCTGAAGGCGAAAGCAAACGCACAATACATTCACTTTCACTCTCAGCTCACATACTCTGTAATATAGTAGATAGCGAGTTGATGTGGTTGTTCTAGTAGTGCATGGAATGTTATATGGCATAGTACATGGAACGGGGTCTTGAAATCTAGCTGTTGTTTAGCTTTGCTTTTGGCTAGCTCCATAAGTTTTTCATCTTTTCATATTGTTCCTAGCTCAAGTTTTTATTGCTCTATGATAAAAACAAAAACCACTTGATCTAGCTCTATATTATTTTCTTTTTCCCTTGATCTAAATATTTAGAACATTTGCACTTTTTTCTCTATTTTTCTAGAGCTTTGCTTTTCCTCATAATATATTTTTTCCCTCCTATATATGTTTTGCATCTTCTTTCTATAAATGTTTCTAGAAGTTTCTCTGCGTTTGAATCTTTCTAACAACTTCTCTAGCTCTATCTCATACTTCAGGCTGATCTACTTTTTTGATCTAAAATCGAACTTTGAATTCAAGTTTTATTTCTTAGTGTATTTTCCCCCTTTATCAGCATTCTCTCTATCTTTAACGTATTTGAATACAATCATTAATATTTCTAGATCTTAGCTTCCATTGTTTCTAGTTCTATCTGACTAAGAACTCAAAGAACTCGCAATAACTTTTAATCCGAGTCGCAATATTTAGGCATTTGGAACTGGCTATTTTTGGTTTTTCCCCATAAGAAATCACGCTTGCTATATATAAATTATATTATTCATATTTATCTCACACACATTACGCTGAGTCACGCTCGCATCTGGTCAGCGTCTAGCATTTCCTTCAGTCCACGCCCCATTCAGACGTTAATTGGGGCTTTTATTTTTTTCGATTTTTTTTTTTCGAAAAAAAAAAAACTTTAACCACATAGCGACTGTCGCTCAGACGGTGCGATTAGCTCAACGTATTGCTTTATTAACTTGGCTACAAAAATGTGGCTTAACATTGATTCTGAACAAAGCTCCAGTCGTTCCCCGAACTCTCCGCGCAAATCTCCTACGTAACTCCAGCTCGGATTGTAACCGCAGTCAAGGTTAACCGGCGTCGGCTACTTAGCCATTGTATCAAGAGGTGGGCGGCTGTACAGTGGTGTGAAGGGGAGGGCGTGGCATGCTTAAGTAATGCGACAACGTTGCATGCAAATGCAAATGCAAATGCAGCAGCAGCAACAAAATTACAATTGTAAATTCATATTTATTTCGTTACGTTCTGAAATTTGTTGCATTTGGCACGCCAGATGGCGCTTTGGCCAGTCTTGATCAGCTGCGCATAAATCTTTATTAAATCAGCGCGACAGACCAAAACGATGAGCAGGTGTCCCAGCGCCAATTAGCACTCACTAAACAAGCCAACGGCTCAATAATTAGCTTCGCGTGCCACAATCGCCTTGATCACCTGAGATCTGACCTAATGGCTAAGCACCTTAACCAACTGCCGACTGCAAGTTAACGATTGTCAACTATCGAACGTCAATTGCAAAATCTATTCAAAGCAGTTCAGAAACTATAACAGTAGCTATAACAATCATAGGTGTGCACGGGCGTTACCAGAGTCAATTAGATTGCTAATTTAACGAGTCTTGGGTAGGACGTGTTTACATATTGATCGCATAGTAGATAAAGACTAGATCGTAGTAAATCACTAATTTGTTCTGCACCTGATCGGCACTGGAATGCGGCTTGATTAAGATCGGTCTACTTTATATCTACTCGCATGCCAAATGATCACAGCCCTCCAATTATGATCGATAGTAGATCGAAAATATCTTACACATATGCAAGTAAAACGAAAATAGATATTCAATGCATCTTCAAAGCTAGATCGTTAGCTGAGAACAGCTTGATCGCCACATGATCACAATTGAGAGAGATTTAACTATGGCACATAGTTGATCTTAGGTTGATCGTGAGTCTACTTGATCGTAAGTTGAATGCAGCCTGATCGCCAGCTGATCATTGATGCATTATGATGGCAAATTAATCAAAACTTGAAAAAGACTTGACTGGCATCAACTAGAACACATGCTAAAGGATTGATCACAATTGGTTCACTAGTGATAATAAGTAAATTTCGATCAAGTCTCAAATGGATCGAGAGCAAGTCTGAAAGTAGTTCTGACAGCTGGTTGATCGCTTATTAATTTTGAATAGATAACAAATTGATTGCGATGCTGATCTCTGTTTCTGTTGTTATACATTGCACGTCGACAGGTGTGGTCAGATCTGATCAGAGACAGAGATGATCGCGACTTGATCTCCGGTTCAGTTATTGTGCATGGTCAGTAACAGCTGGTGACATGCGCGGCACTTATGTAACGCAAACGAAAACCGGAAAAAAGCACAGATGCCAAGAAAGAAAACAAAAATTATTGAAAGCAAACGTGTCATGGCCGCATGCAGTTAGCCAAGTCCGTACATGAACCACAGCTCGATCTGGTACCTGATCGCGACACATAGTCCGGCATTTGACCATATTTGCATTATTCATTTACATATCCTACACAAACTACTTCACCATCGGAACAGGTGTTAAACTATATTATTAATTGATATATTATTAAGTTGTATAAACTGAGAAATAGAGTGGCAAGAATGCAGATCCAAATAGCTCTACAATTCATGCTGATCTTCAATTGAATCTTGAGTAAGCTTAACTGATCTTCACTAATCATATTCACAATGCTGCAAACCAGTCTTGACCCTTAAGCTTTAATACAGCTAGAAACTAGTTTTCACAGATGACAAAACACCATTTTCGTATTTCCCTTATAGAAGTCTACAAGTTCTACACAAATTCTTCAACTTGTTTATACGCGTTCATGCAGTGAACAAGCGGGTATATTAGATGTTGAGACTTGCAATTCTATTCGATTCTTTGGCTGTTTTTAAGCCAGAAACTGAAGTTCGAACAACTGAAAATAACTGTTGAGATTCTCTAATAATAGATATCATTAGACTTTTCTATAGATATATCTTATATTCTTGACTGTGGGTTTATAGGAGTAAGATCTCACTCGCTCCTAGAATCCCCCACTTCCACAAGGATTCCTCTTCTAAGATCTCTCTTTTACGATTCCTCGACTATGAAACCTTTCCTAGGATCACTCTCCTAGAGCCCATCTTCTCCATAAAGCTCCCTAACCAAGTATCCCTCTTCTAAGATCTCTCTTCTATGATCCTTCACCTATGATCTTTCTCTTAGGAGTCTTTTAGCTCCCTCACTGAGACACTGCTCTATAGCTTTCAGGCTAAAGAGCTCAGACTAGAACAACTCGTTTGCCCATGCCCTGCACGAGTATTATGAAGTCAACGTGGCTAATAAAAAAAAAAAATGCAAAAGGTAGATAAATAGCCTCTCAGTGATTATATATTAAGAGAGATCTGTGATTGTACATCTGGAGATTAGCTAAGTTTAGAGTGAACCAAAGTGTTGAGCTCGACTGGAACGACAGAAGTGCATAAATTGTGAATGAGTCGTGAACACGTGGCACCACTAATATGCCAGCTATGTTGGCAACACACACGTACATATATAAACGGGTTTTTATTTGTTAGCTATAGTAGATTTTATTTAAAGGGCGTTTAATTGTTTAAATGCTCGAGATTTGCATAAAATTCTAGTTAGGAATCGAGTCAGAAAACCCAGCCAAATGGCAAATCAACACAGAGAGAAGAAGAACGAGGGAACGGGAGAGAGAGAGAGGGAGAAGGCGAGTGGGATAAATAATGATGATATACTGGCACCAAGAAACGCTAGTCATTCCCATCATTGAATACATATTCGCATATATTTTGCTAAGTTCTAATCGCATCTCAAGTCGATCGAGTCGATCTCTCGTATATCTGTAAAACCCGAATTACCGGGCAATTACGACGTCTGCCCATGTTCCACAAATGCCAATCAAGGCGAACGACAGACAACAAAAAGACAAGACAAAGCCATGAAGCCGAACTCTGAATGCCCTACGACTGAGCATTGAAGCAACTGAAGATCAGTTAATGAACTACAAATTGCTAAAGAATTGACTTTGCCTTATATAAAAGTTGAGTTGAGTAGATCTCTAGTAGATGATCTGAACTGATCTCTAGCTATGAATGAAAATGTTCTCTAAATGAAGATCAGTTAATGTTCCAAGGCCATTGATCGCTTGATCATTATCATCAGCTTTCAACTCAATTTAAATGAGGAAATAAAATATGGAAAAATAATATATAAAAAAAAAATGTACAGCTAACATAACTTATAATGCTCCAGCTATAAAGATCTAACGAAAAAAGTGTGTGTAGCGGCAAGATCAAGTGATGTGCTGACAAAACAGAGATAATCATATATGTATATACATACATATATATGTATATATATATATATATATATATATATATATATATATATATATATATATATATATATATATATATATATACTTTGCATACTCTATAAGCAATGCTCTTGAAAGAGTTTCAACAGATCTTACTTTCGCGTAGTAAATTTTGATAGTCACAACATGTGCCACACAAATGTGTATAAACATATATAAATATATATACATATATGCAAAGCTCCGTAATAGACTTTTTCTATTCGACATGCGATAACTCTCGAAATCTATTTATGTTCAAATATTAATATGATATACTAAGACAATATATATAATCCCAATACATTTCAATGCCGAAATAGCTCAGTTGGGAGAGCGTTAGACTGAAGATCTAAAGGTCCCCGGTTCAATCCCGGGTTTCGGCAGGACTAAGGATTTTTTTTTTTTTTTTTTTTTAAATTAACAATTTTTAATATCATCAAACTTAGCAAAAACTCACAACGCGAACTCACTGGACGCTGAGTTCGCATAGCTCATATTGGCAGCCAAGGAAGCTAGCGCATGAGAATCTAAGTCAAAGAAGTCGAACAAGTTCGCTAGCAGAAAGAGACATTAATTACACTTAATTATAATATGATTGCTCGGAGCTTAGAGCTTAGAGTGCAGATCCCATAGACTGCATCAAGTTGAACAGCTGCGCGAACCGGTCAATAAATTATCGATAAATGCCACATAGATATAGGCATATACATATATAAATATGTATATATAGTGAGAGAGAGATAACTATCATAATTAGGAATACTGAACCGGATCGTAGCAACTGCGGTGGGTGATTCGAATTGACAATTAGGCATACAATTTTCTAATGAGCTAGTTCATTATAGTTAACTAGTGGGAAAAGTAGAAGGTTCGACTTATTGAATGTCTCTTGATATCTCTACGATCGCAATTACTGAATCGAGCCGAGCTGTGAGCTCGTGAGGAATGCAGTTGCTGTCCGTTTCTGTATTCATAACAATTTGTTTGATCAATTAGTGAACATAATCCAGATATTAATTATATCAAACTAATCTAATTGTCTTTTGCCTTTCGAATAAATCATCGCAATCATTTAAATGGAGAATGCCTCATGCATTTATACTGAATCATTTCATTCCAAGGCTTGAGCTTATTGTAATCGATATCGATATTAATATCGTTCTGCGTGACGTTCACAATTGCAATTCCCTTTCTAAGCATTTGATTTCCTATTCCATTTCCTGGTAATTCATATTCGATTAATATAGTTATTATATTACTTTTGATTTCATGTATGCTTGATGTTATCGATTTCTATGCATTGACACGTATTTATGATTACTTTTGATAATCGATTGCAATTCGATCATCACTTTATTTTGTTGTTTTTATCATCGATTTATTCAATATATCAATCAATCGATAATGAATTGCTGCCTCATTGCACGCCCATCAATTAAATTATACAAGCCATTGTTGTTATCGCTGAAACAATTATCGATTATCGACGATTTCCCACTCTTCTGATTAGCAATTTCAAAATACTTAATATGACTTGTGTAATAAATTATGAATCGCATGCTAATCAAATCCATTCACAGTTATACAACGAGCTTGCAATATCGCCACGTGTCGAATTATCGATAAATTCGTGACGCGCCAACATTGTTGCCCACCTCAACTGCATCTTTTTGCTCTTACCATATAGGACTGCTCTGTGGGCGTAAGAGCAACAACTTGAGCTGATTCCGCAGTTCAATTATCTAAATTCTTTATAGACTCGTTTACCTATGCTTTTTCATGAAGCGAGTATATTTGTTGCTAAGCAAGTTTTGTCTTCTCTAGAGACTTGAATCCATAAAGACATGAAGTTTTCTATAGATACTGCTCTTCATGATCTCCTCCTTTACTAAAGGCAATCCCAAATTAAAATGATATATGTATGTTGAATATATCATATATCTAACCAGTTTGCACTTTCTACAAACTATGTTGACTATATTCACTCTGAACCAGTTTTATTATCTAAAATTCCCTCTTTCCAGTGAATTCGAACTAGTGTTATTTCATTATTCACTTTTGTTTTTGTCTTTTGATTTTTGTTTTGTTTTCTTTTTTTTCTTTTACTACTCGTCTTTCGCAGCTTCCGCTGATAAGGCAGACACTTGTCAATATTAGTTGAAATTTGTCAACTATTTAGTAACGCCTTGTTTCCATTTGATTGACTCTCGACTCTCGATCTTTGTCTCCAGTTACTACTCTTTTTTTTATTAACTATTTTGTTGTTGACTTTTGATTTTAGTTTTGTTGCTTCTTTGCAAATATTGTAAGGCGAATGGAACAAGTTATGTTTGTCTATGTTCGTTAAGTGCTTTTTCAGTTCGATTCTGAGCTATTCCAATAAGATTGTTTATCTTAATTCATTCCAATTCACATATTTCTGTTGTTCAATTTAAATGTTTTCTTTTATATTTTATAAATAATATGTTAATATTAGATCTTTTTCAATCACAATCATTTTCATTACATAAGCAAGAGTGGAAATCATACTAATTTGAATTCGCCGCAATTATAATTTCCAATTGGAATCTTCGTAGTACACAGCTCGAGAGCTCGTAACTTGAATTTCGAGCTACGCCCAGTTAAGCAGATGTGCTGCAGTTTGATCTTCAATTAGCTTTTAACGGTTCACTTGCTGAGCTTTATTTTTTCATTTATTTATTTGCTTAATAATATTTTCTTTTCAATGTATGCCTAACCTCAATTCAAGTTGCCTTCTTAGCGCCATTAAAGATATGTATGTACATACATATGTATGTTTTTTTTTACATATTATGCATAAATAAATAAATTCTTACATTTTTTATGTGGTTCTAGTTGATTTCTTGTTGTTGCTGCTGTTGTTGTTGGCACTGACACACAAAAAAAAATGTTTATAAATTGTTTTAAATGATTTTGAATTGAAACACAAACAGAACACGCAATCGAAATTATTGTTTTAATTTTCTTGCTGATTCTTTCACAATTTTTCTCCAATGTCGCGCGCAGATAACGCGAACAAGAACAACAACAGTGAAAAAAAAAAAACTATAAACTAACAAACACAGTTAGTTTTTTTTTTAGTAGTAAATAAAACAGAACACGCGAAAGATGGAGAACGGAAATTATTCAAAGTTCGAGGGAACCGTTTATCTGCTTTCTTTCAGTCGCCGCGTTCTTGCTGCCTGTTGACTGCCTGCTGGTGCCTGCTCCTCGGCCACGTCCAATTGGCTGCGTTTTGAAAACAGAACTAAAACGCGGCTTCGTCTGGCATCGGTTTTTAAAAAGGAAAATTGCGCCCAAGCCCAAGCGTTGACGTTGACTTTGACGCTAACGTCGACGTTCACGTTGACGTTGACGCAGACGCAGACGCTGTCGTTAACAATACGAAATAAACAAACACAACAACAACGACAGCTAACTAAAAATTTGCAAGCCAACGTCGCCCGAGCAGCAGCAGCAGCAGCAGTCAACAACACGAAACGAACCGAAGAGCGCGCGGCGAAGAGAACGCGTGTGAGTATGCTTGTGTGAGCGTGTGTGCGCCGCTCTCTTTGTTTGGCGCCTGTTGCTATTGTTGTTCTTTTCGCACTTTCTTGTGCCCGCTAGCCTAGCTGACCGTCAAATCGTTGTTATGCAGCGAAAAAATAATTGCAACAAAGGATTCGCCGTGCATTCTGCTCTTGCGAGAAAGGAATAAGAAGAAGAAAAATACGACAGAGCATCAAAAATTTCGTAATTTCGGTGACAAATACACGCAGGTGGCCGCAGCCGAGGCTCGTGTTAGGATCAATAACAATATTTCTCTTAATAGCCGACAGATTGCAAAGATAAGCAAAAACAACACCCAACAAAATTTTCAAATCGTCAAACATTAATTCTCAGTCGAGATGAATACGAAAATATCTTAAATGTCGGCTCAATTTGTCTTGTTTGTTTTTTTTTTTTTTTCTGTTCAGACTGCATTTTGTTAGCTGTTTGTCAATTGCTCATAACGCAAACAAATTGCATATTTATCAAAAACAAAAACAAACAAAAAACCAATAATTTAAATCGAAAAAAAGACAAAAACCAGTTCAGTTTCGTAGATTGTGAAAAAACCACGCGCCATTGGCGTCACCTGCTCGCCGTAGTTCCCCCCATCTTAGACACACATAAACAACAACAATAAAAAAAACTCCGACTGAATCATCATCATCAGCAGCAGCAGCAGCAGCATCCTCTGCATGATCATTAGCATGCTCATTATTATGATGTTCCTGTGATTTTCTAGGTCTGCGGTATAGTAGTTGATCTCGTGCTTCCACGCCTACCCCCCCCCCCTACGCCCTGCACAGTTATGTATGTATGTAGTTCTTTGCTCGACTTTCGCAGAAATCGTTAAAAATAACAAGCGGCATACAAAGAAGAAGAAGATCACGAAAAAGGAAGTGATCGAAGAGAATGCGGCGAATTGCGAATACTCTTGCCGAAGTCTATGAATCTAGCCTGTGAGTGGCAGCTCTGCTTGCAATCTATTTTTACACAAGTGTGTGTGTGCGTGCGAGTGTGTGTGTATTTGTGTGTAAATGTATGTACTTATGTATATATATTTTAAATATGTTTATATACTTATATTGTAAGGTGAATTGCGGAAAGGTGAATTGCTGAAATATACATATGTATGTATATGCTTGCATACATGCACATACACACATATGTATCTATGTACATACACACATAGTAATATCCTTTGCATGCTAATTCACTTCAAATCACAGCGCCGAAATAGCTCAGTTGGGAGAGCGTTAGACTGAAGATCTAAAGGTCCCCGGTTCAATCCCGGGTTTCGGCAGGCAGAAATTTTTTATTCCTTTGCTTATATTTAATTAACTAAATTAAATATAATTCTTTTTTAAGAATGATATACAGTCGGCTAGACTCTGACGATGATAGCGCCTAGGTCCTGGGTATACCCAGCACAAGGGCAAATCAAATCCAGTTTTTTTTTTTTCGGTTCTCTGACAGGCAGCTTTTGTCTTCTGCTTCTTCTTTCTTTTAGCGATGGAAGGAGTGTACTTTAAATTGCGACACTGTTAGCCCCTGACTTCAACTTGTACTCCAAGCTCAGCTGCATCTCTGACTCACACAGAACTCTCAAGATCGCCGACAGAAGACAGAAAACTGGTTCCGAATGGCCGAATCGAAGTTCTTTTTGTTCCCAACTTCTTTTTATTATTCTTTTTTTTTTTGCAGGTGTTGGAAGTTTCTTGAGTGTTTTTGTTGAGCAAATCTTAAGCTAATTTTCTATGAATATATTTATAAATATATATATATATGTTTGTCTCTATGTCTATGTGTGTAGCTTTAGTTGCGCTACGTGACGTCAAGAACGGAACCAGTTTGGTTCTAGGTGGGGCGTTGACGCTGTGGGTGGCTTTCGGCTGTTGTAAGTTTTGGTTGAGCGATTTTCAAGGCAAAACTCGAGCTGCTTCTTTGCTAAAATACCTACATATGGAATACCCTAACCCAAAAGCGAGTCCATTTCAAGATGGAAGAGGAAGGATGAAGGATGAAAGATGGAAAATGAAGCGTGTAGAATAGATGTGAAAGATGAAAGTTGATATATAGAAGACAGTTAGATAAATTATAGATAAATAGATAAAAGAGATGAGATAGTAGATACAAAATGTATTAATAGATAGATGGATTTATAGCATACATCTTTAATACAAAGATCAGATATTTATTTTTTAATGGGCCTAAGGCTTTTCAGTCTGTCTCTTCGTCCCTTCTATCCTCTCTATAAGTGTTTGACACACTTAATCAGTTTCTTCCCCTCCTCCTCTCCACCTTTCTCTCCTTCAGTCAGCTGTTCTAAGTTGAATGCCTTAAACACCTGCATTTAGGCATGAATCATGGATGTGAAAAAGCATGCATTTATAATTATCTATATATGTATGTACATATTAATATTTATACACATACATATAAACATTCACATTCAGAGATATTCTGGCTAACGATTCCACAATAATATCCGAGTTATATGAACCGTTCTGAGTTTGTCAATTATCGTTTTCTTGTCGATGGTCGTTGACAAGAAGAAGGAGGCTGGTCCAAGCAGTTGAACCGGTTTGGCCCGTTGGATAAATCGATTGAGCATGGAACATTTTGGGCTCCAATTCTTTCCGTTACACTTTAATACGAATTCAATTAGCTGAAGGAATTTTTAGCGGGCGTAACCCTCAAAATGCGCTAATAAATGACTAAAGCGTTACGCTTACAATACAAAAAATTAAGAAAAAAAAAATTATTAAAAACAAACAGCAAAAAAACCGCAGGAATGGGTTCACTTTATTTCACAGTTCATCAAACGGGATTTGTTGCTGCTGTTGTTTCTTTCCCTCTCATATTGTTAATTGGCTACGTCATTGAACTACTCCTCACTGTCATGCGCCTCGCATGAATCACTAAGCAAGTCGTTGCGTTTGGCGCACCAAGCACTCGACGCCGAAATAGCTCAGTTGGGAGAGCGTTAGACTGAAGATCTAAAGGTCCCCGGTTCAATCCCGGGTTTCGGCAAAGCTTATTTTTTGTTTTCAATTATTATTTGAAATAATTTTTTTCTTTATAATTTATATATTAATTGTAAAATTGTGCGGAACATTCCCAAGCTTTCCAAGTACCAGCTGCAATTTAAATAAAACAAACGTTTACTATTATTCGATTTATGTCGTTTATGTTTATTTAACTTTAATATTTATATTTAAAAAACATTGCTTTTCTCTTTGTCACATAGAGGATATCTCATTAACACACAAAACGTTGCAATAAAGTATTTTTCATTTCTTTTTCTTTTTCTTTTTTTTTTTTTCTAGGCGCATTTCTAAGGCTACAATTTGTGGCATGCGTTTGGAGCATGTGGCATGTGGTTTATTTCAATTAATTTTAACTTTGTATATATATATATATTGTTCGGCGCAGCAGCTAATAAATACTCTTAAATAAGTTTCTCTTAAATTAGTCCATTCTCTATATCATTTCATTCGCTGTTAATGCACTCATACACATAAGAAAGCATAACAGACATACATATGTAATTTTCGCCTTCCTTTTACTTGCTTATACTTGTAACTTTGTTTCTTTAAATTCTCTAATTCTGTACGAAAGTTGTCTGCAAGCGCGCAACATCTCTCTTATCTTTTCGCATACAATTAACTTTGCCTAAACAAATATCACGGACTCGGCATTAAATTAATAAATAATAAGCTAAATTAAATCGTATTGGCTTTTTATTTTGTGCCTTCGTAAATGATTGGAGCCAGAGTTGCCGAAAAAGCTTGGCAGCTTCCAACATTTTGGTGACCCCGACGTGAATTATACACTTCGTGATGTTCGTTTAGTGCGCTAAAAGTTATTAATCTATTTCGTCGTCGCTCAACCGTGAAATTTATAAACATTTGTGCAAAATAGTGCATTCAAATTAACAATCAATTTCATCGTAACACAACAGTGTAAAACATTAGCCTTCTCCGTGAAATTTATAAACATTTGTGCAAAATAGTGCATTCAAATTAACAATTAATTTCATCCTAACGCAACAGTGTAAAACATTAGCATTTGTGAACAAATAATTTTGTTCAAAGTGCATAATTCAGTGTATGCAGTTGTGCGAGCATTATCTTTGTCTTTCTCATTCTCTTTTAATCGTTCGCTTCGTTCGTCGCCGTTGGCGCCTTTTGTGCAGCGTCTGCATAGAAGGCCCGCTAATCCGAAAATAGCTGTGTTAGATCACACACATACAAACATACACACACAGTGAGCTTGCATATAAAAGGTGCAGCTAAATTGGAAGTGCATTAGTGAGTCTATTAGCTTGTGCATCAACTTTGCAATTGAACTTGTGAATTGAATTGAATTGAGCATAACTTAAGTGAATTTGTGACGTATCAAAATGAATAACTCAGAATCTAATGCTGATGGAGTGCCTGCATCTCAGGTCACTTATTTAAGGCTTAAAACGAAAGCTCTTTTCGACAGACTTGAAAGGTTATATGCCGAATTAGACGTGGAAAAATTAAGTCATATGGATTCGTGTGAGCTACGTGTGCTGTTGGATTCGATCACCAAGTTAGAGTCAAATTTTGAAGCGGTTCACACTAGCTTAGAGGAATCAGATTTTGAATCCATATCTAGTGATTTACCTGCGAAATTTGAATCAACTCTACTAAAGTTTAAGGCCTTGCTTCAGCGTGAACTGGGAAGTCGGCCGAATCCACAGCTATCTTCAACGCTCAATACAAGTTTTACAAATGCTCATCCAATGGTCGTCATGTCTAATCGATCGCGTTTGCCGCAGCTGGAGCTGCCAAAATTTAATGGAATCTACACTGAGTGGGAAAACTTTTACTCTATGTTCAAAACGATCATAGATACTGATCCTGATCTCAATCCTGTTGAGAAGTTCCAGCATCTTCGATCTTGCTTAAGCGGTTCTGCTTTGGATTCCATCAGCTCTTTGGAAATTAACAAGGCTAACTATATCGTCGCTCTGGATATTCTTCAACGTCGTTTTGATAATAAACGTTTTATCTTACAGGCACACATCAGAGCGATATTTGGGCTTGAGAAGGCTGATACCTCTGTAGGTAGGCTGAGGCAATTAACAGATAAAGTGACATCTCACCTTCGTGCTATGGATTCTTTAGCGTCGAGGGAAGAAGTTGCTGATATTATCATCGTGCAGACAGTGTTGCAGAAATTGGATAAGTCAACTCAGGTCAAATGGGAGGAAAGCTCGTCTGCTAATGAGTTACCATCGTGGGCCAAATTGTCAGCTTTCTTGCAAGGGCGATGTCGAATGCTTGAAAATGTGGATCAAGTTTTGCAAGATGGTCAGGTTGGCAAGTCAGGGAAGATCGTGAGTACACATTTAAGAAAATCATTTGTTGCTTCCAAGATTCCTAGTTGTTGTGTATTCTGCGAAGACACAAGTCACATGATATTTCAATGTAAGCGCTTTGAGAAATTGTCGCCAATGGCAAGACATAAGGAGGCCAAGAGACTCGCGCTTTGTCTTAATTGTTTGAGAAAAGGTCATCAGCTAAAGGATTGTAAATCTAGCTCCTGTCGTACTTGCCAATCGAAGCACCATACTCTATTGCATTACAATCAGTCTTCGATAGCTACATCCAACGCTGTGTTGAAACCTGATCAACAAGCACATACAATACACCCCACTGCCATGGTTGCAATGTCACCTTCTCTGCCTCAAGCCCACATATCGCCTAGTTCGTCTGATGTTGTGTTTCTAGCTACTGCAATAATCCTTGTCAAGAATCGAGCTGGAACATTCGTTCCGTGTCGTGTACTCTTGGATTCAGGATCTCAACTTCACTTCGTCACCAGTCGTTTCGCAAATCAGCTTCAGCTTCGAAAAAGCAAATCGCTCACTGCAGTTTCTGGCATTGGAGATGCTAGCTTCTCAACTGAAGGATACTCAGTCGATCTCGTTTTGAAATCGCGGATTTCAAATTATTCTACTACTATCACTGCAATCGTTGCCCAAATGATTACTGACAATCAGCCTGGGATGTCAATGTCTACTAATAGTTGGAATATACCCTCAAACATACAGCTAGCTGATCCCTTATTCCATAAGTCACAACGGATTGATCTTCTCATCGGAGCTGGTCTTTTCTTCGAGCTGTTGTGTGTTGGTCAAATTCTGTTAGCACCTGGTTTACCAATTTTGCAGAAAACTCAACTCGGCTGGATCGTGTCAGGTGGCGGGCAATCGGCCCCCAAACTCTCATCGTTCATCGCCACCCAAAGAGCTTCGGATGACACTAATCACAGCACTCGGCTTGATGAGTTAGTGCGTCAATTTTGGGAAGTGGAGCACGTCTTCGAGCCTATAGCCAAGGTAACAACCGAGGAGCTCCATTGTCAGCAGCATTTCATCGCAAACTATCGTCGATTGTCATCAGGGGAATATTCAGTTTGCTTGCCAAAAAAGCTAGGCGTCGAATCTTTGGGCGACTCTTATTTGCAGGCCAAGCGTCGACTCGTAAACTTGGAGCGTAAATTCGCTCGAAATGAAATTCTCAAGGAGAAATATTCAGCATTCATAAAGGAATATATTGACCTCAAACATATGTCACTGGTGCCCAGCGCAGATATCAATAAATGCAAATATTTCTTACCCCATCATTGCGTATACAAAGAAGAGAGTTCGACAACAAAGCTGAGAGTTGTCTTTGACGGCTCAGCCATTACCACATCTGGGCTCTCATTAAACGATTTGCTTATGTCAGGACCGACTATTCAAGCTACATTGTTTAACACGCTCGTTCGTTTTCGCACATTTTCCATTGCACTTACAGGAGATATCGGTAAAATGTATAGGTGTGTTAAAGTCTCAGAGCCTGATTCTATGCTTCAGTGCATTTTGTGGCGAGACTCTTCAGACCATGATATTCAAGTTTTCAAATTGAATACCGTCACGTATGGAACCAAACCCGCTTCCTTTTTGGCAATTCGTGCAATGCATCAACTAGCAATGGATGAGTCTTCGTCGTACCCATTAGGATCTAAAACTGTCTTGCGAGATTTCTACGTTGATGATTTGATATCAGGAGGCAATTCAGTTGAAGAAGTTCGAGACATGATGCGACAAACTACAAATCTTCTTGACCGAGGAAATTTTAAATTGAGAAAATGGTGCTCTAACTCAACTGATATACTTCGCGGAGTTCCAGAAACTGAGCAGGAGAGTTTTCTCAAACTCGACGACGGCAGCGATGTGACAAAAACACTTGGACTCATCTGGGAGCCTCGGAAGGACAGCTTCGTGTTCACTTTCGAGCCCAAAATTAATACTGGCACACACACAAAACGCTCGGTTTTATCAACCATTGCGCGATGTTACGATCCGTTAGGTTTGATCGGACCAACTTTAACTAGGGCCAAAATCATCTTGCAACGCCTGTGGAGAGACAAGCTGCAATGGGATGAGAGCTTACCGCAACCATTGGAAACGGCTTGGAGCGAGTTTTGTAAGGACTTTCAGCAAGTGAGCCATGCAGTATTTCCTCGTTATGTACTCCAACTTAAAGCAAGGGTCGAACTGCATGCCTTCTGCGATGCTAGTCTTCAGGCTTATGGCTCTTGTGTTTATGTTCGCTCATCGAAGAATGCTGTTCAAGTTCAGTTGCTCTGTTCCAAAGCCAGGGTCGCCCCACTAAAGACTCTTACTGTGCCTAAACTTGAGTTATGCGCTGCATTTCTGCTTGCGAACTTGGTAAGCGAAATAAACAAAATGAACTTGTTCGAGTGTGAGATGCATTGTTGGTCAGATTCAGCCGTGGTCTTGTCTTGGTTAAAGGAAGAGCCATCCAAATTCAATGTGTTTGTCTCTAACAAGATTTGTGCCATACAGCAGCTCACGATCGGCATGGAGTGGCATTACGTGCCAACCGAGATGAATCCGGCGGATATGTTATCCAAGGGAGCAGCACCGTTGGAACTTTTGCACTCAAAATTATGGATGCATGGACCTTCTTTCTTGCAAAAGGAGAAATGTTATTGGCCAAGGCACTGCTTGTCTGAAGCATGTCTTCCTGAAATGCGCCAAAAGGTTTTATTCTCAGCTGAGCACGTAGATATCTCTTTGTCATTCAAACACATAAATTCATTCGGAATAATGAAGCGCATTTTTGGCTACATTCACAAATTTATCAGAAAAATAAAGTCAGCTGAGTTGTCATCAGACGATCTTCGTCAGGGATCGTTCCTACTATGCCGTCTTCTTCAAAGAACTCAGTTGCAGCCAGAATACTCTGCCCTACAGAATGGAAAGAATATACATTCGTCAAGCTCCATTCTTTCGCTCTCTCCATTTATGGATGATTTTGGTCTACTTAGAGTCGGTGGTCGTTTGCGACACTCTACTCTCGGCTTCGATGCGCGCCACCCAATTATCTTGCCCAAAGAGCATCCCCTAACCTTCGCTATAATCTCGCATTTTCATCAGAAGTATCACCATGCAGGACCGCAGGCTTTGCTTGGAATAATTCGACAGCAATTCTGGCCCATAGGTGGCATGAAAACGGTTGCCCGAGCATTGCGAAAATGTATAATTTGCTGCAGATCTCGGCCTCGTCTCGTTGAGCATATAATGGCGGACTTGCCCAAGGATCGTGCACAGTGCTCACCGGCATTTACAGTCACTGGAGTGGATTATTGTGGTCCTTTTTACTACAAGCCTGATGGACGAAACAAAGCCTCTGTAAAGTGCTACATCTGCGTGTTCGTTTGCTTCGCAACCAAGGCTGTATGGTTGGAACTCGCAAAGGATCTTTCGACAGCTGCTTTTTTGGGCGCCCTCAAGCGTTTCATTGGTACGCGTGGCATTCCAAAATGCATTTGGTCTGACAATGCTACTAACTTTGTGGGTGCACGGAACGAGTTGGCGGATTTGCGGCGCCTATTGTTGAGCCAGGAACATCGCATTGAAGTCCACAACTACTGCATCAACAACAGCTTCGATTGGAAGTTCATACCTCCTCGTTCGCCACACTTCGGCGGCCTATGGGAAGCAGCAGTGAAGACAGCTAAAAAACATTTATATCTCTCTATGAGATCGGCACTTCTTGGCTTCGACGAACTGCGCACTTTGGTATGCCAAATTCAGGCCATAATCAATTCTCGTCCTCTTGTTGCAATTTCAGAAAATCCCGATGATCTTGGAGTTCTCACTCCAGGACATTTCTTGATTGGTCGACCACTCATCAGTTTCCCCGAGCCAGACGTAACTGGGTTGGACCACAATCGCCTTGATCGCTGGCAACGCATGACGTACATACAGCAGTTGTTTTGGAAACGCTGGAGTGATGAATACCTCACCATTCTCCAACAGCGTGGAAAATGGCGCACCCCGCAGTCTTCTATCAAAGTCAACGATGTCGTATGCGTGAAAGACGAAAACTTGCCACCTTTGAAATGGCCATTAGCCCGGGTCGTTGAGATCATTGCTGGAGCTGATGGTGTCGTGAGAGTTGCTGTTCTACGTACGCCCACTGGAACTACACGTCGAGCTGTCAATAAGCTGTGCGTCCTTCCGGTTGATGATCCTGTTGAAAGACTTGGTCTTTCAACGGGGGGGAGGATGTTCGGCGCAGCAGCTAATAAATACTCTTAAATAAGTTTCTCTTAAATTAGTCCATTCTCTATATCATTTCATTCGCTGTTAATGCACTCATACACATAAGAAAGCATAACAGACATACATATGTAATTTTCGCCTTCCTTTTACTTGCTTATACTTGTAACTTTGTTTCTTTAAATTCTCTAATTCTGTACGAAAGTTGTCTGCAAGCGCGCAACATCTCTCTTATCTTTTCGCATACAATTAACTTTGCCTAAACAAATATCACGGACTCGGCATTAAATTAATAAATAATAAGCTAAATTAAATCGTATTGGCTTTTTATTTTGTGCCTTCGTAAATGATTGGAGCCAGAGTTGCCGAAAAAGCTTGGCAGCTTCCAACATATATGTTTATTTATTTATATTGCTTAAGTTGAGTGTACTTTAAAGTACTTAAGAGCGGGCTTTATTTGTTAAACGTAAACTATGAACAGCAGAAACAGCCTTAACATAGCGGCTGCTCGCTTAACAGCGTGCTGTTAAGTTGAGCAGAGCGAATTGGCTATGCTAGGCAAAAAGAAATGTTCAACTTAATGCAAGAGAGAGAGCAACCAAGTGCATGTAAAACTATACAAAGGTATTCATGTACATCAACTAAATGTAAATGCTATGTAAATGTTAAATGTTAAAATTAAATATATAAGTTTTAAGGTAAATGTTTTTGTTTCTTCTTAAATATTTTTAAGTTGAAGCAACTGCCGATGCTGCAGCTGCTCGTGAGTAAAGGGGCTTACAAGGTAATTGTTCAAAATATTTAAAATACAAAAAAAAAAGTTAATTAAATGCTAAAAATAAAATGTGTGTAAACTAAATATTGTTGCATGAAACGAGTTGTTGTTGTTGTTTGTAACTTATATCTATACATAGCTATATATATATATATATATATATATAATGTATATACAACTTTTTGCGCCAGTTTTTGTTTTACACTTACAGTAAATACTCGCTACAATATGCATGTAAATCAACAAGGTTTGTTTTTAACAGCCAGTTAACATGGCTATGTAATTGGTTTTTGCTTTTTGTTTTTGTTTTAGTATATTGTGTATAGATTTAACATAATGGCAGCCTTTTCGTTGCCCCTGCAGCGATACATTATAGCTAGTGGCAACTGTATGTCTAATTCTATCAATTTCTATGCATTTTAGTCTCTCAGAAACTTGTCTTAATCCCAAATGATTTATCGAATGCATCAAATTGATTCTAAATGATATCAATAGCTCTGCAAGGGTGTGCGGCCAGCCCTAAAGAGTCCTAGCTCTTCTTCTTTAAGCTATTTTGATCTCAGCTGTCGGCGGAGTACCCGGATTGTTGTTGCTGCCGAATTTTCCCCCAATCGCTGGCTTTAACAATATAAACTTGGGATTGGCTACAACAGATGCTGCTGCTGTTGGATTTGGTTTCTTGGCTGGCGTTATGGTCACCGTGCTGGGCGCAATGGCATTCATGGCAGCCGTTTGATTTGTGGCCGCCAGCGAAGAGGCTGGCAAAATTGTTGTCACGCCGTTCTCATGCTGAATTGTGTTTGCATTGTTAAATATTGCACGCATTTTATTGCCATTACTTTGAGATCCTGTTGTTATTGTTGCTCCTCCTGCTGCTGCAGCGGCTGCAGCGGCTGCTGCTGTCAACACATTTATTTTGGGCGTCTGCTGCCGCTGAACTAAGCGTGCGGTAAACTCGTTGCCCGTCAGCACCAGATTTTGTGCCTGTCCAGTGATGGGCAGGCCGCTGGCCAGTATTAAGCGTTGCACGCTGCTGCTGCAGTTGCTGCGTGGTTTCTTCTCCAAAAGCTGTTCATCCTGCTGCAAAAGTCGAGAGAAATTTGATAAATATAATTTATACAGTTTGAGTGCCATTGTAAACAAAACGCTCGCCTAAGCCCGTCGTATGCATTAGAGCAGGACGGCAATAGAAGCACAAGCAAGCAAAATGTGCAAAAACAAACTGCAGTGTTGACAGCTTAGCCATTTTTAGCTATAGCTAAAATTTAATCATGTTAGCATATGATACATAAGTTGTAAGGGCTCTATAGTAGTTGCTGCAGGAATAATGCAAACAGCGTAAATCAAGGCGAGATAACAATATAAACTTCATTTGATAATCAACCTATTTCTGCTGCTGTTGTGTTGCTGCTGCTTCTGCTTTAAGGCAAGTATGCTGTTCACTGGTTCCCTAAATTATTTTTGCACTTACCGTGGGCGGACTCACTGACTTGCGATCGAGCACATGCTCATCGAAGCCCGAATCAGAGGAGTTGTCATTGAATTTGGTGGCCACCGAGGAGGAAGTTGAGCAATTGGATGAGGAAGATAATGATGAGGGCGAGGCAGCACCCACAGCGGTGGTTAAGATGTTTGAGTGCAATGCTGATGACGTCACAGTCGCAATTGCTGCGGAATGTTGCTGTTGTTGTACAGTTATTGTTGCTGGCTCAGTCTTGCTCAATGGAATTGGACTTATTCTATGTATCTCGCCATGTGGAAATGACTCCGATTGTCGCTTAAAATACAAATGATGCTTCTTTAGCGCCGGCGTGCTGATGCCCTGACTAACTGCTGGCTTTGGCTCTAGTTCCGGCTGAACCGTGGCGACTGGTTCCAGTTCCCTCTGCTCCTGCTGATGCTGCTGCCTGCGCCTACGATGCTTCTCGCATGGCTTATACAGCTCCGGATCGATTATATAACAGGCGCTGCCCAGACTGAGACTTTGGAAGACAGTGCCACAGCAGACGTCCAATCGCAGCAGATCGTGCTCCTCAAAAAACGGCACATTGTCGACGGCGCGTCGATTCTTTTTTGGTTCCAGAATACGCCGCCGCTTGCTGCCCGTGTAACGCACACGTTGTGGAGCACTCTTCTTCAGCACCGACGCTGTGGCCAGCTGCGCTGCGGCAGCGGTGCGCTTACGCGTCTGATATGGTGTTGCGGCAGAGCAGACGGCCTGCTGCTGCTGTTGTTGTTGGAGATGCTGTTCATGCTCGTCGTAGCTCTCATTGGAGTCACTTGGCTGCTCCTCGGAGTGTGGTGAACTGCTGCCATTACGCTGCTGCTGCTGATTGATGCCTGAAGGTGCTGCTGCTGCTGTTATTTTGCCCTTACGATTCTTTTTGAATATCTTGGCGAATTTCTCGGGTATGAACGAGCCACCAGACTTAGCATCACATTCATTCTCTCGTTTCTTCTGCTTGGCGAGAGATTTCGTGCCGGGACCGGCGCGTGCATCGACCACCTGTTAAGAGATAGAGAGAGAGAGAGAGAGAGGGAAATAAGTTTTGGTTTGATAAAGCTTTCTCTTTGCTATTCAACTCACGTGTCCCCAATGACGCTTGCTGCCGACGGGCAGCCGTTTGTAGCGCTTGACCAGCAGGACACAGGCATTGCAAATTTCACCGTTACGCGGCTCATGGAGATTGAAGCACTGCATCGATTCCTTCTCATATTTTCGCGATGCCGTGAAACGGGAGCTGCTCGATTTGGCACGGCAAATGCAGCAGCCATCCGTAGAGCGATAGACGCGTGGCTTATGGAAGTTGAACATGATAAAGATTTGATTGTTTGATAGCTTGATTCTTGTTGTTGGTTTGGTTTAAGGCGAGTTGCTCTCGTTTTGTAAGGGGATTTAGGTGCTCTCTTCGCTTTGTCACAACGTTAACTATTGTTAATAGTACGAATTATTGTTTGCTTAGCAAGAAAATGTTTGTGCGTTATTTGTTATTTAATTTAATTTCACTGGTTTCAAATTGTTCAATTGTTATTTGTGCACTGCCCTCTTCGTTGGTGTATTTATTGGTTTGAGCTGGGGCATCATCATCCATCGTCTTCGGTGAGATGTTTTGCGCTGCATTTGTATTGTTTGATTGCTGCAAAGGAAACTATACACAATTAGTATAATCCAATCAAATTCAAAATTATAACGGCAAAAGAAAAATAAAACAGATGTGCGTGGCAGTGTTGAAAAATTTGTTATTTCTAATGTCTATTGTATTAAGTGGCAACGCTGCGAAAGCGCAACTCGCAAAAAAAAATAAATTCTGTATGTATATTTATACGTATACATAAAAATTCAAGTGTTTGTACATTCATGTTCATATTATTGTATTATAAAAATACGTGCACATAATAAAAGCATTGCCCTCTCCATTGAATACATGTGAAAGGAAGAATATGTGCAATTGTAACAGCTGGCAGCAGTGTTGCCGTACTTGTGTTTTCTCCTTCATTGCCATTTCGTCGACAACACAAAAGAAAAGAAAAGAAATATTTAAAACAAGAATAAAAATATATGTATATACAAAAATCACTGCACAACTTTTGTCATTCTTATCAACATTTAACAGGTGTTATGTTATACATACATACATATGCATATACATACGATTTAATAATGCTAATTAAATGCTAAATTGTGTACAGGCGAATGCAAGGCACAAAAGCAGCTGACTGAACACGCACACGCACACGCGAACACATACACAAAGGTACATTCATATATGGATTGTGTTTTGCAAAGACAGACACTCAAGCTCACAGAAAATCTACGCATGTCTCTGCATGTGTGTGCACTTTGGGGACGCGTAAACAAAGCGTCGCGCAAAAATGAAATACATGCATACACACATGCACATGCACATATGTATGTACATATATACATTGCATTGCAGTGGCGCGCGCGCTCGTTGCACTCTCGCATATAAACAGCAACAACGCACATATGTACATACATACATATATATGTATATACACAAATACACAATTCACCCCGACGCTTGTGACGTGACTTTTGAGCAGCGCTGCTCGTTTTGATCCCAGGTGCGCGTTGTTATTGTGTCTGTATGTAGATGTCATATGTACGTACATACATATGTAGGTGCATGTGTGTGCGTGCGTTTTAATGCTTTTTATTTTATTTTTGGGGACACTGATTTTCGAGCATTGGCGTTCAAGTTGAAAGTGCGTACATACACATGTATGTATATATATACAGACATATGTATGTATGTACCGGCGCGTGTGCTACACACACACACGCATCCACACTAAATATATGTACATATATTTATACATATGTATGTAGATATGCGGATGTTTGTGTGCGAGTGTGCGATCGCGTTTGATGCGAGCTTGTTGTTGGTAAATTTCGTGTACGTGTTGGTAAACGTTGCGAAGTTAAAACGTTTAAAAATTAGTGCAATTGCCGTTGCGGAGGAGTATGGAGCCTGTGAGTGACAAAGAGAGAGAGGGTAGACTTGACCGCCTTCTCTTCTAGTTGCTGAGTGTATATGTTGTGTGTCTGTCATTGTATACACATACATATATATATTTATATGTGACTTGGTGTTGGTTTGGTGAAAATGCGCCTACTGCGTAAACAGGTTTACAAATTTTTTCTCTTAGATATATTTTATTTAGTGCCGGACGCCGACTAGATTATTGTTGTTGTTGCGGCTGCAGCAGCTGCCCACGCCACGCGCGCACAACACTAACACAAAAGTACACACGTACATACACACACGCATATACTCATATGTTTGTCGAAAGAAAAAAATGTTTTGATCTTGGCAAAATTTTCTATTCTGTCGCGTTTAACCATATTAAGTCATAAATTTCAATTTACCTCAACTTCGCATCTAATTCACTTGGTTTCTGTTGTTCTGTTTTCTTTTTTCCTTCTTTTATTATTATTATTATTTATTTATTTCACAAATCACTAAAAACATTTACTTTCAGTTAATATTGAAATGATTTTTGAGGATATTTTATGCAAAGTGCAAATTGAATTTACGGAGAATAACGAAACGCGTCTGCACGCAAGGAACACAAAGACAAACTGACAAACCGAAAATACAAAAAAATGAATAAAATAAAATAAAACCGCTGCGCTGCGCTGCGTTCATGTTGCTGCTGCTAACGGCGACGGCGACGCCAACGCCAACGCTGACGACGCCGCATTTCAGCCATCACTTTTCGTACACATTCGTTGCTGTATCTGTGCGTATCTGTGTGCGTGCCCGCGCGCCTATGTGTGCGAGTGCAGCGCAAAATGTACGAAACCGAAACAACGCTGAGAATATGTAGCACAAAGCAAATACAGTGATAACACAACAGTAACAGCGTACGGCAGCAAAGCAGCAGCAGCCCCAGCAGCTGAGCGCAAACCAAACGCGCTTGTGTACGTGAGAATGCGCGCAGCAAAAGCAGCAGCAAAAAATTCCGGTTGTGAAAAAGTACACACACTCATACACACATATATTTTTATATACATATTAGTACACACACACACAACAGCTATTGAGATACAGTGCGAGTGAGTGAGAGCAACAATTTGCATAACAAGACGGCGTTGCCACACCGCACAGAACAAAAGGAGCCACAACATTTTGAAATATACATACATACACATACATAGTTAACTGTTGGTGGTTGCATATAGTTTGTTATTGTTTGTGTGGAAAGTAAAACACCAATGAGAACAACAACAGTAATGGTGGATAAAAGCAAAAACGTGTGCGAGAAAAAGCTGATAAGCGCCGTCGATTGATTGTTCTTGGTGTTGTACTTGCGGTGCTTGCTTCATACATATGTACATATATACATGGACATACATATCTACGTATGTACATACATACATGCATAAATTTAAGGCGCAATTCAAATCAAGCGCCACACACACACGCATACAAACGTCTATGGTTACAAGTATATTTATAAACCCCCCCTCCATAACAGTGTAATACGTGACAAACGAGATGTAAGCACAGTTGCCACATGTAGAACAAATGTACCAAAGATGGTACAGCATCTAATGGTACACTTCACATGACCACAAATTAGTGCACTAATGACGCCTATGATTTCCATTCACAAAATTCTATTTTTGAGTGTGCATTTTTCCGGATAGAAGCGGTAACATTACAGATGTTACAATTTTACGGCTACCTTGAGCTAATCCAATTGGAGTTCGCCTGTGCACATCTAATGTGACCATGTAATTACAAGTGGCAACTCCGTCAACTGTTGCTTACACGCTTTACAACACTGCCACCAAACAAAGTGCAACAAATTGTTGGCAGGCTGGTTTTCTTATGCTGCGGCGAAAGTGTCTGCAAGCCCAGCCGACCAAAAAGTGCCGAAAAAGAAGAAAAAGGTAGTTGTATATGTTTCCTTGCCGTGTGCTACGTGCCAGTGGCAACGCCAACAACAAACACAAACAAATCGCCTCCAAAAAGGCCACAATCTAGGTCAACTGCACCCGTTATTAGTTGCTATGGCGCTTGCTCGATTTGTTTTTGTTTTTTCTCTCTCCCTCTCTCTTCTTTTTGTTTACAAAAATGCTCAAGACGCTGCGCAGCAAGTGGTAAACGCAAATGCAAGAAATACGCATTTGTCAAAATTTGGTACGTTTTCACGTTGAGACAACGGCAATTTGATTATGCACATAAGTATGTATATATACATACGTATATACATATGTATGTATATGTCTTAGTTTGCCATAACCGTCTCTTTTACACCAATCAGATTTAATTGCAAAACAAACAAAAAACAATAACTGTACTTCTGGTGGAGGGGGAGTAATTATCAGTAAATTTTGCAAAGAATTGCGTGGACGAGTGCTAATAGCACAATTTATAAATAGATATAAGCGTCACAGATATTTGTTGGTGTCACACACACAAACAGCACATAATTAACAATGACCTTGTTTTTGCTATGGCACGCATGAAAAAAAAAAAGCAACTTTCCTATAAACACACACACACACACACACACACACACACGCACACACACATATATATGTATATTGCGTCTGACCGAAAGTGAAAGACAAGCCTGTCTTATTGGAATTCTCATAAGAATGTGAAAACAGCAAAAATACCGATAACAACAGCAACAGAAGGAGCGTGGCAGAGAGTAATGCGTGAAACAGGTTGCCGTTAAGCTTTTCGACGCAACCAAAAACAAAAACTAACAGCGATATTCGAAATAACGGTATTACAAACACACGCACAGTCGTTTTTCATTCAGCATAAATAAAATGCCAGCGTAATACCCGACAATAACAACAACAAAACCACCACAACTAAAATAGAAAGTAAAAATCTTTACAAAAAAAAAAAAAATGCAACTTTGGGCTTTTTGGTTTTGACTTGAATAACTGTTTCTTGACCAACACAAATATACACATGCATACACACATGCACACAATCATTAGCATGGCGTACCCTGCGAGAGAGCAGAGCGTACCAAAAATGGAAGTAGGTTGCGCGCTCTGACGCTTACCTGTGTGTTGTGTGCTCATTTTGGCACAGTGGGCGAGCGAGTGAGCAACATCAGTCTGCTTGCTTCAACGCATTGCCTGTTAAGTAATAGACCGAATTCTGTGCATGTATGCATGCACAAAGTGTGCGTGTGTGTGAATGTATGTAAGCGGCAACCACTATACGCGTGTGTGTGTGTTTGTGTGCATGCAGAGAAAGCGCGCGCAAAAAGATTCACTAATTAAAAAAAAACACCAAGTATTAAATGATATGACAGCGGTAGTTAATGTATAAATTTTGCGCAGTATTTTCGTAGTTCACATACACACACACATACAGTTACGTCCGTATGTATTTCCGCACATTTGTGGCTTGTTGTGAACGAGGTTAAGTTGCCGCTGCCATTGAAAGAGTTCATTGTTGGGTTTGCGGCCACTGTTTCGTTTGATTAGCAAATCGAAGGTCAACAACAAATGGTTAACAGCTTTATCTACGCATTTGGAACAGATACACACATACACAGAAGCACATACGCACATAGCGCATACGCACATAGGCACACACATACACATGCATACACGCACTTGTATGGAAGTGTGCTTATGTTCTATTTGTGCGCTTTATGCTTAACCTTCGCTTTTGTGCATTTTTGTTCGCTTTATTTTGAATGTTTGGGCTGCACACGTACCACACACTCACACGCATTCGCATGCATATGCTCTTCCATATCTGCATATACATACATATGTATGTATGTGAATTAATTGCTCATTGTTTTGTTGCTTCTTACCGTTTGGATTGTTTTGCACAACTATTGACAGCTTTAACTGCTGTAAATATTTTATATTCTTTTTAAATTGTTCTTTGAATATTTTATGCACTGCACTCATTCAATTCGCACTTGTTAATTGATATCTTGCTTAAGCACAATACCGCTGGCTTTGGCACCGCTAGAGATGACACGATTAATCATATGCATTGCAAAATGGATAGCTGAAACATTAATCGATTATTTGCTCAAATAATCGATTCATTTCAAAGACTATTTACGCGGTAATACGAAATTTTGTAGCAAGGTGTGAGTTTTTTTTGTTTCACAAACATAGACGACAAATACGTGCAATTATGTCAAAAGTTCTTTTGCTCTTTCGTCAAAAATACAAGAAGAATGACCCATGGCTCAGTGAGATAAAAAGCTTAATTGTTGAAATGATTGTTTTGCCAATAACGTTAATAAAGCATAACTAGTATTATAAAGTCATTATTATAGCCCCTCTTATAGTCCCCCAGTGGGCAAGGTCTTAAAATTAGATTTCCAAAGTAATTCAACATTTTGCATACAGCAACGCAATGCATCCAAAACTGTATACAATTGCTGCTTCTAATCTGAAGCAGGTGCAACTGCAACTGAAAAAATGAATTGGTTATCCATCGCACATCTGTTCAAGTTTTTGTTCTTTTAATTCAGTTCTTAATAAATAGACATATGTATATACATATGTATATACAATTGTTCTTAGTTGTTGCTCTAATTTTATTACACGGCAAAATTTCACGCGTTGATTGTATCGATAGCGAACCACTAGTACATAGTATCGATGATTAGTAGATTTGGCGGCAAAGATACACATGCTCGGTGCAAACTATTGCGAGATCAGCGCGCAGGCGTCTTGATTTCTTAATGATTCTAACCGTTAATGTATCGGCCTGCTTGGATATTATAAACTGATCCTATATTTGAATAACTATGTATAATTATTGCCATAACTTATCTTTTGTTGGCCAGTTTTTAATGAAATTAATGCACTTTAAAGCATCTATATCGATGCTTGATTGGCATATCGGTAAGACTGCATTAATCTATTCGATATGTGCTGATATCTGATGCACATCCCTATTCGCCGGCAAACACAATACCGAGCGGCAATTGGAACCGCGATTATTTGGAAACAACAGATAGTAGCCGTATTAATGAGGCTCGTGAAGCCTGGTTGGGTGCATCACGATGGTAAGCAGTGTATACCATGCAGCCGACCATTTAATTACATTTCCGATTGCTTGTAGATAAACCCATCTTCTCCGTTGATGTGCACCAGGATTGTACGAAATTTGCGACCGGCGGCCAGGGCAATGATTCGGGACGCGTTGTCATATGGAACCTTAAACCGGTGCTCTCCGAGAAGGATGAGAATGATGCATCAGTTCCCCGCATGCTCTGTCAAATGGATCAGCACTTGGCGTGCGTCAATTGTGTGCGGTGGTCGCAGAATGGGCAGCTCCTTGCTTCCGGATCTGACGATAAGCTGATCATGATCTGGCGCAAGGCCCAAGGATCAAGCGGTGTCTTTGGCACCGGTGGGATGCAACAGAATCACGAGTCCTGGAAGTGCATACACACGCTGCGCGGCCACGACGGTGACGTCCTCGATCTGGCTTGGTCGCCGAACGATTACTTCTTGGCTAGCTGTAGTATAGACAACACAATCATTGTCTGGGATGCTCAAGCGCTGCCCAACATGCTGCACACTCTGAAAGGACACACGGGTTTGGTCAAGGGCGTAGCCTGGGATCCTGTGGGTAATTTCCTGGCCTCACAGTCGGACGACCGCAGCATCAAGATCTGGCGCACGATGGACTGGTCATGCAGCACAACGATCACGGAACCGTTTCAAGAATGCGGCGGCACCACACACATCCTGCGGCTCTCCTGGTCACCCGACGGCCAGTACCTGGTTTCCGCGCATGCCATGAACGGCGGCGGGCCCACAGCTCAAATAGTCGAGCGCGAGGGATGGAAATGCGACAAGGATTTCGTGGGTCATCGCAAGGCGGTCACCTGCGTACGGTTCCACAATTCCATTCTGACGCGCTACATGGCCGGCGACAGCCCCAGCAAAGCGGTGCAGTACTGCGTCCTGGCCGTGGGCTCCAGGGATCGCTCGCTGTCCGTGTGGATGACGGCGCTGCAGCGGCCCATGATCGTCATCCACGAACTGTTCAATGACAGCGTGCTGGACTTGTCCTGGGGTCCACAGCAGTGCCTGCTGATGGCCTGCAGCGGCGACGGCACCATCGCCTGCCTGCAGTTCAACGAGGAGGAGCTGGGTACGCGCGTCTCCGAGGTGGAGAGGAAGGCCATCTTCAAGCGCAAGTACGGCGGTTGCATCGAGGACAACTATGCCATCAAACAAAAAGCTCGCAGCGTGCCCGAGTTCACCTCCTACGCCTTGCCCAATGCGGCCATGGAGCGACGTTTACCCGTCCAACAGGGTCAAGCGGGCGCCGCGTCGCCGGCGCGGGCCATTAGCAAACAGACCGAGACACGGACCAAGGATGGAAAGCGACGCATCACACCCATGTTCATACCGCTGAACGATCTCTCCGAGCCCATTACGAGCATGGGCAGCAGCAGCATCTCCAGCAGCGTCAGCAGCAGCAGCAATGCCATACACAGCAACAGGTGGGCAGCGTTTATAATTGACAGCCAACGGAGGTTGATGATGATGATGATGATAATGATGATGATGATGATGATGATGATGATGATGATGATGGGATGATCTGATTGAGTAAAGCCTCTGATAAAGAATTGGGCAATTACAAAAAGAGCCAGAGTACCATAATGGGCAAGCAAATGGAATGAAATATGAAATGAAAATGAAGCCAGTTCAGTAAGTCTTAAGTCTTTAGCAGGAATTGCCTGTAAAATGAGAAGAAGTAGAAGACAGCTAGTTGGGAGAGTCTTCAGAAATCAAGCAAAAGCAAGTAGAGCCATTGCTCTTTATGGTCCTTTCAGGATGAAGAATAAGCCCCGAAGACTGCATAGAAGAGCAGCTAGTCAAGATCTTGGATCCAATTAAGTTAGGAAATCAGCTATAGATTCTCTAGCTGCTCCATAGTGCAAGCACAGCTCCAAGCTAATCTATTCTCCATTCTCTCCATACAGCAATAGCAATAGCAACAATAGCAACAGCAATCACAGCCAGGGAACGAGCGGAGCAGGCACTGCGAATGCAGTGAGTGGCGCGGAGCCACTAATGCCCGAGCCCCTGTTCACACGACCAGAGCCAGTGGGTCGTATGTTACCACCAGCGTCGGCAACGACGGCTGCGATTGCGCCGCGGCGCAGTTCGATGCAGTTACTCTGCGATATGAATAGCAGCAATACGCTCGGGCCGAAGATGCAAATCACGGCGAACAGCAAGTGTGAGTTCACGAAATCCTCGCAGGACTATCGCGTCCATGTACAGAACGGACACCTAAAGACGGGCTACGGCATGGTCGCCAAGGTGTCGGCGCAGCTGAGCCGGGAACAGCTCTGGGAGATGTATGTCGGATCGCCTGTGATCAATGTGAATCTGTGTAGTAAATATGTGATGCTCTGCTCGCTGGACGGGAGCATGCGGCTGCTGGCCATGCAAACGGGCTGCCCCATCTTTCCGGCGATCTCGCTGAATAGCGTGGCCGTGCACTGTGCGTTCAGTCCGGACAATCAGATGGTGGGCGTACTCACAGAGTGCGGCCTCTTGAGGATCTGGCACATCCCCAAGCGGCGAATACGACTGGGCACGAACTGCCTGGAGCTGCTGGCCAAGCATGGCATGGCGCTGCAGTTTGCCATTACGGATCAGGGCATGCCGTTGATTGGCTTTCCCAGTGGCAATTCCTACTCCTATTCTACGTCCCTGAAGTCCTGGCTGGTCCTGGCCACGGGCGACGCCATCATGTTCAACGGCATCCGTGGCTCGTTGCCACGCGATCTGGAACACGTCAATCGCAAATTCCCGCTGCTCAGCATGCAGGCCAGCACGCAGAACTATCTCAGCCTGCGCGGACCCGTTGAAATGTGAGTTTACTCTCTTTCTCTCTCTCTTTCTCTCTCGAATGTATAGCTAAACTGAGTTGTATCTTAGTGATCCGGAGAGTTGGCAGCAAACTGCCAAGGTGCTCTTCCTGGAGAATCAAATAAAACTGTGCGAGGAGATGGAAGCAATTGAGGAACTGAAGCATTGGCACGTCATGCTCACCTTCCAGTTGGCCACCTATGGCACCGAGAAGCGTTTGAGGTTATTCTTGGATGGTCTGCTCAATAAGGATCAGGAAGTAACGCAGGTAAATAGCTGTATAAGGGTTTAGAGCTTTAAAATCTTATCCTTATCTTAAACATTTTAAGCTCAGCAAAAGCTCATTTTGTAACAACTCATTAAGTTAAGCTTGAACGAAAATTCACTTAAATGCATGAACTTTAAAGAAAGCTTTTTCAAGGAGTTTCTCAATAGACTGAGACAAGCTTGTATAGCTTGGACAACTCTCTTGACGATTTCTTAGCCGTCTTCCCTTGTAGTTGAGCTCACTCCAAATCAACTCAACTGAATATAATTCACTTTCGGCAGTGTGCGCCCAAGCACGAGCTGATGCAGTGCGTGCTGGAGTCCCTGAAGCCGCATACCCAATGGGAGCACATCTACAACGAATACCTAGAGGTTTACAAGCTAAACGAGGAGAATTTTGTGCTCGATACGCCGGCGCCGCAATCCTCATCAGCACTCACGTATCCACTGCCCTCGTCGCCCTGCACACGAACTCGTGGAGCAGCCGCTGCGGCGGCTGCCATTGAAAAACTGCTCATGGCGGAGCCATCATCACCTCCGCCCACACGGCCGGACTCGGATCGCAAAAGCGCCGAGCCGGACGGCTGTGAAACGGAATCATCGTCGTCTTCGCAACCGGGTTCGTCCTCAACACCAGAGCCGACGAGCGCCGACCACGAAACGGACAAGAACTGAGTGTTAGCTGTCCAAGCAATGCCGCATCCCAGCATCCCGTTCTTATATTATTATAAACAAATTTTATTGTTTTTTAAATAATTAAATAATTTAATTTTTGTTTTGGTCTCCTGGCGATATTCCATGCACCGATTATGTCAACTAGTTTTAAGCGAATCATGCAAAGTTTTGAATATAATTGTCTCTTGTGTAAAACTCTCTTTCTTTGGAAGCTATATGTATATGTATGTCCTCAATGTATCTTCTCTTGAGATGATTTTATGTCTCAATTGAATGAATTATTAAATACTCTTTTTAATCAATATTGCAAAGAATCTGAAATCTATTCGAAATATTCTCTGGGTTCCTGGAAGCTAACTTTAAAAACAAAGTGAGCTTTATCATTATGGCTCTAGGTTCTACTTGGATCATCAATCAGTCAATCAATGCAGCTGTGGGAAGAGGCTACAAATGAGTCGAAATCTTGTCTGCTAATGAAAAAGCAAAACGCTTTAAAACACATTTATGACTCTATATCTAACGATTTGAACTCTAAGCTAAGCATGAATCGGTAAATCAATCAATCAATCAATACATCTATCAGTTAAAAGAAAATATGAAATGTCAGATGCAAAAGCGACTGTTACAGTTATACAGTATACGGATTCTACGGCAAAGGTGCAGGGTCTGCAACGTATTATGTCCTATAGAGATCATCGAATCAGTCAGTCAATCAATCAATCACTTTGTAAGAAAGTGTTGTGAATCATGTCTAACTTTGCTTTGTATCGAAAAGGCAGTTAGTATCGTCATCAATGCAGCTCATATATTGATCATCAATCAGTCAGTAAATCAATCAATCAATCAGTAAATCCATCAATCAGTCAGTTATCAATCACTCAGTCAATCACTTAATATATTTACAACTCTAGTCTTACAATTTACAACAAGCTTAGCTTTTAGATTGATTATCAATCAATCAATCCATCGAGCAATAATAAAAACTCAATCAAATTTTGGGCTAGATAGACACCAACACGTACATTTATTCATATAGTTATAGACACTTATAAAAATTTCAATTTCATTGAAGTAGATGTAGTCAAAATGTAGATATCTTATAGTAGCTGTATACTATATATATATATATATATATATAGCCGATATACGATATATCTGGATATATGATATAAAGATATGTGTATGTATGTATGTATGTATGTATGTTTTTTTATTTAGTTCAAACTTAAGTTAAAGTTGCATTACTTATAGTTAGAATATATAAATGGCCTTCGTAGACATCAAATATAGTGTGTAAAACATCGAAAAGACTTTAATATTATCATTATAGCTAATAATAATATAATTTGAGGTTATGTTATGTTCCATATATAGGAGATCAGTTCTTAAAATCGAGTAGTTTCTCTTAAGCTTAAAAGTAGTTGCTTTATCCTATGATTAGATGCAATATGAATTGAATAATGTTTGAATATACTTATATGTATCATTAATTTGAGGTTATGTTATTCGTATTTATAGCTAATTATTTAAAATTAAGTTAAGTTACTTTGTATTTAAATGCAGTTGCTTACGAGTTATTTGCGCATACTTAGTATATAGCATGATTTAGCATATATACTAAATATGAACATTTCCAGGCAGAGTTTTGGAACCATTTGATGGGATCATCTCTGATCTCAAACAGATTTGTAATAAGTTAATATAGGTGGAATGATGAACTGAATATTTCTTATAGTTTATATGGAATATATGTATATGCAGATAACTATATATATATATATACTTTATATATAGAGTTGTATAAGTTTGTCTTTATATATGTATATACGGCTAGTTATATATACACCGTATGTGGCTTTTGTGGACATGGGTTATATGTAGTATATATAAATATATATATTTATATATAGATTGCTTGCAAATATGTTTGAAATGGACAAATTGTTGAATGATTAGAGATATCTAGACACATATGTTAAATTGTATATATGTATTATTAGATATTTGGTGGGTTATCTTATAGACATTCAAGAGCGTTTAAATAAAGTATATATCATGACAATGCCGATATAGATTTAGATATATATATGTATGCTTAGACAAATATGACCAATAAAAATGTTTTGCTTTATAGCTATATCATAGCTTAGGGTATATGTATTACTGAGATATATACTTCATGGCGAGCTATATCTGAGGGTTTCGATAATTCTGTAGTAGCTTCTATATAGACACATTTAACTTAAAACTAATTCGCAGCTATTTACAAAGCTTTGGCTGACAAGCCTCTATCGTATATAGACACAGAAAAAAAAAGGAAATCCATGGCTTAGTTTCGGATTAGACTTAGTGAAATGTTTATACTGTTGACTAGGCCGAGCGATTTACCCTGGCATACCTGTTGGGGAAGCGCCACCAGCAGCAGCAGCGGCGGCAGCAGCAGCTGCTGCCATTGCGTCCTGCTATTGGGAACTGTAGTGCGGACCGGGAGTGGCCAAATTTTTCATGGGTGAGTCGAATTCAGTTGCTGCAGCAGCAGAAGATGGCGTTGGCTGTATTACGGTTGCTGCTATGCCAGCTGGTGCTGCAACGCCAGGTCCTGGACCAGCTGCAGCTGCTCCTTCGGCTGTGGCTACGGGCTCGGGCGGCAGCATAGGCCCAGTGGGCACTGTACCAATGCGCTCCTGCAGCGACTCGTAGAGCTTGTGGATGTGCTCGTTGTGGGCCGTGGTCGGCTGCATGGCCTTCATTAGCGTTGCCAGGCGGCCAGCGGGCAGCTTGTTGTGGACATACCAGAGCAGCTTCAGCATGTGTCGCGAGGTCACGTTCTCGCGCGTGAGGCCGGCAAAGATGAACTCGTCGAAGAGCGTGGTGCAGAAGTCTTCGGTGCCGAACTCATCGCTCATGGGTATGAGCAGGGCGATCAGGGAGTGCAAGAAGGGATCCTCGTAGGCGCGATCGTCCTTGCAGCCGGAGAGTATGGCCAGGACGCGCAGCACGCCCACACGATCCTTGGTGCGAGCCGTATGAAGTGTGTAATACATTGAGAGAATGCTTGAGACAGCGCTCTCCTGAATGAAGGTCTCGACAGCCTCAGGAGCCGGGCCAGAGTGCTCGATGGTGGTCAGAGCGGACTCGCGCTCATCGGGTGGCAGCTTGCCGTGCAGACTACGGCACTGATCGTCGACCATGAGCGACATGAGAGCCGGTAGAAATTTGGTGACCACCTGAGAGTCGAGTTTGGGCTCCTTAAAATCCTGTGAGTCGATCATGACCCAGGCGCTGAGGCCGAGCGCCAGCATGCGAAGCAACAGAATCAATATAGGATTGTCCCTGGGCATGCCCTCGTTGTTGATCAGATGCTGCAGTATCTTGATGACCGAGGTGGCCAAGAAGTTGATGGCATAGGGATCGCACAGGGTCATTGATAGATCGCCCAAGACCTGCTCCTGGCCTCGCTTGATGTTGTCGAGGAAGCCCTGCAGCTCGCGCGAACGCTTAATGTCCACATTCTTTTCTCTGATGCAGGCATCCAGACACCAGGTGAACTTGTGGCACGGATCGATGGAGATAATCTCCTGCACCTCCAGGTCGTGGAGCGCCATCAGCAGCTCAGCGCGCAGCGTGCAATAGTGGACATTGCGAGTGCGCAAGAAAAGCGTGCGCAGAAACTGCAAGACCATGTCATAGAGCTTGACGCTGGTGCCGATCATGTTGGCCAGCTTCTGGACGACCTCGCCCTGCCTGCGCACCTTGGGCGTGGGTTGAAAGAACAAATTGTTGAGATTTGTGTGATCGAAGAGAATGTGCTCCTTCTCTCGAATATACTGCGAGAGCAGGGGCGACACCTCATCGCCGAACAGCGACTGGTTGTCACGCCATATTTGACGCTTCACCTCGGTGTCCGTATCCGCATAGAGCTCGCGATCACGCACCAAGATGCGCAGATACTTGTCATCGATGTGCTGGGTGTTGCGCAAGATGGCCATGACGACGGGACGGAGCGACTTGACGCGCACCACGGGGAAGCTCTTGGCCAGAAGTTCCTTGAGTTTCTTGTCGCGCTCGCGTGGCTCTTTTTGGCCCAGATCGTTGATGTGTGCGATCAGTTTGTCGCGCAACTCCTCCATGAGCGAGGTGTGGAAGTCTAGGCGACGCACGCCATGCAGGTCCAACAGCGGCAGCATGGGACGCAGCGACGGCAAAAGGACGCCATTCTCCAGCTGGCAAGGATAAATGGTACACAATAAATAACATTTTCGCGCCCTTTTTTATTTGTGTGTGGTAAACAAACCTGGAAACTTTCGATGGCCTTGAGCGGATCGGTGCAGGAGGTGAGCGCCTCGCGCAGGAACGCTTGACCGGGTATATTAACGTCCTCTAAGCCAGTGCCATTGTTTTTGGTGGGCGTGCTCATTTTCACTCAACAATTTGGAAATTTGTGAAAAATTGATAGCAGCCAAAATGGCAAAGTAAATGCAGAAATAAAACTAGTGATGACAGATTGGGTAGGTACAGAAATGCATCGATTGCCGCTGCAGCGATGTTTGCCGATATTACGATGAATGTAATCATGCATAAATGGCAGCTATTGATGTTAAATTGACTTTGCACATAAATGCAGAGCAATTAAAATATTTACTGCTTTAAATTATCAATGATTCAAAGTGTATGTCTCGTTGGTGCAAGAGTGCATCGATTGCCGCTGCAACGATGTTTGTTGCCATATGGCTAACGATGCGATAGCTGCTATGGTAACCGATACTTCAGAACTCTGGCAACGTTAACAGCTTCAATTGCCCCAGCATACACAAACACAGTACGGCAACACTGCTGAGTAGCCCAAAAAAATTTCTATCCAAGAATTTTGTTTTTTTCCTGCGTAATTAAACATGGCCAATTCGTGGCCACCAAACAAGTGTTTGTAAGAGACGTGTGTGCAATAAATGTCGAACTGTGTGTGCACTTTGGCTGGCCTGGAGCACACGTACGCGCAAGCTAACTGTCTTGGCATTTGGCATGCCAGACCATTTATCAATTGAGCACACAGCGAGAGAGAGAGTGAGGGAGACGGAGAGAGTGGAAACTGACTCCGAAATTTAATAATAAACGCAATTATACGTAAAAGGCGTAAACAATAACAATTGTCTGTGACTTCCCTGCGCACAGCTGTTAGCGAAATAATACAAGGAGCAGGTGCAACAGCAACAAGCTATTACAAAGATATATATACGCGTATATAGTGGCATACACACATTCACTCACACATATCTACACGCACACGTACAGACACACACAGAGACAACATGTCGGAGCGCAAACGTTATCACAAGGACAATGCGCCCACGGATGATATTATTACGCTTATCAATCTGGTGCGCCAGAATCCGGCCCTATATAACTACAAGCTGCAGCCGAACCAGAGGCGACGCCCGGACATATTGAGCGGCTGGCAGGAAGTATCTCAGCAAATGGGCAGTGAGTAGAAGCAGGCTGAGATCACCTATATATATATATATGTATATATATATATATATATATATAATACTAATTGTGCAACTCTTTGCAGACAAGTACAGTGTGCAGGAGGTGCGCCGCAAGTGGAAGAACCTGAGAGATACGTATCATCAGTATCGTCGCCGTTCGCCCAAATGCATCGAGGGACGTCTGTCCAAGTGGCGCTATGCCAAACAGCTGGACTTTCTTTCGAAGGTCTATCAGCCCAAGTTGAAGGCGCATCGTAATGCGCTGGCCGCTTTAGCGCAGATCAAGAAGCAGCCGGATGATGATGATGATGACGAGGATGAGGATGGTGTTGTTGGTGGTGGTGTAGGTGGTGTTGGTGGTGTCGAGCATGACCACGATGTGGAGCATGATATTATCGATGAGGATGAGCACTCGGATACAACGGCCCTGTCCTCCTCACAGATAACGCTCGTCAGCGACGAGACCGAGGCGTTCATAATGACCGCATATGAGGAGAGTGTGGCCGATGATACGGTGCACCATCATCACCATGTGCACAGGATGGCCATGCCGCAGCAGCACCATCATCAGCAGCAGCAGCAGCATCATCAGCATCAACAGCAGCAACAACAACAGCAGCAGCAGCAGCACCATCATCAGCAGCACCATCAGCATCACCATCATCATCAGCAGCAGCACGACGGCAGCATTTCCAGCATTGAGCTGTCGCAGATCACCCACGACGACGATGACGTTGTCGACGATGAGCTGGACGACGATGACGATGTGGTGGATCATGACGGTCAGGTGGTGGACATTGTCAAGCATGAGCTGGACGAGGACGGCGCCACAGCAGCCGAGGTCGACTACGAGGAGGTCTGCTTATACGAGGAGGCGAGCGGCACACACTGCGAGCTGGGCGTCGACGGCAGCAGCGACGTGGTCGACAGCAAGGGCTTCCACTACATCGATGCCGATGAGTTCTGCATAGAGGACATCGAGCCGGAACCAGAGCCACGCACCACGACAGTCAGTATGCCGCTGCGTGCCACCACCACGCATCACGCGCAGGCCCACTCCCACACCCACACACACACGCACACACAACATCAACAACATTCGCACCACTTGGTCAGCAGTGCCACGGCCACGAATAGCGTGCTGGCCGGCAATGGCAGCGTCATCACCGCCGACACCAAGCTCAAGAATCTCACGCTTGTGACGACCACTGCAGCAGCGGCAGCAGCATCAACATCCGGCTCGGCGGTAAGCACTCAGCGCTGCCACGAGGCGGGCAGCACTCAGCAAATTGCCCTGGTCGATGTCACCGAGGCGACGAGCACCAGTGTCACCATATCCAGCACGCCTGCCGTGGCGCTGAATGCGGCTACGGTGAGCACTACGCTGCCAGGTGCGGCTGCAGCAGTGCAGCCCCAACCAGGAACAGCTGCGGCAGCAGCCGCGGCGGCAGCAGCAGCTGCCACATTGTGCAATACATCAACAAATACGCCATATAATACAGCGACGACCATACTGCAGCTGCCGCCGTTGACCTGTCCGGCTGGCAATCAAAGCAACCTCATCGGCAATGCTGGCGGCGGCGGCTGCTCGTCGATAAGCGTGGCCGCCTCGAGCAGCACACTGATCAAGGACGAGGAGCAACAGCAGTACGCGCAGGCGTTGATCAAGCGTGACGAGCTTGACTTGTTCTTCGATTTCCTCAAGAAGAAAATGCAATATTTTAGCAAAACGCAAATCACGCACATTCAAATGGAATTCCTCAACTGCGTCCGCAGGCAGGAGGTGGCCGACCAGGATGCCAAGGACTAGCTGCATATACATTCATATATATAGAGAACACACCGAAATATACATATTTTTTTTAGTAGTTTCGCTAGCCAAACAAAAAACAAAAACATGAAGGCCCCGCCCCCAGCCCAGTTGAACCTATATTTTTTCTCTTCTGTAAGTGTTTGTCTGTAGCTTTAGCCTCGCTTTAACTTCCATATACTATATATATGCAGACATGTACATATACATGTCATATATATATATATATCTGTATAATCGTATATTTTAACGTAAATTTCCCAAAAAAAAAAAAAATGTAGTATAAAAAACTTAGCCTGTACGACCTTCAAGTGTAATGAATATAATTGTAAAATAAACTAAACTATTCTCGAAAAAAAACAAATAGTAAATGAAAAACAGTTCACATTATAAATATGAAGAAAACGAGCGCCAAATTCATTTACCTCTTAACTTTTCGGTCCAATTGCAGCCCCATCTCCCTTTCTCTATCTAACGCACCAAGCTAACTCTTTTATTTCCCATGCACGACTTAACAGCGCTGTTAATAACACGAGTGCCAATGTTAGTTAACATGAAGCTTACTCTGAGAGCGCAGCTAAAGAGTTACATGTGTGAAAAATCTCTCTTACTGCCATTTGTAGACATTTGACAGGCCATAAAGTATATATATTTATGATCGATATGATTCTAGCAATTAATATTGCCAAGACTAACATTAGCTTTGTTTGCTAGTTTAGCCGTATTTAAGTTTTGTTTAGCTTGCTTTGAGCAGACTTGTCCCTTTAGTGCAATTACAGTCATTAGTATTTCACTTATGCCATACAATTTATTTAAATTATATATTTGAACTAACTAGAAAACAATTTTCATAGTTGAAGACTGTTTCGTTTAAGGGTTATTAGCTTTGCAAATTTGATTGGCCATTTGGCCAAGGTCCGGGCACAGTGGCGCGCATAACGACAACAACAACAATAATAATTTGTTTAGATTGGGGCGAAGAGCATTGAGAAATATGTGTGTGTGTGGGCAAAATAAACAAAACTTAAACAAAAAACAGGCTTAAAGAACTATAAGAATAACGGCTGCTGGCCATCAAAATACAGATGTTGCCCATATTCGCAGAGGTCATAGACTCAATAGGATGTGGGGGTGGGTTATAGCAACTAGAAGAATGAGCTCTTTAGCTTTCAGCTGCTAGCAGATTAGTTCACGCCGCAGGCGCTTGTCTGGCGCCTGTTGGTGGAGGTGCAACTGGAAGCGGTTCGCCCTTTAGCCTGGCAATGTGCTCCGAGTTGAAGAAGATGACGGTAATGGTTATATCGTCTCGATACAGACGCACCACATCCTGCGGCAGAGACAGATAATACGAGATTTTCGAGTGCTCAATGCCATAGTCCGTGGCACCCAGCGCATGGCGTATCAAGTGCGTCGCAGCATTTTGATCAATAGGCTTACGGGTCAGACCCGCTCTAGAATACAAAGAAATTCCAATTAGAAAAGTATATATAAAATTGAAGATTGTTTTTACTTGCGTTCCGCCAATTGCTCGGAGATCTGCTGCAGCTTGACGTCGCCGGGTGGCAATCGCATTGGCTCCAGTATCTTCTTCGAGTTGATGTGCTCGCCCACAAGGCTGACCACTTCGCTGGGCGTCAGAAAGTCCCAGAGGCCATCGCTGGCAATGACTAGAAACTTGTCGTTCGAGCTCAGCTCGTGCTGCTGCACATCGGGCCGTGCAGTCAGGTACGGCGGCGTATAGTAGTTGGGCGGCAGCACCTGCTCGCCGAACAGGGGCACCACCTTCGCCTGCAGCGTCTCCAATGGCCACTTGTAGCGGAAGTCGCCGAAGGCGCGCAGCGGCGCCAGCTGGCTAAGCAGCCGTCCGTTGCGTATCACCGTTTCGCGCTCCTCGCGTGGATGCTCGGCCAGGATGCGACTCACCTCCTGCATGTTCTCTACGTTGTGCTCGATGTTGAGCTTCTTGGGATGCCATTGATTTGTCTCCGGATCAAGCACGCCCAGCACGGCACCGCAGTCCCCAGTGCTAGCCACGTGCAGCTGCAGGCCCTCCAGGTGCACCAGGCAAGCAACGGCACCTACAACGGAAATCAGAGTGATTGTTAGCTGTCTTCTCACATCGCCTCCAATGTCTGCCACTCACCAGACAGCGCCACGCCCATGGTGCGCGCATCGTTGGTGCCCAGCGCCTCCTCGGACAAATCGTTGTCTAGCTGGAGAAACGCCTGCTCCAGCTCGCTGGCCACATCCCTCGACGGCTCGCCGCTCAGCCGCTTAATGTAGCGCTGAAAGCTCTGCTCATAAAGCGGTCGAATCTCACTAACAAAGTCCACGTTGTCGTTGTGACACTTGAGGAAGGATTGGCTGGTGCAGTTCTGTTTCATCTGCTCGCGCAGCACTTGGCGCGGCAGCGTCGCAGCCGAAATGTACCGCAAGAGCCGCTTTGACACAACCTGACCGCAGGCGGCACCCGCATGCCCGTCGAAGATGCCGCAGATGAAGCCGTTCCGGTGCAGGAGACTAGCCTCGGTTCGTGAGTCCTCGCAGGGGGAATTGGAGCCGAGTTGATTTGTTTCATAGCTGCGTATGATGCCCTCCAGCGGGAAGTTGTAAACAAACTCGTTCTCTTTCAGGGTAATATTCACCTAAGGGCCAAACGGCAACAACAACAGTTAGAATCACATTGATCGATAGCTCCGCAGATCGATACTTACATCGTAGGGACTTAGCTGTGGCAATTGGGGCAGCAGGCGCAGCGCATTGAGACTGAATTCACGCACATTACTGCGCACATAGCCAACGGCGTCGTGCAGCACAAATTTTAACATCTATATATATGTTATAATATATATATACACTTATGTATATTGCGGTTTGTTCGATAACCTTAGGCGCACACGTTGATCGGGCGTATGGAACAGTTAATAGCTAACAGCTGCTCCTAATTTTCGTGCGCCGTTGCGCGTTCTTTGGTAAATATACTGGCGCAAGTGTTGCTTGGTATTGGTATCCGTCTGTTATTGTACATTTGTGCAATGCCAAAGTAAAAACAATATAAAAATAAAGCCGAAATAAAACGGACTAATGTCTAATGTGACAGTTAGTGATGGCAGCTAAAACACCTGACTGTATATCGATAGATCACAATTGTGTTATTATTAGATTTAACTGTTAATAACCAACTACACTTGTTGTTGGCTTATTGTTCATTTCAATTTTATATTTCTATACATCTCATATATTTTCAAAAAACATGTTTATACATATTCAAAAACTAAACACAAATTGCCAGATTTGAATTTCCATTGGCGCTGCCACTTCGCATATGAGTACTTGTGGGCGAATTGTACTCCTTTGCCAGCCCTGAAACCAACCCACGCACACACACATACACATACAGTTGATGTGCGTTAGAAAAAAAAAAACAAACAAAACTGAGCAGCTGAGTTACTTAAATTCAATAAACAATATAATTGTTTATTCAAAGAATATTGCTCGTTCAAATTGCAAAGAAAATATCGGCAATTTGTCGGCTGATTGTGGGTGTGTTTGGAAGCAGCGTCTCTAGCTAAAAAAGGACGTGAAGTGAATTTAAGTTTAAAACGCAAAATATCAACAAACGAGACGGGAAAAAGGGAACAACAACAACCACAGCAACAAATACCTGTAACAACACACTTATCTACTGCTGCGGAGTGGGGTGTGGATCAACACAATGGTGGAGCCAATCTTTGATTATCAATTCCGTTTAATTCTCATCGGCGACAGCACAGTGGGCAAAAGTTCACTATTAAAATTCTTTACAGATGGAAAATTCGCAGAGGTAAATGACTCGATTGAAATCTCAATATGTGGGTCGAGTGTATGTGCAACAATAATAATTACATAATTAAATGGCTAATTCAGTAAAAAAATATATATACGCATATGTATATGTAATAAAGACAAAGGCTAAGATGCTATGTCGCAGCCGCTGTCTATGTGCGTGCGTGTGTATGTGTGAGTGTGAGTAACTGATAATGCATGCAAAAAAGGAAAAAAACAACAAAGTGTGGCAACCTTGGACTGTGCGCTTTATTTTTGTATTTTTTGTTGTATTTTTGATTCGTACTTAAGCCTGCTTTAATCTTTTGTTTTGTTTCTTTTGCGCAGCTTTCGGATCCCACAGTGGGCGTTGACTTCTTTGCACGCCTCATCGAGATGAAGGACGGCACACAGATCAAACTGCAGCTGTGGGACACGGCCGGACAGGAGCGCTTCCGGTCCATAACCAAATCCTACTATCGCAACTCAGTTGGCGTGCTGCTCGTCTACGATATTTCGAATCACGCCAGTTTCGAGCACATACCGCTCTGGATGATGGAGGCGCAGCGTCACATAGAACCGCATCGCCCCGTCTTTGCGCTCGTTGGCTGCAAGCTGGATCTGGTGAATGCGGGTGGGCATCGTGAGGTAACCACCGAGGAAGCGCAAACGTTTGCCAAACAGCATGGATTGCATTTCGTAGAGACGTCGGCGCGCACCGGCGCCAACGTCGAGGAGGCATTTCGCATGGTCACACAGGAGGTCTATGCCCGCATCAGATCAGGCGAATACAAGGCCGAAGATGGCTGGGATGGCATCAAATCAGGCTTTGCACGGCCCAATAGCTTGGACTTCAATTTGGTTGTGGCCGAGCCTGAGAAATCGTCCTGCTGTTGATTCAACTAAAGCTCATTTGTTTTGTTTTTGTTTCAAGTTCTACTCATATACGTATACCTATATATGTATATACCCTAAATAGATTATATATATATTATTATCATTATTTTTTTTATATATATATTTAAATTTATATTTGATTTTTGAATGGAACGCGCATTATGTTGACTTTTGCTCACATATGGCGATCTGTAACAGTTTTGTTAACTCGTTTTTAATAGCGCACCAAAAAAACAAAGAGATAAAAAGAAAAAAATTAATCAGAATAAGAAATTGCAAACTTATTGTACAAGAATATATATGTATATGTATGTATATGTGCACTATGCATGTGTTGCAGCTACTTTTTAGTTATGTTTTTAAGTTAATTTGTATAATTTTATAATCGCAAATTCGGCCAATTAGATAAATCATGATTCAAGTGAAATTATGTTTTTTTTTTTGCCTTTAATCCCAAAAACCAAATCGAAACGAAATAAGAAAAAACAAATGAAAAAGAAGCCAATTGTCGTCTACAGAACTCCTCTCTGATTAAAAACCAAACTAATAACTTTTTCAGCTTTATACGTAGCAGAGATTTGTGCTCTACTGATTAACCTATACAAATTGAAATTGAAAATATAAACGTTTTTATTGATTAAAAGTGAATTTTGCAATTTTATACAATTATCGATCATAATTTCAAATTCTGCCGCCTAACTGTTCGCGCTCCGGCAGCCCTTTAACACTGCCCAGCTGCAGCGAGTGGCAGCTCAGCTGTTAATGCAAAACATCGAGTACTTTATGCCTGGCCTAATGCATTGCTTTTGGCATAGAAATATATTTGATAAATACAAATCTGATTAATTTCTTAAGATATACCACAGCCTAATCAATATATAATTCATAGTTGAACAACGGTGCCTGTGAGTGGCGTGTATTTGTTTAGTGTTCGAATCGATGCCAGTTTAGACATCGATACACACACGACTATCGAATTTGCTGTCAAAAAACAGTCTTTTTTTTTGTAGTGTGTCTAACACACAGATACTCCAGATTAGCGCGTGCCACTTTTAATTCGACGGCCACACACAAAAAAATTAAAAAAAAAATAAAAATAATACACACACACAGAAAAACAACTTAACTGACAACATACAAAATGGGTAACGTGCTTGCGGCCTCATCTGGCGTCGATGCAGCAACGGCGCGCAGCAACAGTGTGGCAGCCAGTTTGGGTTTGCCGGAACCAGCGGCAATTTCATCCACAGAGCAATCAGCGCCGTCGATTGCCAGCGATGTGAGCGATGCGTTTACCAAGGACAATCAATTGGAGAATCCCGGCACCGTCGAGGAGTTGCATAAAAAGTGCAAAGGTAGGCAAATGTCATTCAACAATTGCTGCAAAAAACGAACAAATTTGTTTCACTGATGACATAACCTACAAGCATGTGAAAGGGGGGTCGGTCGAATGTCCATGTGTGTGTATGTGCATGTGCGTGTGCGTGCATGCGTATGTGTGCGTACGCCTGCTGATTATGTATTATCAGTGCATATACCTATGTGCATATATATATATATATAAATATATTAAGCACATATAAGTGTGTTTATATGTGCCTATGTAACATCTATCAATATGGTTGTTGAAAGTGCAATTGAAGTGACTTTTCGATGTAATCAATCTCCTTATCCATATTTGCATTACAGATGTCCAGGCGATCACCTTCGAGGGCGCCAAGATCATGCTGAACAAGGGCCTCAGCAATCACTTCCAGGTATCGCACACGATCAACATGAGCACCACAGTTCCGAGTGGCTATCGCTTTGGAGCCACCTATGTGGGCACCAAGCAATATAGCCCCACCGAGGCTTTCCCCGTGCTGCTCGGCGACATCGATCCGTCCGGCAATCTGAACGCTAATGTAATACATCAGTTCTCATCGCGTTTACGCTGCAAGTTTGCCTCGCAGGTAAGTAAAATGTCGAAAGCAGTTCAATTTCATGTCTCAGACATTTATTGCTTACAGATCCAAGAGTCGAAGATGATGGCCACACAGCTGAGCACAGACTATAGGGGCAATGATTTCACCGCCTCCATAACACTCGGCAATCCAAGCATATTTACCAATTCTGGTGTCGTTGTTGGCCAATATCTACAATCGGTCACGCAGCGCATGGCCCTTGGCGCCGAAGTGGCCTATCAATATGGACCCAATGTACCTGGGCGCCAGATAGCGATTGTTTCGGCATTGGGTCGCTACACCAACGGGGATTCAATTTGGTCAGGCACCTTGGGACCTAGCGGTCTTCATTTGTGCTATTACCAGAAGGCCAGCGAACAGCTGCAAATTGGTGTGGAGGTGGAAACAAGTCTCCGCATGCAGGAATCTGTTGCGACCATAGCCTATCAAATTGATCTACCCAAGGCGGATTTGGTGTTCAGAGGTTTGCTTAAAACTATATATATATATGACTATACTGTTATGACTGATTGACTAACTAGCATATGTTAGCATAGTTTTCTTATTTAGTATTTGCGATTGGTTAGTCAGCTGCTTGGCTTAGCTTAGATTGTTTTGACTGTTAGACTGACTGGCTTATTGATTGACTATAATTGATTGTAGCTAACTGTTGAATCACTTATGTATTACTGGCTGCCAGATTGTTTAACTACTATTTAGAGCCAACAGGTTGGCTTTATATCAGAGTTTGGCTTACTGATAAAACAGATTGATTGACTGTGCTGCGGATGATTAAGTTGAAGAAGCTTCTTGGACTGTAGTGAGAGACATATAAACAGAAAAGCTGCAACATCTATTAAACTATTTAGTGATTGGTTGATTGACTTACTAGAGCAATCTATTGACTATATAAATTATCGTTTACTTATTGCTGACCTGAGTAGAATATGTTTAGGTTGACTTGCACAGCTGCACGATGGACTGACTGTAGACAGTAAACTCTCAGAGCTGGCAATTTGTTTAATTGACTGATTGTTAGAGAGATGTAAGTAGTACGAGAGGCTAAAAGCTGCTGGAAATTAGATAAGAGAGACTGATTAAAATTGATAAAGCGTACATTGTAGCAATGACAGAGACACAATGCACTTTACTATATATACACATATATTAATATGATCTCTTATGTTTGCAGGCTCAATTGATTCAAATTGGCATATTTCGGGCGTTCTGGAGAAACGTCTGCAGCCTTTGCCATTTTCGTTTGCGCTCAGTGGACGTATGAATCACGTGAAGAATAACTTTAAGCTCGGCTGTGGACTGATGATTGGTTAAGCAACAAAAAGGAAACAAAAGAAAACACACACACACACTCACACACCTACAACAGCAACAATGGCAATAGCAACAACAGGAACAACTACAACAATCGAACTTGATCAACAAACAACTGAGACAACAGCTAAGGCGGAAATGGAAATATAAACAAAATCATAATTGTAGTCGTTCATCATACACACACAACCACACACTCACACACAGATACACACACCCACACTCATACACACATACAACTGCAGCAAGCATAGCATATATTTATGCATATATATGTATGCATATCTACGTATATATGTGTAGGTATAAGTCAAGTCAAGATATATGTTTATACACCTACATATATATATAGCGATTTGTTCAATTTGTTTTAATTTCTGTAATGATTTTTGATGATTTGACATTCAAATGAAATTGCGAACGTAACAAAATTCCAAAGCAAACAAACGCCACAAAAAACAGCAACAACAACAACAAGAACAGAAACAAATATGCAACATGCAACAAGAGGCAGCAGGCAATAAGAGAAAGCAAATCAGAATGTAAACAACAAATGAATGAAGTTGTTAGAAAAGCAAAAAGAAAAGCGATAGCGAAAGAAAATGCGAGGGGCGCAGGCGTTGTTAAATGTAAAATGTAAAATACACACAATCAGCTGTATTTGGTATTAGTCTCTACACGATAATAATAATATATACATATATATATATTAATTGTAATAAAAGAAGAGAAAACAAAACAAAAACTAAATGGTAAATAAGCAATGCTTTTTGTTGTAAGTTACATTATAAACAAACACACACTCACATACATATGAATGCTGTTTCATGAGTTGCCACGCCCACACACACACACACACCCACCCACTCCCACATACATAGAATTCCAATGCCAATTATAATTTGTTTTTTAATTTTTGCTTTCGGGCTAGCAGCATTTAACAAAAGATGAAGAAGAAGAAGACGTAATGTTTCCCAGTTGAACAAAAATTAAATGAAAACATCAATTTTGTTAATGAACAAAAAGAAAACCTAAAATATTTTGAAAAATATTTTAAGCGAAAGATTAAAAAAAAAATTTAAAAACTTAATAAAAACGGCTTTAAGTTTATAATTCATAAATTATAAATTAGTTTCTAGTGCGGTTTGACAGCCAACATTTTGCGTTAAAAATAAAAACAAATATATATATATATTAAATATTTTATATTTGAATTAAATATTTTCAAATGCTGAGGGGAAAAAACAACCGCAAAAACTATGTTAAATATATGAAAACTGTTTTAAAGCAAACAAACAAAGAAACAAAACCTATAAGCAAATAGTTTTTAGTAAATATATAAATTTAATTAAATTGAGTGCAGACATTTTTAATACTCTCTCTCTCTTTCTCTTTCTTTCTTTCGCACCAAGTGCGCGACAACTTCGTTGCGTGTGTCTTGTTGTTGCTATCTCTGTCGCTCGTGTGTGCCTGCAGCGCTGCTGTGTTGTTTAAAGGCGTGCGTTGCAGTGCTGCCCAAACTTTAAGAAACGGAACTTAGCTTTAAAACTGTGGGTTAGATAGAGGTACAAAATGATTAAATATTAAAGTTTTGTTGATAAAAAAAACTTGGCGTTTCTCTTTATTCGAATAGTTGTTTATTACAAATATGCATTTTGGCTGTGCTGTCTGCCTATAACTGTCAGCAGCAGATATTGCAATGCTGCTCAAAATGTAAGTCGCTTGCGTTTCCAAGATATTCGATGTGCATATGCATGTGTTGGCATGTGTCTATGTATGAGTGCTTGTGTGTGTGTGTGTGCATGTCGCATATGCAAAATCGTTTTTAAACAGCATTATGAACATTTTAGTGCTTATTTATACCGGCAGATGTCGCTTACAGCTTTGGACAGCTACAGAAAGGGCACAAACACACTCACAAATATAATATGAAAAAAAAAGAGAAGGCTGGCATCCTTCCTGCTGGCCGCTGAGCTTTATCAGAAACAATTTTTGCGCTAGTCGAAAGGCAAACAATAACAATAACAACTGCAACAGCAACAACATCAAAAACTACAACGACAATGAGTGGCAACAAACTTTGTTCAATCAGCTAGAGAAAAACGTTGTTGTCGTTGGCCCGCCAAATATTGTTTAGATAAGAAAATGTTGCGCGCACACACACACAGACGCACTGACACATATACGTATACAAATATACATATGTATATGCACAGAAAGAAATACGCAGAGTATGCAAGACAGAGAGAGTGAGAGAGACAGAGAGAGAGAGCGCACACATGCATGTTTGTGCTATGCTGTTTGCTTTGCCCCCCTCCCCTTCAGCGCTTCCCCTACAACTACTGGCAACTGTGCCTGTCTGTCAATGGGTTTTTTCATTTTCCTTTACGTTGCTGTGTTATTCTTTTGCTTTTACGTTTTTGCCCAAATGCAATTTGAACTTTGCCAAAAAACCCCACTCCCAAAAAAAAAGATAAATAAATAAAAAAAATACAGCCGCTTGCTTTCATATTGCATATTATGCAACTTAAAGTAAAGATGGCGCCTATGAAGAGAGACCTGAGAGAGAGAGAGAGAGAGAGGGGAAAAAAAGCGGGAAACAGAGCGGTTGCTGCAGCTTAAGCTGCTGTAAAAATTCAATTGCACGCGCAAGGCTCATGTCCAACTGAAGCAGCGATAAGACAAAGGCAAGAAAACTCATTAACATATAAAGTAGCCGCTAAAATCTCAGCAAGTGCCGCTTGTAATGCGGCTAATTACAAAATGGCGTCTGCGGCAGCCATCAAGAGCGCTGCCAGCGACAGCAGCGGTTGAGGCAGCAGCAGCACCGTCAGCGGCAGCGGCAGCTTAAGTGCCCGCCAAACTGTGCTCAGTTAGCTTTAAAATCATTTCCTCCAGCGTTGCCAGATAAGTCATTAGTACGCGCAGCGCATCGTGCAATGCCTTCAAGTGGGCGGTAATGCATTAGATTATATTACTCTGGCCTGCAGCAATGCTGCAAGTGCTGTGAGAATTAAAAAGTTTAATTTAGCCATTTAATAGCTAAAGATGATTTCATAAATAGATAAATGAAAAAACAAATTTTTTATGTTTAATTAAAGCTAGCCATACAGAATGACAAAAATATGATTTGTACAATTTATAAAATATATATACAAGCAAACTTAATCACTGTCAAAAAAGCTCTAATAATAGCTATAGAAGCTATAGAGACTCAGATTTGTATGTTAACATAGCTTGAGTTGGCGACAAAACGCTATTTGCATAAGTGCTTTCAGCTATTTGACTTTTAAAATAGCTTGAAATGGCTATAAGCTGGCTAAAGTGGCTATGAAACTGTTAAGCCATTGCTAAGCTGCCACAGGGAGCGGGTGGCCCGGTGGTGGGTGGGGCAGCGTGTATATTGGCGAATTAGCAAACGCTTTTAACTAATTAATTAAGTGCTGTTGACATGATAAATATCAGTTAACATGCACAAAAACATAAATCAAAATCAATACATGTCATGATAAAGGCAAATGGCAATGGCGACTGGGTGTGGGGGAGTGTGAGAGTGGAAGACAGGTTAAGTCAGTTGCAGCTGCCGTTAAGATCATAATCAGCAACAACAAACAACAACAACAACAACAACAGCAACGAGAACAGAACCCACTGTCAATGTGTCAAGCATGTTAAGTGAGTGCAGAGTGTGGCAACGTTGCGCCGTAAGGAGATGACAGCTGGGGAAAAGGTCGACAAGAACAGCAACAAGCAGCAATAGTAGTAAGAGAGCGAGAGGGAGAGCGAGAGTGAGAGCGATTGCGCAAACAACTAAAACGTTTGACAAGTGCAAATTGTATTAAGTCAATCGAATGCAGTCAATTCTATAAATAAAAAGTGAAGAAGGAAACGAGCTGGCAGCTATGTATGTTAGTTTGCTTATACTCGTGTTTACATAGCTTTGTGAATGCGCGTGTGAATGAGACAGATTGTGTGTGTGTGCACAGTGCAGTCGAATGCTGAAGAACATTAATTGCCCTAGCGTCTAATTGGCTGGCGTGCTTAAGCCGTTTGCGATTTACCGTTGCTGCTACTTGAGCGCATTTACAGTGCTTTATGCTCGTCACTGATTGACCAATTAAAACGAGCGCTTAATACAAATTACAAAATTAACACGCTTAAAGCAAGCCAACAGCACACTAAGCTCTATACCCATCCCGTTCATTCCTGCACTCTTCATCAGCACTGACAGCGGCAGCAACAACAAGAGTAGTGGGAACCAAACCAGCTATGCAATTGTGTTTGGCAGAAAGGGCGTTAGTCTCCCTTTGAGTGTGTGTGTGTGAGTGTGTGTGTGTGAGTGTGTGTGCGTGTGAGTTCGGTGCTGTTGTATGCTTGGCATATTTACGCCAACTTTAGTTATTTGAATTACGTGACTTCAGCAACAGTTCTATGACTGAGTTAAACAGCGCCGAGACTGACACACACACACACACACACACACTTATGCCAGCGCTGGCTTAAACTTTGTGCAATTTTTTAAGCACACACTCACAAACACACACTCACTCACACTCACGTATCTGTATGCGTATTACTTACGTACATACTTATAAATACTTACTTACTATCTGTCTGTTGATTACACATGCACGTAAAAAAAATATTGAAGCAGCAGCGGCAGCAGCAGCAACAGCAAAGGCGAACCAAATGCAGCCACGGCACGAAGCCAGCCAGATACACGGCAACCGCCAGCTACACAGTCCCACACTCTTAAAAATCGTATGTAGCATTAATACTCTTACTGAATCGGTTGGCACTAACGAAGATCACATTAAGTTTGTGCCGAAAGCGTAAAAAGCTTCTTTTAGCTATATTCATTTAAAGAAAATTTAAATATAGCTATAAACTAGCTAATTTGCCAGCACTGATATTCATCATAAAAACCAAAATGCCAGCTACAATATATTTGATCTGCTCTAACTACAATAATTTACAAGATATGGTTGGCGATCATATATTTGTGCTGCTCTAACATGCAAAACTCCTTTTATGCTAGTTCATTGAGATCAATTGCAAAACAGTTAGATTTTGCATGGCTGCCATTCGTTTGCTGGTCTCCCATTGGCTGGCTGCCATTCAGCTGATCTGCTCTACCTAAGAGCATTGCATTTGATCCACCAATCAGGATCGCTATGCGCTGTTTATGGCTGCGGGCGGCCATTTGTTGTAGTGTTTACCGTTTTACAAGTGTATCAACATGATGGTGTGTCAAAAATGGCTGTCGTTGCCTGTTATTATTGCTGCTGCTGTTGTTGTTGGTGCTATTTTTGGCTTTGAGTTTTTAGCCTTAAGCCAAATAAGTGTTTTAGCAGACGTTGCAGACGTCGGGCGTTAACGCTGCAACAGCCGGAAGTTGCTACGACAGCTGCAGGAAGCTCTAACTCACTTACACACACACACACACAAACACACCTACGTGTCTTCGCCTGTCTTCTAACCAACACTCTGCACTTTGTTCACCCCCGGCCTGGCTTTGTTGAAAGTTAGCAATAGATTTTTAAAGGAAGTTGCACATGTGCGCACGTGTTTTCTACCAATGCCCAATTCCTAGTCAAACCTTCACACACCCAGGCGCCCATGCCCACGCCCCCGCACATCCGCCTCTTTCTTCACGCCGCACGCTGTAATTAAGGGCTGTACATGGGCGTGGCACATCATCATTCAAGCGCAGCAGATTAGGCCAACCGATTGCCTTATCCAACCGCAACGCCCCCTCAGCTGCCCCTAACGCCTAGCTCTAGGCTGCGTGTGCGCGTCTACTTAACGAGAATTTATCGTCTTACTGCCGCTGACATATTTACCACTTTAGCACTTTGCTGTTGTCCCCCACCAGCTCCCGATCCACTACTACTCAAAACAGCTCCTACCCTCCTCCTCCTGCTCCTCATCCTTTCCTCACACACATACACTCATTGCAATTATGGCAGCATCAGCAAACGTCTTGTCCAACTGCGACTCCGACTGCGTGTAATTTAATGGAAAAAACACGCATATATACAGAAAGAAAGAAAGAGTGAGAGAGAGAGAGAGACAGATGGAGAGTGAGCTGAAGCGGAGGCATTGGAAATCGCTGCGCAAGGATCTGCACTTGAGGCTGGCGCTTGCATGCGCTTTGCCCTGGCCAAAAATTAATGCATTATGAATGTAAGCCGGAGATTGCGACGCACTAACTGCCTATTTGTCAACGCCAGAAGGAGAGTGTGAGAGAGAGAGAGAAAGATAGAGAGATGGAGGATGAGCGGGAGGTGGGAAAGAGAGAGTGAGAGAGTAGCAGCAGCCGTCTGCTGTTTGTGTCCAGCATCCTCGCCGAGGCGTAAAATGCGACAAAGCAGACAATGATGAGAGGCAAGCGCCAGCAGCAAGGATTACAACAAAGCAAACGAAGCAAAATCCAGCCGAACATCAAATGCACTACGTGTAATGTAGACATATATTTAAGTATATAAGATATAGATGATTTTATTATAAAGATAAGATAGAAAAAAATAATAAAAGCTCGTAAGCTACACAAACATATTCAACTATAAATCTATATATAAATATATTTATATATACACAATTTATATACACATATCAAAATGAAAACTACATCTATATATTCTAGAATAAATTCGCAGATATATCTGTATATAATTCCCTTTAATTTTAGTTAGAGTATTCATGCGACGACTTGACTTTTAGCCTTTGCCTACCAATTATGGCTATGGCGCCACCTGGCGGCCATTGTTTGACTGAAATTTTCGGGAAAATTTATGATTATTTTGCGTGTTGCTGGACATGATGAAGAGGCTGCCAAGCCTAAACCAAAAACGAAAGACAATAGAACAAACAAACGGTCAAACAGACAGACGGAGAGACAGACAGGCAGACAGACAAATACAATTATGATATAGGGTATAAGCAACAACAACAACATGAACAGCAACAACAACAGCAGCAGGAGTAGCTCATAAAGTCAGCACAGTCAAAGCGTATAAATCAAAGTGAATCACAGAGCTAACGTAAAAATTATAAGCCATATATGTATGTATGTGTATCTGGACGAGATATATATAGCCCAAATGCTAGGCTTGAGTGCGCAATACCCTGTACAAACTTGAAATGTTGAAGGAGCGGCTATATTGCATTACAGTTAGTTAACAGCGAAAGAGGCAGGCAAAGAGAGAGAGCGAGAGAGAGCGAGAGAGAGAGAGAGAGAGAGAGAGAGAGAAAGGGAGAGACAGAGAGAGGGATATATATAGATAGAGATAAAGAGAGGGAGAGAGGGAAAAGTAAAATAAGTTTGCTCAGCTATACGAATTAAGATGTAGTCAGAGCAGCGTCAGTTCGTAGTCTATGTAGGGTATCCTTTAGTCGTGTACTCTTCAAGCAAAGAAATATCTTTTAGTTTACTTGGAAATATCGGAAAAACAAACTCGGCTTTTGAGTTTCATTACGAAATGAAAAAGCCAATTAAAACGCTGCTCTATATGAGAGAAACATAAGCACAACCATTAAATATCCTATGAAATTGAAGAGCGCAAAACTGTAGCAGAATATTTGTATATTTGAAATTCATAAAATAGTTAGTTAGTTCAAGTTAATTAAGAAAATGGTCGATTTGAATTGCTGCTAGCTTTGACTGTCAAAGTTAATGTCAAAGTACAAAATCTACCTACATGTCAAAGTGCTTGTCAACTTCAAAAACAACATATAAACAACAGCAAATAGAAAATCGATTTGGACATTTGAAGTGCATGTCAAACTGGTTGTCAATATGACTATTAAACATAATATGTAAGGACAGTTGCTTGGATAAAATAATATGCATAAAGCTTAACTGCATGCTAAAGTGCTTGCCAAGTTTAACAAAGGTATTCAACATGATTTTCAGCATCACAATAAATTCAGCAAAGCTGTAAATTCAATCCAATTGATATACCTCTCGCACAAGTAGCAACGCTGTGACGTGAAGCTGCTTCATAAATAAATGTTTATTGTATTTGCGATTGATTCATGGACTCCAATCGCCTGTCCAGCTGGACTTGGTCATCTATCTGGCCAGCCATCTGCCCCGCCTCGCCTCGTCAGGCCTCGCCACGCCTAGCTGTGCCTTTTGTTCAACGACTTTAGCGTGGTGTGATGGAAAATTAAGATTCAATTGTCTCTGCATTTCAAAGTTGTCAATGTTCATTACCAGTGGAATACAAACGTCTCAAATGTGAATGGAATTGCAAATGGGTGTGTGTGGGTGTTGGTGAGGATGTTGTGAGGACGATATTTTTGGGTCAGTGTCTGAGCGATGGCCGCGTGCTGAAAGGTGAGGGGAAACGGGAGAGAGAGAGAGAAGAAGAGGGGAGAGAGAAAAAAAGGGAAGGGGAAGAAGGAGAGCAGGGGGAAGGAGACTAACGGGGCGAGGGAAGGCAGGGCAGCAAGGAAGGCAAGGAGGGTGGCAAAGTGAGCAAAAAATAGAGCAAGCCATCAGCGATCAAACAAGCAAGCAAGCTAACAGCGAGGCAAGGAGCAAGCGAGCAGCGACAAGGCGGCGGCCGGCTAGTCAAGCGAGCAAGCGAGCAAGCGAGCAAGCGAGCAAGCGAGCAAGGATCAAGCGAGCAAGCGAGCAAGCGAGGCAGCGATCAAGCAGCAAGCGAGCTAAGCGAGCAGCTATCAATCTATCAATCTATCAATCTATCAATCTATCAATCTATCAATCTATCAATCTATCAATCTATCAATCTATCAATCTATCAATCTATCAATCTATCATCTATCAATCTATCAATCTATCAATCTATCAATCAATCAATCTAACAATCTATCAATCTATCAATCTATCAATTTATCAATCTATCAATCTATCTATCTATCAATATATCAATCTATCAATCTATCAATCTATCAATCTATCAATCTATCAATCTATCAATCTATCAATCTATCAATCTATCAATCTATCAATCTATCAATCTATCAATCTATCAATCTATCAATCTATCAATCTATCAATCTATCAATCTATCAATCAATCAAGCACCAATGAACCAGTCCACCAGTCAATTAGTCAAATGTAATTTTTAGTCAATCACTCAATCAATCAGCTATTCAGTCAATCAATCAGATAGTACACAATCAATTAGATAGTACACAATCAAACAGAGCATTTCTCTTTTAAGGGCAATAAGTCGTGTTATCAGACATGAAGTTAATCAATCAGTCCATCAATCAGTTCATCAATCAATCACTAAGTGAACTACTTCATCTGGTCTGTTTGATAGCTACTCAATGCCTTATATAGTCTAGTATTTATTCAATGGTTAGTCAGTTTCATCATTTAGTTTGCTCAATCAATCGGTCAATCATAAAACGTGCTCGTGTCACGAGCCATAAAATTCAGCTCTGGGCCGTCGACTCGATTTGCTCTGCGAACTGTGGCGAAACGATGTAACAGTGCGAATGCTCATCAGACGGGATTAGAAGTGATTGCCACGCCCAGTTATAGTTGTTGCAGTTGTTATTGTTGTTGTTGTTGTTGTTGTTGCTGTTGTTGTTGCTGTTGCATCCAGTGCGCTTAATGGACTTCGTATGTCATTTTCAAATTGCAATAGACTTTGAACGGGTCGTCTGAGGGCAAGAAAAAATGTCACCCACAGACGACATACACACACACACACACACAGATAAAGCTGTCAACAGCATGCGTGAGTGTGTGTGTGTGCCTCAAATAGCGCTAAATGACCGCAAAGTGTTTTCATTATTTGTGGCTGCCAACAATTTATATCGTTCATTTAGGAATTTCGCTTTACACTAACGCCAGTCTAAGCATCTCTCACTCTCTCTCTCTCTCTCTCTCTCTCTCTCTCTCTCTCTCTCTTTCTCTTTCTCTCTCTGTGTGTCACGATAACTTAAAAAAAAAAAAAGAAAAAATAAAACTTTACAGAGTTAGTTCGGCAACAACTACAAATACACAAAAGTAATCTGGTCAAAAGGGCACGACTTACAGATACCCTATAGCTTTTAATGCATGCGTTTCTTGTTAACTTATTTGATAAGCTCTACATTTTATAATGTTTATGCTGAGTTTTCAAAACGATTTTTATCGCTAGCAAATATATTGATTGAGTTATCGATAACATTTGACAATTTTGCCCTTCGTTCAATACCTAAAAGCAAACAAACATAAAAGAAAACTTTTCAGACTTTCATAAGAATTTTAAGTTATGTTCGCTTTCCAGTATTCGATATATAGCTCTATCTATCTATTGAAAAGTAGGATTCCTCACTTCAGAATTAGCTTACTATAAAAACTGCTGATAAGGCTATGTATTAGGGTACATTGAGAATAGGTTGTTTATGTTTCGATATATATCGATTCTATGCTCCCGAGAAAACAAATCTATTTAATCTATTTCGCACTTGCTTTCCTATTAAATCGTTTTATAACAATAGGAATATCCATATGCAAATTTCGAGAATACATTTGCCAGTCTTCGATATGTATCGATATACATCAATTTCTATCCAACTAATATGCCCCATTTCAAGCGTTTTTTTCAATTCAGAAAAAAATGAGACACAGTCCGTAGCTGGTGACTCGAAGGCTGCTGGACATGGGGCAATGGGGCAGACAGGACCTTTTTGGTTCCGCCCGGACCCGGCCCAGGCCCAGGCCCAGGCCCGGACATGCGAACATTTGGTCGTGTGCTGTGGCCATCATTGTGGCCATGGCAATGTCTGCCTTGGCCACGGCCATTGCCTGCTGCTTCGTCTCCAGCGCTGCAGTTGCAGCTGCAAATGCTTCTCTAGCGCCAGCTTCTTCCACTCTTCGCATGGCTTCATTATCGCCTGCGCTGGACTCACGATTTTGTCATCATCATCATCAGCATCATCATTTGCCCACCCACAAAATTGTCAACTTTAGTTTCATTTCAAGTAATTCAATTGAATGTCAAAAATTACTATAAAACGTTTCTCAATACTGAAATCAAGGTTTTTTCTTCTTCAACATTTCCTAGCAATTTGATTATATATATTTCATATTTTGTATTACAGTTTTGTCTATGTTAACAGTGGATGGCAATGTTAAATAGCTGTTAGCTTCACATGCATTTGGCTTTATCAAATTGAATCTAATGAATTGCGTCGACTTCAATTGAAAACCTGCAAATCTATTGAGCTAAAATTAATAGCAATTAAGTTTGTGGCACTGCTCGATAAATTGACATTTTGTGTGGCCTGTACAGGCCAACACCCAATCGAACGAACCGCACACACTGGGCCCTGTGAGAGTGGACAGTGTTTTGTGTGCAGTTTATAAATGTCGATGGAGTTGGTTGAATGTGGAGTTTGAGAGCTGCCCGATACCGAATGCTATGTGACTAAGTGTGTGTGTGTGTGCGAGTGTGCATATATATGCATGTGTGTGTGTGTGTGTGCGATAGCAGCATTTGCAGGCGAAGAGCAGACAGCAGACAGCAGCAACAGAGACAGCAAAACGCAGGCTGTCTGCATGCAGTTAACGCTCAAATCGAATGAGTGTGTGCGAACGACTGTCAGTGTATGTATGTGTGTGTGTGTGTGTGTGTGTGTGTGTGTGTGCGTCGATGCTTGGAATTTTAGTTGATAACAGCAAATGCAGCACCACAGCAAGCGTTGTCCTCATTGCTGTTGTTGTTGTCGTTGTCGTTGATGATGGTGTCGCTGTCGTTGTTATACCCTGTAAGCATGCGTAAAGCGCGCATATTGCATGTATGTCAAACACGGGTTAGTATGGTAAGTTGTGTAGAGTTTTCATACGTGTCGATGAATATAGTTTTGCTTGAAAATGCTGAAGGCATAGCTTAAAATTGCATTTTCGTCTTTCGATAACACCAAAAATTTAGATAAACAATAACGATAACGATTTTCAGCCATTTACTTTTTGCTTATAAAGTTTTGAACTTTGCAGGGCAACAGCTAGTCGATCATGCACACTTGACGCTGCAGCTGGCAACAATTTCGAAACTGTGGCAACTCTGCCAACTCAACTGCAATTGAGTGTTTGGCTTTGAATCGCAAGTGTCAATTTAGAAAATGTTTATTTTATGCGACACTTTGGAATGCTCGGCCCCCACCAACTCCTTCTGCTGTCACGCCCACATGCACCCAAATGATGGGCGTGTCGAAGTGTCATCTTACGGTACTTATAATTCGCAATGTGTTATGAAGCGAGAATTGAAATCGCAAGCGATTTCAATTGCAATTGCAATCTGATTAAGTCGTATTTATTTTATTGCTGGGCAGCACACATGCACACACATACAGTGATTACTGTCGCTGCTGTTGGCGGCGACGGCGGCTCGAGTTCTAAACCCATCCGTATCATAAATTCAACTTTGGCGAAGAAATCAGTGAGCTGCTCGTAACTCGTCGCAAGTCGCCAGTTTATTCCACTCAATTGAATTGCAATTTCTCTGGTGTTTCTTCATCGTGCATTTGCCTTTTGCGGCTGATAAATGGCGTCAGCCAAAATAAATTTGCTGCAATGCATAAACTAGTTGTAAGCCAGCGTTGCCAGACAGTTGGCGGCTGACTGTACTTGAGTGGGGGTCGTATTGAGGCCTGAGTCGAGGCAGTTGCCAAAAAGTGAAGCGAAATTGATTTTCGGCTCATAAAATATATATGTATATATATAATTTTAAGTTAAACTGTTTGCCAGCGTTGCCAGACTGTTTATCAACGGCAAAGCCTTAACAATTAAAGCTTCCATAGCTAAGGCAGGCTAAAGTTGAAGTTCTGGAAGCAACTGTTAGATCATTTCTGTGGCCGTTTGCCAGCGTTGCCAGATAGTTGAGCAGAGCTGCTGACTGTACTTGATAAGCCTAAAGTTAAGCCTTACGTGGGCTAAGCTCGAGACTCGACTCAAGCAGCTCTTGCTTTAGCTATAACAATAATGTGGCTATAGTAACTGTATTAAGGCTTGAGTGAGTTGAGCTAAAGCTGGAGTTACACTGAGATAGTTCAGTTGTATAATTAAAATGTTAGCTAATCTAGCTAGCTAGCTTTGTGTGCTGGCGTTGCCAGACTTGACTAACTGAATTAGAGAATTAAGTACAAATTTCGTTTTCCAATTTCTTGTTGCTTAGTTGGCAGGCATTGCAGTGTTTTTAGCTACCCAACACATTCTGCTTAATGTCTTCACAATGTGTTAATAGAGGACTGGAACTAGTTCCAGTGAACAGAACACTGGCAAAATGTTGCCAGGCTCATTAAGCAAGCTGCAGCTCAACGAAAATAACTTCGAGTTAAGAGAGTGTAAAAAAATAGCACATAAAACGCTTATGGACGCACCCTGCCACCCCCTTGTGGGGGCTATTGATGAGAGCAGATATTTAGAATGCCGAGGGGCAATTTATTATGTCATGAAGCGGATGCAAGAAACGGAAATGGAGATGGAGATGCTAGGAGACTAGATGACGATGAGAACAAGCTTAGCTGAAATGAGTGAGTGGGGGGTGGCATCAAGGGAAGGGGGAGGGGTGTGGTGGGTGGTTGGTGTAGGACTGTTTATTGTAGGATACTGCACTCTCACAATAATTGCCAACAGCTAGTAAATCCGATGCTTCATTAGTATCGATTATGCGTTTAATGACCTGCCCAAGTGTTCAGACAGTGCCAGCATTAAAGCGCGGGGAAGTGGGGGGGGCGAGGTGGTTCACCGGAAGAAGCAGGAGGCGTACGGGGGAGGGCGTGGGCTTGCCATAATGATTGTCGCCATAAAGTGTCGCAAGTGTCAGTCGAGTGTTGAATAACTTTATTGATTTATACGAAAATTTCCACTGTGCTGCATACAATGCAAAAAAAAAAAGAAGAAAGAAAAAAAATACTACAAAAAATACCAACTGGATAATGTCCTTAAATGTGCTAAGCGCCTAGCGGCAAAGGGGATCAGCCAAGGGTAGGACGAGGGGCAATGTGTGCACGTGTGCTGGCAATTTGCAAAGTTCCTTCGCTCGCTCGCTTTTTGGCAATAAAACAAATGATATTCTATAAAAGAAACTTTTAACAGTTGAGTTTTTGGGGCTTCTTTTTTTGTTCACTTTGCGTAGAGGCAGCATAATCAAACTTTGGACATTTACACCAACTGGCAATGGTGCACATAGCCTCGAACCTAGTGCAATGCCAGGCGGAACTAGTTGGGCGGAGTATTGCATAGACATAGGCAGGGTGTGCAAGGGCAATGCGATAGCAAAGCAGAGACAGAGCTAATAGCTCAATCAGATTAAGACTTATCGTTTTATCGTCTATCGTCGCAACTAGACTCAGATGAACCATGAGACACTGAAACGAACTGTGTGCTTAAGTTTGAGCTCTGCTTTGTAGAGTCGCGAATTTGTAATTGTTTTTGAACATTTTACATAGGGAATTTTGAACTAGTTCACAACTGAAACAGAAATTAGATGGTCATCGATATTAATCATTAATATTGCTCAACTTATTCAAAGTAGATAGAGCTCTTACAGAGAAGCTAAAAGTTTGATTTAGCTCGTTAGTGAACTAGTTCAAGTGAATACAGTTTTAGTAACAGAAAAAGAAATATCTAGCTTTTTTTCCATACAATTTTAATAGATTTACATGCAATGAATATACATAAATATCTGGTAGATTGACTTTTGGAACAAGTTCATTTGAACAACAATACTTTTAAGCTGTTTCTTTTGGTACTAATCTTCCCAAATTTGAGAACTAGTTCAAACGAACATTTCACAACGAACTTGTTCTTAACATGCATGCAATTATTAAATCAAAACATAGGCAGTATGGCGTATCTGTTCAAACAAGTGAACTAGTTCTATTGAACTGGAATCAAAATAGTTTTTCATAGTAACTAGTTCAGTTATTCGTTTCTTCGGCTAACATATATGAAATGCATGTAAACAGCTAGGTTTGCTATATAAATGGCGTGAACTAGTTCAATTGAACCGACTTCAAATAGTGCCTTTACTATGTTATATTTGTGGGCACATACTAATTTTATGTTTCATTAAACCAACTGAAAACAATGTAAGCGCGGAACTGGAACCAGTGTTCACACTGGTTCGCCACAGTGCGTCCAGCAATTACAGACTGTTGCATTTTATATGATGCACGTTTTTCACTTTTTGTTGCTGCTCAAAATGGTTTTTCATAAATATTTGAAGAGCATTTTCATGTGAGTGGAACTTTTGCTCGAATAACCAGAAACCTCTCGCTCCCACACAGACTCTCTCTCTCTCTCTTTCTCTGGCTGGCTGTGTAAAGTTTTTGGACTGCTTAACTTTTGCGTAGTATCAGTGGCAACAACTTGCATTTTGAAGTGGCTCAAAGCTCGACTGCTCGAGCTGCGTTTTACAAATTTGTTCACAGCTCCTTGTCGTCAGAGTCAACCCCATCAGCCCATACCCATGGCCATGCCCATTTCGATTGCCATTCACATTCGGATACCCTGCGAGCTCCTTGCGTCAACATCTTTGTTCGCTCTGCCTGCAACTAGTTGCAATTTGTTTGCAAAAGTTTTTAACACCATTTACTTGGCTTCACATGAAGACAATTAAGCGAGCGATTAAATTTATATTATCAGGGGATTGAGTTTCAGTTCGCAGACGCCATCCCTTTCTCTCTCTCTCTCTCTCTCTCTGTGTCGTTGTCTTTGTCTTGTTGTAGGTGCGCCAAGTTTTGGCCTTGTAAACATTGCATAACAGCAGAAACAACTCTCTCTCTCTCTCTGTGAAAGCATTCATATTCATATTCATTCGCATTCGCATTCACATTTGCGTGAATGTGAATTCACATTTAAAAGTTGCATTATTTTTTCAAGGCCCCAGCTCGGGGCTCATTAAATACGCATTAAAGTTTAATTATAAACATTTTGCGCTTGCACTTGGCAGCCGAATTGGCCGAAATGGCTACAAAATGGCCGCAACGACAGCGCGAAAAGCGTCGAAAAGCGCAGCGAAAGTCAAAGCAATTTGCCCTCTGCACCTTACACGAAATGCTCTAGGGCATGTCGACAAACATATTGAGCAATAGTTCGCAGCTGAAGCGATGCTGAATCGAAAAAGTGGAAAAATAAAGAAAGACACAAATAATAATAAGCGAGATGGAGAGTGAGGGAGAGAGAAATAGAGAGAACGGTATAGAGGAACGAAGAAAGAAAGAAAAAGGTGTCTGAGAGAGAGAGATACGGATAGATTGGAAGGTAAAAGGACATAGGGAGATTGAGAGATAGCGATAGGAAGAGAGACAGAGAAACTGAAGCAGATAAGGAAAAGAAATATGAAAAGGGCAATACAAAGAAAAGGTGATAAAAAAGAAAGAGACAGAGAGAGAGAGAGAGAGAGATAAATAGAGATAGTTACAAGTAAAGAAGGTCTCAAAGAGAGTGAGAGAGAGAGGGAGACAGTGAGAGAGAAATGGAGATGTTCTGCAAGAGAGGAAGAGAGCTAGACTCTTCTCTCCCTCTCTCTAGAGAGGGAGGTAAATGTGAATGTGTACTAACGAGTGCGAAAGAGAAAGAGCGAGAGAGAGACAGAGAGGGAAAAAAGAGAGAGTGAGAGAGAGAGAGAGAGAGAGAGAGATTGAGGAACAAAAAGAAAAAGGTAGACAAATTGAGAGTGAATACGATTTATAGATGAAAGCAGAGAGAGTAACACAGAAGAAGTCAACAGATAATTTAGGTATATTATTCACTCAGCTAGATCTGCTAAAAATCGAAATCTATATAAAAATATAGCCTATTTTTAGGGATGCAGGTTTTTCTATGTATTGAAATAGCCAAAGCTTTGCTTCTGCTGAATGTAGCGCATTGCTCAACGCGTAATGTTCGCATTTTGCATGCGCCCATTGCTCTGGCCCTGACTTCAATTTCCCTTCTCCCTCTCTCTCTCTCTCTCACACTCTCTCACTTGCCCACTCCCTATCTCGCTCACTCTCTGTTGTCGACTGCTCGAAATGGCTTTTATAAATGCTATGAATATATTTTTTGTGAAGGGAAACAGGACGCTTAGCAGGGACTAAGGGGGGGGGGGGGGGGGGGTTACGGGCACAGGGCAAGTACGTACATACGTATAGAGAGAGAAAGAGAGAGATGGGGAGCTTGAAACATAATTTTTAACGCAGCATTTCCTATGCTCAAGCAGGGCGTAGAGGGGGGCGTAGTGGGTGCGACTTGGGCAACATTTTGTTGGGCAAAATGGCAAATTTCAACAATTCACACTTTTCGTCCAGCTGCAGCTAATTTTGACCTTAAAGCAGCCACGCCCACAAAAGTGCAAAGTTTTTCTTCTTTTTTTTTTTGCTCATGTGCTAATAAGCAAGGCCTTTAAGGAAGGGGCGTGTGGGGGGGCTTAGGAAATGCCTGCGTGGACAATGCGAGATGCTTATCAGCATTTAATGGGCCTGCCACAACACTGTGACATAGACTAAGACAAAGAAAGAAAGAGTAAGAAAGAAAGAGTAAGAGGGAGAGAGAGAGAGAGACAGAGAGAGATAGAGCAAGATAGAGAGACAAGCACACACACTAACACACTTTCAATATCGTTTTACTTATCGTTTGGCCATAAAAATTGCCAGCGCAGAAAATTGTTTAGTCCTTTTTTGTCGGCATGTCTGGCACTTTGAGAGATTGGCCAAAGGGATTGCAATCGCTTCAAGGATATACGTAATATGGCTATTCCGCAAGGGCAATGGGCGAGGCTGCTGAGCGGGGGGCATTGAAATTGGGTTAGGAATTGCCATAGAAATTGGTCTGGCTATGCAGACGCATTGCGCGTGTTGATAGAACAAAAATATAAGAGTCGAGTATGCTCGGCTAGAAGATACCCAGCATGCTACGCAAAGTAGTTATGCAGATTAAGTTCAATTCCTTGGGCTGAGCTATGAGAAATTAGTTGGTGAATAATTTTGAGATCTTCAACCCCAATTGGGGCTATGAGTTCAAGTTTACTCTAATACTAATTTGAAAGTAGAGTTGGGATAAGCAATATTGGGAAATACTATTAATAGTTTGTGTATACATAACAGAAGCCTATATGCTATAAAAATCAATTGTAAATATCGATTTTTATCGATAACAACAAATTGGGTTCAGTTATTGAATAACATATTACACTTCTAATTGCTATAGAAGAATATTGATATGTATGACAAAATTCAAATCTTTAGGCTTTGTGTCTGAAGAGATCGTTGACTTTAAATGGAAGCCCAAACAGACGAATTTACGAACAGACGGATGACCAAATATGACAAGATCAGCTTACAACGTGGACTTGTCTGCTACGTTTTCAACAGCTTGTTACAGAATTGACTTCCAATTATAATAGAAAACAATATATGAGAAGAGTTTAAGGGAAAAACCGGCTAGACTTTAAGGCAAACTGAACTTGTGCTGTCAGCTGAAGCTGTCATAATTCTCATATGATAAATATACCTTACATAAATATACCTCATATCAGCTAATATGAGACTTGTTCAGATTTAGAGTTAGTGTTTCGTGTGCTCAGCTCACGTGACACGCGCTCATCTCTATTGTATTTCATATTCTTCAAGACATTCGCATTGAATTCCAAGTCAAAGTTCGATTAAAGCTGAAACCTTGAAGCAGTTTCCGTGGCTTTTTTTTTTGCGGACAGCTTCAATTTATTTATATATATGTTTGAACATACTAGTACTATGGGATGGCGATGCGATTTGTTGGCTTAGTACAGTTGCGGCCAAAACATGCGGCACATGCAAATGTTGCGCTTGACTAAATAATTACACAGGCCAACACAGAAAACTTTGTTTTCTGCTGCCGGTTGTCACTGGCAGCGGTTGCTGGCAATTAAAAACTTGGCAAATTTTCGACGTTGCCTTTTATTTATTTATTTACTTTATTTTGTTGCTCGCTCAACGTTATAAGGTGAGTCTATTGGATTGTTTCTGTAATTTTTCTCGCGCTGTCTGTTCGTTGTCTATCTGTTCGTCTATAGGAATATCCGTTGGTCCGACAGTCAGTTGATTCATTGATCCGTTTGTCCGTACGTCTGTTCATACGTCTTTCCGTATTTCTGTCCGCCAATTCGTCTGTCAGCCTGTTCGTCTGCTCGTCCGTCCACTCGTTCGTTTTCCCGTTTGTACGTCGATCGACCTGTTCCGCCGTACCGTACGTCCTTTAGACTGTCTGTCTTTGTGTGATGCAGCTAGACTCTTAAAATCTGAAAGATATAGACTCTTATGAATAGTTAGCCGGATCAGGATCTTCTACAGTAAGATACCTAAAAGTGTACAACCTATTTCCGCCGGATATATCTACTCTTGTGGCGAACTGGATTATATTGGATTACAATACTGGATTACGATGGAGCAGCTAAGCAGATTGATTACTCTTGACACTTGATATAGATAAGTATACCTAAAAATTACTAATTTTGCAATTCAATTCAAGCATTTGCGTAACGTGAGCAAGTATTAAGCAGTCAAACACACCGCAATGTAAGATTCTGACTTGGTTTTTATTGTATTTCGTCGTGGCAATAGATTTGATTTGCGAAGGGGCCCAGAGCTAGGCCGACTTGGTGAGTCGTTCTCGCAATTCGCATGCAAATTGCAAAACTTAAATTAAATGTCACCGCATGAGCTGTGAAAAGATGAAACAACAGGCAGCAGGCAGTGGCTGGGCGTGTGCGCTGGACTGCAAGATACCCTGTAATACAATTTGGAGCATATTAAATTAACTTTAAATGTAATAGAAAATGTAAGTTATTTTATTGAAGCATAAACGTTGCATTGTAAGAGATAGTTGCTGTTGCAAGTATACGACAGTATACCCTGTAAATAGTTGAAAAACAACAATGAGATAAGTATGTGTCTATGGCGTGCAACATTTGTTGAGGATGATTTTTTCAAAGAAATTAAAGTAAAATAAGTCTATACAGAAAAGATAACGACTATTACATACCCTGTAATTAGTTGACATGTAATAATATGTGTTTATATAGTGGACCACATTTAGCTAATATAATGTGTGCAAAGTAACTTGAGCAAATTGTTTTAAATTTAAATTAGAACGACTAATGGATACTCTGTAATTAGCTGAACTAAGTAAAGACGCAGTTATGTTGATGATTTCATGCATATCTTTAAAAACCATTATCATAGAGAGAGTCCAGCAGTCCCCATAAATTCCCTATAAATAACTCTCAATTATGTTCATGTGTGCGAGAAGAATCAACCAAAGAAATAATTAATTGCTCAAAGGCGTCGAACCTTAGAATGAAATGGAATGGAATGAGAACTGGAATGGATGTGGGTATAGGGACTGAAGACGCGTTGGAACTGAGCGGTCAGCCAATTAAATTGATGCACTTGATTATTAAGTGATTTATGTTAAGCACCTGACTTAGGTTTCGGAGCGAACTGTGAACTGCGAACTGTGAACTGTGAACTGTGAACTGCGAACTGCGGACTGCGGACTGCGAACCGTGGCTTGGCTCACAGCTCAATTTGTAATTTGTAATTTGTGCTAATGAGTGCGTTAATTTAACGCCTGATTAACGTAACTACCTGCGGCCAGTTTGCGGGGCTCGTTTGGCTTTTGGCCTGCGGTCTTTGGAGCGGTCGTGGCTTTTGGCCAAATAGTCAATTGGCCAAGCGCAGCAGCTTAACACCAGCTACTTGACTTAATTTATTATCCAGTCAGTCGCCTCCTCCCCCTCTCTCTCTCTCTCGCTCTCTCTTGCTGTCTCTCTGTTTCACTCTGTGCGTATCATAATAAATGATTATGTGTGCATTTTGTGGCTTAATTATGATTAATTGTTATTTGGGCCCTGTTTGTACTTCGATGTCGGCTCAATGAACTGCGCGTAAATCGTGTGAAAATAAACAGGTTCCATGTCCAACTGAATCCCAGGAGGCTGCGGCATTGGCGCAGGGAGGGAGAGCGGATGAATGTCGAGCTGTTCTTATAAGAGATATTGTTTAGACGCCAAGGTGCTTAAGGATTAATCATGTGCGCAATGTGATGCTTGTGAATGGGAATAAATGGGAAGTGGAACATAAGTGGAAAGTTGTAGTGCAGCGATTGGAGAGAGTGAGAGATGTGTGGAGATGGAGTTGGAGTTGGAGAGGGACGTAATATATATGGAGATTAACAGTTAGTTTGGAGCGCAGAAAAGTCGATGGAATGTTGATGAATGTATAGTAGTTAAGGGAATGAGTGGAATATGAAACTATAGTAAACTCTTTATAGAAAGTGTGTCTGAAAGAGGAAGAGAGATGACGACAGCAGCGCAAATATATGAATAAGAGAGGGGGAAAGAGAGAGAGAGAAAAGGTTGACTCGAATGAGGGTGCAGAGAGAAGGAAGAGTAAGAGTAAAATAAAGATCGAGATATATATTTATTTATTTATTTTCTATATTCCTTCACAAAATACTTAAAGTTAAATGAAATATATTTCTGAATGAGTAAATATTCAATTCGATGTACTATGAATAAATACTGCTGGCTATGAACTGGCTTAAAGACGCTGTCCAAATAGCTTAAAGGCCATGTTTAACACACACACACACACACACAAACACAGAGACAAGCTGACGAGTGTGTGCGTGTGTGTTGGTATTTATAGCACCTACTGTTGTCTAGGCCATAAAAAGGGCATATCGTAGCGCACTCAAATGGATACATCAGTGGGCACTTCATAATCACATTGATAGTTAAGAAGATGAAGAAGAAAAAGCTGTGAGCTGCGTGAGAGAGAGAGAGAGGGGGTAGAGCATGAGAAAGACGAGTGAAAGAGGGAGATAAACTTTTGCTAGTTACTTTTACAGTTATTATTGAAAGCTGCAAAAACTTTGGCTTATTTCATTACGCCAAACTTTTCATTACGAGTCGAACGAGCAGGCATATACACACACACACACACACACACACACACACACACACACACACACACATGGAAAGGCACATTACTCATACGCAACGTTCTCCCAGCCCACTTTTGCGGCTCTTATCAATGTGAAAGTTTTTTTTTTTTTTTTTGGTTAGAACACAAAAACAAAGTAACCGAAAACTTGAACGATTGCGAATGTGTGTGCGTGTGTGTGTGTGTGAGTGTTTGGGAACTCACATATCATGTGGTTTAGCTGCGTAGAGTGGACGTGGGGCTGGGGGCTGGTGGCTGACGGGGTGGGGTATGACGCTTGCATAAAAGCCATTTGAAACGTCAAACAAATTGAATTGAGGCTCGAGTTTTGGTAATAGCGCTGATAATTGGCCACCCGAAAAACTGTCACTGGGCTAAAAGCCCAACCAATTTGGTAAGGGAAACAAGCCAAGGTAAGGGTTACACTGAGAGAAAAAGATTTCCAACTTTGCCTTGATCAAATCGAAAAATCAAGTGGCCAGAGTGCTATTATTTGTGATAGGTACAATAGAATCCGATTAAAACGATGCCGTCGTTATATCCGGAAGACGCTATAACTGTGTGAATTTGCTCACGAAAGTATGGAGTACGAACGTTTGAAGTGGAGTCTATGTAAGCGGATTCTAATGAACATGTATTTTTCTATGTATCTATGTAGATATGTCGTAATATGTCATAGGAGTTGCCAGAAGCTGTTTCAGCATGAAGTATTTTCAGGTTTTCTGAGGCGAGGAAGTAATTTAAAAAGCATCAGCTAAAACGCAACTCTCGGCTTCAGGCAGACAGGCAGCTTATTGCATAGTAAAAATTACTATTACTAAAGAAGACCTAGAAAAATCGAGTCGGCATGGCCAGACCTTGTCACAGCATTTACTGAAACTTCTAATAGATTCATAGGTTGAGTCTTAATTCAGCATATATCTAATCGGAATCATGTGCTCTTATATAATGACATAGATATTAGTTGGCAACATGAAAGCCAGCTCTAACGCACAATGCTCGAAATGAGTTGAGTTCCAAGACTTCTGAGTGGAAGAGTTCGAGACTTAACTCGTACGCACAATATTCAAGCGAGAAGAAACGAATTGAATGAGTTCGGCTGTGAGTGAATGAGTCGAGTTAACTGTGAGTCAACTCGCATTCAAATTGCAACTCACTCAATTCATTATATTCACTTCAAGTGCATTCTATTTGTCGTTTATTATGAATACAGTCCTCTAATATATATATACCTTCAAAGAACACATATATGCAATATACCATCTCAAATAATTTGTAAGTTTTTTTTACTATTTATATTTCCATTGTTCTCAATTTGCTCATCTTTGCATTTGTTTGATTTTCTTTCAGTGTATGGAATGGAACAATCGAATTGCGTTTGACGTGTGAGCTTTTATGGTTTTTTATTACATTTGTGCTGCAATGGATCATGTGGAATGGGCCATTATGTTATTTTTTGTATGGACTCGCTTCGAATTGGACACGTGAGTGGTTTGTGGTCTACGATTTCATCGGGCCGAGCACAATATGAAAATTGATTTGTTTGATTAATGCATAAAGGATACGCACACACACACACACAGCGCGTGTCTTTATCTCTAACAGTCTCTCGCTCACGCCGGCCTTAGCCAGCGGTCAAGCTGTCCCCTTTTAGCCGTTGTTTATTAATTGCCATCTAATTGCGGCTGAGCACGCAAACTGTTGTCTACTCGACTTCCTTTTTCTATGCCCGTTCACGGAATGCAAAAGAGTATATTGATTATGGAATGTCTGTAAAGCTTGTCCGTCTATTGGCTTCTTCTCTGTCGCTTCTGATGTCCGTCTGATCCGTCCTTCCGTCCGTCTATCTGTCCTTTCGTCCGTCTATCCGTCCTTCCGTCCGCCTATCTGTTCTTCCGTCCTTCTATCCGTCCGTCTGTTCCTTTGCCAAACACCTTTTGTGAAAACGAAATTTTGACTAGAAACATTAAGTATTGTAGATGAATTTATATTGATCTTATCCATAGATGGGATCTATGGGAAAAAAATGAAATAACTTGTTTTTTTTTTGTGCTATGCACAAGTCTCTTGCAGTCAGTTATGCCCGACTCTAATGCTCTTTCTTGTTCTAATTGAAAAAGTGACCAACACGCACAGGACTTGCTCTGCCTCGCTCTCTCTCTCTTTCCCTCTCTTACTCGCACTCTCTCTCACTTTTTCTCGTTTTTCTCAATCTCTGACTCTGTGTGAAATGCAAATTAATTTGCGCCACAAACTTTTTGTAAATAGAAAAAAATAGGAGATGTATATGGTTATAACTGGAGAAAGCAAAAGAGTCAGAAAGTGAGTGGGGAGAGAGAGAGAGTTGCAGAGAGAGAGAGAGGTGAAAAGAGTCGAGCGGGTGAACAAACATTTTCACACTATAACCAAATTAAAAGTTCTGCCAACTAAAAAACAATTTGTAAGCCAAAAGTTGCAGCAGTCAACAAGGGAGTAGTGGCGTGGGGGGAGGAGGAGGGGAGATTGTGGTAAGGGGCGGTGGCAGTGGCTAAGAAGAGGGTTTGCTGTGCTCTGAACAAATAACATTTGACGCCCACGCATTGCATTGGCTGTATACCCTAGAAATATGAACAGCGATTTGCAAGCAGCATCAAAAGTTGTTAGGATTTGAGCAAAGTCTAAAAGTAATATCAATTTATATATAAAGATAATATTACTGAAGTGATTTCTGCAATTTTCATCATATCAACTTTGTTCCTTCTTTTTCTAGGAATTTGCGTGGTATACATAAGTCGTTCTCAACTCTCACTCATTTTGAGATGTTCTTCACCTCGCTGACTTTTCTCTATTGCTAATGGCATTCATTTTCAATTTGTTTGATTCGAAAGCCTTTGCTAATCGCTCAGATCTTTATCTTAATATATAAGTTAAGCTTTTCTTCTGATTATTACTTACAGGGCAACATTCAGTCGAGCCACAGTCAGCAACTGAAGCATTAGCATTGGATTTATATACTCTGAACGCATTGCTAATGGAAATTTAGGGTATAAAGCGCATGATCTGCAGTATGTAACAGGCAGCAGGAGGCGTGACAGGGCGCACGACAGCAAACTGAGTCCATTGAGCCATGTTCGGCCGTCTAAACTAATCTCAATCGGAAGCAGTATGAGAGTTTGAGACATTTCTATCTTGACTATAGCTTGCTTGCTTTAATCTGAAACTTGAGCTCAGTTGGTCTGTTTAGGGTATTGGCTAGACGTGCAGGCCCCACATTTACTCGAACTTGTTTTTGCCTCTTTGATTTTTAGATGTTTCTATTTTGTGCTCTGCAGGCGATTTTTGAACTAGTTACTTTTTGCGATTCTTTCTTTTATTTGTTTGCACTGTGCACGCTTCTCCCTGCTCGCTGCTCGCTTCTCCCTGCTGGCTGCTGCTTATCTAATCAGCGCAGTTGGCGCTTCGCTTCAAAACAGCTCTGCAGGCTAAATGTTATTTTATATTTTGTTTCACTTTTGTTTTGTTTTCTCTCTATATATATATGCTATATATGTATATATTATGCAGCGCGCAAATCTAATCACGCAGCTTCAATTGAATTTTCATATGCCAGCGTGAATAGGCGTCAAAGCGGAAAAGCGGAAAATCTAAAAGGTGCCGCAAGGCACGAAGCTGGCTGCCTGTGCCGCTGCCTGTGCTGACAAAAGGATATGTAAATGGATTAGATCAAGTGCTCAGTCAGGCATTCAATTCGTACATCAGTTAGAAATGCAGTTTCGAAAGAAAATATTGCCCATAATACGCTTGGTTACGCCCTTCAAATATTTGAGGCAGCTACTGCGAAGAGCTTCGAAGAAATTTTCAACTTTAAGCTACATAACTTGTAGAGATCAGCATTTGGAGCTCTGAGACTGATGAAGACTTTGTATCAGTTGCTTTTCTAAATGAATTTCTAATGCAAGTTCAAAGTCTCTAACTTGAATAGCAACAAAATGATGAGCGCATAGAACTGCAAACGGACGGATGATAATACGGTCTACCAAATAGTTTGTCGGCTGGATAGCTAGGCATATGAATATGCGGACAGAAGGACAGCTGGACAAAAGTACAGCCGAAAGATTTTTTCCTCTCAATATATTTTTATCGTGTTTTCATGTCCAGATCTCTAGTAATACTCATATAGATTATTATAATTTGTATTACTATTACAAAAGTGTCGAAATAATTTATAATTTCTATTTTATACTCCTACAATTTGCATGCATTTTTGTTGCAAATCGATAATTTATGTACTTCATTCCGAGTAATGTTGAGTTAAGCTTAAGCACTTAGCGCACACAGACTGTCGCTTAATCAACACAGGCTGCCAGCCAGTCAGTGGGCGCTGCCACGCCTCTAAATACAAAATATAAAACATAATGCGAGGCAGACGCTGACAGGTTAATGTCAAATCGTGCAGCCAAAAAAAAAAAAAAAAAGAAAAAGAAAGAAGTCCCGAAAAGCCAACAAAATGAGAGACAACGCATAGAGCAGACATAGAGGTAAAGCAAGCGTGACTATAGGATACCCTTTAGTAAAGTAGCTAGATGTTTTTTGAAGGTAGAAAATAAGTATACTGAGAATATAATAGTATAATATGATATATGTGCAAAGCCAGCTCAGTTCAAGTACCTAAATCGAACTCGTTCTAATATAACTTATTACAGGGTATATTTGCATACAATTCCTTGTAGAATTACCCAACACAAAGTGCATATTCCTAGCATAACTACAATAAAGTTGTACTACCCTCTCTCTATAGGGTATGATGAAGCGTCAACAAAGCGACAAAGTTGTTCAACGTCGTCGCTCTTCTTCTACTCTCGTTGCGCGGGGTGGCAACTCTGACGCTGTCAACTGACAGTTATGAGAAAAAGTAAAGCTGACGAAGACATCAGCCTGCGCTGGCAGGGCCACAAAATTTGTTTAGTCTTAGTCTGGCACTCGCCACGTCCTCACCTTCCCACCTCCCCATCTCTCCATCTCTCCATCTCCTCGCTTCCCACATCTCACTTCGTTGTCTCTGCGACCCGCTTGCCATTTGGGTAATGATGGCTTAAAGGACGCCCGCTGCGACAATGTGTTTTCATCATTTACTTATTTTGTTTGCTGACGTCGCAAGTGGGTATATGCAGAGAGTTGAGTTGATAGAGTTGAGCATGCGAGAGATGCATAATTTCGATAAATATCGATTATAGCGAATACATTTGAGAAAGTTTCAAGAGCTTGGCTATAAATCACTCTTAAATAAGCCATATTCGGAATAGAGATCTGAAAGGTACACCTTATGTTTATCATAATCTATTCACTCATCGATAACAAATCGATAACATAACGTATCGAAAAGTACACTCATATATACGTTTCTGACTTTTTAGTATCTGCCAGTGTATACAGAAGTATTTGTCATTCGATAAGACATTTACATATATCACGATATACATATCGATAACAATTCGATAACACATATTATTGAAAGTCATCGAAAGTATAATGATGGAAGCAGAGTTTATGCAGGTGCGAGCTTGACTGCAAAGTAAATACATAAGTATGTGATTTACCTAGTCTACAGGGTATATATTAGTCGTGCAATCTTTGCTATAGCACGCTCGTATAATGCTTGTGTTTTTTTTTATTATTTTGACTGCGAATCCTTGCGCGAGGACGCGCCGTTAACAGAGCGTGTCCGGAGTTTGCTTTCCAGGGCAACTTGATGGCAGCGAAGAGGGGCGCGCGTGAGGCGCTGCTGGGTGGGGGAGGCGTGGCAGGGTGTCAACCGCTAAAAGGGCGTTAAGTGTTTTATTTACCCTCAAAATATAATTTATATATTGTGATTGTGTGTGTGTGTGTGTGTGTGTGGATTTGTATTGTGACGCTTTTCGCTCTGAAGTGATTTAAATTTTAAGCACTTTTCTGCGTTTTGTTTGTTTGTCTTCGTTTTAGTTGGCATTGGGATTGGAGCTTGGAGCTTGGAGCTGGGAACTTGATGCCCGGGGGCAGCGGGGGTTGATTACTTTTCTCATTTTGCAAATTGACTTGATGACATTTTCAGGGTAATTTGTACACATTCACAAAGAGAGCGAGAGAGAGAGAGAGAAAGAGAGAGATGGAGGGGGAGAGATAGAGTGAGAGCAGCCGCATTTTGCGGTTTCTGTTGATAGAACCAATTATTTTGTCAAATCCTTGACAAAACGTAACAAACTTTCGCTTTGCTGCCGAAAAATGTGTTGAGCATTAATTTAAGCGTCTAAAACCCCAGCCTCTGGCTCTAAACGTCTTGCAAGTAAATTAAAATATTTTAATGAGAACAATTTATAACGCAGCGACGTCAGCGGCCTGCGAGTTGAGGCGAGTTTTAGCCGCAACTCTTTCTCTTTCTTCTCTCATTCTCTTGCTCTCTGGCTACACAGAGCCTAATCAAAATGGAAAATTTAGAGCATATTAGTTTTGTGCGAATGTATGTAACAGGCAGGAGTAGGCATGGCAGAGCATTTGAAGTATATATATATATATAGGAGAAGCAAGTCGATCTAGTTCTGGATTGTGTGCCTGTCTGTCCGTCTGAGAGAACTGCTGCTTACTTATGCATGTAGTATGACAGTAGCATCGTCTTGTCATCTGCAGAGGTTTCCCTTGTTGTCTCTATTAAAAGCGAATATCACAGTTAAAAAGCTTCACTTTTTTAGTAGGAATCACCGAAGCATCTTTTTACTCCATTATCTCCCTTGGATCACACAAATAACATCACAGATTTATAATTATATTATACAATTATGTATATATATATTATTATAATTATACAATTAAAACATATATACAGTGTAGGCTGAAACTATGTTACATTGGGAGTGAGTAGGCTTCCGATCATTATATCGACTCGGGTGGAAGGAAATTTGGTCTTACACAGTTTTCAGGACGAAATTAATACATGCTTCAATGGCATTCATGGTAATCTGTTAATTATTAGATAAAACTTGTTATTAAGGAATTACATATACATGCTTGTGTGGACTTCCTATGGGAAATCTCTAAATAGAATTGTAATTAATTTTGTATCACAGCTCACAAATATCTATGATTGGTTTTTCAATGCCTGCTAATAAGTGTCTTTCACTCACACTTTGAGCAAATACTCAAAGAGCAATCATTTGCTTCGGTTCTTCAACGATATCGTTCGCCATCGGAAAGACCTTCGAGCGTTTGGTTGAGTTTTACGAAGCAAAAACTCTTTTCTGTGTATGTATTGGAATGGAAGAGTTGTCTTTCCTAAACATACTCACATCGGTGAGAGTGAATGTGCAGATCGTTTGCATAGACTCGACTAGAGTCTTAGCATTATTGTGTGAGCGTCTAACGTAACGCTCTCTAAGCAATGTTCGGGAAAAGAGAGCACACGAATAGTTTAACGCAAACAGAAACGAAAAGAAACGAAGACTCTAGCTCAGAGCGAGAGAGAGAGCGAGAGAGAGAGAGAGAGAGAGAGATAGAGAGAGAGAGAGAGCGAGATTGAGAATTCGTATGATTTGTTTTTCGACTGATCTCGTGAATAGAGCATGAAGATGAGAGCTCTTTTTATTATTTATTCATTATTTATTTGTAATTAGCTAGTCGAACTCTTGTGAGCTCGAGCCATTTATTAAAGTTTTAGCTGCTCAAGAAGAGTCTTGATCTTATGAACTCATATATGAATTGCTTAAGCCAAAGCATGTTGGATTGCAGCAGAATAATAAATATTTAAATTATTATTATATGGCCAAGTGCCTGATTAAATGCAAGCTGGAATCAAATTATAGTTAGTTGCTGCTGGCCAGTTGAGGGTATTTACTAGTTGGGTTAGCTAGCTCTCATCTGGAGCCGTCTTACGTGTTGTCGTTGTGCGGCAGCAACTTGTTGCGACAACATTTAATTATTGGCGACAGGATAATCAAGTAAACTTCCTGCCAAGAATTTCAATTTCATTTAATCGCTTTAACACATTTCAACAGCAGCCTTTCAACAATGGCCTGCCGGCGGGAGTTTGGGGTTTTGGGGCTTAAGGGGTTTGAAGGGGTTAGGGGTCGTGCCCTCAAGTGTCATGTTAACGGCATTAAATGTACATTGAAAATGAGCCGCAGCCAGTGAACAAAAAGGGTTTCCATTCACCGAATGCGGCTTGTCCTTAAGCTTGATTCGGCCTCCTTCTGCTCAGCATCTGCTTCTGCTTCTCGCCCATCATTTGACAATTAGTAATGAAAACAGCTAAACAAACAATGAAAACAACAACAGCAACAACAACAATTATCATAAACATAATGTACGCAAAAGACAATTATTTTGGGTCTTTGTCTTTGGTTGTGAATGGGCTGCAAATAGCTCGGAATTCGAACGTGAACAATGTGCGAGCGGGGTGTCATTACAGGGTTAAATATTTAGCTGGCAGATTGTGGAACATGTGGAATGAAACAAAGTTTAAGCGCAAGTTTAGCATTTACTTGGAAGAGCTTGTATAACAAGAATAACAATGTTGATCAGCGATTATGACCTAGAGACTACAATGGTAAATTGTGGAACGGGATGGAATGAAACATGTTGTAACATGTATTAATGATAGTTATGGTGACCTGAAGCACATTTAAGCATAGTACTGTTATGCCTCGATGAATCGATTAAGTTTACCCAGAAGCGTAGCAGAGTAGTTCTATTTGTGAGCTATCGGCATTGTTATCGATAAACGTAAATAACAGCTGTTCATAATACAAGAGAATTAACTTTATTTTAAGTTCTGTTTTAGTAATTCTCATAAAGAGAATACTAGTGAGTTGATAGATATATATAGCGGAATAAGGTTTCTCAATAATAAAGAACTATCGATAACTTATTGCGTGTATCAGTTAAGTAAAATATATTTTTGATTAAATTATTTTAATACTATTTTAATTTTGGCTATTAATTATCGTAACAGCTTATCGATAACTATATATGGTTATCGATAACTATATGTATAGTTATCGATTGATTTTACTCGCAAAGATTAAAATTTGAACTTTACAAGCTTTTAATTTCATTGTATTCATATGTGTCACACACACACACACACACACACACATAGACACGCGCATACGCAGACAATGAAAGAAGTTGCTCAAGGGCATTTGACAACAACAAACTACATTCGCATAGAGGCAAATGGGTCACTCGTTCGCTTTTGCTATCCTTTGTGACACACACACACACACAGACAGAGAGAGAGAGAGAGGGAGAGTGGGAGCTAGGACGTTAGCGTCTGCATCACATTTGGTTCTGGGAATGTAATTAGTTGGCTCGAGGTGCTTTAATTAAAATGTATATCCTTATTGTCCTGCCCACGTTCCAGCGGTTGTGGAGAGGTTAAGGGCGAGCGAGTATCCGAGGCATCGTAATTGTTCCGTGTTACAATTAATTATGTCAAATGGGCAGCAGCAGCAGCAGTAACAGCAGGAGTCAAAGGGTAGCCGAAAGGGAAAAGCGACTGCTTCAGTTCCATACAAGCACAGCTCGCTGTCCAGCTCACACAGGTGACTCTGTGTGTGTGTGTGTGTGCAGGTGAGTGTATATCTCTCTGTCTGTGTGTGTGTAGAATATAGAAATCAAATTCAATAGCCAACAAACTGCATAAAAATACAATGTGCCAGCAGCAGCAGCTGCTGCGAGAATTGAAACGAATTGATTTGGATTGAATTCGCATTCACAGCTGCTGCAGCAACAGCACTACGTAGGGTATAGCGGGACGCTATTGCCGGTTGTTTCAATACGCTGTGGGCCTGTCAATCAATTTGCATATCGATGACCTAAACATAAAACGCAGCAATTGCCTCACGCCCTCCGCCTCGCCCTTGCCCCTACGATTTCAATAAATAAATTTAATAACACTAAAAACGCTTGCGGCCAACTTCACGTTGCTCGCGTTTTGAGTTGATGGAAATTCTCTATTTCTCTATTTCTCTATTTTTGTTAAAATATATCTATATGTATATAAATTTATATCCAGTAGCCATGGAAAATGGGAATTCAGTGTATAATGTATACTCTATGTAATATAAGGCAGCAGCCATGGCATAGGGTCTTTTGGGATATATTTTATTGATCAGTGAATCTAGTCTTGTCTATATGTCTGTCTGTTTAATCTTGCATTGATCTCGACTGCTACAAGAGCTGAAAAGTTGGGTCTAATTTCTATTGCATTATCTATAACTTTTTCTCATGTCATAAAGTAGATTCGAAACGGCATCGAGTTTGAGTTCTTTAGCTTTTTCATTTTTAGATCTGGAGCTAACATATTTTGATTTTAGTTATACAATTTCCATTTACATATCCAACATATTTTGATTGTTTAAGTTTAAATGGCTAAAGCATAAAGTATATCTGAGTCGGACATTCCCGACTCTATCGCCCCTACCGACTCTATCGCCTCTCATTTGTTCACGTTAGCTCTGTTTTGTTTTGGGGCAACAATTGGAGCTCGAACATCCGCAATATGTTAATCAAAACTTAATTTTGTTTATCAGTTTTGGCAATTTGGGTTTTGTTGATTGCAACACGTTCATAATTGAGTCTAAAAACAATGACAAAATAATATCTCAATAGTAATTATCATATTATTGTTACTAGTTGGTTGGTTAAACCGATTTTAATGAATAACAATTAGCTTAAATTAGCCATAAATAAAATTATCAATAAATTGCAATCGTTGGGTCAAATTAAGTGCTCGATTGGCAGTTTGATTGACTGAGACTGATTGCCATAAATAACTGCCTATGACGTTACATAGCCGTGACATTATCTGTCAATTCTTTAGCTGTCAATTCATTAATTTCGTTCATAGTTCGCAATTTTATGCCATAGATTCAGCAATTGATGTTTTAGCTAAGCAGGCGGTATACGTAATCATCTGATATATGTTAATATGAGAATGAATCGCTTTAAGTAGAGTTAGCTAGTCAGAAAAAAAAGTCATTTCAGCAGCGCTTAGCCGACTTTGTCGACAGCCAAAGGCCGACTGACGACATTTATGCGCTTGTAGCGTCCTTTTATGTGCACGAGCAACGAAAGGACAGCATGTGCTGTGAGGCAATCAGCTCTTATACTCGCAACAAAATACTGGGTACAGTTTGTGGCAATTGGGCATTGAGGCAAGACCTCGTTAGACTCAAGAGCCAGTTGAAGTTCAAGTGCTCCAATATGTCAGCCTAAAATCTGTCAAATTTTTAAGGGTCTAGCCGTATGGAGATGCTTTAACGAATCTGAAAGATCCTTAGCTCATATCACTTAGAGAGATAGAGCACAAAATGTATATCATATCTAAATACAGACTTATTTCTATATGATATAAGTTAAGCGGACACATACTACGAGAGGTAATACGTGAGTAGCGATTATGTGCGTTGACCCAGCAAGCATTTAGAAGACTCTTAACAGAAATCGTCTTGAGGAGTCTTTTTTGAGTTATATTCTCCCGTAGACAAATACAATGAAATAACATATTTTATATAATTTTATATAATTTAGGAACAATAGATCTAAACTCTGTCTCGTCCGAGTATAAACTGAATAGAATCACCTCCGTAGGTTGTGTTCTCCTCTCGAATGCCTGATAGGAGAATCCAGTCTGCTATGTATCTTTAACTTATAAAAATTAACAAAAGCAAGAAATTTTCAACTGTTTCAACCTTCAGCATCAACTTAAATCTATCATCAAGCTATGGTTAAATAAGGTTCCATAGGAGCAGAGACTGATCTATAAATATGTTCTGAATGCTATCTTCAAGCTTTGGTGACAAAAAGTTCCATGGCATTCCATAGAAAATGTTTTGTTTGGCATATCGTATGAGAACTCGATCTGCATATATGAGAAGTAAGCGACATTGGGTCTGCTTCAGTTTTCTATTATCTTTAGCTTTAGATTATCGCAAATCTGAGCTATTTTAGTGGTAAAATGTAATTGGTTTTCCAAAGAATATTTCCAAAACTCATAAATAAATTGTTAAATCAGTTTTTTTTTTTACTGTCAAACACTTTTTTGCTGGTTTAGAGCGTATTTTTAGTGGGTGTAGTAAATGAGCGTAGTTCACTTAGTGAAAATGCATTAAGAGTTTAGCTGTTCGGCTGTTTGTTCCCCCATTTCTTTGTCGTTGCTTTGCCCGAGCGTCTGCATGAGCTCCAATTATTCCGCCTTAACATCAAATTCGAAATGTCAGCCTCAATCTTTAAAGTTTCGAGATTTTCTGGATGTGTCCACTAAGGGCGTGACAAGCTGGGAAAATAAATATAAAGCAAAAGAAGACTCTTGAAATATGATGTACATATATACATATATGTCTTTAAGACTAAGTGATCTCTTTTATAGATTAATCTATGGATTAATCCAGTTTATACTACTTTGGGATTTCACTTAACGTAGAATATAAATGTTTGCATAAAATTCGCGATTTCTGAACTGCTAAGCATTGGGCCGTCTGTTAAACTCGATTAGAGCATTTTCAGCTAGTTTTAAGTAAATTTTTGTTTTTGGCAGTTTTTTTTCTTTATTTTTATTTTTGTTGGCGGTTTGGCTTGGCTTTGGCTACGTTTTGGCGCTTTATTTGAGTTACGTGACCCTGCGCCATTGAGCGCAAAATTTTCTTGCGGCATGAACATGAAACTCCATGCTACACATACAACGGCTATACTCCCGTTACCCTAGTCCTTGTCGCCTTTTTAACTGCATAACGTATGTGTCCTTCTTGCTGCCAGTCCGCCCGACAGTCTATCTGTCTGCCTGTCCTTCCGTTTCGTCTCTGTTTTCGACTGTGCTTGTCCAAGTGCAGCTCCTACTACCGCCTGGCTGGCTGGCTGGCATGTGCCTGGCATGTGTCCTGGCAGTAGGTGCTGCTTCTGTTTTCTGGTTATTTTTTTTTGTTGTATTCCTTACTCTGGCTCAGCTGCCTGGCATGTCTTCGTTGTTCCACTGTCGCTCTCCATGTCCGCCTTGCGCCGTGCGGGCGCTTGTTAAGTTCATTAAGGTTGAATAATAACAACAGTAACTACATTTTAAAGGAGTTGTCATTGCCTTGTGCGACGTTACGTTACGTTGAGTTACGTGCAAACACCGACTCCCCTCCGTGTCGTCCGTTAAATTTCTTATGCTCGTTGCTGCAGTGAAACGAGTATATTGGTACTCGGCGCACTGTTCGATCAGTTGGCTGGCATGTCTGTCCGTTACTTTGGTCAGGCTATTCGTCCGTCCGTCTTTTCATCTGATTGTCCGTATATCCATTCTTTAGTCAATTCGTCCGTTCATTCCTCTGTATGTCCATCTGTCTGATCGTCTGTCTGTCCGCTTATTCCCTTGTCCGTCCGTTCGACTGTGTCTATATCCATCCGTCTGCTTGTCTTTTTGTCCGTACCTTTCTTCGTTTGTCTTTCTACCCATAGGTTTATCTGCTCGCTTTTATGACCATGTGTTTGTAGCTCCATCTGCCACTAAGTCCGTCCGTTTGTCCTTCCATCCGGCCGACTGTTCGTCTTTTCGTTGATCTCTATCGATCTATCGGATCATCGTAGCTTCAAGTCATCGCTGCTATTGAAGGTAATCTAGACTTGATATCAGCAATTTCTTAATACAAGGTTTTTAGATCGTGAACGTGCATAATGCAGTCTGTTTCACTCGACTGCGATATTGTGTCTTGTTCCCCATGTCGCGTCCTGTTTACGATTTTGCTCTTGCCCATTGCCTTTACGAAAGTCATGTGCTTGTCATGCCTTTTGCCTGATGTGTGTGTGTGTGTGTGGCCAGGTGCTAGAAGACTTCATCTTGCTCTTGTTTTCGTCTCTCTCTCTCTCCCCTCTCTCTCTCTCCCTCTCTGTCTGTACAAGTGTGTGAGTTGTACGCTTACTCGAGCTTAGTCCATGTTGTTAACTGCTCTTATTACAACTTATTTTACTTATGCGCTCTGCGCTTGTTTGTCAAACAACAACAGCAACAGCAACAGCAACAGAAGCAACAACAGCAGCATTAAGAACAAGGAGCAACACAACTTGCCACACGGCCTTTTGTTTTGTGGCAAATGCCGTGACTTTAAGTTGCATTTACATTGAAGTTACCCACACACACACACACATGCACACACACACACGCACACTAGAGCAGCAAAAACCTCCTTTCGACACACACACACATACACACACACACAAACAGGACACACATTTGTGGGTTAATCCAGCTCTTTACTCCGTTTGCCCCTCTGGCACGCTCTCACTCTCTCACTCTCTCTCTCTCTCTCTCCTTTGCTCTTACTCTTTAGCTGCTTCCGCTGCTTGTACGCTGCGGGCGTAGCACAAACATCTTCAATCCATACACACACACCTACACATATCCACACACATGTGAGCTAATAAAAAAATGTATATATATATATAAAAAGTACAAGCACTGAGAGTGGCTTAGACTAGCATATACCCTGTATGCGCTTTACTGCTAATAAGCGAAGCATTCTAGTTGCTTTTATACAGTCACAACAGATTCATTCACTTGCTTCTTTGTGACCTCAGTCAATAGTCTAAGTCCTTTTCTATAAAAGCCTCCCAGTCCACTCCGGATAGGACCAACAGCATAGCAAATCCTGCTTTTAGTTTAGTCTATGCTAATTGTGACGCTCACATCATGGCTGTTATCGATAATTGCATTGAAAGAGCTATCGATAAAGACTAAAGAGTATAATTATAAAAAAAAAAGTATATATACTTATATTCCATATGGAATACTCATAGCCCACTCTCCAAAGCAACTCAAGCCAAAGTTACCAAAACCTGAAACGATAAATCTATATAGCATATAAAAGCATACACTAGTATATACCCTACTTGTGCTGGGTACAGGGTATACAAAATTGCAGGAAAAAAAATCGTTGGGAAAAAAACATTGCAAAAAAGCAGCAAAAATAATCAAGTTTCCGACAAACATCAACATGACGTCAAGATAAAAACCTTCAGGATGCGCTGACGCTGACGTCGACATCGACGTCGACGTCGACAGCGACGGCGACGCCCGATGCCCGACGCAAGCGTCGCAGTCAATGCAGACAAGATAAGACACATCAGCAGCAGTAGAAGCAGCTGAGGCAGCCTCTGGTCCATTTCTATTACAGTGTATGGCTGATTTTGGCTACCCTGTAAATGAGAAGTTGATTCTATAGGCTAGCTTAAGGATATAGCTTTTTATGATGACCACGCAACAGTGATGACATTTTCGATAACTATATTTGCCAGCTAAGTGTAAGTTATCGATAACATGCAGTTGCAGAAATTAGTAGAAAACTTTGCCATTTGCTTATGAATTATGCATAGCCTCTAGATTTAGGCGTAAATTCTTAAGCTCCTCAATAGTTATCCCTAATATACTAAACTGCATATTCTGCAATAACTAAAGAGATTGTACACTAATTGCACTAAGCAACAGCTCTGGCATTTGCTTCTCCATTTACAGGGTATTAGTGCGCTGAAGACGCTCGTTGCGGCTCAATCTTTTTGCGTTGCCCATTTTTCATTTTGGCGGCTCTTTGGCGCTAGATTGGCTGCTGGCTCTGCTTTCGATTTGGAGCCGCGCTTCAAGTTTTGTGTTTGCTTTCGAAAGTATATTGGATTGGCTGCCTCCGCAGAAGCTGTAGCGGCTGTTGCTGTTTCCCTCTGCCTGTCCGCACGGGGTATTCCTCTGCAGTTGCAGCCAGTTGCTTCAGGCATCGAACTGAGGCCGACATTTTGGGTCTGAGCTTTGTTTTAATTTTTCAAGCGATACGACTAAAAAACAATCAGAAACGATGGGAGATATGCTCGAAGAGAAGGAGAGAGTGAGGGAGAGAGAAGGACCAAGCCTGGCTGCTGGTTTGACAAATGTAATTGCTTTCAACTTGATGGAATTTGAGATAATATACTAAAGGGATTTCTATTTGCAGCCTTCACTTGAGAATTTCTCTCCAGGCGAAACAAGAGCTATGAAGCGAGAGACTTACGAAACGATTAATGATATATTAGATTTGAAATAATGAAATTAAAATAATGAAATTAATAATATTGATGATGAATAATGAGCTAATCATGATGGCTATTTCAATAATGTTGTTAATGATAAATCTAATCAGAATGATTATATTAATTTTAATGATCATGATAATGATAATGACAGTATAATCATAAAGAAAATTGTAGTTATTGTGATAATGAATTTATGATTGATTGAATGATGACAATGATGGGGTTAAGCATACGAATGAATAAGAATAAGTAATAATAATTCAGATTATATTAGTATGAATGATGACAATAATATAAGTGATAATCAAGTTGATAATGATAGGTTTAGGCATATGAAAAAGCATATGATAAGAGTAAGAATAATAACGGCAATGACAATAATGACAATGAGAATTATAATAATTACAATGATTTTTTATTTATGTTTGAAGTCGGCAGAGTGAGTTAGGTTCTCGGGACTGCAGCTTTGTCAATTGGAAAAGCTTTCTTTTTCTGAGCCTCCCTCTCGCTTTAGATATAAGATTCATATCTTTTATTAGAACTCACATTACATATCTACCAGCATCCATCTAGCTGAGCACTGCCGTCAATTTTCCTGGTTCTGTCTCTACATTTCGCTCGCATTCGATCCATTTGCATTTCCCGTTCAGCTTACATTTGTAATATGATTTAGTTAAAATGTAACTTGAGCTAGCTTTGCGTTTGGAATTAAATCAAATTTCACAGGAAATAATATTTTAATAATTTAAATTGTAATTTTGGATATTTACATTTGCTGGAGCTAAAACTTTTTTATTGCCTCTTTAAATTTGCAATATTTAATTTATTTTTTTCCCACTCGGTCCGGAAAGTCCTGCAAATATTTTTGTTGTTAGACAGTTGATGGGAATAGTTAAAAGTGTTTTACTAGCCCCCGCTCTCTATCCCTTGATATCGTTCTATCTCGCTCTGTCCATTCGCTACCGCAAACAAAGCCACTTTGAATGTTAAACAAAATTATAACTGAATTCGTATAAAAAGGTTAGTTGCCAATACACACACGCACACACACACACACACACACACACACACACACACACACACGTACACACAGACATACTCGAAGTGAGGCGCTGTTTGAATTTGTGCTGAAGTTAACATTTTTATAATTCCATTAAGCGGCTGCTCGTGTGTGTGCTCTTCTTCTGTGTGTGTGTGTATGTGGGCGTATGCATAGGTGTGTGTGTAGAGTGTGGCTGTGTGTGTGCGTAACATGAGCTGCCCATGTCGCAACTGACAACAACAATAGTAACAACAAGCCAGCAAGCTTAAGGCGAAAGTGTTTGACTGCGGGATGCCCTAGTAAATATATACGAAACCCAGAAAACTCTATGTATGCTATAAGAATACTTTTAATATCAATATTCAAAGAGTTTTATGCTGTCTAAAAAAGTTCAATTGACAGACATCATTATAATATTATCATATATATCATTATTATGATTGCCTAGACTCAAGTACCATTTACACTTTTGTAAGCATTTACAAAATCTGAAATTTTTTACGCATATTTATCGATGTCATTGATGTTAAAACACACCTATGGCTATAGCTTATTACGTAATGCTTTTATAAAGCACTAGAACAGCATCGGGTGGACTTAGTTTGTTTCTATGTAGCGCAGATGTTATCGATATTTATCGATATTTATCGAGGTTTTATGCTAACAGCCACACACGCACGGCAATATAATTTCTCAATCTTCCAGCTATCTTTAGAGAACAGTTTAAGGATCTTTTTTGCATATTCTTGTAATTTTGAAAAGACAGCATTCATAAAGTGGCATCGATATTTATTGTTGCTTATTGATAACAGACAGCTAAGACAGTTTATATTATAATACATCATGTCAACGCTTAGGCAGCTTTCGTAATGACACTAGCTACGTTTAGTTAACAGGAAATGTTATCGATATTTATCGATATTTTATGCTTACTTACATCTATAATTTAGCACCACCATCATCTGGTTATACTAACAGAATCTGCATGTTGACAACGACTTTTTAAACTATACCAAACTATACCCATTCTACCATTTGCTACAGGGTATAACAAGGAGACGTGGCTGGCGTAGGCGGCGTCGCTGGTTCCGCAAAAGTTGTGGCCCAACAACTTTTTGCATTCATAAATCATTTCTCGCTCTCGTCCTCTACCAAATATGAACCGTGCCACATAGCCCCGACCGCTGGCACGCCTCCGCCACAGCGTTCTTCTACATAGAGTCCAAAACTGTAGCGCTCATGCCCCATTTCTGCCAGGCATTTTTTTTTGTCAAGGTGGAAAAATACTTTTCGCTGAATTTGTAGAAATTTTCTGAACACGCTGCCAGGTGAATGCCTACAGGATTCAGGCAAGTTGCTGGTAAAAAGGATTGGCAACTAGAGTCAGGCTAGGGGTTGGGGTTTTTACTTTCAGCTCACACACACACACGCACACACACACACACAGAGAGTGGAGTGTTGTGCGTGTGGGCTGGCAGAAACTTGCAACTTGTTGCGAACGCTTTGGGTTACACATTGCTGCCGCGTGTCCTGCCCGCATATCCTTGTCATTTTTAATTTATGCACAGAAATGAAGCCGAATCCCACCTTCGTTGGCCCACGCCATTGACTAAGCCCAGCCAACAAACTTGAACTTTGGCCAGAACTTGGGTAAGCGGAGTTGGCGCCAGATAGTTGACTTATGGCCATATCATATCTCTCCCTGCTCCCCTCCCCGTTGCTCCTCTACCGTCATCCCATGCTGCATGTTTTATCCTTTTGTTTTCCTTTAGCAGCTGCTCAAGCATGTGGCATACAATTTAATTGGGTTTTCCAGCCCCATCAGCATATGCTCTTCAGATTAAGTTATGACCGAAATTTGTTTATCAAGCAAATCTCTTTCGCGCTCACTCTCTCTCTCTCTCTCTCTATCTATCTCTCTCTGTGTTATCGATATGCTTTGATTATCGATAGGCCATGCTCGAACTCTGATTTAGAACGCCTTGAAATCGTTCTTAGACGGCTTACATAACACAATCTGCAACAATTTCGGCTTTATTTATGCATATCCAAGTCAAGTATCCAAGCCAACGCATCTACAGAAGGCACAGCCACAGCTACAGCTACAGCAGCAGCCATAGCAACGGCTATGGCATTAGGCAGCATAATATTCAGTTGAATGCCTCTTCTCGAGTTGCGGCTGTCCAGCTGCATACAGCTCAAAGAGGCAAATGCAACTCAGCTGAGGCTAAATAAATTTAACAAGGCTGTCTCAGCCCTAAGGGCCAATCTACTTGTAATACCCTGTGGCAGTTCAATTGTCAAAGGGTATGTATGACTTAGACACTTAAGCCAGAGAAATGGAAAACTTATGCATTAAAAGTATTTTAATTCAATTGTTAACTAATTCTTAAGCGGCTGTTAAGTTGCTGTTTAAAACTGTTTGGCGAGGCTTCTAGTCACATGTTAGGCAGCTGTTACTAGAATGTGACAGCTGTTAAGTAACTATTTTCATTTGAAATAAAATGTCAATAACATGATTTTTGTTATGTAATTATAGTTACATATATATGTTAATTCAACAGCTCTTAAAATGCTGTTACTTACATTTATCAAGCTTAACAGCTCTTAAGTAACATATTTAGTTCCTAGGAGCTGTTTATAACATTTTGGAGAAGCTGTTAACTAAATGTTAAGTTTGTACTAATATGAATAGCAGCTGTTAAATAACTTTTCGAGCAAATGTTAAGTAGTTGTTCTGCTATGAAACTTAACAGCGGTTAAGTGTATGTATGTAGCTCAGTTTTGCTTCCAAGTAGCTGTTACTCTATATCATTTATAATTTAATTGCTTTTTCATACAGGGTATGCCTTTGTTGTGCTTTGCTTCTATTGCAGTCGCAGTCGCATCTTGGGAACGCAAAAAAGGCCAAAATGGAGCGTGAGAGTGGACATGGGAGAGGAGCCCTGACCAGGGGACAGGCAGAGCCATAGAGCTGGGATACTATTTATATTTGTATATATTTTTATGTTATATACATTTAACTAGACATACATATATATGTGTATGTATGTATGTACATGAATTTATCTTTGCGCTTTGGGATTGGCACGAGCTTTGGACAGCGGCAATTGTTGCGAGTGCTGGCTGGCTGTATCTTTTTCTCGCTTCCCGTGCTAGTGCAGCTGCATAAAAATTAAAAATTTCATTAAATGCACGAAAAATGCTTCAAGTGGAAAAATGTAATATCCTTTGGGCACAAAGGATATGCGCATATAAATGCAAATGCGGCGCGCAGCCAAAAACGATATGTTTGCAGCTATCGAAGCGGGCCGACGGGGACGGGAGCGAAGGGGGCGTGCGCTGCCAGGACATGCATGAGTGCACACACACACACACACACACACATGGACATGGACATGTGTGTGTGTGTGTGTGTGTTTGTGGTTGCGTAATTAATGTGCGCATTTGATAAACAAAAGGCGAGCAAAAAGCGCAGACAGCAACATTTATTTTGTTAACATGAAATGGTTCGAATACATAATGCCATCAAGCCGCTTACGATATTCCCTGTAAAAGTTGTAATTGCTTAAATATATAGATTAATATATCAAATATATAGATTGTATATCAAATGGGCCAAAAGTTCTATTTCCAATATAACGTATCTTTACCATATCTATCTATCTATCTATCTATCCATCTATCTGTCTTTATATACGTTTCCAATATTTACTTTATTCCTTATTCTCTATACTTAAGCAATATCTAAGCCATGCTTAATATACATATGTGTATGTGCCACATCTTTGCTATATTTTTTTACTACAATTAGGTATCTCTGATATACATATCTATGATAGGAGATATATCATATACTATTTGGTGTATTTATCTATTATTAGAGATATCTTATCTATGATATATTATTATATTATAGGAGATATATTATAAATATGATGTTATATATATAGCATAGTCTTAGTATAGAGTTATAGTAGAAACATAACATGGATCTTAATATGGGGGATATACTTGAGATCTAGATAAAGCATAGATATTGTGGAGATGCTGCTTAGTTATTGAAAAAATATAATAATGTCTATATATTGGATATAGTTTACAAAATATCTAAATATCTATATTTATATACTTTTAATTTGATTTCAAGCAGCAGATGGCCACCGCTGGCTCCAGCTCCTCCCTGGAGAAGTTCCTGGAGAAGAATTTAATCACGTACATATATGTTGTCTCCAATATTAGTAAAATTTATGTTGAGATCAGCTTTACAATAGCAGAACTAAATTCAATACATTCTCTCTCAATTCAATACATAACCTCTCCTGCCTTTCTAAATAATATACATATGTACATATATATGAGCGAGCAGCGAGTACTTAACTTCTGTTAATGCACTGAATATACCTTCTTAAAAATATATAATAACATATTACATATCGCAATCAAAGCATTCCTGCTGTAAGTGTATGTGATACCGGATATTCCAATCGTTTGGCAAATATTTGGAGTGACTAGGTTACTGCTGCAGCTCACATATACCGCACACTGGCAATTATTTGCTTAATAAGATGCCAACTGTCACACACACGCACCGCACGCGCATACACTGTAAAAATATATATATATAGTATAAAAAAAATCTAAAGTCGTTGCAAGTCAAAAAAGTTGCTAAATTAAAAGTTTTTTGCTGCCGCCGAAAAAATAAAGTCACTAAAAAGTTTTTTCCTTTCTGCAAATGCAAACACACACGTGTGTGGGTGTGTGTGTGTGCAAGTGTGCGTGTGTGTGTATGTGTGTGTGTATGCTAGTATGTGTGTGAAACTTGCGCTGGTAATTATGAGTTTTGAGCTGGAATCTGAGCTGAAATGGTATGGAAATAAATGCAAGCAGCTTGCAAAACTCCAGACTCCAAACTCAAACGCCAACTCGAAACTCTCAAGTCAAATGTCATAAGTCACAGCCGACTTATTTACCCCAATTACCCCAAAAGAGTTGCCACATAGTGCGACAATATGGCGTTGCTCGATGTTTAATATTCAATAAGTTTTACTTTAGTTTGGCTACAAACTCTATATTTTATTTATTTAGATATTATTTATATATTACATTTTTCTGTATTTCTTGTTTCAGTCGTGATCTATGCATATTTTTTCTATGTATTTTATGTGTAATATTATAGGTATATCAATATTCTCTCTATTCTATGTATTCTATGTATTCTATGTATTCTAGCATTCTATGCATTCTATGCATTCTAAGTATTCTATGTATTCTATGTATTCTAAGTATTCTATGTATTCTATGTATTCTATGTATTCTATGTATTCTATGCATTCTATGTATTCTAGCATTCTATGTGTTGGAAGCTGCCAAGCTTTTTCGGCAACTCTGGCTCCAATCATTTACGAAGGCACAAAATAAAAAGCCAATACGATTTAATTTAGCTTATTATTTATTAATTTAATGCCGAGTCCGTGATATTTGTTTAGGCAAAGTTAATTGTATGCGAAAAGATAAGAGAGATGTTGCGCGCTTGCAGACAACTTTCGTACAGAATTAGAGAATTTAAAGAAACAAAGTTACAAGTATAAGCAAGTAAAAGGAAGGCGAAAATTACATATGTATGTCTGTTATGCTTTCTTATGTGTATGAGTGCATTAACAGCGAATGAAATGATATAGAGAATGGACTAATTTAAGAGAAACTTATTTAAGAGTATTTATTAGCTGCTGCGCCGAACATCCTCCCCCCCGTTGAAAGACCAAGTCTTTCAACAGGATCATCAACCGGAAGGACGCACAGCTTATTGACAGCTCGACGTGTAGTTCCAGTGGGCGTACGTAGAACAGCAACTCTCACGACACCATCAGCTCCAGCAATGATCTCAACGACCCGGGCTAATGGCCATTTCAAAGGTGGCAAGTTTTCGTCTTTCACGCATACGACATCGTTGACTTTGATAGAAGACTGCGGGGTGCGCCATTTTCCACGCTGTTGGAGAATGGTGAGGTATTCATCACTCCAGCGTTTCCAAAACAACTGCTGTATGTACGTCATGCGTTGCCAGCGATCAAGGCGATTGTGGTCCAACCCAGTTACGTCTGGCTCGGGGAAACTGATGAGTGGTCGACCAATCAAGAAATGTCCTGGAGTGAGAACTCCAAGATCATCGGGATTTTCTGAAATTGCAACAAGAGGACGAGAATTGATTATGGCCTGAATTTGGCATACCAAAGTGCGCAGTTCGTCGAAGCCAAGAAGTGCCGATCTCATAGAGAGATATAAATGTTTTTTAGCTGTCTTCACTGCTGCTTCCCATAGGCCGCCGAAGTGTGGCGAACGAGGAGGTATGAACTTCCAATCGAAGCTGTTGTTGATGCAGTAGTTGTGGACTTCAATGCGATGTTCCTGGCTCAACAATAGGCGCCGCAAATCCGCCAACTCGTTCCGTGCACCCACAAAGTTAGTAGCATTGTCAGACCAAATGCATTTTGGAATGCCACGCGTACCAATGAAACGCTTGAGGGCGCCCAAAAAAGCAGCTGTCGAAAGATCCTTTGCGAGTTCCAACCATACAGCCTTGGTTGCGAAGCAAACGAACACGCAGATGTAGCACTTTACAGAGGCTTTGTTTCGTCCATCAGGCTTGTAGTAAAAAGGACCACAATAATCCACTCCAGTGACTGTAAATGCCGGTGAGCACTGTGCACGATCCTTGGGCAAGTCCGCCATTATATGCTCAACGAGACGAGGCCGAGATCTGCAGCAAATTATACATTTTCGCAATGCTCGGGCAACCGTTTTCATGCCACCTATGGGCCAGAATTGCTGTCGAATTATTCCAAGCAAAGCCTGCGGTCCTGCATGGTGATACTTCTGATGAAAATGCGAGATTATAGCGAAGGTTAGGGGATGCTCTTTGGGCAAGATAATTGGGTGGCGCGCATCGAAGCCGAGAGTAGAGTGTCGCAAACGACCACCGACTCTAAGTAGACCAAAATCATCCATAAATGGAGAGAGCGAAAGAATGGAGCTTGACGAATGTATATTCTTTCCATTCTGTAGGGCAGAGTATTCTGGCTGCAACTGAGTTCTTTGAAGAAGACGGCATAGTAGGAACGATCCCTGACGAAGATCGTCTGATGACAACTCAGCTGACTTTATTTTTCTGATAAATTTGTGAATGTAGCCAAAAATGCGCTTCATTATTCCGAATGAATTTATGTGTTTGAATGACAAAGAGATATCTACGTGCTCAGCTGAGAATAAAACCTTTTGGCGCATTTCAGGAAGACATGCTTCAGACAAGCAGTGCCTTGGCCAATAACATTTCTCCTTTTGCAAGAAAGAAGGTCCATGCATCCATAATTTTGAGTGCAAAAGTTCCAACGGTGCTGCTCCCTTGGATAACATATCCGCCGGATTCATCTCGGTTGGCACGTAATGCCACTCCATGCCGATCGTGAGCTGCTGTATGGCACAAATCTTGTTAGAGACAAACACATTGAATTTGGATGGCTCTTCCTTTAACCAAGACAAGACCACGGCTGAATCTGACCAACAATGCATCTCACACTCGAACAAGTTCATTTTGTTTATTTCGCTTACCAAGTTCGCAAGCAGAAATGCAGCGCATAACTCAAGTTTAGGCACAGTAAGAGTCTTTAGTGGGGCGACCCTGGCTTTGGAACAGAGCAACTGAACTTGAACAGCATTCTTCGATGAGCGAACATAAACACAAGAGCCATAAGCCTGAAGACTAGCATCGCAGAAGGCATGCAGTTCGACCCTTGCTTTAAGTTGGAGTACATAACGAGGAAATACTGCATGGCTCACTTGCTGAAAGTCCTTACAAAACTCGCTCCAAGCCGTTTCCAATGGTTGCGGTAAGCTCTCATCCCATTGCAGCTTGTCTCTCCACAGGCGTTGCAAGATGATTTTGGCCCTAGTTAAAGTTGGTCCGATCAAACCTAACGGATCGTAACATCGCGCAATGGTTGATAAAACCGAGCGTTTTGTGTGTGTGCCAGTATTAATTTTGGGCTCGAAAGTGAACACGAAGCTGTCCTTCCGAGGCTCCCAGATGAGTCCAAGTGTTTTTGTCACATCGCTGCCGTCGTCGAGTTTGAGAAAACTCTCCTGCTCAGTTTCTGGAACTCCGCGAAGTATATCAGTTGAGTTAGAGCACCATTTTCTCAATTTAAAATTTCCTCGGTCAAGAAGATTTGTAGTTTGTCGCATCATGTCTCGAACTTCTTCAACTGAATTGCCTCCTGATATCAAATCATCAACGTAGAAATCTCGCAAGACAGTTTTAGATCCTAATGGGTACGACGAAGACTCATCCATTGCTAGTTGATGCATTGCACGAATTGCCAAAAAGGAAGCGGGTTTGGTTCCATACGTGACGGTATTCAATTTGAAAACTTGAATATCATGGTCTGAAGAGTCTCGCCACAAAATGCACTGAAGCATAGAATCAGGCTCTGAGACTTTAACACACCTATACATTTTACCGATATCTCCTGTAAGTGCAATGGAAAATGTGCGAAAACGAACGAGCGTGTTAAACAATGTAGCTTGAATAGTCGGTCCTGACATAAGCAAATCGTTTAATGAGAGCCCAGATGTGGTAATGGCTGAGCCGTCAAAGACAACTCTCAGCTTTGTTGTCGAACTCTCTTCTTTGTATACGCAATGATGGGGTAAGAAATATTTGCATTTATTGATATCTGCGCTGGGCACCAGTGACATATGTTTGAGGTCAATATATTCCTTTATAAATGCTGAATATTTCTCCTTGAGAATTTCATTTCGAGCGAATTTACGCTCCAAGTTTACGAGTCGACGCTTGGCCTGCAAATAAGAGTCGCCCAAAGATTCGACGCCTAGCTTTTTTGGCAAGCAAACTGAATATTCCCCTGATGACAATCGACGATAGTTTGCGATGAAATGCTGCTGACAATGGAGCTCCTCGGTTGTTACCTTGGCTATAGGCTCGAAGACGTGCTCCACTTCCCAAAATTGACGCACTAACTCATCAAGCCGAGTGCTGTGATTAGTGTCATCCGAAGCTCTTTGGGTTGCGATGAACGATGAGAGTTTGGGGGCTGATTGCCCGCCACCTGACACGATCCAGCCGAGTTGAGTTTTCTGCAAAATTGGTAAACCAGGTGCTAACAGAATTTGACCAACACACAACAGCTCGAAGAAAAGACCAGCTCCGATGAGAAGATCAATCCGTTGTGACTTATGGAATAAGGGATCAGCTAGCTGTATGTTTGAGGGTATATTCCAACTATTAGTAGACATTGACATCCCAGGCTGATTGTCAGTAATCATTTGGGCAACGATTGCAGTGATAGTAGTAGAATAATTTGAAATCCGCGATTTCAAAACGAGATCGACTGAGTATCCTTCAGTTGAGAAGCTAGCATCTCCAATGCCAGAAACTGCAGTGAGCGATTTGCTTTTTCGAAGCTGAAGCTGATTTGCGAAACGACTGGTGACGAAGTGAAGTTGAGATCCTGAATCCAAGAGTACACGACACGGAACGAATGTTCCAGCTCGATTCTTGACAAGGATTATTGCAGTAGCTAGAAACACAACATCAGACGAACTAGGCGATATGTGGGCTTGAGGCAGAGAAGGTGACATTGCAACCATGGCAGTGGGGTGTATTGTATGTGCTTGTTGATCAGGTTTCAACACAGCGTTGGATGTAGCTATCGAAGACTGATTGTAATGCAATAGAGTATGGTGCTTCGATTGGCAAGTACGACAGGAGCTAGATTTACAATCCTTTAGCTGATGACCTTTTCTCAAACAATTAAGACAAAGCGCGAGTCTCTTGGCCTCCTTATGTCTTGCCATTGGCGACAATTTCTCAAAGCGCTTACATTGAAATATCATGTGACTTGTGTCTTCGCAGAATACACAACAACTAGGAATCTTGGAAGCAACAAATGATTTTCTTAAATGTGTACTCACGATCTTCCCTGACTTGCCAACCTGACCATCTTGCAAAACTTGATCCACATTTTCAAGCATTCGACATCGCCCTTGCAAGAAAGCTGACAATTTGGCCCACGATGGTAACTCATTAGCAGACGAGCTTTCCTCCCATTTGACCTGAGTTGACTTATCCAATTTCTGCAACACTGTCTGCACGATGATAATATCAGCAACTTCTTCCCTCGACGCTAAAGAATCCATAGCACGAAGGTGAGATGTCACTTTATCTGTTAATTGCCTCAGCCTACCTACAGAGGTATCAGCCTTCTCAAGCCCAAATATCGCTCTGATGTGTGCCTGTAAGATAAAACGTTTATTATCAAAACGACGTTGAAGAATATCCAGAGCGACGATATAGTTAGCCTTGTTAATTTCCAAAGAGCTGATGGAATCCAAAGCAGAACCGCTTAAGCAAGATCGAAGATGCTGGAACTTCTCAACAGGATTGAGATCAGGATCAGTATCTATGATCGTTTTGAACATAGAGTAAAAGTTTTCCCACTCAGTGTAGATTCCATTAAATTTTGGCAGCTCCAGCTGCGGCAAACGCGATCGATTAGACATGACGACCATTGGATGAGCATTTGTAAAACTTGTATTGAGCGTTGAAGATAGCTGTGGATTCGGCCGACTTCCCAGTTCACGCTGAAGCAAGGCCTTAAACTTTAGTAGAGTTGATTCAAATTTCGCAGGTAAATCACTAGATATGGATTCAAAATCTGATTCCTCTAAGCTAGTGTGAACCGCTTCAAAATTTGACTCTAACTTGGTGATCGAATCCAACAGCACACGTAGCTCACACGAATCCATATGACTTAATTTTTCCACGTCTAATTCGGCATATAACCTTTCAAGTCTGTCGAAAAGAGCTTTCGTTTTAAGCCTTAAATAAGTGACCTGAGATGCAGGCACTCCATCAGCATTAGATTCTGAGTTATTCATTTTGATACGTCACAAATTCACTTAAGTTATGCTCAATTCAATTCAATTCACAAGTTCAATTGCAAAGTTGATGCACAAGCTAATAGACTCACTAATGCACTTCCAATTTAGCTGCACCTTTTATATGCAAGCTCACTGTGTGTGTATGTTTGTATGTGTGTGATCTAACACAGCTATTTTCGGATTAGCGGGCCTTCTATGCAGACGCTGCACAAAAGGCGCCAACGGCGACGAACGAAGCGAACGATTAAAAGAGAATGAGAAAGACAAAGATAATGCTCGCACAACTGCATACACTGAATTATGCACTTTGAACAAAATTATTTGTTCACAAATGCTAATGTTTTACACTGTTGCGTTAGGATGAAATTAATTGTTAATTTGAATGCACTATTTTGCACAAATGTTTATAAATTTCACGGAGAAGGCTAATGTTTTACACTGTTGTGTTACGATGAAATTGATTGTTAATTTGAATGCACTATTTTGCACAAATGTTTATAAATTTCACGGTTGAGCGACGACGAAATAGATTAATAACTTTTAGCGCACTAAACGAACATCACGAAGTGTATAAATCACGTCGGGGTCACCAAAATGTTGGAAGCTGCCAAGCTTTTTCGGCAACTCTGGCTCCAATCATTTACGAAGGCACAAAATAAAAAGCCAATACGATTTAATTTAGCTTATTATTTATTAATTTAATGCCGAGTCCGTGATATTTGTTTAGGCAAAGTTAATTGTATGCGAAAAGATAAGAGAGATGTTGCGCGCTTGCAGACAACTTTCGTACAGAATTAGAGAATTTAAAGAAACAAAGTTACAAGTATAAGCAAGTAAAAGGAAGGCGAAAATTACATATGTATGTCTGTTATGCTTTCTTATGTGTATGAGTGCATTAACAGCGAATGAAATGATATAGAGAATGGACTAATTTAAGAGAAACTTATTTAAGAGTATTTATTAGCTGCTGCGCCGAACACTATGCATTCTATGCATTCTAAGTATTCTACGTATTCTATGTATTCTATGACTGTTTTCTATATTTAAGTCTTGTCCATGCTTTATAATCTGAACTTTCACGCGAAACTCCTGCTAAACTGCAAGCAGCTATCCTTTAACCACTCTATAACATCGCCGGGCACTATCTGCGATGTGGCTTATCTGGGAAACGAATGCAGTTACTTGAAATTAATGAATTTGTTACCTGGCCCATTGCAATTAATGGAATTAATTCAACTGCAGATGGCGTGGCACAGTTTGGATTGGACAGCAGTTCGTGGTTGTTCGCTTGTGCCACAGAAATGTTGCACTCTCTCAGGCTGTGGCTGTTCTTGTTGCCTGGCTGCTTGGCTGTATTGCAGCCAGCTGGGAACTATCAGCCAAGGGAAGTGGATCGAGCTGCAGTGCATGTGCTGAAGCATCACGTCAATCCGAGCTACAGTGTGATGAGCATCATGAAGATGTCGCGCTTGAAGCGGTCACAATTCGAACTGGACTTGGCCTTAAGCTATTTGCTGCATCAGCTGGGCGAACGGATGGCGGTGCAGTTGCTCCATGACAAGCCCGTCGAGGAGCCGCGCGATCATATTCTATTCCTGGTGGACACGCCGCAATCATTTCGCGAGCTGCACTTTCATTTTGCCAAGTCGCTGTTCGATCGCGAGTTCAATTTTCTGATCGTGCTCAGCTGGCGTGCCGAAACAGAGAAATCCTTGCTCTTGGCCCTCTACAGCATCTTCAAGGTCTGCCTCAGCTATCATGTGCTGAACGCTGTGGTGCTGGTGCAGCCCGCCTGGCTAGCAGCGGATGTGGTGCATGTCTATGGCTTTCGCTTGTATGCGCCCAGCTGCAACGTCTCCTTCACTCCGAAGCTATTCGATCGCTATGAGGGCGGCAAGCTGATGCGGCAGGATCAGCTCTTTGGCCGTCAATTGGACAACTTCTTCGGCTGCCCTCTGAACATCAGCTGGTATCCCTTGCCGCCGTACGTGATGTTCAATGGCGATGGGAATGATCCCAAGCAGCTCACGGAAACCTGGCGCCTCACAGGTGTCGATGGCGAGCTGATGAAGCTGCTGGCGAACATATTTCAGTTCCGTTTGCATCTGCTGCCGCCGTGTGAGATGAAGTCATCCGTATTGCCGTTAAACGCCAGCATCGCGGACTGTCTACTTGAGCTGGCGTCCCTCAACTCCTCCGTGCTCATTGGCGCCATGAGCGGCTCACATATGCATCGGGAGAACTTTTCCGCCACCAGCGCCTACCATCAGAGCGCCTTGGTGTTTGTGGTGCGTGTGGATCAGTACATGGGCGCAGTGAATCGATTGACGCAGCCATTCTGTGCCACAGTCTGGCTGGCATTGATTGTCTCCTGCTTGGCCCTGCTGCTGCTGCAGTGGGTGTGGCGTGGGCAGAGCCTGCACTTCGATCTGGTGGCGAGTGGCTTGCGTGTTCACACCACCCTGTTGGGTAATCCACTGGACGCCGGGTCTCTGCCGCGGGCGGGCATTGTGCGCTGTTATCTGGGCGCCTGGCTGCTGTTGGCTCTGGTGCAGCGCGCTGCCTACCAGGGCAAGCTCTACGATGCCTTTCGACTGGCCTATTATCCGCCTGCACCGGAGCAAATCTCCGAGCTGCTGGAGGACCACTATCAATACCTGACGCCCGACTATAATGACTATTTCCCGGCACAGCGCAGCTTGCTGCGCAACACGAGCATTGCCGAGCGCCTCGACGAGCTGCAGGCGGCTGAGGATGGAGCTCGTCTAACGACAAGCGCGCTGCTGGGCAATCTGGCCCATTACAATTACGAGAACTGGCAGAACAGTCGTTTGACCCACGTCAAGGAGCATATCTATCTGGTGCAGCTGGTCATGTGTCTGCATCGACATTCGATTTTGAAGTTCGCCTTCGATCGCAAGCTCAAACAACTGCAATCGGCTGGCATTGTTGGCTACATCAATCGGAATTTCGAGCGACGCATGTTCCACGCCCCTTACGTCTCGCACGAGGTGTCGGCTCTAAGGTACGAGATGTTCTGCGGCCTCAACTTCATTTGCTATATTATGCTGCTCATGGCTCTGGCCATTTTTCTGCTCGAGTTGCTCAGTCAGCGCGTCGTCTGGCTTAGGCGTTACTTTAACTAGCGCTCATTTATGTATAATTCTTAATAGATATATATGTAAACTCTGTAAGGGAAATATTCTCAATAAAGCGCATTGCGAAAGGCAGGTTTGGTTAAGTAGGAGTCAGCTGTGGTGCCTAGGTTGGGATTATATAACTATAATAGTTTCTACTAGAAACTTTCTAGTTCACCGATTCAGATTATAGAAGGGTATTCCATCTATTTCTCATACTTGACGTTCATCCGTTTGACTGTCTGTCTGTCCGTCCGTCTATCCTTCTGTACGTCCGTTCCGTCTGTACGTCCGCCTGTCTATATGTACGTTCCTCTTCAAACTTCACATAAGCTTCACACCTATTATGTTTGCACTCTTCTATGTGATTCTCAAATATATGTTGCTTGTGTAAGAAATGCAGACGAGTTTAATTGATCCATTTGGCTAAACTCATTAAAATACAGATGTCACAACTTTATCCATTGAATGTTTAGCCAAGTCCTGTTCCGTTTCCGTATCCGACTCCCTAACCCTCCACTTAGCTTGCAGGCTGTCAGGCGCTGACAACTCTACGCTAGGGTTGCGCACCAAATACCAAATACCGTTGCCTTATTTTCATTTACATTTCCATTATGACACCGCCACAAGCATTTGTTTTCATAGTGCAGGGCGGAGGGTAGTCGTGCCACAGAATGTGGCGGCCTCGTTAACCAACAACAGTAGCAAAACAACGGCCGCAACAGTCAAGGAGAGCACGATGAAGAAGAAGCAGCTGGATGACTAGGAGTGAGTGCAGAGACAACAACAATAACAGCTCGGGTCGGACATAAAGCGAACTCATTAGCCTACATGGCCGCATTTTCCGCCTACACATGTGGGGCATGCGGCATGCGGCATGCAACATGGCGCATGTGGCACACAAATGCGACTACACCCGAAACACTGAAGCCGCATGCAGCTTGTTGCAACTGCTTGCTACATATTTTGTTTGCTTAAATGCCGGAAGTGTTGCAAAGGGAGTCCAGGGTAGTGCCACGGCTGCAGTTGGCAAGGATTCAGGCATTCGATGACGAGCCATGGCAACTGGCAAGTGCCACTGGCAACTAAGTAGCAAGTGGAAAGTGGAAAGTGGAAAGTGGAAAGTGGAAAGTGGAACGTGGCCAGTCCCCATTCACATGCTTGCAAGCAACAAATGTTGTCATCATGTTGCACACAATGTACGATATGTGTTTTAACTTCTAGTCCAGCTCAAGGATAACTAGCAGCGACAACTCACTGATTTCTAAACATGTCTATCAGAGACTCTAGCTAAAATAAGTGAGAGTTTTCCGGTAGACCCTGTCTGCTGGTTATGAGATACATAGTTTGAGTATAGCGCAGATCTAATGCATTATCCCGGTCGTATGCAAGTATGAGTATTTCAAGTCTGTAGATTTTAAGCTCTGCAAGATCGCTGTGTTCAGATGGATGGATGAGTATATGGGGAAGTGCAATGATGTAATAGAGGATGAATGAGAGAACGAGTGGATAGATATACGGATGGATAGAAGAAAGGAGGACAAGTGCTGACAATGAGCGAACGGAAAGCTACACAAATAGAATGGAAGAGAGGAGAGATGATTAGGCGAATGAAAGGAGGTACAGACGGAGAATGGGAGAAGAGAGCGATGGATAAACAGGACAGATAAGGAGAACGGACTGGAGACAAGACGAGGTTAGACTAACAAACGAAAGATGGAACGGACTGATGAATGAACGAGAGGGCAGACAAAGACAATGGAAGAAAAGAGGAACGGACTGAGGCCTAAGCGGAAGGATAGACAAATAGAATGGAAGAAACCAGGAGAGGTCAAACGTACAGGACGAGTTAGGATTGACAAACGAAAGATGACGGCTGAACGAAAGAATAAACATATAAAATACGAACATGAATGATCGAGGCAGCTGTTTCTCCTGACCATATGCATACATAAATTTTATTGGTCTTACACACTTTTATCTGTTATATGCTATATGGACTCCTATTTTCAATGGGCTTTGTGTAACCAGGTTTTTGAGTCAAAAGATAAGCTGTACATAGCAGTGTATCTAAAGGATCAAACTGAGCCAAGCCTTAAACTAAGACGACTAGCAATATTTATTGTCTACTCAATGCTTGGGAGAATATTTTTATTTCCTCAACAAAATAACGATTACATATATTGGTCGGGTAGCACTGATGAAACTAGAACTAGTTGACTCTTCGCTTTTAACAATTGTAATATTAGATTACATTGGATAGCTTTTAATTGTGCTAAAACTAAATTAGGACTTTTGGAGCATAAACCAACATTAGTGTGGCCTGTGGAATGCCTTATTTTCTGGCTGGCTGTAACTCATTTGGTTCTCTGAAATTAATGTAAGCCATTAGGCGAATGGAATGGAATGCACGCCATTTGAATGATGAATGATGTGAATGCAGTTTGCCAACATTTCGTGTCATTCAAATGACTTCGGCGCGAGTAATTGATGTGTTTGGGACATTGACTTCAGCTTGAAGGTCTGACTGGCAGTCTGGCCGGCTGGCTGGCTGGCTGACTGGCTGTCACACCCTCACCCATACCCACACGCACACCCACAGCTCACGCCTGTTTGTCATCGCATTCCTATAGATTCCCACCAATGGGCACACACTTGAAGCTCGTCAGGATGTCAGCGCAGCGTCTGATAAGCGCTGATAACAAAGGTAAACAAAGCTCGCCCCCGTCCGGCCCGCCCGATGGCCGCTCAGCGGGGCTTTGGCGGGAAACGCTGCAATTCGTCGGTTAGCGAAATCAGTCCAGCGCATGCGCCAGCCGAGCATACGAATCGTACCCAGCCCGGCCGAGTTCCTCCTGACACTGAGTCGTATAAGAGCTGAAGAGCTGACACCAAAAAAAAACTGGGAAATTTGCGCGAATAAAAATGAATTGAGCTCTGTCTGCTGAGGGATCGTAATGCATGCGTGATAAGATCATCAAATGCTGGCGGGGGAGTTATTAAAGCGAAGCTAAAGCTGAAACCTTATATATTTACAGTCAATGCTTGACTAGCATACACCCTGTAAACGATGGCTGAATTGTCTAATAGAATATTTTGATCAAGTAAGCAATAATCAGTTTTTAGGATGTCGATGGGTCGTCAAGCATAGAAAAATATAAAAGAAGATAAGTAAATGCCAAAGTTGAGTACACCCTATGCAAATGGAGATTATAGGGTATCATTATCGCGATGTGCGATAATCGTAATATATACAATTTTAATTAATACTAGATTGGAGCAGGGTAAAAGGTCTGCATGCGAGAGTGCTCGACTTGGAGATACCTCACTTAATCGATATTTATCGATATTGAACAGATGGACAAAATGAATAAAATACATACTAAAACATAATGTAAGGTCTGATGAACCCAAATAAAATAAATAAAAAAAATATTAATGAAAAGTGAAAATAAAAAGAATGAAACAAAATAAGAATTCATAGATTAATAAATCTCAAATCTGAAATTGATTTATGCACAGGGTATCTTGCATATATTTCGCTGCATCTAGCTGCATTTGCAATTTCAATTAGTTGAGCTTGTGATTTCTAACCTTGGCTTCCTTGCTATAAAAGTGACTGCCTGAGCGGAACCAGTAAACAGTTCACAAGTGAACCTTGGCTCGGCGCGCAGATGTTGCTCAAGATGTTGCTGCTCTTGTTGTTGCTGTACAAGCTCTTCGATAGCGTTGCCTGGGCAGCTCTGCTGCCACCAGGCAATGCCTACTTGCCACCAGCTGTGCCGCAGCTTGTGGCTGCTGCAGTTTCAGCTGCGGTTGTGCCCCACGTGGAGCAGCGTCAGGAATACGCACTGGACTTGCCACTGGAGTTCTACTGAGACGTTAGCTGCAATGCAAATTGAGTATGGTAGTCGATTTGAAGATACCCTGCAATAAACTAGCGGAGTTTTTGAAGACGGTCGAAAGTAATTTGAAGGCGAAAACAGAATTTTGTTTTAATAAATAAATATTTCGAAAAAATTTAGCAAGATATATTTTATTTAAAAATTGTTAGTTTAATATATATTTATGGTATTTCTATGCAGTCTGTCTCAAAAGTTACATTCGCTTCACTCTAGCTAATCTAGCCTTTAGGTTGAGTTGCTGCCTTTACAGGGTATTTTCTTTTTATAAGCTGCAACTGTGGCTATTGTGCATCGCATAAAAACGTTGAGAGAGAAGTCAACTCTTTGTCGTTGGCTGCACAACCGCAAGTAAATCCCTGTACGCAGTCCTTGGACTTCCGGCTTCATACTCTTCCTCTCCCTCTCTCTCTCTCTCGCTCTCTCTCTCTCTCTCTCTGGCATACTCACTGCAAGTGAAAAGTTTTTGTGTCTGTGTGTGTGTGTGTAGCTTAATCAAGTTTCGTCACTTAAGTTTGAGCTCAGGTGGAAAACACTCAAAAGCCGCCTGACCGAACCGTTCACAGAGCTGAAACCGAACCCAAAAAAAAAGAAAAGAAAAGAAAAAAAAAGCCCAAAAACCAAAAGTTCTCCTACTCCGCCCAACAGCTGTACCAAAGTTTCGAGAGCTGACTTTTTGGGTTTCACTTTGCTGGGCTTCTAACCTGTTACGCATTCTTTCGACTGCGGCTGCATATGCCCCTCAATTGTTTTATGGACAAGACCTAACCTAACCTACCCCAGCTAGCCCTCCACTTGCCCACCCCAGCCAGTTTTTTGTCTTCGTCTAGTCTCTTTGGCTTTGGTCTGGTCTGGCAGCAGCTTTAAAATCAATTAAATTGAGTGCCAGCATGATTGCGCAAAACGATTGTGCAACCTGAATATGTAGCTATGCACAAATTGAAGCATTACCCACACAACTAATTCGCCTCTCCCATGCTTATATGAGTGCTTAGACATATTTACAGATTTATCTATACTTTTTAATATGGGTTAATTGAATCCAAAGCGATATACGTATCTCTAATTTATGAAGTGCTTGAGTGCTAGAACCCAAATCGAGCTAGCAGGAGGCGTTGCTTTGCGTTTTGAATTTTTTGAATAAATATTTTGAACAAAGTAGGCGTAGATAGTCATCGTTCGGGACAACGTTTGTTAGTTATTCAGTCTCAATCATTCTCTGCTAAAAAACACAGCTAACAAAATTTTCAAAAAAAAATAATAAAATTTGTTTTTTTTTTTTTTTAAATCACAAAATATTGATATATATATTCACGATTGAATTTTCTTGTAACCAAAATCTGAACCGAATATGCTGCGAAACGTGTTTGCATTTATAAAGCGCAATGTAATTGCTCGCCTTCCAAATTGGCCATTGAATGAGATCGAGGATAACTTCGTAATCGACCGTGTAGTATCAAGAGTCTCTTGCCTGTGCAAGGCCTGCATCAGGGGCTGTCGTAAGCTAAAGTTGAGATATACTCGAATGTGGGAAACGGTGGAGACTTGGAGCCGCTTTCGCTTCGATACTGGTGTGGCGACTATCGATGATTTGGCAAACCATTCGGAGACTTTTGACTGGAAGACGACCAGCATACGCTTTGTCGCTTGCCATCCGACGGGCGAACAGCGTGCTTTCCTGACTTGCGAAGATGAGGGCCTGGTCTATGCCGATATGTTAGTGAGGCCAAATTATCTGGTATCGCCGAGACAGCAGAATGTTGTCTGCGCTGCCTTTCGGCCCTGGGAGGGCATCCATTTGGCGATCGGTAGCGAGGGCGGCATTTGCCTGTGGAAGATATCGAGGGCGGGACGCAAGAATATGATCTGGCTGGAATACCGTGAAGAGGAATACGTTATCGAACTGCAATGGCTGCAGATGGGCTCTCTTCTGGCCAGCGCCACGCTGGGCAATCAGCGCGTACAGATCTGGCATCCGGAGCTGAAGCAACTGCTGCAGGAGATTTATATGCCCGCACTAGGCACCAACTGCTGGGCCCTGCGTCACCCATTGGACATGATGTTTGTGATTGATTTCCTCAAGGTGCCATCGGTTTTGTTGTCGTTCCGCAACTCCATGGAGATGCTGAGCACTCAGCTGATCCAGCGCATGCCACTGCAGACGGCCGCATGGACATCTCAGGGCAATCATTTGCTCTACGTGATTAAGTCGTCGACCAAAGTGCTTGGCGCCACTTCGACCTTGCAGGTGGGCGCCTTCAGGCAGGAGTATCTCACCTGGAGCACCAAAGAGATCATCGACCTTAGCAGCTTCAGTTGTCCCATTGAGGAGTATGACGGTGGCCAGGTGCTCTCCATGGCCATGGATCCCATGAATGTTTATGTCGCATTCACGTTCATTCAGCAACCGTTCGTACTGCTCTGCCTGTTGCATATACCCTTCGGCTGCTCCGTCAAGTTGAAGCCAATGCAGATCATTCGCTGCCCCGACGAAATCGCTAGTGCCAGGGCCAGCTGCATTGCCTTTGGCAATGTGCGACGCGAGGAAAAACATGTAGAGCGGAGCCTAGTCATTTGCTGGTCTTCGAGCCACGTGCAGATCGACAAGTTCACGGCCATGTCAAGAGAAGAAGCCTTGCAGCAGGAGGAGGACCAAGTACTACGCGAACGTATTTTATACCAGATTTCTTTTAGCTAGTTTTTTTGTTTCCTTTATTTTTAATAAATTTTCTTTTTGATTTCGCTTTTAGCAAGAATTCCTAAATCAACAAGTTTCTTTTATTGCAACTCCATTCAATTAATTTACCCCAATCAATTTCTTAATGCATAGAATAGAAGAAAATATGGCGTGTGTGTTTGTGCTGCTTATTGATTGACTAGATGCTACCCTTTATTATTAGGTAAAGAGAGTATTTTGATCTATGAGTAATATTCGTCAGTCAGAGTATTTTGATAATATTGAGTAATACTCGTCAATCTGTCTATGAGTCTGTATTTATATGCTTTTTTCTGGCTGGCTTCCGTCTGCCCGTCTCTCTCTTTCTCTCTCTCTCTCTCTCTCTCTCTCTCTCTTTGTCTGCCTGTCCTGACAGACTCTATGTCTGTCTATGTTTCCATCCGTCTTTATATCCATCCGTTTATCTCTTTGTTTATTTACCGACCCCTCCGTCCATCTGTTCATCTGATCATCCTTTCCGTCTCTCCGTATCTTCATCTACCTAGATATCCGTCCGTCTATCGTTCCAACCTTATGCATGTAAAGCATTTCGTCACAGCTGCTGTTAAATGCATTACATTTGAATATAACTTTGAGATATAACTTTATAAGATATAGGGTAGCTATTCCTAGGTCAGCCTATTAATTCCACTGCTTATGCATTTCACAGAGCTAGCATCAATGTTGAGCTTCACATCTATAGACTGATAGATATAGGCTTATAGTAGAATATATAGTTTAGATTGATAGATATTGCTATATAGTATAATATATAGTTTATATAGTAGTAAAAGATTTTGTTATAGATTGATAATTCAAGTTACGCTGCTGCAGCTTGAATCTATCTCCTCCTTAAGTTGCATTTACAGGGTATACCATATTAGTTCAGTCATTTGGCTTATAAGAGAGTAGAACAATTATATACCTGACTGTGTGGTGAGTGTCTGTGTGTGTGTGTGTGAGTGTGTAGATGGGTCTGTGTGTGTGTGTGTGTAGATGGATCTGTGTGTGTGTGTGTGTAGATGGATCTGTGTGTGTGTCCGTGTGTTGTTGTTGTTGTTGCTGCATAGCTAAAGTCAATTGACAATTGCATGCTTGTTGTTGTTGCTGTCGTTGTTGTTGTTGTTTCGTTAGCTTTATTATTTGCCAAGTAAAAGTAATGAGACTTTTGTTGCCTTGTTGCGTTGCACATGAGTGCGCCTGTTAAGCTTTATATTTGCACACACACACACACACACGCACACACAATGCATTTGTAGAAAATAAGCTAAACCCCAACTCATACATGTGTGTGTGTGTGTGTGTGGTGTGTGTGTGCTGCTGGTCTTTTGTTGTGTTGGGCAAACAAAAGCGCAAAGCGTTGACATTCAGTGGGCCTGGCAACAACAACAACCACAAGAGCGCAAATAAGAGTGCTTGAATCGGGCATGCCAAGCTAGAAGATACCTAGCATATCTTTGATATCTCTTTTTGATTTATCTGCCAAGATATTGAGCTTCAGTCGACTGTTGTATATAACATATTTCGAGTCTCATGCTTTTGCCTGTAAGCCAGCATACCCTTCAGCACATCATTCTAGAGTTCAGGGTATAACAACAGTTTGGGCTTCAAACAAAGTAAAAGCATTTGGAAATGCACGCCATAGTCTGAATGCAGGCAGACAGTGCGAGGGTTAGAGCGCGGTGGCTAGTTACATAGAGAGCGAGAATGAAAGAGAGACAGAGAGAGAGAGAGAGAGTAAGAGAGAGAACTGGGTGGCGCTAGCTGGGCGGCTGTTGATAAGGACTTGCAGCCGTGCAAGTTTTGCCTTTTTGGCGTCTGCATTATCGATAGAAAATAAATTAATTTTCATAATAATAATTGGCCCAGCCAGCTAGTCCCATCAACCCTTTGCCGCATTGCCCCTAGCTATGGTGGATGGCATGGTGAGGGGTTGGGGGGCTTGGCTATACTGTTTTGCGGAACTGAGCGCCAATAATAATAACATTGTTAACACAACGTGCGCATGTAATAAAATCGTTTATTGAATTGGCCATAAATTTGCTCGTAGCTAGCAACAGCCGCAAAGCGAAACAGCAAACCTCCATCCAATGCCTCCCGTTGGTGAAGCAACCCTTAGAAAACCCCAAACGTTTCACGCAAAGTCAAAAGTTGCAGTCACTTGGGCCACATATAGAGCACAGCATGGGCCGGGGTAATGGGGTATTAAGGACGCCTCTGTGTAAAAGTTTAGTAACCAGCGAGTCAGGCTCTCACTCTCTCTTTCTCTTTCGCTCTCTTCCTGTCTCTTTCAAAAGTACTTTAGTTTAGTCATAGTCTAAACAGTTGCCAGGTGCGCATAAAGAGTATTATTGTTGGCTTAGCTATGGCTAATGAAGCGTTTGCCGCTTAGATTTTAAGATATTTCCCGTTGCATGCTTAGCAAAAGGTGACGGTAAAAGAACAACGAGTGAAGAGAAACACATAGATAGAGAGGAGAAAGTAAGGACATACGATTATGTGAGGCAGAGTAGGGGTTAGCTAGTAGAGAGTAGCGAGTACAATTTAACGAGTAGTCAGTAACGAGTAAAAAGTAACGCGTAGAAGGTAGAGTGGAGTAGATATTATTGAGTAGAGAGTATCGAGTAGACAGAAACAACTAGACAGTAACGTGTAGAAAATAGAGAGGTACAAGTAGCGATTAGAGAGTAGAGAGTAGCGAGTAGTAAGTAGCGAATAGTATGTAGCGAGTAGCGAGTAGCAAGTAGCAAGTAGCGAGTTGCAAGTAGCGAGTAGTGAGTAACGAGTAGCGAGTAGCAAGTAGCAAGTAGCAAGTAGCGAGTAGTGAGTAGCAAGTAGCGAGTAGCGAGTAGCAAGTAGCGAGTAGTGAGTAACGAGTAGCGAGTAGATAATAATAAAATATTAAAAAGTAACGAGCTAGAACTAACGAGCAAAGATTATTGAGTAATAAGTAATGAGGATCAAATATACTAAGACAAATTTAATGAGTGTGAAGCAACGAGTACAAAGCACTAAGTTAAGCGAATTTACTAATAAGTCAGAGATAATTAGTAAGGATTAGTGATGGCCAGTTATCATTACCTCAATATGAATTGTATGAGATCGGATAAAGGGAAGTGTTTAATTATATATTCAGAAAACCTCCAAAAATATCTTTTTCTAATTAAAGCACATTAAAAAATTTGAGCTGCACTTCTAATCAGATTCGATCATCTCTCAATGCCAATGAAATCGATGCCTCAAAGCACCAACAACAAAAGGTAATTGCAACTAGTCAAAGTAGTCCTTGGCGCTGCAGTTTGGCCGGCGAGTGCATTGCTCTGCCAGCTGCCATTAATTTGCGCCTGCATTTTAACTACCGCACATAAATTGCATGTAGTGCCATTAATAAGCATAAAAGCATTCGCCTTGCCACTTGGCCAAGAGCACGCGAAGGAACTGCTCGAGCTGCGGCAGTTCCCATGTGCCCAGTTCAGTGCGATGCCTTTTGGTCCTTGACGCTGGCTGCACGTCTTTAGGGCAGGCCACTTGGTTTTCAGCTGAAACACTTCAAATGTTTTCAATGCTGTTCAATAATTTGTGCAAGGACAACAGCGACGATAAACGCGACGAGCTGACTAAGAGATAAGACCAAAAGCATGCTTCGCTCTCAGCTAGAGATGAGCGCATGTCTGACACGTGTTTGCAATACAAATAGAAACGAACAGATGCAGCTGCTTGAGCAGGTATTGAAGGTGCACTGGAAGGAAAGCCGTAGCTAAAGAATGTGTCGAAACAGTTAACTGCAACTAATTGCTCTTTGAGCTGACTCAGAGAACTCTAAGAATCATCGGCAAGAATGCAGAGACTTTGGTCTTACGTTTGCTAGGAAAATTCCCAGAGTCCTCAGAGGCAGCTAAGCACGAGACTGAAGCAGTAGAATCCTGTTAGAGTTAGTGAAACTTAATTGGATCTGAAAGGGATTTCTGTAGTACGCTAAGTCCTCAACAAACTATTCAGTAGGAACTTACGTATCTCCCATTGACAGTAGGCAACATAGGAATCTCTTCGAGCAGCAGAGACGTCTCATGACTCACGCGTGAGGAATTGTAATTCATATGCTTGGGACTCTTTCAAGACTGAGCAGAGCCTTAGGCAGACTACAAATTCCGTCTTGCATCTACTTCCGAGCAGTCACTGTTAAATGAGCCCAAACATTAGGAGATTTAAATAACACATATAATCATCGCCAGCTTTCGTGACACGAGTTGTGCTCTCAGCTCTGAGCGACGCCGTCGCACATCGTCTATAAAAAATGTGCTTATTTTGAAGTGTTGTGCAAACAGTTGCATTATCGTTAAAAACGATGCTTGAGCTATAAAGGCTATCAGGCGAAAGGCTTTGCTACATCAATTTCTGCTGTTTGCTAATTATGAAGTGACACTGAGGAATGCAACAGGAAATTTGGGACTTGAAGCGTTTTTGGTTGCCATAAAGTACATTCCAGAAATGCGCAAGTGATGAATGCACAACAACAATAATAATGTGAATAATAAGAAGTTGAATAGACGTGTGCTATGTCCATACGCTGCGCTGCTTTTGTCCTGGCGCTTACTTTACTTTTAATATGTTAAACTGTGGACTCGACAGCGCACAAAAGTGCGGCATGTTAGGCATGTGGAATCCGGAATTCACATGAGCTGGAGAGTGAGCGAGGTATGAGAGTTCATAAAATAGAAAAAAGTGTAGAGGAGGCAGCAGCAGGAGCAGGAGCAGGAGCAGCAGCAGCAGCAGGAGTAGCAGAGCAGCAGGAGCAAAGTGAATCGGGGTCCCGGACTTCACATAGATAGCACACACAAAGCAAGTGCACAAAACTGAAAACTGTAGCCAAGCACTTTTTGATTTATGTAGTTCGGGGGTAGGGGCTACAGCCGGGCCGGGGTTGGGCACGGGACTGGGTCTGGAACTGGGGCTTGGTTAGGTTGGTGCGGTGGCTGCTCGGAAGTGTAGACAATTTGTTAGAATTTATACAAAAACGCAGCCCGCTTTGGGCTACGAATTTTCTTTTTTTTTTACGTTTGCATGGCCTGGCTAGAAAAGTTGCGGGGTTAGCTGGCCACGGGTTGGAAGGGGGGAGAGGTCCGGCGTATACCATATAAAACATGAGTGGCATTTTATTTTAAAGTAGCTCAAACAAATGCCCAGGCTTTTGTATAAACTTACAACTAATGATTTTCACTTACCATAGACAGACAGAGAGGGATAGAGAAAGGGCGAGAGGGGGCCAGAGGGGGCCAGAGGGGGCCGAGAGACTAGTGGTGGCTGGCAGCATCTTCTGGCTCACACATGCCCGGCACAGATTTACATGACATTATGTCATTGTTGTCATTGTTGTTGTCTGCTTTTATGACGTCAATTATGTTTATGAATGTCTAAACAAAAACTTCTATAAAGCCTTCATCTTCGCATTGTCCTCATTGTGCACACACACACACACACATACACTCGCACACATACACTCGCACACTCTGTAGCATGTTCGCATGTCTCTGGGTTGTGCGACGTTTGTATTCACAATTTTTGGGGTAGTTTGAGTCTAAGTGAATTTATTACCATGAGCAAAATTTATTTAAGCAGTCAAATGCACGTGAAGTGCATCACAAGAAAGCTGTCACACTGACGTCAGCTGACGTCAAAGGCAACTGGCGGAGGCTGCTAGGCCAAATGCATATGTAGGAGGCTCAAGGGCTACCGTTTCTTTTCCTTCTCATTTCTTTTATATTTCGCAATAGGGTGACTCGTGCGCTGAACAAAATAATCTGAGAAACTCTAGCTAGGATGGATGTGAATGATAGAAGCTTATGGAAAACCTTGAATAGGCTACAGCGGACAGTTTTGGAGGCTATGCTGTATGAACAGACGTCAAAGCTGAGCTGAAAATAAACGACTTCAACTCTAGTCATCTAGTAGAACGTTTTAAGTTAGCCCTAAAGCATTCGAGCTTATTTCTTGGCTATAATACCTATTTAAACAGAAAATGCTGTAGTAGATATTTGATATTGCCTAGAACTCGCTGCAAAAAAAAGACTGCCTTAAGCCAGGAAATGCATATTTCCTAAATTATAAACCGTCTAGGCCGTAACGCTTGGACATTTTGGCGCTTGAGCCGGAAGTTTGCTGCCAGGGCTCAAGTGCCAACGCAGGCGTGAGTCGCCCTAATGTCAAATATACAAACACATTGACAATGACAGGACCATATAAAGCGCACTTGTGCCAATGACTGACATCTTCTGCACAGCATAACAGAGGGAGAGAAAGAGACAGAGAGAGGGAGAGAGCGAAAGTTTGGGGCAGGAGACACGTTGCTCGCTGCAGGGCAATGCAAATTCTGTTTCTGTGTCTGTGTGTGCAACAGCTCAAGCAGTTGCCAGACGTAATACCAACTGAAAGGCAACACATCGAGAGAGAGAGAGAGAGAGAGTGAGAGAGATGGAGGGATTGGCACAACAGTTGCAGGACATGCATGCACAACATGGAAGATGGAGTGGCAACTCCGTTGACGAGAACTGCTTCAAATCAAATCAAATTCCCGACAAACATCAACAGCAACAACAACAGCTAGTCGAGCGTGCAGTCTTCATTTCAGTTTTTTTTTTTTTGGGTCTTCCTAAAGGGAAATTGAAGATTTGTCAGTTATTGACCTTGAATATAAGTTCTAGCTTGACCAGGTGCAGCAATGCCAGCTGGTCTAGCTTGGCCTAGAGCCTTCACTCTCTCTAGGATTCCTTGGAACTTTGAGCATGACTCTGCTGACCAGCTGAGACTAGAAGTTCTTCACTTCTAGGACGCTGCTTGCTGGCAAATTGCTGTTTGACCTTGATTGCAGGCGTCTTTAAGGCAAAGATTCTGCCTCTAATTTACTGCTTATCCTGTTGAGAGCTGCAGCAATTAGCGACGCACTCGCAGTTAAAAAGTTGACGCGAAATGCGCATTGCTCAAGTGCAACATCTTCAGGCGGCACTCGAGACCCGCTCACACTTTGCGTGCGTGTGTGTGCGTGCATATTACGCTTTTCGCACGATTTGCTGTCGAGTGCTTACAATTCGCCCGACCGACAGCATCCAGCATCTATCGCAGTGCCCTTCAAGTGGCCACGCCCCATTGAAGAAGACTTCAATTCAATTCAATTCAGCTCAGTTCAGCTCGCAGCGCACCTACAATTTCCGCATGTCAACTGCACTTTGCATGAGTGAGTCCCAAGCACTAACCCAACCAACCACCCCTACCCGGGCATGCTCATGCCTAAAATCGAGCTGACATTTCGCCTAGCCCCCATGTATGTATGTATGTGTATCTTCTTCCTCTGCACCCGAGGTTTCTATTTGGTTTTCTCTTTCTTATTTTTTTTTTCTTTCTCTATTTTTTGTGTGTGGCATTTCCACTTGATTTACGAAACTCAACGCAACAACAATAAGAAAACCACATTTGACTGACTGACTGACTGACTGACTGAGTGCCTGCCCCAACGGAGGCGAGTTGGCTGCGCCTGTTGCCTCCTTCCTGTGCTGTTCTCTATGTGTGGACTGCTGCTGTTCGCTGTTGATTTATATGCACGTCGATTCGACGTAATTGAAGACGTGATCGAAATTCAAATTTTTGATTTTTAGACCCGTGACTGCATTGACCTCCTCCTATTCCTACCCAACTCCTGCTGCTGCCTCAGCTCCTGCTCGCAACTCCGACACCTACCCCACTCCGATTATCTGCATTCCCTTGTTTGTTCCACATATTCGCATTGCCAACGTCGTCGAACTTAATGTGATTTTGGTTTACGCTCAGCGCGTAAGCCACCCACTCCAGGCCACTCACCCAGCCCCACGTCCTGCGCGACGTTCCCATGTTAATGTCGCGTTACATTTTCAGTTTGCCTATTTTATTTCCCTGATTTTTCGTGCATTGAAATAATTTTCATTTTTGGCAACAAGTGAGTTCTGGGCCGTGCCCCGTCTACACCCGCCTTGCATTTCATCAATGTACTGGCTAGACCCCCAACCAGCTGCATCCCCTCGATCTTCAGTCGTTGCGCAGTCGGTGGCTTACCAGCAACCAGCAAATCATTGAAAGCTTTGTCAATTTCACATTTTATCAGTTTAAAGCTACACTGCACACGAGCTGAAGTCCATGCGCTACAGCTGTAGCCAGAGCTCAGCTAAATTGTTGCCTGCTTTGCTCTGCATCGACTACATCGACTTGGCCACTCATTGAAGGCAGTGCATTTGATGTTCGCTTTATACACACATACATACATACATATATCTGCTGCTATAGCACACTTTTCTCTGAATCTCAACCCTCGATCCCCGCCCGCTGTCTGTTGTATTGCCGTCATGCCATTCAGTATCTTCCCAACTTTGTTAAATCAGCCATGAAAACGGATTGTCGTCTGTATTCCACTGTCTGTATCCTGCCTGTCCTCTGTCTTGCCAACTGTCTGTGCATTTTGCATTTCGTTTGCTCATTTGACTTGGGTGCTGACTGAATGACTGCCTGATGGATAGACGATCGGGACAGCCGGACGGACGTCGGGAACGTGACCTGCTGCCATGTCTAAAAGCTTTCAATAATAATGGTACACCAAGAGCGAAAATGAGAGAACGAGAAAGAGAGAGAGAGAGATGGCTCGTAGTGCTGCTGCTGCTGCTTATTAACATTGCCCTATTCACAGCGTGTCTGTGTGCGTCTTGGGGATTTTGTCTCGACAGCCTGGCCTCCTGCCTCTCTTCGACACCTGCGTATCACTGTATAGACTCGTCTCACGACTTTTCCGCCTCGCCTCGGCGTTAACTTCAACACCTGTCGCCAGCAGCTCCATTCCTCTCTATGCTGTCACATGCAGAAAACTCTATGGGTACCCTCGAACTTGGTCTAACTACCCCCCAGCCGCATGGCAAACCCCGAAGAGCTACCCGCTAGACACATGCTAATGGTAAATGGTTGTGTTGTCGACAGTCAGAGACACACACAGACAACTTGTTGTTGTTCTTGTCACACTAACACACACACACACACACAGACGCTCAGTCGTCGAGTCGTCTCTGTGTGTTGTGCTTTTGTCTTAGGCAACGTTTGTGTTAATATTTACATAATTGTGGTTAGAAGTAGCTTTTAAGATGTTTTTAACTGGCAAATGGTGAAAAACATTCTACACACACACACACCAACACACACATGCTCTGTTCCCCCTTTCACACGCTGTCTGCTTCCACTCCATAGGATTCTATTCTGTGCTTTGCTTTTGCCATTTGCCAGTTTTGCTTTTGTTTCCATTTTGTGCTGCATTTAATGGCAACAACAACAATAACAACTGACAAATGTGTTTGATGGCATTTTATAGCCAGCTCTCACCACCTCATCCAGTCCATCCAGCCACCACTCCCCCTCCCTCTCTCTCCCCCATTGCTCGTTTATGGCTTGACATTTTAATAAAGATGCGTGGGGCTTGCTGGCGGAAGTTTTTTCGTTTTAGCAGCGGCTCTGTTGGGCATTTAGTTGGTATTTGGCTATTCCCGTTAACACACACACACACACACACTCTACTACTCTCTCTCCCTCTCCCTCTCTCTCACACATTCGGCAAATTGTTGTAAAATATTTTTGGCCAACCTTCAAACATTTCATTTTGGCATTTTTTATACGCCTTGCCCATTGAAAATGTTTAGAAAAACAGGGTATATTGCAGCTAAGCAGGCATATTCGTTTCCATAGATCATCTAAGCTGCCTTTGTAGTCGATTTTATTTGAGGTTTCTCACTTCGTCTCTCTCTCTCTCTCTCTCTCTCTCTCTCTCTCTCTCTCTCTCTCTCTCTCTCTCTCTCTCTCTGTCTCTTGCTACAAGCTAATTGATGATTTAATTGAAATTATACTCGTTTAGCAAGCAAATGCGGGTAGATTAGTTTTATGCATTGGAAAAAAACTTATCTCTAAGGCACAAGTTTAGTTTTTTTTAGAGCTTGCAGTCAGCTGTTGAGCTCTGTCAACGATCTCTCTCTCTCCCTTCCACGCTCTTTCTCTCTCTCTCTCTCTCTCTCTCTCTCTCTCTCTCTCTCTCTATCTCTCTCGCTCTCTTTCTCTCTCTCTCTCTCTCTCTGACTTTCTCTATGTATGTAGATATGCATTTGCTATCAACCTTGAGCTGCTTACAGAGCATCTACTAGTCGAGCTTGCCTTACGTCTCTTTGCTGTTTAGTGCATTGACTATTATGTGAATTTGTTGCAACAATTTCGTTGGGTTTTCAAAAATATTGAGCATCAAAAGTTGTTGCCACTGGCATAGACTACACACACATACACACACACATGCACACACACGCATGCCACGTTCCTATCTCTCTCATCTATTCAGCCCCTCGTTCGTCGCCATTTGGTTGGGGCTTGTTTAGTTGGCTCTTGAGGTTCGACTCGTGCTACCAAAACGTTTACGCATGAGTATATGTGTGTGTGTGTGGGTGTGTTGTGTAGTGTGGATGTAGTGTGTGTAGTGTGTGGCTCTTTATGTTGCAACAAGAGCTGCTGCTGCTGCTGCTGCTGCTGCTGCTGCTGCTGCTGCTGTTACCGCAGCCACAAAAACTTTAACTTTTAGCAGCTTGTTTCGTCCATTTGAACGTTTACCCTGCCACGCCTCTAATGCCTTTTGCATACATTGATAAGAGCGAGGGCGGGAATGGGTGGCTTTGAGGTTACGGTGAAGCCGCATAAGGCAAAATTGTGGCAAGCCAAAAGCTCAAAGAGCGCAAACGCTTCAAAATGATAACAACTAAACGCGCTAACCGAAGCTACATCGAAGGGGCAAATGAATATTCTGAAGAAATATTAAAATAACATTTCTGAAATGATATGAAATGGGTAAAGCAAATTGTTAACAGAAAGTTAAAAGGGTTCATAGCAAGGACATCAGCTTAAAGTGATTCCCTGATTCAGATCATCAATGAAATTGCAAGGGAAATTAACTTTAAGTCAAGGAAATTAACTGCTTCTATTTTGCTTCCATCATTTATAGATGTACTCTTAGAAAATCCACGAACTTATATAAGAAATCTAGTTAGCTTCGCCTGTGTCGCTTCGAATTCCACTTTCAGTTTGCCGAGATCTGTGTCAGATCTCTTTATGAAGCTAACAACACAAATCCTATGTAAATTACAAAAATAGCAAGTGAAATGGACATGACACCAAAGCTATCCTGGCTGCTGTTGATCTGCACTTTATTTATGCTGTTACCTGGCGTATGGGGTAAGCGACGAAATATTTTTATCTCTGCGACTATTTCCAACTCAATAGGTTTACCACAACAGCTCAGATTGCGGATAAGGGTAATGCTGCTGCCAAGCTGTCGGCTAACTTAAACCAGCCGCGGAGTCTGCTGCGAGGTATGTAAAGAGTTCAATTATAATGCGAGGTATTGTCTAGTGCAGCATTTTTAACATTCTATACTCAATGCAGCATTGAAGCCGCGCAATAGCAAGGGACTAAAAGCGGTCATGACTGGGGAAGGCGATTACGAAGACGATGATGAGGATCAACACAAGTATATAAGCGATTGCGAAGCTAATGATGAAAAGTTCATTGATCCCAAGAGGCAGAACATTCACGTTGTCAACATCAATACAGTCAATATGGACGATGAGGAGGATAAGCAAATGAAAGCAGAGCGCGAGTTCAATCAGGCGATCATGGAGCTGATGAAGCCCGGCGATAACACAGTTGGTAAGTCCAAACAAAATGACACGCCCATTATCGTATGCAACGCCCCTAAGTTGAATTCCAAACCGCGCCACAGCTGGCAGACCCTTGAATCGCGTTGAGAATGGAGCCGGCATGGACTTCAAGCTGGAATTCGCCAGCGACGAGGCAAATCCCTATATTTAACTTCATATTGGATTTGGGCTGAACTCGTTCAAGTCCTTAACAGTTCAAGCGCAAGTTGAGATGGACTCAGTATATACGATATATATATTTAAATTTTTCTTTTCTCAAGGCATATATTTTGCTATGAATAAATGTTTGGTTGTTTGGAAATGCAATAGACAAGAGTTTTCTATACCCTAGACTTTTGGAATAGGGGCGTTTAGGGTATATTGGTTGTGTATATAAAATGGCGAAAGCGTTGTAGAATGAGGAGCTAACTCAATTCTATGCATCAGCCATGTTCATGTCTTATTTGATAGACCTAGTATACCCCATAAATATATAGTATATATGATCTTGATTAATGTGAGTAGCCTGCGTTCATCTAGCTATAATTTTGGCTGTTTCTTTTTCGTTTCTCTAGTTCAATTGAACTGTCTCTTGGCAGAACATGCAGGGTATTTCCCCGTCGTGCACTCTTAAGCTGCTTCAGATTGATTTCAACTATTTGCACTTGAAAGTTTGCTTTCAGCTTGATAGAAATTCATTTGTTTCATTTGCCAACGGAATTGCTTTCCATTCTCAGCTTGAATCAATCTAGATTCATAGCTAGATATTTAGCTTAGATCATTAATTTTATTATAGCTGTTGTTGCTGCAGGCATGTGTCAAAGTTTGAAGTTTAATTTAATTGCGTTATTTTCTTTTCGCGCTTCACATTTAAGCAAATTCTTAATTATTCCAACATTTAGGCGAGTGATAACAATTTAAGCGTAGAAGCAGACTACTTCTGATACCCTGTAATGTGAAACAAGCGCGAGAGAAACTCAAGGAGTTGTTGGGCTCGAGTGAGACAGAAGGGCTTCTAAGATGCTATCCTTACTAAGCTCAAGGCCAAGTATGCTCGGCATGTGCACGTTTTATAGGGTATATTTAAGTGTAATTTACATACTTTGCTGCGGCAGCCTGAATGCGTCTCATATTGATCAGCCACGCAGTTGGAATTGAAATTGGAACTGGAATTGAAATTTTAGCCAGTGGAAGTGTGAGAGTGGATGGGCCAAAGGCTGACTAGGCCGACAGCCAGGCTGGCTCGCACTGCGCTCAGTTGGCAATTTATGGCAATTACTAGCGATTAAAGAGTTGAGCGCGAGCCCAAAAAAAAGTGAGCGAAACTTTTGCCAGAACTGCAGACAGAAGCGAACGAGGAGAGAGAGAGAGAGGCAGAGTGGGTCAGAGTGGGTTGAGTGGGGCAGCGGCTGGCGCGATAAATGTAATCAAATTTAATTTCGACAAATTGCTTTTGAATTACGCGACCTTCGACGTTTGGCGCCGGCGAAACACACAGCTGAAAATTGTTGTTAAAATAATAATAACTTCTCTCTCTCGCTCTCTCCCTCTCTCTCTTATCTCTCTCTCCTTCTCTCTGTGTGTGCCAGAACACAATTGCCACAATAACAACAGCAATTTGCGCTTGAAATGATGAAAACAAAGTCGACGACGACGACGATGGCGACGATGGCGAACTTCAGTGCACAGCGCGGCGTATACGTAATAATAAAAATTATGATTCATACGCAAATAAACACAGTAAAGGGAGAAAGATAGTGTCTCAGAGTCAGAGTGAGATACAGTTGAGCCACTGATTGGCCATTTGGCTTAAATGCACAAATTAATTTGATTGAACCACATCGAAGAGCCGAGAGACAGCAGCACAAAAATCAAACAGAAACTTTTGCCAGTTTTTCTTCCATATTTCACAGTGTTTTTCGCTTTCCATTTGCAAAGTTTAAGCAAATAATTATTTTTAGCTTGAATACTTTTGTTATATTTATCAAATTGCAAATGGAATTGCTTAAAGCAGAAAGTTCAAATAAAATTGCTTTAACGATGCGAATATGGCAAAGTTTTAGCTAAAGTCGAATCCATTCAATCCATTCCAAAGAAGTGGCAAGCAGTCTGCACTCTACAATATAATATGATTCAATCACTCAATGTATCTATCAATCCATCAATCAGTCATTAACACAAATCATTCCATTTGATAGAATTCATTTGTCTTCTCTGCTTCGCTTGTAAATTGTTTACAGCCTTTAAAGCTTTGTTCATCTATTTCTGGAATGCAACATGCTCTTCTATGCGATTCTCATGAATATTTAATCTCTAGCTAGTAATTAGCTTTCATCAATTTAAAAATGAAAATCAAAATAAGCCAGAAAATAAACAATAAAATCAGGTATTAGCAATGCAGCTCAACTGATTACCTAATACTCGCTCGCAACCCAAAAAGAGTTAGAGGTATTCAAAACTTATGTAATTGATCTGAGTGTGGTGCTTCACAATTGCATGCAGTTCATGAGATATATTTACTTCCTCTACAAGCATTTTGGATGTTAACAGAGCATAAATGAGCCTTTTATCGAAAATTGTCATATATGCGCTCATTTTCTGATCATAAATCCGGCCCCCGTCGGGAGAAAATGGTAGCCTAGCCGCGACTCTTCCTGATGAGTCGCTTATGACTCGTCTTTTTAATCATTTATGACTCTTTTTCGAGTCAAAATTTAATCATATGTTTTTTTGTATTCTCAACTAATCATATTTTGAGCATTGTCATTTATGCATGTCATTTATGAGTCTTCTTTCGATCGCTCATGAGATTAATCACTTTTTAATCATCAAGAAAAGACTCCTCAAGACGATTTCTGTTAAAACAGTCTTCCAAATGCTTGCAGGGACGAACGAGCCCAAACAGATTGCCCAAAGCCAATATACTCTCTGTTCTCCTTTGTTGGCGTGCATCTGAAATAATTTGGTCAAACACTAACTAAATCAACACAATGAGAGCTCTGCTAAATTGTTAGTACAGCCAAAAAATATTGTGCCTTGCACTGCCTGCTCTTGCGCTTTTTCATGCTATTCTGATACCCTGTAATGTTGGTATATGCTCAGCTACAGTATAGACTAAAGTATGTTAGATTTGAGAGATTTTTAATAGGTTTAAGAAAAAGTGTAAATATCTTAGCTGAGCCACCTTTGAGAATACAAGTGAATGAAGTCTGCAAAATCCGAATCGTTCAGTTTTATCAAAACAATATATTTTATACAATTTTGTTTACCTATAAGTATATACATTTTTCTCTTTCATTCTTTCTTAATGTCTATATCTTGTTTGTTTTCCCTCTCGCTCTCTCTCTCTCTCTCTCTCTCTCTTTGTTTTTCTCTCTTCCTATATACATATATATGAATATATATTAGAGAGCATCATGAATGGCTATAAAGAGCTCCAATTCGGATGATAAGTTGAGTAAATGAAAAATGAAGCGTATGAGTGCACTCGCTTTAGACTCGTATGTGAGAAGAAATGAATCGAATGAGTTCAGCTATGAGTGCATCTGTTGCAGCTTTGCTTTTGACTTTGACAAATTTGTTATTTATTTTATTTTTTATTCAATTTCTTTTAAATTGATTGCAGTTTATTCAATTTATTGCATGACTGCAGTTCGAATGCATTTCTGAAGTCATGCAACTCTCTCATATATCTCTCTATAAGCTTGCACTCAAATTTACATAGTTCCAGGGTATGCACACGTTTTGCTGTTTTGACTGAGCTTCCCCTGTTCATTCATGCTTCTTCTTCATCATCATCTATTTGTTGTTGTTTTATTTTGTAGGTAATTTCCATGCAAACAATTGCTTGATCCGTTCTTTCTCTCTATTTGTTGTTGTTGTTGTGCCATTGCGGGCATCATCAACTGACAATTTTACGAGCAACCTCCTCTCATGCTCTCTCGGTTCCCCCTCTCTCTCTCTCTCTCTCTCTCTCGCTTTGGATGCGCATTTACATTTTGACAACAGACAAACAGCAGCAAAAAAAAAAAAAAAAAAAAAAAAATGGAGAAGAAGAAGAGAGAAAAGAGTCAAACTAATCTAACAACTGCTAACAACAAGAGCCGCCCCTCCAGCCTCCCGCTACTTTGCTGCTGCCATGCCCAGGGCGAACGCCCCGAAAAAAAAAAATGGCCGCAGGGCAGCGCGCGCTTTGCCCCCCCCCCCCCCTTTCTTATCACTCCCTAATCTCCCCCTCTCAGCTCCTGGCTCTGCTGGGCTCTCATCTGCTGCGCTGTTCGCTTTGCCTAACAAAGCATTTTGCAGCTGGCAAATATCTCTCTCGCTCTCTTTCCATTGCTGCCCTCTCTCTCTCTCTCTCCATCACTCTTTATACGTTGACAATTTGCGTTTGTCAGTTGTTGTGTTAATTAGAAAACTTTTTTCCCCAAACAACAACAAATGAGAAAACTCAAAAACGATTTTGAACACCACAAAAGTTCCGACTACCACGTACCCCGTACCCCCGCCCTCCGCCCCCCCGCCCTATCACTATTTCGCCATGCCATACGGCAAGCATTTTGTTGTATTTGTATTATTTGCATTTTCTATTTGATTTTGTTGTTTATATGCTTGTTGCTCTGCCTCTCCCAGCTCTGCTTCTTCTTGTTGTTGTTGTTGTTGTTGTTGCATTCATTTTGGCAAATGAATAATGAATTTCGAATTTGCTTTGAAATACTCCAATTTTTATTTCCATTTAGTTTACATTATCTCAGCAAGAAAGAGAGAGAGAGAGAGAGAGGGAGGGAGAGAGAGGGCTGCATCTCGTAAAAGCCCAAAAAATAAAAAAAGATTTATATATTTATATCTCGAGGAGTATATAGTTAAGAGCTCTGGCTTTGCCAAAGATTCGCTTAAGATAAATATGCACACACAAGAGACACAGAGAACCAGAATGAAGAAGAGGAAGAGCTGTGGGAGTGTGAGGCAGAGACGCGCAAAGTAAAGGAAAAGGCGATTTTTATGTTTATTTTGCAAAATTAAATCCAACGTTTTAGTTTTATGGGGTGAAATTTGCTTTGTTTGCAAAATAATATACTACCATACACTATATACAGACTATATATATATATAGATATAGTACATGTGGGGGCGTATATACATATGTATGTGTATGTAAGGCATATCAGGCAACTGTAGAGCAATAGACGCAGTTGAGGGAATTTTGCAGCACGAGCTTAACTATGAGGAAATACTCTATCAAATGCTTACAATATAGCTGAACTAGTTCAGCGTGAACTACTAAAAGAGTTGGCGGGAGGAATTGCTCGTAGACTGGTTCCGCAATGAACGATGGCTGAGCAGTTGAGAAATGAAGAGAATGAAAATGGGCTAAAGGAGTAGCTTAGAATTGTGTGAGGCAGTTAACTGACAAATTTTCCCTAGATGAACTACAAAATGAACCAAAGAACATACACTAAGTGAACCAGTAGTTAACTATGAAAATGAACCACTGAAGAAAGCACATGAAAATTCATTTAATGATACTGGTTCATTTAGTGTATAAGCTGCAATAAGTGAAGTAATATGCCGTGTGAACGAATAAGCCCATAGTGAACTAGTAAGTGAACCAGTAACCCAATGAACAGCTCAGCATTGGGTTTTTGAGTAAAGAAATCAAACTAAGGGTTTATAATATTTATGAATGACTTAAGTAACTGCTTCAATGAACCATATTCAGGTATTACCAGATGAGCTATAAGTGAACCAGTTCAATAATTTATGAGCTACTCAATAGTCACTAAATGAAAGTTTCAGCACTGACTCAGTTCACTTAGTCAAGTTGAGGAGATACCAAGTCTTATCAACTAGATCAGTTCCACTTTCTGTTAGCTTCATGTCCCAACACATGAATTTGCATGTGATTGTCAGTGAGTTTTTCAGCATGTTGCATGTTTCATAAGCAAGCCCAGTGACTTGTTACGGTTAGGGTATGGGCAAAAGCATACAACATACAAATAAAAACGCAACACCCAACGACACACACACACTACTCTCTATATCTGTGTGTGTGTTTGTGTGGAGTTGGCATTGCGGTTTGTTGTCAATCTCGTTAGAAACGAATCCTTTCGTAATCCTAGTACTTCAGCTGCAGCTTTGCGTTATTTTCGTTACTTTGCCCTTAAGCATCGACCAACAACTGAGGCACCCACCCAAACACACACACACACACACACACACACAGTCAGTGGGTGAGAGGGAGCTCAGCTCATGCGTTTTGCTGCTTAATCCGGCGGCACTATCAAGATAGAATGAAACTGGAACCGGAGCAGTTTCTGGATTGCGCGTGCTGTGCGCAATCAGCAGCTACTCTAAACCCACTCTTCAATCCAGCCAAGGCCCATGCCTCGCTTCGCCCTCCTCGTTTTGGTGGCCTGGCTCGTTTCAATTTCAGGCCATGTCCAAATCCCACATAAGAAATTGTTTTTCAACTTATCTGACATCCTAGGGCCATTGCTTCCAATTTGATTCCAATGGCATGATGTTTTTAATAATTACTAGCTCGAGCTCTAGCTTTCGCTCTGGCTCTAGCGTCTTATCTCATCCGACTAGTTAATCACTAGCTGGAAAAATGTTTAACATTTTACAAATCTGTGCAATTCATTTTGGGTCTGGCGTGCTGTCGTCTCGCACAGAAACTGAGCTGCGGTGTGGTGCGGGTGTTTGCTTGACTCTGCCCTAAATATGATTGATGGCACCTGTCGCGTTACGTAATCGCTGCCATGTGCACATGCTTATGACCCCGTCAACCTGACCTCCCACTCTCACGCTTGCTCACTCTCTTACTCTCGCACTCCTGCATTCCCAACTCCTCGCTTTGCTTCCTTTTCCCTCTCTCTCTCTCTCTCTCTCTCTCTCTCTCTCTCTCCTTTGCACACACATTCCACAGTTCACATTTTTACAGGTGTGTCGAGTGTATTAACACTTTGTTGCCTGACACGTTGCATGTAGCGCACGACAGTCAACTTTGTTATGGGTTTGAGTGCTGTGCTGTGAAAGAGTGAAAGGTGTGAAGGGCGGAGTGCGGAGTGCGGAGTGCCGGCAGACATGTTACGTGATTTAGATAATTATCAACATATTTTGTATGACATTATCAAAAGCTGACGGCGGCTTGCCAACTCCTGAAATCACAATGTTAGGCCGCATGTAAGTAAATAAGCTGTCAACACACAAATATGAACTCTTCTATGCGCTTCTCATATGTTTAGGGTTTCTTTGGCAATACTTAAAGTGAGTCTTGTTGTCATAGCGAGAGGGAGTGGGTAAGGAAATGAGCGTGTGAGATCAAGAGAGTGGAGAGAGAGGGAGGGAGATAGAGAGAAAGAGAGAGAGACTGGGAGAGGGAGAGAGAGAAGGCTGGGATAGAGAGAGTGAATAAGAGATAGAGAGATAAAGATTCAAAAATAGACTCAGCATTGACTTAGTTCACTTAGCCCAGTTGAGATATTAAGTCTGATTAAGAGAGAGAAAGAAAGAGAGTGATAGATAGATGAAGAAACATAATGAGAAAGGGAGCTGTAGTGTGATGAAAATGCAAACAGAGACTTTCTGAGAATCTCAGAGAATACTCAGAGTGAGACCGCCTAGATGTCAACTAACGAAATTGAAGAACTTTATCGGATCTGTATAAGAGTTTAAGTATGACTGTAAGTATAAGTCTATGCATAATTAAAACATAGTTTTTAACCAAAATCGTTGACATATTACCCTCTTATGCCTTTCGAGAAGTTTAAGTCAACTTTCATCTGCATTTCAAATGAATTTTCCGTTTGCCTTTAGCTGGACCTCATTATTTAAGGCAGACTGCTGAACCGTTTAAAGCGCTTAATCAATTATAAGTCAATTGGTATTAATCGACTGGTTACCTTTTTGCTAAAGACTTATTGATGGCAAATAAGTGTTTTCGTTCATCTTTAAAGCCAGCGAGCGCAAAGCTGAAAAATATTTAAGAACGTGCGCAGAAAACTGCCAAGGATGTGCGGCAGGACAACAAACAGAATGCTGCGATGGAACGCATATTTACGCATTAATCAATGAGGCAAACACAACAACAGCAACAAGGAACATTTGGATAGAAGAAGAAAAAAAAATCGAATATATATAACGAATGCGAATGGTTAGCGTTGAATGATGAGAGGATGAGAATGGAAATGGGAATCGGAATGGGAATGGGAATGCGAGTCTGGCAAACAGGTAGCCCTGGCTTGTTGTCGTCTTCCGCTAGGATATCGTTGCCTTGGCCCATTCAAGTGGAAATCGAGTGCGGTTTGTGGCACTAGACATAAAAAACAAGCGCAAACATGGACCAGCAGCAGCAGCAGTGGCGGCAGCAGGAGCAGCAGTGGCGGTAGCAGGAGTCAACATCGTCAGCTGAGCCAAGTGGCATCAAAGCGTTATTGAGAAGCTGCTTCGATGGGAAGTCGGGTAGTTGTATAGCCGCATAACTGTCTGGCTGTCTGGCTGTCTTGCATCGTGTTGTGCGAGGCGCGTGGCGCCGCAGGACATGCGCCATAATGATATGAGTCACTGACTCCAGAGCTCCAGCGCTCCAGCGCTCCAGCGACGAGGGTGCATAATAATAATCGCGTGCGTCGTCTCGGTCGGCGTTGACGTCCATAAACCAAATCAATTCGCTCAGCGGCCGCGTTAAACAGTCTCTTCTTCTAGTTTCATTCAATGTTCTGCATTTCATATAGATTTCGTTTTTCTTATTTTTTTTTGTTCCTTCTTTATCTACTCTTCTGCTTATTTCAGCAAATTGTGCGCCTCGAGGGGGCAGCGCTGCTATTTACAATGCTACATGTATATTGACAGGCATATAAATAAATTATTAGCAAAATAAATGTTTGGTCGTTTAGCTAAGATGGTGCTGGAGATGGAGCTGCTGCTGGAGTTGGAGGTGTAACGCCCAGTGCAGAGCCACCTACCGGGGGAAAGTGTCAAGCATAAAGGTGCCTAGAATAGATTGAGCTACATTCAACTGATTAACATTGGCAATCAAATACAATCTTGCAAATAGACAGAGCATGGCCTGCGGGCTAGGTCTAAGGGTAGTATGTATAAGAGCTATGTGTAGACATCTATCTAAGTATATAGGTTTAAGTGCTGAGCATTAAGATGTAAACACCATTTTGTAAATGCAAAGAGAATTGGTGTACAATGGAAGTACAAATATAAGAGTTAAGTCTAGTATAAGTGTTGAGTCTAGAGAGTTTTTCTTTAAACAAATATTCAATTCATGGCCAAAGCAAAGAAATATTATCTGCTAGTTGTAAGAGACTTTCCCTTATATAAGAGGTAAGTGTTATGTATGAGATTTAAGTGTAGTATAAGAGTTGAGTGTAGCTTAAGACTTAAGTGTAGTATAAGAGTTGAGTGTAGTCAATTTTCGAGACATATTATCGTGATCAATCAAATTCAATCTGCAAATCGAAAGAAGGGCATTGTATAAGACGATTATAAGAGTCAAGTGTATTAGAAGAGTAAGATGCAGATGCTTTTCTATACATAATCAACTGTTTGGCGTGAGCAATCAAATTTAATTTACAAATAGTAAGAGACTGTGCATAGTATAAGTGTAGTATAAGAGTTAAGTATAGTATAACAGTTAAGTATATGCATGCTTCTAGCTACAGACATCTCTTTTATGCTCTCATTTCAATACAATCATGCAAAATTGAGAGAAACTGGATAAAGAGCGTTTAATAAGAGTTAAATGAGGTCAATCAGGGCACAATACCAAGTTTAGTATAAGAGTTAAGCACACACAATTTTGTAGCTCTAAATCAAATAGTGCGATTCAACGTCTTGGCATAAGTGTAGTATAAGAGTTTGGTATAAGACGGATAGCTATGTTAACATGTTTATAGACATCTTCAAGCATATGCATATTAACATAACAGCAAATTTCCTACCAAGAATTAATTATAGCTTTTCAAATATTGCAGTTACTAATCTATGATCAATTTGATCAGGCAACTCTATTTATATCTCTTCCATCTCTATACTATACTAAATGTTAATGCTATACTGAAAAGTCAATAGAGTTCAAAATGTCCATCTGATTGAGGCCCAGCTCCGATTTATAGGGAAGTCTCTACTTGAGCTGGAGAGTTAAGCTATCGTTGCACAGAATCAATATCATTTATAGCTCAGTTTGCCTATGAACTACCCATAGACTTTCCTATAAAGTGAGTAGTACGCGATTCTGTGGACCAAAGGCAATAATAATTTGTTGCCTATTCAAGTCTTAAGTCCCAAGAGGTAAATCCTTGCAACTCAATTAATATTTTAGTTAATTTAAGACAGATTTTCATTGAGTTTGCCTTTCACTTGATTCATATTTGAGACAATCTTAGACAGATAAAATGTTCAATCACTCGGAAAATTGACTTAGTCTCTCGTAATACACAATGGCCTCAGCGCACTTGAGGAGCATTGCTAAGAAGCTTTAATGAATGAGAAGCAAAGAGAGTAAGAGAGAGAAAGAGAGAGAGTGAAAGAGAGAGTAAGAGAAAGAGAGAGAGCGAGAGAGATGGTAAGCAATTGACGTTAAAATATTTTCATTTGAATAGCATGTAAAATGCAGTAAAATTGTGAGCAAACAATGATGGCATTTGGCTAAATGGGGCCAGGGTCATGGAAGGGGGTTTCGGATTGCATATTTAAGAAACAATTTTTGGCCAAAAACTGATGCATATCACATGAAGTTGATGATGAAGCTGCCGCTTCAATTTGCATGCGACGCATTACAATGCAGAAACAGAAGCAGAAGCTAAGGCTGAAGCTGATGCTGCTGTTGATGCTGATGCTGATGCTGGAAGCTGCTGTTGATGCTGCTGCTGATTGTGGACCAAGGACAAACGCTAAACGAAGTTTGTGTCAGACAGAGACTGAGAATTTGAAACGGTTGACTGGTTGAGTGACTGGGAGCAAGCCAGTTGCGAGTTGCTCGAAACTTGACGACAAAAGTTTTTAACCGAATTAGCATCTTGCCAGACAGTTTCCGCTCCACAGATATGTGCCGCAGCTCCATAGCTGTAAGTGGTAAGGGTAGGCAGTCCAGTTCCAGTTCCAATTCCGGACGCTGTCCCAGCTCGATTTCCATATGTATTGTTATTGTCAGTGCCTTGGCTCTGGCCATTTGTTTGTTGTTTTAATTAGAAAACTTGCCGTTTGCAAGTTGCGAGCTGCTGGAATTAATGAATTTGTCGCCCCAGCTCTAGACCCTGAGCCACAGCCCAGAAGCCAGATCTACTCTTCGTCTTAGCCAAGTGACAAAATCTCCCCACACTTGGCCTTAGCCGATTCACATAAAAATGCGCCCGACCAGCAAATTGGCAACGATTTTTGCAATTTATATGCGCATTGACTGTCGCGCGTGCCAAATGCCACAATCCATTTCCAGCATTTCGACCGTTTTATGGCCCTCCATATGCGATATCTCTGCTGCTGCTGCTGCTGCTGCTGCTATTGCTGCAAGTGGCTCTTAAGACCTTACCCTCACTTCTCTTCTCTCCCTCACTCTCTCTCTCTCTCTCTCTCTGTCGGCAGTGCGTTTGCAATTTATGTTGATTTGCGTGTCGCGACTTGGCAGCTTCCCCATTTTAATTGCATGTTTTGGAGTGCGACAAGGGCCATCTTTTATTTGGGCTGGACCATAATTAATGAGCCCATCATAAATCTAACAGCAAGTGAGCTCCTTGTTAAGCTTTAGTTCTTATTTAGTTCACACATTGCGCCCAGTTGGGCATATCCCTTAACCGAACACAGTTTGCGACCTAAATTGAATTGCCATCGTAGAAGCAATTGGATTTTGAGTTGAGCTAACTATTGTGAATGAATAGACTATGACTAAGTTGATCTTTCTTCGTGTTTAGTTGATAGTGTTTATTGTTCATACAAGCTAAATTTGTCTGCATCTCAATCAATATGATGGTTCTGGTAAGGTCTTTGCTCTACTGTTTTCGACTGTCTCTGAATCATATTCAGATATTAATAATCGTTATTTGATAAGATTTCATGGAATTACCCTATATCAGATTTATCATAAAGTCACAGTTTGGCTTGCTTTATCGCCTATGGATGGTACCTACGCACCGACTCTTAAGACAGTCCTAGCTAGGATACCATGTGAAGTTGTCTGCTGTACTTACTCTTCCAGTTCTATAAAGATATATGACTGAAAGTATCTCCTGGCTAGATGATTGTAACCCCTATATAAATGTGTATGATTGATATGTTGAAGACCCAGCCTAGTTGCTGTCGTAAGATTTAGCTTAGATCATAGAAAGAGATAAAGAGTTCGTTCCACAGTGCTCCGGAAATTTCTTTGGTAGCAAACTTCTTAGAGGCATTATCCACTTCGAGGCAAGTTGCGGCAGCATCTGTGATTGCTCTTATTAGTTACTTGCTCGATTAATTCGATAATGTAAGGTTAGAGCATAGAGCAGTCAGATGGACGATAACGTGCTGCCACTTCACTGTCCCGGACGCGTCAAAAGGGTCAGTGTCGGCTTTGGCGGAGTAATGAGCATGAGCATTGTTGGTCCTTTGGTCCTCCCATTTTTGTAATTTTTGTTTTCTGTCTTTAGTTTTTTTTCACGTTTCGTTTGTCGTGGCATGCTTTCGCGGCGTCAAACACTTTCGCTTTTAATTACCGAGCGCAGAGAGCACAGTAAATTAATGTGTCCTGTCATGTTTGCCGAGCACAAGCACAAACAACAACAACAACAAAACAAAAGAATGCTGCGTACTTGGCGCAACTGACAAATGCTGGACACTCACTTACACATATTAAGTAGCGTAGAGGAGTCTATAGTCTGTGACCACACACAGCTGGCAGTTTATTAAGTTTGCGAACCGGACCGAACCGTAGTCGTACCCGTAACCGTAACCGTAACCCTCGCCCGTACCCAAATGCCGGCGACACTTTATTAAAATCAAACTTAATACGCTAGCAAATTAATTTCCCTTGACCAAGTAAACATTTAATCTGCTTTTTTTTCAAGGGTTTTTCGCACTCTTTTGTTTTTTTTTTACGTTTACTCGTAAACTCGTTTATAGCTTTAAGAGAGGGTATATGGGCGTTCGGCTGTAGTGAATCCTTCGATTAGTAGGTAATATAATATGGGATTTGTCGAATATGAAATCTTCTCTGACCAAATACTTTTCAATTGCGAATGATTGTGATCACTATGAGGTGCAATGGACTAAGATAGACTAGTTTAGACTGGAATTGAGATAAAGACTTGATATTAGTGTAGCTCTGGACATCCGATTCAAAATAGTCTACTCATTACCAAAGTTCAATCGAATTCTTGTCGAAATTAACATTGCGTTCGATAGGCCCAAGGCAGTTCATGAGCAACGGCAAATCTGATTGACAAGTTAAGCAGCAGCTGGAGCTGGAGCTATAGGGAGCTCTCAAATATGATTTAAATAGATATATCTATAAGTTGACTCTAATAGTATATATATCTTGTTAAAGCCATGAACGAGCTATAGAGATCTGTGCTGAACTATTCTCATTTTGTTAGCATCTTGAGTGGAGTGTGCTCAGAGATTTTCGTGATATGATTGATCAATCAGATTTCTGGCTACACAGGCACTGCCAATTGGAGCTCCCTTAGTTCTGATTATTGGCTAAGTTTTTCAATTTAATCCATATGATGCAGAGATATTTTAACTTATATAGTATTTATTGCCTAAGTTATTCGAATTGATCAAACAACTTCAAATCTCAATTGTAACTAAAGTAGTTGCTCAATGGGCAATATATCGAAGTCCTTCGATATAGTAGCTTCATTATATCGAGTCCGATATGAAAGTGGACTTCAACTTGACAAATATTTCAACTGCCATCAATCATGAATCATTATATATAAGTTAATCAAGGCAGTCCATGACAATCTAGGTGGACTTCATCAATGCTTCAAGGCATATGAAAGTGTTGTAAAAATTTTGTGAAACCTGAAAGATCTTCAAGAAACGAAATAAAAATGGACAAAAAGGAACTCAATTTCATAGCTTTAATGGATCGATATGTAGAAGCAAAGGTCTGCTATTCGATCAAGTTGAGCTCACTGAGATTGCGGAACAAGTATAAGGAATTCCTGAGACAATCCGTGAGTATGGTTGAATTTCACTGTTTATTACACGATTTATATTCTGTTACGCAGGATGATGAGAGTGACCCCGATGAACAGATGAAGGAGATAGAAGACGAATTAAAAAACAAACCCAACGGGAGCAATGTCGAGGGGCGAGGAGATACTACGAAGGACGGGCAACCTGAACATACTTCATAAGCTCGGGAAATATTCTTGTCAAATACATTGCAAATAAATAAGCTCATTACTATTATTATAATAATACAAACTTCACTTCCCATTTTCAATGGGTTCAGGGATCAATGTGTCATCCATGGATATACAGTTAGAGTCGTATGTTACTCTAGACCTCTCTAATCCTAATGTATCTTGAACACTTACAGATCTAGCAAGTCAAGAAATCAATTGTAGTTGAATCATCATTTGAATTGCTGCCTGGGGATAATATCAAAGAGAATAATCTTTTTATGAGACCCACGACTCAGACTCTGAACGAGTATTGAGCAGTTGAGGTCTAGCTCGTGTCGCTGCTCGCTTCTGCTCGAGTATGAGGACAGCTGTCAGAGAGACAAAGGACAGGCCTTAGCGTGGGGGCAGGACATCCAGCTGCTTACTTTTTGTGGCAGTGCCATTTGTGATTATGGAAAGTACTTGTATTATTTTAATAAACCAAAAATTCGAGTGTGACATTTCACCTTTTCTTTACCTTTGTTTTCGTTACGTTTCTTTTCTTTTCATTTCATTTCATTTTCTTTATTTGTTCATGGAATTTTTTGCAGATTGTGTGATGGGTGAGGAATTTGTTGGTCGCAATTTGATGAGGGTCACTGTTGGCGCTGGCTTTGGCTTCGGTTTGGTTTGGTTTGGTTTTAGTTGAGCTATGCTTTAAGGCTTGAACTTAGCAAAGGGAATGGCAATAGCTGAAGCAAAAGCAAAACCATTTCATTAAAAACTTCCAGGCTATTAAGCAAAACTTTGTGCAGCATTTGCCAAACTGTGTGATAAGTATCTGAACAAAATGCAAAGCTGCCAAAGGACGACGATGAGACCGAGAAGGAGCAGGAGAAGCAGGAGCATGTGGTGGGGGAGGAGAACGAGTACGGCGATGACGATGACGATGACGATGACGACTAGCAGGACCATGTCGACGACAGCTGATGGAAATCGCGCGCGCTCTACAACAAATCACAATTTTCCGCCGCAAATTGCTGTCGGGTAAAAGAAGTTCAAACATTTTCCTTTTGTGGCCACGGGGGAGCCAAGGGCGGGTGGCCAGGGCTTACTGGAAACAACAATTGAATTGCAGTTGCTTTCGTGCCGTGCCTGGCGTGACAAGAGCCCAAGAAGTGCCACCAGCTGTAGCTGAAGTGAGGCAGTGGAAAATCGAGCAAGAGGCAGAGACGGTTGCCTTTTCTCTATACCCTAGAACTGATTGAATGTGGAGAATGAATGGGTAGAACTGTTTTGTACAAATCTATGTGACAGACGGATGCATGACAGTTCTTATATAGCATTTACTTGATTACGATCATGAATCAAGTTGATTGATGGATGTGTGTCCGACCATCTGCTTGTCCTTCCTCATTCGTCTTCCTGTTATACAGGAATCTTTATAATCTCTGCTCTGTGTACAGGGTATATAGTAGTTGGTCAATTACGACTAGATCATTGTTACTTTTTTCAGCTTCTTCTATTTTCTATATTTTTTTCTTCGGGCAAGCGGTAACCAAAACGGCGCCAAATGCCTCGCTTCAGGGCCTTAAAATCTCAACGCCAATGGCAACAGCTGCACAAAGGGGAACCCAAAGGCGAGCCCAAGCCACGCAGCACCTCAATTATATGCGTATAAGTGTCGTATAAGCTAAATATAAGACCATGGCTCAGTCTAGTCAAAATGATGAAATGTTGTAAAATGAGTTGAGCGAAGAATATATGAATATCATTTATAAAAAAAGTAAATTTATAATATTGAATGTTTTAGGAGAGTCAAGAGTATCTTATGAATATGAATATAAGAAGAAATATATAATAGAATTTATAAAATAGATATATAATAAATGAATTGTTCAAGATTATGTTTTATGTAGAACATTGATTAAAAATGCTTATGTTGAATTTTTCTAATTTATGGAGAATAGGAGTTGAGAACCAATCAATGGGATTATATATTGAAGAGTATGTCTAGATGGTGTGACGGAGTATAAGAGCATTTTAGCTAAGCATTGTTAAATGTGATAAATTCATTCGATAAACCATTTTGTATAAGAGTTTCATAGATAGCCTTGTTTCATAGATAGGCTTGTATAAGAGCTATAGATTATTAAGAAAAAGATCCAGTGAGCATTTTTTGGCGATTCCATACAAGAGTGCTGTAAAAGGCTGAGCTATTGTGTAGCATAGCAATATAAGTCATATTTATAGATATGTTTTGTATAAGAGTTTTGCATAAGCCATATTTATAGATATGTTTTGTATAGGAGTTTTGTATAAGTCATATTTATAGATATGCCTTGTATAAGAGTTTTGTATAAGCCATATTTATATATGCCTTGTATAAGAGTTTTGTATAGCTCATATTTAGAGATATGTTTTGTATAAGAGTTTTGTATAGATAATATTTATAGATATGTTTTATATAAGAGTTTTGTCTATGTGATATTTATTGATATGTTTTGTATAAGAGCTTTGTCTATGTGATATTTATTGATATGTTTTGTATAAGAGTGCCTTATTTGCATATTCTGAAGGCATGATACATATAGAAGGGAGAAGAGAAGACCCACATGATCTGCTGAGGGGAGTTGCTAAAGAGCTAGACCTCAACTTCCACCCAGATCACTTGTATAAGAAAACTGTGAACGTTAGAAAATCTATCTGATCACCTAGATATGAATTCTAAATGAACAGAAATGGGGATACTCTGTAAAATCATTCTTTACAAAGAATTTGCCAACACTTCCTCGTCCGGATTCGCGAATTTCTTATTCAGCTTTAAGTCTTAAGCCTCTCAAAACAATATTATTATAAATTATATTTATATAAAAAATAAAGAGATATCTTTTAATCTGCAGGTCAGAAGTTGGCCTCGTCTCTTTTTGGTCTATTTGTGTTTGTGCTATAAATTTTATGGCAATTTGCAGAAGCCAGCGGAGCGTCGCTTGGCTAATGTAGCACATGATTTATAATATTTTCAATGACAGCAGAGAATCTACCTGCCCATCCATTCCTGGCCAGCACGCAACGAAAGGGATTTTCTGTTATTTTTCTTGCCTTTTTTTTGTATTTTTAACTTTTGTCAAAAGTTTTTTTTTTCTCTCCTACTTGGGTTAAATTTGTGTCTTCGTTTCTGGCAGTAAATATATGCTAAATAGGCTTTTTGACATTCTACCTGTCTGACTGTCCAACCGCTGCCTCCTTCCCTTGCCCTCCCACCCTTCTCTCTCGCTCTTCTCCCACTGTGCATGGCATATCCAGTTACATTTCATTAAATTTTATTTTTACGTGCTGTCTGCCTGCCTCGAGGCATTGTAACGTGTCTTCCCACTCGACCCCCTTAGCCTGGTGTGCGTGTCCTTAAGCGGAAACTTCGACAGGAAACACCTGATTCGTAAAATATTGAAAAAGTTTTTTTTCTTCTTTTTTTTTTTTTTTTTATCCTCCCACTGCGGCTGTTGTTGTTCGCCAAAGATCTTTCGAGCATCGACTGGGTAGATGTGCCTCTTAATGCGCTACTTACTGAGGGCATCTTGAAAATCGGATACACTTTGGCAGCTGAAAGAAGGTGAAGCAAGAGGCTTAGCTTAATGAGTGCTGAGCTAAGTTTATCTTTAAAGACTTTGGCTAAGCCGAGCCTATTTTAGAAGCGTTTATGATCTGAAGTCTCAAATTTCCAGAGCTCAGTTTGAAATTGTTCCTAGAGGCTTATATAGTTGATCTGATTGTTACTTCTTCTTTATTCCTTAATGTTTTCTATCTATCTATATTGTAGAGAGTTATTTTATCATATAGAAAGCTTCAAGTAGAAGAGAGCTGTGTAGACTCTAAGCTGTAATTAAGTAAGTCATATCATATCATATCATATCATATCATATTCAAGCTTTCTCTATCTGCTTGAAAGCTTTTCATCAAATTTGATTTCAGTTACACGCAACTTTCAAAAGCTCAATTTTGCTTAAGCTAGAGATTATAGAAGCTGCTAGCTGACTGAAGCTGAGCAGATGTTTGGCAAGCAGAGGTAAAAGCGAACGCATCTTTCACCTAACTTGGCCCAGAGCATATCTTTTTCCAATAAAATGTTGCCAGCTGTTCGATTTGCCCAAATGTTCGCATGAAGCGCAGCTGACAACAGCCCTGACCCAATGCCACAATTGGAGCACAGCTTCCCTCAGATCGCCCCCATTCCTGAGTTGCCTCTCATGCCGCTTCTCTTCGCTCTCTGCAATGTTCTAGCCGGAGGCGACCTTTGTCGTGGCTCCGGTTATTTACATTTTGAATGCGTGTTTTTTTTTTGCATGTCAAGTTTTTCTTGTTGTTGTTTGAGGTTTGTTGTTGCTGTTGTTGTTGTTGTTGATATTTTGAGCCGATATGAAATTATTGCAAAATAAATGCAAATTGAATTTCTCATGCATAATTTGTTTAGAAGTTTAACAAGCAACAACAAAAATAAACAAAAAGCAAAAAAAAAAGGTAGAGAAGAAGAGGAACCCAGACAAGTCCCTGGACCGTCCTGAACTTTGATGTATTTCATATATTCCTTTTTCTTTTTTTTTTTTTGGCTAGGTTTGGTTTGGTTTTACGCAAGTTTATAGAAATGTGCTTTGAATTTTAATGCGGCCATCAAATGATGCGTGCGTAATCGAATCGAAAATGGAAGCGGGCGAAAGACAATAAGAAATACCTGGAAAAACTGCTTAACACGTCTGAAGGTAACTTTTCACAAAGTAGAAGCGAGCAGAAAATAAAAAGGAAAAAGAAAGCGAACTGGTTCCGGTTTTTGTCATTTTGAGCAAGAAGCTAATTGGACAAGACATTAGGGGAAACCGAAGTTTGGTTAAGCCATTGAACATGATATTGAGAAAGTTTCATAGAGAGACAGAAAGTGTGCATCAAAGCAGGGAATATCTTAAGGAACCAGACAACGAAGGCTTGAAAGGATAATAAATGATGCAAAGTTGACTAAAAAAAGTCGCAGCTAGTTTTACAAATAATCTTTAATTGTGCAGAGGGCAAAGGAATATTCAGAGCTGAGTAACATCAATAGAGTGAGATGAAGAAGCTCTGCATGATATATTTAGTTGATCTAGAAATGCCGAGGGAAAAAGTCAGAGAAAGCCAGTCCTGAATTCCTATTGAGGTGCACAAGGGCAAGGAAAGAGGAAAGAGGGCTAAGCAATTGGTCCATTATAATGGGCAAAAAACGGGAAAAATGATGTATCATATACCATAAATAATAGATCTAATAGAGATACTACCTGAGATACTGTAGATCAAGGAAGAAAAGACTTGTAGGAAAAGCCACAAAGGAAAGGCTATAGGATGAGAAACCAATAGAAAGAAATGCCAAGGAAGAATTTAGCCTTTGGACAGACATAAAAATATCAAAGATCAGGTTGAACGAAATCAAGCGTATATACTTCAATAAGGTCAAATCAAATTAGATACAAGTCTAGCCATTCGCCAAAGTTGAAGCTATTAAATCGCAAACCCTGGACTAGGACAAGGAGGGAAGATCTTCGATAGGTAAAAAGATAAATTAGACTCTTTACTCTTCAATCTCAAACTGACTTACCAATAGATATATTTAAAGACGGCCATTAAGAGAGACAGCTAAGCAAAGAGAAGAGAAAAGTAGAAAAGCCTAGCCCATATCCGGTAACAGCTAATTGAGCTATCAATAGCATTCCACACATTTGAATACATTTCGTATCGTTTTCACTTATTGCCAACGGACGTTGAGATCTGTGGAATCCGACAAGGTGGCTGCCACGTATGAGTGTATCTATCTGGATGGGTGTATATCGTATTTCAACACGTTTCTCATATTTATTTTGATTAATGTCCACTTATCCACTTGCCACGAGCAATTTCAATCGTCCACGAGAATTCGTCGTCATCGTCGTCGTCGTCGTCGACGTCGACGTCGTTGCACGTGCTACGTGCTCCACAGTTACGGGGGCCCTGCTCGTGCCGTGAAATGTTGTCTGTTGCCCAGTTGGACTGGACAGGAATTGATGTGGCTCACACTTTTCAGAGCCTTTGCACCTGGAGCACCACGTAGACGAACGTCTCCATTGCCAGCTGTGAAACTTGGACTCTCGCCCAGGCTGGCCAAACTGTGCCTCGAGCAGGAGACCTGAGGCGGAGGCAGAGGCCGTGGCCGAAGCGAAGTTTCGGCAGGCCTTGGCATCAGTTGCACTGAGCTGTGTACGTGTTCGCACTTGGCTGGCACGTGACTGCTAAAGTGAAATTTATTGAATATTTGGCATTGGCTATTTGATTTCTTATTAACGTGGCCTTTAGCCTCACGGCCTTACCACACACACACATACACTTAAAGAGAGAGAGAGAGAGAGAGAGACACATAGCTAATCCAACTATCTGTGGAACCAGGCCAGTTTGGTGCTTTAATCCTTGACTCGTATGCTAATTTAAAAAGGCCACAAGTACTCGTTGGAACACGGCTACTTACATAATTAAATAAGGTCCTAATCCGAGTCCACACTTTCGTATCTGGCCGTACAGCTGGCTAACCCCATAACGGTCTGTGACTTGTTCCGGATTTGTTCGCCGGCCTTTATGTGTGCCATCATATGGCATGGCATTCATCTAGCTACTGCACCACCAGCACCACCCACACTGTCGACAACGACGACCTTTGGGCCATGCCTCGCCACTCCAGGCGAGGCCAAAGTGCAAAGTTAAACAAGTTGGAATGCAATGTACTCGAGATTACTGAACTATGGAATGCGCTGCATACGTGCAAGACTCGCAAATTGTCATGCCCAGCCGAATGTTGCACAGTTTCTCCACTCGGACTTTTCTGTCTAACACTGAACTTCGTTCACCCTCTCTCTCACTCTGTCTCTCTCTCTCTCTCTGTGTGTCTCTCTCGTTGCTGATGCCACACGTTAAATTGTTACAGAAACTTTCAAATGCGCTGCATTGAACCTTTATATGCAGTTTAGTCGAGTTTCTACAAAAGAAACTTGTATCCAGCAGCCGTGACAAATTCGCTGTCAACTCTGCTACTCGTTACTTTCGAGTAGTTCATAAATATGCCTTAACAAGTCAAGTTTTCTTGCATTTGGCTGAATGCGTTACTTTGGAGTGCTGCTTTGCATTCGTATTGATTCAGATGCAATTAACTTGGCTTGCAATGTTACAGTATTCGTTACTTTGAAAGAGATCTCGGAAGATTGCAAGAGTTACTCGTTGCTTTTCATGGGCATAGCAGATGCGAATGATTTTAACTTCTAATCAAGTTACATCTACTCGTTATTTTAAACAACAGCTCGTTTGCTGTTACCATTCGTTTGTTTCAAACTCGTTACTCGCTACACGCTAGCACTACTCGTTAAAGTGCTGCTTTGAAGCGCTTCACTCTTTCGGTTCTCTTCATGTTTAGAGCTTCTGTAAATCGCTCAGCTCTGAAGTGAGCCTCTCGTTACTTGCACTCGCTGCTCGTAGCTTGATGGCAAAAGTGATCAGGCCGCTTTTGCAAGTGTTGCCTGAGTGTAGCGCACTATAAAAACACACCTCGCACATAACTAGCAGCGAGTCTCAGTGTGTGTGTGTGTGTGTGAGCAGAGATTTTGGTTACATATATTTCCATGTTTTTATGCGGCCAACAAAAATGTTTTTGCAGCGTTGCACTCGCAGACGACAACGACGACACTTCCGTGTTATCATCTCTCATAGAACTGGGTTAATGTGACAACAACAACAATAACAACAACAAGATTAACAACAAAAACCAAAAAAAAGGCGAAGAGTTAAAAGTGCGCTACTTCACACACTTTTGTGCGTTGAAAAGCTTTGGCAAGGACAAGTGCCAAGTGCCAAGTGCGACTAAACACAGCGCTGTGAGTGCGTATGAGTGGTTGTGTGTGTGTGTGTGTGTGTGAGTGGATATATGTATGTAGGCGTATAAGTGTGTAAGAGCGTTGATTAAGTTCATGTATTAGACTCATGAGAGTTTCTCGAAGTACTCAAGCATCAATGTCATTGATATATTCTGGAAAAAGAGTTGATATTCTCTCATTATGCACAGAATGCGAATCGATTGCTACGAATCGAATGAGTTCGGTTGTGAGTGAATGTGTTGCAGCTTTGCTTTTGGCTTTGTCAAATTTGTCAATTCGTTTTATGCTTCATTTATACTCACTTATTTAACTGAGACCTAACTTGCACTCAAATTGCAACTCATTCAATTTATTGAGTGCGCCTAACTCAAATGCATTCGAAGGCATTCATGCATTGATTCTGTTATGAATGAAATAATGCAGCTCTCTAGTATATATGCTCTATGCTCATATGATATAATCTATAATACTACAGATTGTCTTTCTATAATTATATATCTATAATTGTATAATCTATTATAATGGAAGCTGTTTCAATCTCCTCTACCACTCACTCCACACATAACTCTCCATCGGATAATCTAATGAGCCACTCCAGGCTACCTGATATAATACTCGTATGCATATAAGATGTTGCTGGATTTCGCATGGCTCAACATTAAGCCACAATCGAACTTTGATTGAACGAATCGCAACATCTGCTTTGGCTAAGACCCGCACCCGCTCCCTGCTCTCCTCTCCCCACCACACAAATGTCGGCCAAAACTATATACGAAACACGTAGCCTCCCTGGCTAGCTGCCGCCCCCGCTTGGCAAGAGTAAAAGTTAATAGGTTATTCATGAACTGCTAAGCGCAGATGTGACTCGCATTGTGATGCCAGCCAGCCAGCCAAGCAGGCAGCCAGCCATACAGCCATACAGCCATCTAGCCACTGCCACTGCCACTGCCACTGCATGCAGATACACTGTAACTGTCTACTCCCTCTCCCTCTCTCTCCCCCTCCCTCCCTCTCTATGTCTCTCTTGCTGTGCATGCTTCTGTTTCTGTTTCGGTGTCTCCCTATGCTTCTGTATCTTTGTCGCTGCTTGGCTCGCCTGGAAGTTTAATTAATTATTTAATTTTAAGCACTTGAGCGCGTCGAGAGCCGCCAATGAGCTGCAGACCAATGGCAAATGAACATCCATGGGATTAAGTTAATAATATATGATCTGTGACCAGGGTAATGTCCAACCCCATCTCCCATATCGCCCTTAACTCCCTCATCTTCCACCTCCCACCCCCTCCTTCAGCGCTCATGCAGCATGTTCGTGTCGATGTCCAGGACCCTGACCAGCTCGGCCGTGCTTGGCCGCTTCACTTAATGCAGACTAATGAGACATTGTGGAACGAATTAATTTTACGCATGATTAACACATCAAATGCCAAAAGTGGACCCCAAAGTAGCTAGTCCTTAGAGCTCCCACTCAACTCCAGCTTCAGATGCTGGACAGTGCTATGAATCGAGTGGGCCAAACGATTCATCACGCGGCAGCGAAGTAACTAGAAATTATCGCCTTGAATCGAAATTTATGAAGTCAGGATTTAGGAAGAGCCTAGCCTATGCCTAATAAAGATAGACAATAGAGAACAAGTATTGAATTTGTTAAGCATATATGCCATATTAATTGCGACCAAATGCCATCTCACCTTTATCTAGAGACAAGTTGAACCACATCATAAGCCAATCAAATCAAGCTTAAGCTAAAGTAATAGCTGAGCTTTTGTCTAGAATCACAATTGGCTGGAGTATTCTGAGCTAAAGTGTTGTAAATCCGACAGTAAACCAACCTAGATGTGGATATATATATATACATATATTAATTGCATAACAATCGCCTCTATATGAAGCTGCTCGGCTTGCTAGAGACAAATCGATGTGTAACCACAACTGGCTGAAGTTTTGCCTGCTCAACAAATAATCAATGGGAAGTTTCTCTTTCTCTTCAAAGGGTATTAAATTGAATGCAATTATAATTTACTTTAGCTCAGAGGCAAGTTTGTTGTGCTAAGCCCACAAAAGAATTGTGGGCGTGGCAGTGTATGCAAGTGCTTATGCGGCGCACACACGGCAATTATGAGGTTGCAGCTACATCTGCAGTTGCAGTTGCAGTTGCAGTTGCAGTTGCACTTGCAGGTCACGTAACGCAAATAATGAACTTGCGACGACCCAAGCAGTGAGCGAGACAGAGAGACAACGAGTAAGAGCGAGAGAGAGAGAGAGAGCATTGGGCTTAGAGTACAGACTCCACATTGTTTGTGTCTGTCTGGCAACCAGCTGAGAGGACAGGGACTGCAGACTCGCCGCCCGAGTTGCATTCGAATTGAAGGCTCGTTTTAATGCCCCGAACAATTGGCCAATAATTACAATGAACCGATTACTGATTACCAGGCAACGCCAGTACATTATTTTAGAGCGATCTAAGCAGCTTGTAGATTTTACGCACACAGAGCACAGCACAGAATCTGGCCAGAGCGCACATATAGCAAATCGTCGAGTTAATTGAAAATTGAAAGAGCTTCAGTTGATGCAGTGAGTATAGCTGTGAACAGCTAGAGTGAAGTATGGGAATATATTTGATGGGCAAGAGTGCTGCTGAACAGACTACAGATGCTTCAAGACATTCATATGCAGTATAGGTCAAGAGAAGGAAGGATGGTCAGTTGGATAGATCGATGAACAGACGTGTAGATGAAGTGAAGGACAGTTGGATCGATGGATGTGGACAGAAGGATGTAAACTGATGTATGAATAAACTAAACGATAGGAGAATAGAACCAAGTAAGGCAGATAGATCGAACAGCCGAATGGATGGATGGATGGATTGACTGAGAGACTGGCGGACGGAGCTGGACAGTTGGATAAATCATCTTTCACGAGGGAAAACAGACAGTTAAGTCCAGCTAACCAATCGAACAGGGTTTAATCGACATACTAAGACTTAAGTCTAGGAGCAGACAAAGCTATAGACGATGATAGCAGCTCTTATAACAGTCAGTTAGACTAGTTCAGTTCAGTTGCTGCAGTAACTCAAGCGCCAGCTACGCAGTTTGTTCTAGCCCCAACTAACCATTATATGTTTCTCAAAATAGTATATATGTATATATATATATATGCATATAGTATTATCCAGCTGTAAACAATTCCAGATTGGTTTTCGTGCTGATGTTTGCGTTTGGGTTTATTGATTGAGCTAAACAAATGGAGCAATTTCTGCATATCGACTTCCATCGCAGCTATATTAACAATAATTTACTAAAATTATGGACAAATCATGTGATTTTCAATAAACAAATTAACCCAATGAATTCACCGCAATATTTGCTCAATGAATTGTTTGAATTGCTGTGGTGCATTGAGTTCTACGAAATGAATGCTTAATTAATAGATTAAAACTGAATAATGCTGTTCACAAAACCCATACACGTTAACAAATAACACACACACACTCACACACACACACACACACTCACACACACACACACACATATATACTCACGCACATTTAATTGAAACATAAATAATAATTTTCCCAATTTTCGTATTCAATTCAAATCAAATCAAAGCCAACGACAACTGAACACAAATGCAATTAGTATAACAAATTACGATGAGAGGGAGAGAGAGGCAAATACCAAGACAGAGACAGAGAGAGGGAGAGTGGGTGAGCGAGAAAGTTGAGTGGTTTAACTATATGGCATTTAGCCTGAAGTACTTTTAGTTGCTTCTCAGTGACTACACTGTAAATAATTTCGTAGTAAGTATAGCAAATTGCGTTTTGAGACTGGTAATACACGCTCAGGCAATGAAAAGAGTATATTAAGTAACATATACTCATTAATAATAAACTTCACCTCACTTAACTGGATCTTAGTTAAAGTCAGATTTCTTTATGATATATTTCGTTGAGTGTAACTCAGTGTAATTTGTGTCTGCCTTCAACCTAAGTTTTTACAATTACTCATTCTATCTAGCTGTCTCTCTCTCTCTCTCTCTCTCTCTCTCTCTCTCTCTCTCTCTTTCAATATTGTTGCTGCTACACGATTATCATATGAATATTTCATATGTGTCCAAACTCGAACTTTAACTTTCTCAACCTACAGCCTTATCATCGCATTAGCTAACCACCCAGCGCCCCTCATGGGTCTTTCTCTCTCTCTCTCTCTCTCTCTCTCTATCTTGCTCTGTGTTCGAGGTGCACATTTGATTACATTATTAAATGTGATTTTAATGACTTCAATGTTATTTATGCGCATTAGACGCTCTAATTTGATCGAATAGCCAGATAGTTTCTCTAATTTCGGAATACATTTAGCATTATTCTAAAATTGTCTAGATATCAATTGAGTTTTTTTATATGCATTCCTTTTTAGGAATTCTATCCTATGATACTGCCTCATAGTTCTGCCTGCGATAAGTAAACGCACTTCCATCGTAGTCCTCTCTCTGCATCCAGAGCTCTCACTATGCGCTAGACGCATAGCAATCAGCTTTATGTCAGTCTGGCTAATGCTAATGATACGCATATGGGATAGATAGATACAAACATAGTTTCTGAGGCGCCAGGAGATGCGAGCTGCTGACACAACTTCAATAAATATGCAATGCAAAAGCGAGCGAGATAGAGAGGGGGAGAGAGAGGGAGATAGAGAGGTGGGGTCTGTCTGCATGACAAAATTTTGCATTACTAATGCGACAAGCCAGAAACATCCATTGATACATGTATCTACGTACAACACACATAAATAAAATCCAGCAGCAGAGCAAACACAAATATTATTATTATTATTTTATCTGGTTTTTTTTTTTGAGAATATACCCTGTAACACAAGGCGTGGGGTATATTAAATTAAGGAATATTAGGTTGATGGTTGCTAGACGTTCCAGAGTTCTTTATATATTTGAGCTAGAAGTGTTTTGCTTCAGCTCTAACACATTTTATAGCTGAATTAACATTTGTGACCTCAAGTAACTCGAGATCTAGAAGAGCTAGATTAGCGAAATTTGGTATGTAGATGAGTGTATGTTAGATATGGAAAAAAAATATGTGGTAAGATGGGTAAATACCCTGTATATGTGTGTTACATAAAGATATAATATATAGCTACTTAACTCTTATGTAACTACTTATTACTATCCATCTCTCTCTCTATCCCTTTCGCTATCTTAAGTGTCAATTTACAGGGAATCTGGAAGTCGCCTTGCTTATGCTGCAATGAAGATATGTTTTTTCTTGCGCTTGGCTGATAAATTCATGAAGATAAACAACGCACATTGCGGTCGTACAAGCTGTGGCAAAGCGGGAGAAATGGAGAGTGTGAATAGGGATTGGGAGGGTCTATAGGTACTTGTATGGGTCTGCCACATGGCCCGCAGCGCAAATCAATTGGATTAGAAAATTTGTCAGCGAAAATGTTTTGGGCAAGTGCGGCAGAGAGAAGCGTGACGAAAGAAGCCAACAGAGAGAAGCACGCCACAAATATTGATAAATTATGGATGAAAGCGACGTCAGCAGCAACAGCAGCAGAAGCAGCAACAACAAGAGGAACAATAAATTGAATAAATATTTATGAAACTAATGAAATGATATCAGAGATTTGTGTTTCTCGCTCAAAATTGATTCCAATAGAGAGAAATGTATTTTATGTAAATATGCGTGGAGCGCACCTTAAAGACAAAGACTGATGAATGCGATAATGGACCGGGTCTAAAGGCAATGCTGATGATGACGATGATGATGATGATGATATTTCATATACTAGGAAAACCTTTTAGAATGTTAATGACTTATGAGAGTGGCAGCAAATGTCCTGAGTGCTAGAGCCCAAGACGATGATGAAGTAGTAGAAGAAGCCGAAGCCGAAGACGTTGTAGAAGAAGCAAGAAATGTTCGTAATGGGCTCATAAATGGCAGAACTCATAGCATTTTATTGCCGTTGTTATTGTTGCTCCCCGCCCGCCGCTCCTCAAGCTCCCATTAAAACATGACAAGGCACAAAATGTTGCCAAAGGGGGTACAGCCCGGGGCCGGGGCGCCCAGAAAGGGCGCGGGAGGAGCTGGGCTTAAAGCTGTTGTCTGCGTGCTGTTGCCGCCAGAAAAGGCTTAAGCAAATGAAAGACGAAAAGGCAAAAGACATAAAAAAATAATACGAAACTTTTTTGATAATTAAAATATAGCTAGAAGAAGACAAGCGGGCGAGGGGGCAGAGTAAGGGGGTTGAGTGAGTGCTGGCTAAAGTCAGCTCTTTCGATATGCCCAATATAGATTTAATGTAATGAAATAAGCAAATATTTTTGCAATTCCAGATACCCTGTAAATATGGTGAATGCTAGTTGTGGGGCATATATGAAGCCTACACAGCCCAAATCAATTTCAACTCAGAGTTGAGTAGAGATAAAACAGATAGACGTTTATATATAAGAATTTGAATACCCTGTAAATGTATATTATCGTGTATATATTTTTAAGGTACCCTATAGTAAATCTTAACTCTTTAGCTGATTTTACTGCGCATTTGCCAGTCGTGCCTGCCCCACTCTGCGTTGTGATGACTTCCTATTGGAAACGTATTGAATGCTCTTGTAATTTCTTAGTGGATCTCGCCTTTCTGCCCCGCCAGCTGCGCAGTTTGCCTGACTGGCTGACTGCCTGGCGCTTTGCTGTTTATTTTTCTTTCCCTTTTGGCCACTTAAAGCGCTTTAATTAATTAATTTGTGGCCTTGTTAATGGGCGAGCGGCACGCATCTAGTTCCGCCCCGCAAATCACAGCTAAAAGGCAAAAGCCAATCGAATCCTTTAACTACGATAAGAGCACAAAGTATATATGTATCGAGCATGACGTATCCCCCATGGACATGGGCAGCCTAAGGTTAAATCCATAAATATAGACATTAAGTTTGGCTGGAATTTCTGAAGCAAAAACTAACTTAAGATTGTCTGTGAATGGCTTAATAACTCCTATAGATATCATCGGCTTATTAGCCATTATTAAGTGGAGTCCCGAAACTTGGTCTGCATATAGGATATGAGGTGTTAATTGTTGACTGCGATAGGCTGTATGATATATATACCCTGTAAATAAGGCTAGTAAAAGTTTGTGTGGAGTATTTATGAAAGTGAGAGAGCCTAAGAGCCTATGTGAACTCAGCTAAGAGTCGAGCCAAGCAGCTGAAACTTGGTATAGAAAATCTTACTTACTATAAGTTTTAGAAAATATTATGATAATTGTTATCTAATATGTTTTCCTCGAGATATTCTAGATATATAAGATTGATGCAGACTAGTCTCTTTTCACTTACTGCTTCTAGACTCGTTTCACTTATTTTCCTTAGCCTACCCCACACTCTATACTATATCTATGTTATCTAGCTATATTTGAATGATGTAAAAATTCTTGAAATTCTAGTCAAAGATGCCTCACTTCATATTTAAGCGCACGTTACGCATACGCCCCGTAAACATATTTTCTATGCTGCTTAAAGCAGGCCTTTCTTTTCTGCTTTTTATTTAGTATATGTGTGTGTGCTCGCGTTTTATTTGCGCTCGCACAATATTTTCCTTATTTTTTTTTTACATCTTTTCGAGTAAAAATTTTGCTTGTGCCATGTGCCAAGTACTTGTGCGCTTCACTTGCAGCCGCTTAAGGCAGTCAGCAGACACATCTACACACACTCACACACACACACACAGATGAGTATGAGCCATATGCAAATAATTTCAGCTGCTGCAATTGAAAAGCCAAAAACAAAGCAAACTCTAGGGTATGCCCCACACACGCTCTCCATCTCATTCTCACTCTGCAGCTTCTTCGTCCCGCTCTCTCTTTCTCTTCCTCTCTCACTCTCTTTCTGCTTTTCAGCTAGCCGTTGGCCATAGACAATAAAAATATTTGGCTTTAAAGGCAAAGTCTTTTTGGCTCTAAGTAAATCAGAACTTCAAATGTTTAGCCAAATGCTCAATCTTCATCAATGACTGCTGCTGAGGTGTCTCTCTCTCTGTGTGTGTGTGTGTGTGTGTGTAAGTATCGTTAGGTATCGATGCTAAATATGTCGATGGGCCACGTTTGCGTCAAAACATTTTTGGCCAGAAATTGGGTTTTTTTTTTCTCATTTTCATTTGATTACCATAAAGTCGCTTCACTTTGTGTAAGTGTGCGTTTGTGTGTGTGTGTGTGTGTGTGTGTGTGTCGTGCTGTGCTATATTTCGCTTTTGCCATTAAGCACTCAATCAGTCTTTATCAGGTTTTGACAACGATTAACGTTTGGGGCGCCAAAATGCTTTTGATGGATGGCTGCCGGAGATGTCTTCTTTCTCGCTGACTTTCCGGCTCTGCTGCCCGCACCGCTACCGTCCGCCCAGCCACTAGTACTAGACTAGATTACGTGCATATACACGCTCACCCTCGCCCTTCCATATACATGTATCTCTCTTGCATTTTTATGAAATTGATTTGCTGTGTCGCAGCACGTGATTTAAAGCACAAGCAAAAGCTATTCACTTTGGTCGCATTAGTTAGCTAAAGTTTTGCAATACCCTGTAAGCTGTGCCATACGAGTGGGTATAATACTTTTGAGTAAGTGTATGTAATGTGCAAATAGAAGATGAGATGCCTCTTCTGTATTTGAATGCCAATTACAGGGTATCTTGTAGTCATTTTGCTGCCAACTAGAGCTGTTTGCTGTATGCCTGAAAAAATGAAAACTTTCCTAATGGCCATCTGACTTAGGTGTTTGGAACCCTCTAGTATACTACTTCTCTTGTTGATAACTTAATTAAACTGCAGGGTGTCTCTTAGTCGATTACTTCCTTACTCTGTTTGGTTACTTCATTCGCAGCACAACTTGATTAAGCTGCAGGGTATATTCCTTTGCTTTTTTGTAATGTTCACTTATGTATAGGGTATTTTGTAGTCTTTCCCTGCCGTCTCGTCAATTTTTTTTTTGTTTTTGAATGGGAACTTAAACTCGTTTTGTGGTTTTGCAGTTGAGCAATCGATTTGCTCTCATCATGGCTCATTGGCTTTGCCCCTCTTTCCTGTCTCAATCTCCCTCCCTCTCTCTCTCCTTCTTCGTCGTTCGCTCTTCCTTGGCCAATATCCTTTGTCATGTCTTGACGCTCTTCAATGTTTATTGCAGCCCTTGAAGTCCAGCCAGGCCCAGCGACTGCCAGCCTCATCAATTTTGTGGTCAGCACGTGAGTTAGGCACAGAAATCGAATCGAATTGACTGGATGAAGGGCAAAGCGAAGCTTGGCAGCGGCGGATGTTAGGCGGCGGGTGGGGCTAGTTAGGCAGCGGGGCTGGCTGATGTGCAGATGTGGCTACAAAAACCTGACTAATCTTCTGACTTAAAAGCTAAGCAAGCCCATTAGGCGCCACCTCAAAGTCGACCAACAAATCAATAATCAACGAGAAACGATTTCAACTCGATGCGGGTTGAGTTGCTACAGTGACCAATTAGGTTGACCGATCTATCTCTATCTCTATCTCTATCTCTATCTCTATCTCTATCTCTATCTCTATCTCTATCTCTATCTCTATCTCTATCTCTATCTCTATCTCTATCTCTATCTCTATCTCTATCTCTATCTCTATCTCCATCTCTATCTCTATCTCTATCTCTATCTCTATCTCTATCTCTATCTCTATCTCTATCTCTATCTCTATCTCTATCTCTATCTCTATCTCTATCTCTATCTCTATCTCTATCTCTATCTCTATCTCTATCTCTATCTCTATCTCTATCTCTATCTCTATCTCTATCTCTATCTCTATCTCTATCTCTATCTCTATCTCTATCTCTATCTCTATCTCTATCTCTATCTCTATCTCTATCTCTATCTCTATCTCTATCTCTATCTCTATCTCTATCTCTATCTCTATCTCTATCTCTATCTCTATCTCTATCTCTATCTCTATCTCTATCTCTATCTCTATCTCTATCTCTATCTCTATCTCTATCTCTATCTCTATCTCTATCTCTATCTCTATCTCTATCTCTATCTCTATCTCTATCTCTATCTCTATCTCTATCTCTATCTCTATCTCTATCTCTATCTCTATCTCTATCTCTATCTCTATCTCTATCTCTATCTCTATCTCTATCTCTATCTCTATCTCTATCTCTATCTCTATCTCTATCTCTATCTCTATCTCTATCTCTATCTCTATCTCTATCTCTATCTCTATCTCTATCTCTATCTCTATCTCTATCTCTATCTCTATCTCTATCTCTATCTCTATCTCTATCTCTACTCTATCTCTATCTCTATCTCTATCTCTATCTCTATCTCTATCTCTATCTCTATCTCTATCTCTATCTCTATCTCTATCTCTATCTCTATCTCTATCTCTATCTCTATCTCTATCTCTATCTCTATCTCTATCTCTATCTCTATCTCTATCTCTATCTCTATCTCTATCTCTATCTCTATCTCTATCTCTATCTCTATCTCTATCTCTATCTCTATCTCTATCTCTATCTCTATCTCTATCTCTATCTCTATCTCTATCTCTATCTCTATCTCTATCTCTATCTCTATCTCTATCTCTATCTCTATCTCTATCTCTATCTCTATCTCTATCTCTATCTCTATCTCTATCTCTATCTCTATCTCTATCTCTATCTTTATCTCTATCTCTATCGCTCACACATACATTAATTTTATGGTAATCAATTTCAATAAACAATAAACACAATAAACAATCAAAAATGCCATGTGCACCACTTGGCTGCAATTGCAGCACTTGGCACCTGCCAAACCTCTAGCCGGAACGCTGGCATTGGAACATGGAACAGTGCATTTTATAACGCTTTTCCAGAGACAGGACATGGCAGAAGTTTGCAAAATTTATGCATCTACCAATTGCTTATACACAGAGTGAATATGTATATGTGCATGTGTATGTGTCTGAATGTGTGTAGGTGTGCGTGTGTGCGTGTGTGCGTGTGTGTTGTGTGTGCACAGTCATAGCTGCAATCATAGATTTCAAGCCTCGAACAATTCACGTCAAATGCAGTCGAATTCGGTTTTGCAATTGCCGATTGCCAAGGGTTAAGGCGATTGAGTGGATTAAAACTGGGCGTGTTTTCCGGGTGGTAGAGGCTGGCTTGATGGTATGTGGGAGTCGGTGCCGACAGAGAGAGAGAGAGAGAGAGAGAGAGAGAGAGAGAGAGAGAGAGAGAGAGAGAGAGAGAGAGAGAGCATGCACTTGGTGCTTTTGCGTAAGGTGTTGGCATTTGCACGCTTGCAATCAGACCCAGGCTTTAATTCGTTTCAGCTCGAGTCCGATTCGAATCCAGGTCCAAGTGGTCAATGGATGCATAACGCAGTTAGCTTACATATAGGACTACAATGATACCCTGTGGGATCCATGAAAGGTTAAACAAAAGCTAGTGCAGATCTGTGTACGTTTATGTGGCTGATGTGAAAAAGGAGGTGGATGTAGCCACACTTGAAAGGAACGGGTCTCTGTGACCTTAGGGGGGAATTATCGGAGTTAGGTTTACTAAAGGTTTTCTGCCTATTGAGTGCGACTTAGCTAGTTGGCAGCTTTTGACTGGCTGCCTTAGTTTTTGCTGCTTTAGATAATATCTTCATTGTCGGTCATTTTCCAATTTCATAGGATACTTTTGAGTCTTGCTTGTTGCTGTTGCTATTGCAGGGCGCAAGTTCAGTTGGCATAGGTAAATACATCATTAAACATGTAAGGGCCCAAATGCATTGTCAACAGCCAACTGTCGGCACGCTGCACATTTGTTGTTGCTGCTGCTGCTGTTGCATATTATGGTGCAGCTTCAGGGAACAGCAGCAGCTAAGTTCTACGTGCTCAAGAGTGCGTACCAAAGTATGTGCCTCTGTATGTGCATGTGTGTGTGTGTGTGTGTGTGTGTGTGACCCTGCAATTGACATGTTAGCTGTGTGTGGGCCAAGACAAATGCACATAAAGGAGTGCGTATTTGCCATTCAACAGCAACAACAACAACAGCAGCAGTAGCAGCAACCTTATCAACATTCTGTTACTACTCCTCATCATCATCATCATCTAGCTCTTGTTCTTTTGTCTTTATGTTATCGTAGGCATGGAAAGCTGTGAAACGATTGCATAATAATTTATGATACATCAATGAAAATGGCTTTTTGATTAGATTTGATTGTGGTTTGAAAAATTTGTCCAATGCAAATGCTTGAGTGCAACTGGCTCAGGTCTAATCAGTCAATCAATCAGCTATAAGGACAGCTTGTCACTTAGTTAATCAGACAGTGAATCAGTGAATTAATCAGTTAATCAATATGTCAATTAGTCAGTAGAAATTATTTAATTATTCAATCACTTAGTCAACTTAGGCTGTCAGCTTGGTTAGTCAGTAATTGAATGTAGAATATATTTTGATTATGCTTTCAATTAGTCAGTCAGTTATTTAAAGGGACATTTGAACAGTTTTACAGTACATCAATCAGCCAGTCAGTCAGTCAATCAGGCCGTCAATCATGTAACTAGTCATTCAAGTAACTCCTTGATTGACTGACTGATTAAGTTATTGACTTATTACGTGATTAACTGTTTACGTAGCTCGGTCAATCAGTCAATCACTCAAACAGTTTGATAGTCAATCAGTCAGTCAAACAATTAACTAGTCAGTCAACTAGTCAGTCAGTCAATCAATTAGTTAATCAGTCTTTCAAGCAGTCGATCAATTACTCGCTCAAGCACCAATTAGTCTCTCTCTCTCTCTCTCTCTCTCTCTCTCTCTCTCTCTCTCTCTCTCATTAATAAAGGCCTATCTAACATAGATAACAGATCAAAATAAATACAAATATGAATTAGTTTTACTTTAAATTAATTAAAATATTTATTATTGGAAAAAAAAAAAACATAATTTATTGATAGATTATATATAAGTATATGTGTATACATTTGATTTACACATAATGGATGTAGATAAATCCCATATTACAACGTTATTCTCTGTCACGTGACGTCGCCGTGTGTGAGATTCGGCAAATGTTGGCGCCTAATCATTGGGTTTAAGCCGTTAAAAGCTTTGAGCCGCTGGCTGCTTTTCAGGTGAAATTCGCACCACTCCGGAAGTGGTTTTCATTTACAACGGAAATTAAAAAATGTCAACGTAACCAGCAGCAACAACAACAACAACAACAACAACAACAAGCGAGCGAGCGAGCGAGTGAGCAATGGGTCAAATGCTCCCCTTTGGGGCGCATTCAGGGATTAACAGGCTTTGCCATTGGCCTCTGTCGCACGTCCCGTAAATCAAATGCAGCCAACAGTGAAGCGTTTTTTTTTTCACCTTTCTTTTTTTTCGGGGGTCTAAATCGGTGTTAAGCGAAGCCTCTCAATTGCGGGCAATAGATATCAATGGGACGACAATTGCAAACGCCCCGGATTCATATATTTATAGCATCTTTGTTCATTATTCAGATTCCTCGTAAATATTTAATGTGCCATTTGTTCCATTTGATTTCAGCTATATGCATATATGGATAGTAACTGGAATATGTAGATGTCCTATCTACTACTATGTTAACTACTACTACCTTAACTACTTTATTTGCAAATTTCTACTACCATTTTGCCTCACTACTTAACTACTACTACTCTTACACTACTAATTTACTACTACTTCTACTACTGCTACTGTAACATTACTATTTTACTACTACTATTATTACTACTACTACTTTAAAATTACTATTTTACTACTACTATTATTACTACTACTACTACTACTACTACTTTAACATTACTATTTTACTACTACTATTATTACTATTACTACTACTATTACTACTACTATTACTACTACTACTACTATTACTACTATTACTACTACTACTACTATTTCCTATCACATTATTTTCTACACTCCATAGTACTCCATACTCCATAGTATGTATATTCCACACTCTGTACTCAATAACCCCCAAATTCCCACTCTCTATACATATGTACATATATTCACAGTATTGAGTGTTCAGCAATCAAACTCAGTGAACTTTTAGCTTTTCAATAGAAATACATTTATAAATAACCTGGCAGAGAAAACGCCTCGCCAGTGTTGTAAAAGCGCAACGGGCAGTGTGGCAAAGCGCGAAAAAAAATGACGAATGAGACGGAAGCAATAAATGCCACTGATTGATATTGTCAATATTGTGAGTTATGAATATAAATACGAATACGAATATGAATATGAAATATGTGAAATGAATGCGACGCTGAATACGTGTGAAACCATATGGCCTTTCATGGCGCTTCAATTGCTTCTATACACATATGTATATGTATATATACCTACATATATGTATCGATATATATGCATGTATATCCTTATATAGATAATCAGTTCTGTGGCGCCGGAGAGTTGTGTGGTTCGGTTCGTAAGGTGCTTCGACACTTTGTCTTCAAAGTGTATTTATGGCAAGCACTTTATCAGCATCATCATCAATACAACATGACAATGCTCATAATCACGTTTCTAACGCTGATGATTATTGATGATCATTATCGAACATGATTATCATAAGCAGCAAATGCTTTGCATGCTATTCAGTGACACCTCTTTGGGCGATATATTATTGCATTTTGTTGTTGCTGTCACACACACACACACACACACACATTCGTACACACACACGTACAGTTACATACACCGACGTTGAGGCTGTCTGAGCTTTACAACTTCAATCAAATTCAATTGAGTTCAATTCAATTGTAACGTATTGTATTTTTATTGAACCATAAAAAAAGGGAAGCTGCCTCACATGACTGTGTGTGCTGCTGTGTGTGTGTGTGTGTGCGTGTGTGTGTGTGTGCGTGCACACTCTCTCGCACGGATTTAACAAGTGCGACATAATGGCGCTGACAAGCAGCAGGAGCAGTGGAACAGAAGCTGAACCCGAGCAGCTGGAGTTGGGGCTGCTTGCAAAGCGTGCAAATGTCGCAATCACTGACACGCAGCATACGCAGCACGCAGCCTCTCCCACTCCCTCTCCCACTCTCTCCCTCTCTCTCTGTGTGTGTGTGTGTGTGTAAGGTAGGCAATGCGCATCATTCGCGTCTTGGCGACGACTTTTATGACTTCAATTCAATTTGTTTACGAGCCAGGGGCTCAGCACTCGACACTAGGCAGGCTCGTCTCCCTCACTCGCTGCCACTCTTCCTTTCTCCTCTTCCCTCTCTCTCTCTCTCTCCCTCTCTCTCGCTTACTGGCAGCGACCGTGCCATGCCGCACAAAAGTATGTGACACCATATCCATATAGATGTATGCGAGTAGAAAAAAGAAGCAAAAATAAAGGAAAAGTATGCTAAATAAGTAACTCAACAACAAGTCGAAAGGTGTTTGTTGCATGCGCTTGACTGGCATATACCCTGTAATTAGAGACTCTCTATGCAGAGTCAATTATGCTCAACTTTAATTATTAATATATGTATAATATGAGCATAGCCAGAGCACACAGCAAGGCTCATGACTAGACGATAATCAAAACATATTCGATTACTAAGCTAACTAATCTGTTTGAGTTATCGATCACATTTAGGTGTTGCTCAATAATTCATTCAAATTTCCCATTCAATCATGTAGAATTCTTTGTAGACTTGTATTGAAAAAAGAAGCAACAGAAGAAGCAGAGCTTGATTCATTTGAATGATATTCTTTATTTTATAAAATAGCATATATTTAGGTTTTAAATAAAACCCGATACATTTTATTATCTCAAGTTTAATTCGATTTCATTGTAATTTATTTTGCTATGGCTCTTATTGAGTCAGCCTACATTCTGTAATTTTTTAAAGGTTTCCTCACATTGATTCATTTTGATTAATTTTTGTTTAGTCGAATTCGCCTAGTCGAATGCATTTTTACAGTTTTTATGGCACTTAACAATTTTACAGGGTATATTAACAACAACAAGGTCACACACTCGACTCTGGCAGCAGGTGATGAGCGTAAAATTTATGCAGCGACATGTTATGCCCCGCGGTGCACAGAATTTCTCAGCCATGCTTTTCTCTATTTATGCATACATATATATACGCATTGTATGTGTGTGTGTGTGTGTGTGTGTGTGTTCATATATATATATTTTTTTTAGGTATTATTGTCACGTCACGTCTGGCAAGCGACGTTGCAGAGCTGATGCCGCCGCTCACACACATTAAAGCGTTAGGCAACAACAATTGGCTTTAAAGTCGCGCGCTAATTAAGACGCCAGGTGGCGTCATTGTGCTGATAAATTAGCGCCAATTTACAGTATAACAACTCTCTCTCTCTCTGTCTCTCTCTCACTCTCTCGCAGCTCAAGCTGTGGCTTTCGCTGTGCGGCGCAGCCAATTAAATATCATGGATAAACATGAGCTTCAAGGAGCAACAGCAACAGCAGCAGTTGAGTGCAGCAGGAATGTTGGGATAGAGCGGGGGCGGGGGCGGGGGCTGTGGGCGAGCTCCCTTCAAGCTGACTTTAGATTTGTGGCGCGCACTGTGCGTTCGCGAGGCGATTCGATTTGAGGCAGGGCGAGGCGTTGCTGTTGGCATTTTCAAGTTTTCCTCAAATTGAATTTCCAACAAATTTTCGCAGCGTTTGCGTTATGCGGGCGGGGCGTCATCAAAGGTGGGTGTGGCTGCAATACAAAAACAAAACAAAAAGCAACAAAAACAAAAAATGCAGTTAGCGAATAAAAGGCAAGAAGCAACAACAACAAGGCAGCAGGCAGCAGGCAGCAGGAGTAAATCAAGTAGCTGCGGTCAGTCCCAGTCCAGTGGGCAGCAATGAGCTAAGCGAGTGAATGAAATTCAATTAGAGTGTTAATGGTAAGTGAGAGTGTGAAGTGGAGAAAGGGGAAGAGAAGAAGCGGATGAAGGAGGGAGGGAGAGAGAGAAAGAGAGAGAGAGAGAGGGAGAGAGAAAATAGCAGAGTGAGAGACAGGCAGAAAAAAGAGATTGAGAATAGAATATGTATATAGAAAAAGAGAATGAGAGAGGAAAGATAGAGAGAGAGAGAGAGAGAGAGAGAGAGAGAGAGACAGACAGAGTGGAATAGAGAGAAAGTGATAAGAGACTTCGTGTTAGGAAAAGACTGAGGCAGAGAAAAAGAGAGCGGGAGCAAATGTGCTAGAAGGTCAGTGAGAGTAGGAGAGAGAATGTCATTTTATGAGGAGAGAGGGAGCGACTGCGTGAAAGAGTGAAATATAAAGGTATAAGCAAGGCGAAGGACAAACGCTTTTCTTTCTCAGCTTCTGTCCTTCGCCTTGAAAAGAAAAGTGAGAGAAGCCGAGAGTTTGACAGCAAAGGGAACAGGGAACAGGAGTGACCGAGAGTGAGTATAAGAGAGAGGAAGAGAGAAAGAAAGAGATGTGTGCTGCGATCAGTCAATATTCATCAATATAACATGAAGCTGCTTCACTTCGTGCATAATCTCATTATTAAAAGTAATTAATATGTTTTAAGCTAATTGTAAGAGCTCGAGCTCTTCAGTAAACTTCCTTCTTTCTACTCACATAATATTTCGTAGCTAGCAACAATCCATGTGACAGAGAAGAGAAGAAGAAGAAGAAGAATCAAAAGAGAAGCAAACACAGTGAGAAAGAAACGGAGAGAGTGCGACTAGACAGCATTTGGTAAATTACAAAACAAACAGAAAAACTAAATCAAACCACGGCATGACGTTGCTTAGACTCCGCAACTTTGCCACTGCTCCACCTCTTTCACTCAAGCATGCTTTCTCTTTCGCTCGCTCACACTCTTCTCTGCTTGTTTCATTCCACAATCCCAATCCCAATCCCATCTTAAGCGGCAATCGCGTTTGCCCACAACTTTTTCAGACCTTATAAAAACGTTCAACTTTTGCTTCTCTCTCTCTCTCTCTCTCTCACTCTCTCCCTGTCTTTAATTTCAATTCCATTTTTTTTTTTGCAACTTCTCACTTCGTTTTTTTTTCGCGCAATTTTCATTTGCCGTCGCTGCAGTTTTTCCTAGTTGGCGCAATTTTCCGCGTTTTCATCGTTTTAATCGATGTTGGTCAAACTTGGCTGAAGGATGAGGGATGCGGCGGTGTGTGAGGACTTGAGCAGGGGCTAGCTAACAGAAAGCAGAGGACACGGACTCAGACTCAGACACAGACTCAGACACAGATACAAGCAGAGGCAGAGGCAGAGCAACAGAGAGACAGCGAACCAGTTGCCGACGCCGCCATCGACAAGGACTAAAAATCTTTGTAACCATAATTAAAAGTTGGGCTGCTTTTGTTGCCACGCCCCTCCACACGCGCCCCCTTAGCGCGCTTGCCACAAGCCGTCGACACTTGTGGCGCAAACAATAATTAATTTAAATTGAAACATTTTAACGTTCCCCTCAGCCATTCAGCATGCTTCAGTTTGTGGCGCAACTTGCGTTTCGTTTAGTTTTTAATAGCTCTCTTAGCCGCATCCTCCCAGGCCCCACAGCCACGCCCCTTTGCAGTGTCCTACATTTCAAAGCTGATTAGCAGAGGCAGAGCGAAAATGTTGATGTTAAACAGTGATTTGAGTTGCAGTTGAATATAAATAGTTAAATAGTTTATTCAATTAATTAACTTTGACTGGCTATCGATAAATATCGATATGCAAAATGATAAATTGTCTAGATGTAACGCTCTCCATTACAAATTTGAGCTGTGAATGCTGCTAGCCTTGAGGTGCAAACCCTTTGGCTTTGCAATTGAAGCTCAATTCCCTTAAGCCCAATCATGGTTTCAGTTTAACAGAAGCGAACTCTAAATGCTTTTGAATCACTTTTTCATATCACTTTGGCCCAATTTTGTGCTCATCTTTGGGGTAGCCACCTTTCGACCATTTCGCAATTAAAACTTTTACTCACTTCATTTTCCACATAACTGTTACATTTGGCCAATGCTTTTTATTTACTCTCGATTTATTTGATTTGCAACACAAAAATGTTGCAAGTATTTTGTCAGTTCTCTTATTCTCATTCATTTCATACACGTTCACGATTACTCAAAGAGAGTATAATGGCTCTGTTTCCATTTCTATTGCAGTTCATCTGACTGTATGATATGTTAGAGACTTGATATTCGTGTTAAGGAAAAGTCTACTCGATGTTATTGATATTGACATTTCCTTAAGATAATATAAGGTAGAGATATCCGATTAATACTACGTAGTAGATCAAACAATTCCCTCTGAAAGCATGGCCATGGAAGAACTTTTATATCCTCTACAGCTCGAAAGCTAGATTACCAAATTTTACGATACGAACTCTTGGTAAATATATTATGCATAAGCATAAGAAATATGGAAATTGGGAAATTTGAATAAATATATTCCACACTTTTCGAGCTACGAATGAACTCCGAAACGATTTTGGTTCTTCAATCCTAGAGAAATTTTAAAGCTTTCATATCTAAGAGGATTATGTAACATGTAATATAGATTTTTTAATAGATTCAGAAGCGAGTATTATGCCGTCAGTTGGACTCGACAGCAACTTACTCTTAATTCTATTTTTTTTTTTTTTTTGTATTCAATATATTTTTGGAGTCTGCTCGTTGAAGCGATAAGTCAGCAAAAAATGTGCTGCTCTCTGTTATTTCTTTGGTTTTTGCAGCAAATTTCATGCATATTTACCGTACATATACCCTGTATACAATTGTCTGCGCAATTGAGTATATTGGTACTCAATTAACTAGCAACTTTTGCCGCTGATGAGTTGCTGCAGAGCAGAGAGATTTTATGCATCATGATGTACGGCATATATCATTCATACTACAATGATGATGTATACTGCAGCTCACAGAATAGGCACATTCATCATAATACATCATGGATGCATGTAATGCCGAAGATTTGGATGTAGGCTAGTTTCTTTATAAGCAGGTCAAGACATGAATGATATTATAATTAATTTTCTATAAGAAATATGCAACTCTACTCCAAAATACATAAAATACGTACTAATACATCTTGATGTATAAATGATGTATATCTTTCATTGATGTCTTAAGCTTTCGATTGAAAATCTTCAGTAAAATTAATTTCTCATTGTTATTGAACATCAGTTGACTTTGGTGCATATACATCATGATGTACTTGTGCATTAGTACAGGTCGGGTGGGCCTATGTAAGATTATGCTCATGCTTCTCACACCATTCCCACTTACAGGACAGCTGCCCAGTCGAGCATTCAGCTTCTGCCTTTGTTTAATTGTTATTGCATGTAACTGTAGCATTTTTGGGGGGAATTATCTATTCCTAATTGAATGACAGGGCAAATAGTTGAGGCAAATAGTCGAGCTGCTTTTGTTGTTTGCATTTGAAGCATTTTGAAGTGGACTCGAGCCACAATTCGAATTCAGTTAACTAATTGAGTTGGCTGCCATCCAGATGACCTAAGAGAGAGAGAGAGAGAGAGAGAGAGAGAGAGAGAGAGAGAGAGAGAGAGAGCGAGTGATATTATGTTGTTTCTGGTTATATAGTGAAGTTGAGACAATGCTCCTAGCTGTAATGGTCAATTGTGCTAAGCAGGCTATGCTATCAACAGCTGCATATTATCGATAACAGTTTTCGAAAATATGATAACTCAGGCTTGAGACTATAGTCTGTAGAACGCTCTCAACAAGCTAAAGCTTTACTGCTTAACAGCAGCGTATTCGCCTTGATTCAGTTAATAGTTTAAGATATGGCAACTCTTAAGCTGCATATGGTTGCCAGATAGTTGGTAAAATCCTTTGAATCGAGCTGCTTTAAAGCATATTTGCATTATCTCAACGTCAACGGCAATACAACAAAATATAGCGCTATCTGTCAAAGGGAAAGGAAGCAAAAAAAAAAATCAGGAAAAATAAACAACAATGAGAGGGAGAGGGTGGGAGAGAGTAGAAGCAGTGGGAGAGGTGGAGAGTTGTGGAAAAGCGAGCAGAGCTAAAGCAAATGTCGTTGAATGGATGCGGTGGCTGTCAAATGCCGGTGCAATTTTTGGCCCAAATGCAGAGAGAAAGAGAGAATGAGAAGAAAAGAGGAAGAGAGGGGGCGAACTGAAGAGAATCTCAGCTGTGGCACTCAGTGCACTGCACAGTGGGTTAAGGGGCAGACACACACACAGACACACAATGAATGCGTGAATGCACAACACAATTGCAATGGGAACTGGGAAAACGCAACTCGCTATTCGAAACTGGAAACTGGGGGCTGAGAGCTGTGAGCTGTGAGCTGAGGGCTGTGAGCTGTGAGCTGGGCCCGTTGCAATCTATCGTCGAGTGGCGCCATGAATTTGTCCAGGCGACTGATGGGACTGTGGAGTGGAGTAGTGGGAGTGCTGAAGCATGTGTGATGTATTGCTTTGTGTGATTTTGACAGAATTAGCAGCTGCTGCCGCAAAATTGCGCAACTGCCACGCCTCAGCTTGTCTTGCACAACAGCAGCAGATCCCATCCACGCTTCATTCCATTCAGTCAGTAGAGTGGTTCTGGTGGCCTGGTCTCTACGGTCTTTGGTCTCCAAGGATATATTAATTTGGTTTCGGTTTTATGTACATCGCTTTTTGGGCCATCTTTTTATGTTTATTAGCCATTAGCCTGGCCGCAAGCCAACTTTGGCAATTAAAAGTTGCGGCCAAGATTAAAGATTAAAGACCACAGAAAAAAGAAAGAGAGAAGATGATGTAAATTAAGGAAAAAACACGGCGAAACGCAAATCAAAAGCTTTATGACAGCCAATCGAAGTGCCTTCAGCTCTTGGCACTTACTCAACTCGAATGGCAAATGGCAAATGGAATTAGGTCTTTCATGCCGAGTCCTAAAAGCCTTTATTATGCCCATGCAATGGCCATTCGAATAATATTGTCACGATATTACCAAATGCCTATCAAATACGATTGTAGAGTGCATTAATATCTATGGGCATTCAGCAATCCATCAAGCTGGCAATTATGATTGATTTACTGTACTCCTGATAAACTATATAGATATTCTTGATAGTCTATCAATCTATATATCTATTTATTGACAACCGTATAAGAAGAGCAGTGCTCTTTCTGTCTTTCCTTCTCTTGCCTGCTCTGTCTCTTTCCCTCTTTCCTTCTCTATTTCTCTGTCTGCAGAGCAGTTTCCTTCTTTTTATATTTTTCCCTCTCTCTTATATCTCTTTCTCTCTCATCTCTTTCCCACTTGTTCACTTTACTGTCTATTCTCTTTCTCTTTCTTTCTCGCTCTCACTCTCTCTCTCTCTCCCTTTTACTCTCTTTCTCTCTCTCACTCTCTCTCCTGTCTTGCATTGCCTTTATTCATTTTCACTTTCCTACATTCTCTTTCACTTTTCTGTCTCTTCTCTCTCTCTCAAACTTTTCATAGTCTCTTCTTCTCTTTCTGCAGTCGCTTTTCAACACTTTCTCGCTTCCATCTCAGCCAACACTGGTCAAACTTTGATCTGTGGCTAGTTATACAACATTGTCATGGCTTATTAGCTAACCACACAAGTGTTCGCCCCTTCCCACCACTCACGACCCCACCATTCCCCAGTCCCCCTCAACTAGCCTATCTTCAAGACAGCCAACGTCCACCCCAGCATCTGGTTTCGAGGCGACAAAACTTGTTGTTGCGCTGCACAACAATAAAATAACTTTTAATTATGCACAACCAAGGGCTGATTCCCTTACACATGCTTACATCTATGGGTGTGTGTCTGTCTGTCTGTGTGTGTGTGCGTGCATTCACAAAATGTAATTAGAGTTTTGTGTAGTGAAGTTGTCAGCTTTTGGATAACCGAAAACGAGCGTTTTAACAAGTTTAATTGGTGCAAAGTTGCTCGCAAGTTGCCCCAAAAATGCGGCACACACATCGAATACAACTTTTGCCACAACTCTACACATGCTTTACAACTATCTGTCTCTCTCTCTCTCTCTCTCTCTCTCTCTCTCTCTCTCTCTCTCTCACTCTGCTATGCCTATTTCTATATGCACTTTGTGCAACAATTTGTGTGCTTAAGTGGCCCCATATGCCAGTGTCAGCAGCCTTCAATAACGACTACCAACACTGGACACACCTAAACACACACACACACACCCCAACACACACACACACGTATGCGCTTAGAGTCGCTAGTCATAAAACCTTTATACTTTACAGCATATACAATTTAGATATATATTTTTCCACACTCTATTATACTTTTCAGCTTTTGTTTGTCTCTTTTAACAACACTGACACAGTGTTGTTAGCGCCTAAGCAGCTTTGCTTTGTAGTATTTTTCTGCTTATTATATATCTTCATTTTGATCGCTTTGTAAGTAGCTCACAACTTGTTGTATAATAATAGCTTCTTATATTGCTTCAAAGCTGAGAAAAGGAGTTTTCCTCAATAATGAAACTTTCTATTGTAATCATTAAAGAATATATCCAAAATATAAAACAAGTTATTAGAGGGATGCATGAGAAGCATGAAGCATGCTCAAAATGATTTGAGTTGAGTGGAATTGAAGCGAAGCTGTACGACTTCTGAGTGAAAAGACTCGGATGCAGAATAATCAAGCGAATCGAATGAATGTGGCTGCGAGTGAATGAGTTGGGGGTAGAGGTAGTGGTAGAGGTAGAGGTAGAGGTAGAGGCTAAGGTAGAGCTAGAGGTAGAGGTAGAGGTAGAGCTAGAGGTGGTGGTGGAGTTAGTTAGAGATTAGTTTTTGTTGAGGTTGAGCTGGAAATAATCAGCGACTGGCGGCTGGCATTTCAATTTGTTTGTCGGCGACAAATTGTTTTCGTTTAGCGCTGGGGGAGAACGAAGCCAACAATTTGCCAGCTGCGGGTCTATCAGGAACCGTTGTTGTTGCTGCTGCTGCTGCAGTAGCAGGTAATGCACACGTCTGGCTGGCATTTACTTAGGGCCAAGTTTTGTCTGGCTAAAAAAAAAGAAAATAAAAAGCCGAAGAAGTGTCTCCACTTTTGGCAGCTGGCAAAAGTTGCCCCCACTTTGGCTGGAGCAAATGCTAAACGTTCGACTGGCGGGGCCAGGTGAAGCAGGTGTGAGCGGAGCTGCATTTCATTAGCCAAGCTAGGCAGCGGCTGCCACTTTTTACATAAGTTGGTAAATATGAAAATTTCTATTTTTAAGCAAAACAACAGCTGGACTAAACCCAAGCGCAATATGCATGAGGCAAGAGATACCCTGTAGATGCACAAAAATGTGGAAAAAGCAGAGATAAAAATATAATTTATATACAAATTTTTAATATTTACAAATATTTCGAAAAATATTTTCGAATCTGAAAAGTCTTGAATACAGCTTGCGCACTTTTATAGGGCATGCTCTGAATGCTGAAAAAAAAGAAAGTCTGAGCCAAAATAGAAAAGTGCAAAACTGAGAATCAGATGACAAAAGTTGTCTGCATTTTCTTGGTTGTGGCAAAAGTTTTGTCACATTGCTTTGGCTTTCACTTGGGCTTTTTGCTTTTGTTTTCAACCTCAGCTTCTTCTTCTTCTTCGGCTATTGCCATACGCCTTCCACAACCACAAAGTAGTCTCATAACTTTAATGCACTCAACGTATAAATGAAAATCAATTACAGCCATGAATAAATAAAATAAAATTTTGTTGCAACAATTAAAGAAATGAGTCGAAAAATTTCTTATTCAATTGATTCGATTCAATATTTTAAATGATTTCGTAAGTTGAATGGGAATTGGTTAAGTGATCTAGCCGACTCTCTAGAGTGAGCCTGTGCACTTGGTAGCTCTGGACCTAGGCCTAGGCTAAGGCTACCCAAGCTCAGCTGCATTTTCCTATCACTATAACTGCCAACGTCCTAGTCCTAAGCTTTACTCTTTTGCTACATCATTCTTGCTCTGTCTACAAGTTTCCACTATCATCGGCAACCTGTTGCAATCGCTCACAATTCCAGCCTGCCCACATTTGTTTTCCTGCCCCAATCTCGACTTTTTTTTACGCAGGTGCTTAATCTGTGCGCCGAGTACCAATTGTTGTGCAGCTCTTTATGAGTGTTAAAATTGACAAACAAAAGCAGGCCCACTCTCTCTCTCTCTCTCTCTCTCTTCTTTCTCTCTGCCGCTGTCCATGTCTGTCTGCTTACCTTCTCGACTGACCCTTGGCTGAGGGCAGTGCGAGACAAGGGCTACCCCATGTCCAGTGCAGATGGTAAAAACAATTGACAGCTTCAGCTTGAGCGGCACCATTGAAACGCTCTACCCTCCCTACTTCACCTACTCTTTCCCTCTCACTATCTCTTTCGCACTCGTGTTGAGTGCATGCGGCATTCGTTTCGCACACCTCACGAGTCACTTGTGTCTACGAGTTTGAAGTGGCCTAGCGCCCCCCATCCTTCCTCCACTATGCTCCCTCCCCTTGACCGTTGCTAACAAAAGTTTGACAGAGTGTCTGATGTGCGAAAGGCCAAGAGCAGTCCGCCCGACAGCCGTCATGGCCATCTCCCATCTTCCGACTGTCGTCTGCCGACTGCCGACTGCCGCCTCCTGCTGCTGACTGTTGCCCTTCCAGTCCCCATTGTGTGCCCTCGCTCCCTCGTCGCTTCGTCGCTGCTACCGCATTGATTTACAGGGGTAATCCGTGGGGGCGTTCTGTTGTGACTGGAGGGGTCGAGGCATGTGTGTGAACGGTGCGGTTGGGTGCCGGCCACTTAATGCTACACACAAACACACACACACACGAACACATATACGCACCCACACGTCTCTTGTTCGAAGTTCGTTTTCGGCTTTTGTTTTCTTTACTTTGCTTTTTTTCCCTCTCTCTCTCTCTCTCTCTTTCTCTCTTTCTGTTGCAGTTGTGTCCTTCCCCCCTCTTCGAACTTTTACGCTTTGTTTTGCGCCACTGCTCTTGATACCCTGTAAAACTTGATCAAGCTCTAATCAGGTCTGTCAAGTAAGCCTTAGGCATAAGCCAGATTTGATGAAGTGTCAGACAAGTTGCCGTTTCAGCTTTAAGATCCTTGGTATGCGTAGTAGAAATTATAAGTTCTTAGATAGCCCACAAGAATCATGCTTGAATAATTAATGATTGTTCACGAAGTGTCCTAGCTCCATTCGACACCTCATCTTAACTTAACAGCTAACTGATCAGAGATTCTCTCTCTCTCTCTCAAGATTAACATTGCTTCTGAGTTCTTAACTCCTCTCGATATGTGCTCTTCTTATGCTGTCTTCGCTCCAGCTGAGTATCTCTTAGTCGTTCAATGGCCTCGCTCTCCATGGACTTGTTTCATAACTGTCTGCGCTCACATTTTATGGAGTTTATTAATTTGAGTGCTTTTCACCCGCTGGTGACATATTTTCCGGGCAACAACAACAACTTGTTTTTATTGACTGTGCACTAGCCCCAGTCCGATGCTTGCTGGAGTGAGAGGAGCTCACAGTGTTTTGGCAGTATTTCTCTCCCCTCCCTCTCCGTCTGTGTGTGTGTAACGCATGTGTCGCACAACTGTCAATGAAAGTAAACGGATTGGCTTTCAAATGCTGTCCACTCTCAAGCGTTCTGCCTCCTGCCATCTCGCTCTCCCCCTTTCTTTCCCTCTCTCTCTCTCTCTCTCTCTCTTCCTCTGGTTGGCTGTTTGGCAATTGATTTTTAAGTTTCGAGGGATTGGCACGTATTTTACAAATATTTTATAAATATTGACACTGTGTCAACGAGCAACAACAAGTTGCACGCCTAAGCTTGGGCCCAGACCAAGCCCAGCCCCATTTGCGAACCCCGGACCGCCCCCTGCAACGGCAGCTACTGCCTCCTGCAACAAATAAATCACGTATACGCCGCATTGTTCAGTCGGGCCAGTCAAGTCTGCCTGCCACTTGCGCTGACTTCATTCATTTCTTCATTTGCTGTTGTGCCACGCAATTAGACAAGAAAATTAAACAGCTGTGGGTATGGATGGGGCTAGACAAGTTGTACGACATTTTGCTTGAGCTGTTCCGCATCAACTTTGCATTGCCTTCAACTTTTTGATTTGTGTCATTGTCTATAGGCAGCAGCAGCTGTTGCTGTTGTTGTTGCTGCTGTTGTTGCTGTTGCTGTTGTTGTTGCAGTTGCAGTTGCCGTACGTGCCACAAGTTGAGTTTTTGGAGCCGCGAAAAGCCGCCAATTTTGCGGCAATTTTCAGGCGCTAACTTTTTAATTGTCTTTCGGTTAGACAGAGAGAGAGAGAGAGCTCTCTGAGTGGAGCGCTACGGCCAGGCTATGCCACATGTTGTCGGTCCTTACACACACACAAACACACTCACTTCCGTGGTTGGAGGCCTATTCATTTGTGTTTTGTGTTCTAGTTAAAATTTTCGCTCGACTTTAAGAATTGCATAATTTATATAAGCAGAACAGATTTTTTGCCATTACATTTTGATTTTATTTAGCCTTCACCAACCTTAAATTACTATACATAAAAATTCTAGATTCTTGAACCAGCTAATGTAGCTAATTCATTCATATCATTATCATTTGAGTTCCCAAGTGAAACTAGTTCCACATTGAATAGTTTGGCTCATTTGACTTAAGCTGTTTCTGCATCAAGAACTAGTTCAATGAACAAGCCTTTTCATAGAGATTAACATTTTCATAGAGATTAAAAATCCTATAGGAACCCAGCTCATCTAGAGTTCATTTATGAATCAGTAGCTCACAATTGGAACTAGTAATATCTTAATTCGATAATCCAATATTTTAAGTTTAAAAATCCCATCCCTCTCTCTCTTTCCACCCGCCCCCCCCTCTCTCTCTCTCTCATTCTCTCTCACTCTCTTTCTCTCTCTTTCTCCTGTCCCATCGGCTGCAGCGAGTCAAAAGTCAAGAGGCAAGCCAAACACCGTCCTCAGTAGCTGGTCCGCAGCTAGGGCAGCAAAACAGGACAGCAAAGCCGCAATAAAATGTGAAAACATTAAAGCACCAACTAACAACAACAACAGCAGCAGCAGGAGTAGCAGCAGCAGGAGTAGCAGCAGCAGCAGTAGAGGGCATTAGGCAAGCTAAACGAGGCAGGTGGGGTAGGGGCGGGATGTGGTGAGCGGGCATGGGGCGTATTTCACAAAAGGACACCAGACACACCTAAGACATAAGCCGCTATCATTCACCCTTAATCCGTTTAAGGACACTTGACGTGCACGGCAGCAACACCACCAGCAGCAGCAGCAGCAGCAGCAGCAACAGCAGCAGCAACAGTAGAAGCGGCAGAAGCAGTCACTGTGGCAACGGCAGCAGCAAACCACAAACAGGCACACCTAGCACACACACATACACATCGTGAGACAAGGTGTGTGTGTAAATAGTGTGTGTGAGTGTGTTTGTTTTACACTGTAAGAAATATTGCATTCTTTCAGAGGTTTCTAGAATGTTTAATTGCTTGATTGAGCAATTGATATGCCGGACTGATTGAAGAGAGATTGACTGAATGCTTGACTGCTTGATTGGTCGATTGATATGGTTGACTGATTGACTCATTGATTACTCATTGATTGCTTGATTTTGCATTGCCAGTCTGATTGGCATCCTGATTGAATGGCGACGTCTTGATTGAGTGACTAATTGTCTGGCTGATTGATAGACTCAGTGATTGACTGCTTAATTGATTGACTGATTGAAGCAAGTGGTTGACTGCCTGATAAGTGAATATTAGATTAGCTGTTTAATGAATCAATTGATTGATTGATTGACTGACTGCTGTTTGCATGATTACCAAATTGATTGATTGCCTGATATTAACTGATTGATTGAGGATTAAGGATGTTCTGGCCCAATTGCTGGATTAATTGAATGCCTGGCTTTAGATAAACAGACTCACTTGCTGACGCACTGATTGACTGATCAATCGACTAATACATGGCTGATTGACTGCACGCTTGTCTGTTTCATTCATTGACTGCCCCATATTCGACCCTAACCACTTGTCATCCACTTAGTATAAGCACCTCTTAAGGATCTATTGCCAGCTGCTGCAAATTTTCTCGCAGTGTAGCTAACGTTGGCGAGCTCCACTCGAGGCACAACTAAAAGTCAGTCAAGTTGACCAGAAAGTGCAGGAGTTTATAAAATAAAATGATGACGATGATGATGAAGACGAAGGGTAACGGGAGACGTGAGACGGGAGACGATAGACGGTGTAGCTGTTGTGAAAAGTGGAAAGTATAGAGGCGGGCAGGGGGTAAAGACTGCTAAAATGCCAACATAAAGAAAATAGCAGATAGAAATAAAAACAGGAACAAGAACAACAGCAGCAGCAGTAGAAGCTGAATGAAAGCTAGAAAAGCGGCTGGCGACCGCATTGAAAGTGAAATAAAAGACAGACATACAAAGTAAAAGCGAGAGAGTGAGAGAGAGAGAGGGAGGGAGAGAGGGAGAAGGTATAGCACGGAATGTCGAAGCTGGAATACTCTTGAGGTAATTGAGCTATAAGTAAAGTCTATGTGTGTATAAATATGTTAATATTTTAGAACGATATTGAATTCCATTTGAAATGTTTTAGAGAGTAGAACAATTTCCTTTATATTGAAGTAGAATCAATAGAAAAGCATTACTCAAGCAAAAAGCGGAAATAACCTGAACAAAGGGTATACAAAGAGCCGTGAAAGAAGTCTACCAAGAGTATGCGACAGCAGATACCCTGTAAATGTGCAACTATATAGATCATAGATCTCTCTTCTAGTTCTCTATAATCTATGTGTCCTTTAAACATAGGTTTCTCTAGCCAGGAGAACTCCTTTCCCCTCCTCTCCCGTCATGTTCAGCTCACCTGTTGCACAAGTTCGTTCAAGTTTATGCTCGCATAATTCATGTTCCAGACAGGGTATCAAAAGTATCTTAACACACATACACAGCCATGGCAGGTGTCCGTGTGTGTACGGAAATCTGAAACCTGAAATCATCCACTTAAAAGCTAAGGGTCGATAAGTTACTGATGCCTGACAGTTTTGTGGTACGCCTTCCAAAGTTTTTACTTTTCCTTTATTGACAAGAGCCTAACCCTAATCCTAAGCCAAGCCTCTCTCGCTCCGTGCTTCGACAAACCCGCACCCCGCTCCCTCTCGCCCACTGGCATGTTTTATTTATGTGAATTGTTGTCGAAGGCCCTTTCATAGGTGTTGCCCCATCAAAATGTTTTGAAGCGCCATAACGCGACGCCTTTAAGAACTGCATTGGTCAACTACTTGTCTCTCTTTCTCTATATTCCTCTCGCTCTCTCTCTCTTTGTCAATCTGTCTCCTGTCTTCATCAGTCCTCAGCCGAGTCCGAGGCTAGACGATGAGGCAACATTTATTGTGGCATAAACTTGCACTTTGTTGTGGTTAGACGACAGACACAGCGAGCAGAGCCCCAATTGAGGTTAGGTTGAAGCATGGCCATAAGGCTAGAGGTTGAGCGAGACCGTCAACGGAGATGGAAGAGCAACGGCTGCTTTAGAATGACGTAGTTGAGGCTCTTGTCTCTTGGCTCTTGCGTATTGCTATTTAGCGAGCAAATTGTTTTATGCGTCTCAACTTGTCTGGCAATTTGTGGCGTTTAGTTGAGAAAAGTTGATGAGACACAAAAGTCAGATTTGAGCTAGAAAGGAAAGTGTGACAAGAAAGGGAAAAGAGAGAGTGTGAGCATACAATAGATAGCAGAGGGGGAGAGGAAGAGAGGGAGAGAGATAAGCGTATGATACAAGGAGAGAAATAAGAGGCAGATATAGAGAGGGCAAACGAGCGAGATCGAGTAAGAGAGGGAGGACAGGTAGAGTGAGAGAGACAGAGAAAACTATGATGTTACAGAAAGAGAGACATAGTTTCAGTGCCAGCTCAGATCTCTCTCAGATATTGATTTCTGTCTGAGACGAAGCTAAGCTTAAAACTCTTGTCTCTTGTCTCTTGTCAATGCTAACTCAATTCCAATTCCCTTTTTGGACATTCCTTTAGCTGCTGTTATTCACTTTATGCGGCGCATTGAGTTCGAATGTTCAGGGCCTAATTAACGGTAAACATATAATTTCGCTGCAAAACAACAAGTTTTTCTCTTCATCCACTGACCAAACGAGTTACAGTTAGAGCCAAAAGTGGGCCGACTGGAACTAGGTAAATACTACAGCAGATATAGGGAATGGGTGCCGAACAAATCGACAGACAAAACTTTTGTCATTTGCACATTGTTCGGAACGGCCATTTGATGGGCGCTCTCTTTCTCCTTCTGCCTCTCTCTCTGTCTCTGTCTGCGTCAGTCTCTAACTTCCCACTCAACTATGCATTACTCATTAGCAGAGCTCATTATTGTCAATAGTTGGATAATTTAGTCTTTTGTTTCGCTTGCTTTTTATTGTTTTTTTCTGCTTTTTTTTTTTTCCTTGTTTTTTTTTTTTTTTTGTTTGCTCCATTCTTCCACCTGGCTCGGGTGCTTTGCGGCTGCAGGACTACTCCATATTATTTGCTTGTTTTATTTTCAAAGTCATTACAAAAGTTTGCCGCATCGATAAATGGATAACCAAAACAGCAGCAACAACAATAATAACAAGGCCAGCAAAGGTGCTCGGAAAACCCTTGGGCAACTTTGTCATCATCATTTTGCGCAGGCCCAAAAAAAGAGCAAAGCCTCCATTGAAATACCCTTGCTAGGGAAGAGTAGCTGAATTTGTTGCTAGACTTTTAATATTGTATTTGTATAGAGTTTTCATAATTCATATCTCACTCCACGCTGAGCCCTTCAGTGAAGTCCGAGCTGCATAAGTAGAGGTCCTAGCTAGGTCTGTCTTGAATTGTAGAGTTGCTTTATAGTTAAGTTGTATATAGAGGTTATGTTTCCAATCCCACAACAGTCAACTCTTAGCTTCAAGTGCAGCTAGCCCAACTGGATCTGGCAATATAGATAGCCTAGCTAGGTCTGTTAGACCCATCTAAAGAGAGATTTGAGCAGCGAAAGTCAAGTCTACCTTTTAAAATCATGCTATCTTTTGAGATCCCAAAGATAGTTCACGATTCAAACCACAATTTCTGCTTCCTTACATCGAGCTGACCTCAGCTTTCCGACTCGTCCCATAGAGAACAATTGGATAATGGTAAAAAGATTTTCGAGAGCTCGAAAAGATAGTGTATAAAGGGCAACAAAATAAACTTCAGACAACAATAACAAGACGAACGAAATGTTTTTGGGCTATGGGAAAGTTGTGGGCCACAGAAATTTCCAATTGACTGCGATGCTCTGCAAACTAATTGGCAACAAATGAGCACGAAGCAAAACTAAACGGAAAAGGTGGCAGCCTCCAGGACCAAAGGATGCGCGAGTTAAAGAATGGTGAAGTTGGGCGACAGACACATAGAGACAGAGAAAGAGAGAGAGAGAGAGAGAGAGAGAGAGAGAAAGAGAGAGAGGGCGAGAAGGGAAAGACTAAATGCATTCATTGTGTACACTGCAAGGGCTGAGAGCAAAACGGGAAAGGGAAAGCTGTTAACGACCTAAAGAGCTAAGGACCTTAGGTCCTAAGGACTTGAGCACCGAATCACCTTAAGCATACAAGGGTTACCTATTGTTCGGTTTTTTTCTCTCTCTGTACGAGTGGGCGCCACAACTTGCAAATCAATTAGGCGATGCCGCGCGTTCGTTTTAGACTCGCTTACCTAGCGAAAAGTGAGTATATTGGTTTTTGTCAATTTAATTCGTACAGAGATTTGGAATATGGAAGATGTATTGGTAGGATATATATACCCAAGGGGCCATACCAGCTCGGAGAAAAAGGAATATGCTTTCAGCCTGTCCTAGCTCAGTTGTTGGTTTCTCCTTTTAGGCTCATCCACAGATGACGCTATCTAGTATACGCTATATATATAGTATAGCCAAAGTTTGGTTAGTTTGTATTTCCCTTTCAGCTAATTGCTTACAGGGTATCTACGAGTCAGTCATGCAATTGCTTAGCTAGCGACTGCTCGCTCTAAAGTGGAAAGAAAAAAGTTGTTAATTGAAAACGAGCAAGTGTTTGTTTATTGCTCTTGCTGTTGCTGTTGCTGTTGCTGTTGCCGTTGTTGGGCGCTGCAATACTCGTTTTCCACTTGGCTGCAGCTTTAAGTTGATAAGAGAACACAGTAGCTCAGCTGAGCTGCCCCACATGCATCGGGCCAGGTGGCACGATTCCGCTGGCTGCCTGTCGACGCGGTTAGTTAAGCTCTGACGCGCTGCCAGTGACAATGCCAGCAGAATTAACACATTCAAATTACTTTTTATAACAAGCCAAGACACACACACACACACAAACACACTTATGTGGCCAAAGTTAAGCCAATTTGTGGCTGAGCAGTCAAGACGCAAAAACATTTCGCAACAAAGGGCGAAAGGCAAATCACAGTAGTCACTGCCTAATAATGTTAGTTAGTGAGCTGGAGTCAAGCAGGAACTAAAGCTTAAAAGCTGCTAAAGAGCTTTCCAGGTGATTTTATAGATGACAATCAAGCACATTTTTGATTGAACGCTTTTATAAACTTTAAGTAGCTTTTGCTGCTCTTTTAAGACAGTTCATAAACTTTTTTAAAGGAGCTTTTAATGGTAGTAAGCTTAAGCTTGATTAGAAGTGAATTGATCATAGAATACAATAATCAAATAAATTCATTATAGCCTTTCAGTAAGTTCTAAAAGTCTTGCTGTTGTTCCACTTTGATCTCGAATTCAGCATTTGCAAAAAAAACTTAAAAAATATATATAACCTGCAAATATTGTTATCTAATTATCAGATTACATATGATTATTCTCAAGATGATCAATATTTTGTTAGCGTATAGTAAAAACAATTTTAATTTAAGATTTGTAGTTAATAAAAAAATGTTTTTAAATTATCGCAGACTTAAACATTTAGTAGAACGATTCGCTGTATAAATGAAAAGCTATGCAGACCAACTGGCAATAGCTGGCCACTCATGCTTTCTCCCATTCTCTCTCTCTCTGTCTCTCTCTCTCTCTCTATCTCTCCTTCTCTTACTGTTGCCCCTTTCACACACGTTCGGCTTGGACAAAGAAAACACACACTAGAAAAAATGCCAAGGAAGCCAATGATTTTGGCACCCACATGCGTACGTGTGCGTGTGTATGTGTATGTTTGTGTGTGTGAAGTTGAGGTGTTGCGTGTCTGTGAAATGCTTTGTGCCATGTGCGTGACTGAATGCCTGACTAAGCCGTCAGCTTATGCACACACAGCCAGATCTACTTGCATATATTCATATATGTACGCATACACATATGTATATATATTTATGTATATCTGTATATCTTATATATATATGTATATCTGAAGAACACTCTCGACACTTTCGGCTACACACTTCACACGTAGCTGTGGCGCTTAATCTGCTCCGGGACTCGCAACGAAATTAGAATCTCGGACTCAATCACAATCTGAAAATCAAAGTGAAAATGCTTCGATTTATAACATTTGATGTCCCACTGGGTTGAGGAGTGAATCTGGACATGGGCATAGTTGGGGAGCAACTGTAGTTAGGATGTATTTAATTGGGTCAAAGATTTGGATTGCATTTGTATCTATCTCAGAGGTGAGAAGATATCTTCAGAGGTGAAAAGATATATAATATAAGATGATAAGACACATCTTCAGAGATGAGAAGACATATCTTTCTACGGATCCATCTTCACATATTCGCATACATGAATATCCATTTATATGTTTCTATATGTATCCATCTTCTCACGCCTCTAACAATATATCTGACTTGTCTTCCATCTACAGCTATCAATCATATATTTATATTTGCATCTTCTTATATATATAGCTTTTCATGCACCTTTTTATCTATCCCATGCGTCCATACTTATCTTATCTATCTCTATATATGTATACCCTGTCTTCTAACCGAATATCCTTATGCTTGTCCTTTCATCTATCTAAGTATTTCTCTATCTATCTCGTCTATTTATCCCGTCTATATTTTCTTGTCTATCTACCTATACATTTCCCTTCATCATCTGATTCTTTTCCTTCTCCTTCTTCTTTTTCATCTACCTATCTGATCTTATCTCACACTCTCACATTTTCATTGAATTCGTTAAGTGATATATAATTGAATATTATTAAAGTCGAACTGAAACTCTCGTTGAGTCGAGGCGCATTCAGAACAGCAGCCACAAAATGCAATTGAGGCAGCCAAACGAAAACGAGAAAAATGGGCGTGGCATATGGGGGCGGAGGCGAAGGTGAAGGCGAAAGCCAAAGTTGACTTCGATTGCAGACGGTGGCATAAACAGAACTTTAGTCAAGAGCGAGAAGGTCAACAGCATCGATTCAATATTCAAAATGTAATTTAGCGTAATGTACACACTGCAGCAGGAATAGCAGCAGCATTATGAATAGCTGCAGCAGGAGTAGCAGCATCAACTGCAGTTAACTAGTAAAAGCTTCTTAGTTAAAAGTGTTGGCTTCGCAGATACCCTGTAGGCATCTCTTGTAATCATTGAAGATGGCTTTTTGACTTTTGTGTACTAAATTGTCCATAATTAATCGGGGCAACAAATCGATATATATCGATAGTATGTAATTGTGACATATTAATGATATTCTAAATCGATTTTCTGCTCTGCTCAAAATAGCAATGGCTGCTAGCTAATTTGTAGCTAATTCAAGTTACAAAATTAATCGATAATTATCGATAGCTTAACATACAGTTAGATAGTATAATAATTATTAAAAATCCAATTAAATATCTATAGCATATAACACCTTATGCAAAAAATCAAAGACGGTCAGCTAATATTTATGTGTATCGATATAATGTTATCGATATATTTATTATTATTCAAGAAAAATAGTTTAATTATAAACTTAAATTATAAACTGCAAAACTTGTGTTTCTTCATTTCAGCTTCAGCGCAGTAGTTGCACACCGATATTTATCGATAAGCCTCCATACACTCTGTCAACTGCAATATACCCGCTTTCATCTACATTTCGTAATGGACATCAGCCATAAGTCATGTATGTATGTAGCTGCTTGCAACATGAGACGCTTCAATTGCAGCGATAAGGTCTTGACTCACCGCACAGCGATTGCCACAGCCTCAGCTCTGAGGTCACTTTACAGTTGTTGTTGTTGTTGTTGCATTTCTTCATCTTCTGCTGCTTCTCCTTCTTCTCATTCATCCTGCTCTTGGTAGCGGCAATAAATTGCAGTTGTAATGCAGATAATGTTGACACCTGAAGGCCACACGCACTTGGCAAACTGAAAACTGAAAGCGCAAAAAAATCCAATGCAACGGATAACGGATATTGAGCTTTAAGCTAAACCGGAAATCGAATGACGAATGCAACAACAGCAGAACAGCCAACAAACCTGACTACAAGATACTCAGTAAAGACTAAAATGTGAAATTGAAGTGCGACAAGCTTGACTTGATCTGAAAAGATATGTTAGACATATCATATATACCTATATACCTGAGCATCTTTTCGGATCTGGCTTGACTAGTTCCAGAGTTCTCATTGTCTGCGAATATATTCTCTTCTATCAACTTTCCACTTCTAGAGTATAAAAGGTAATTTGCTGATAGATTTAATTTCCGCTGCAACTTGAGCAATTCCTTGGAACGGAACTAGTTAATGCTGCCTGGCTATGGTAAGTAAGCGAAAGAGTCAATTCTAGGGAAAGGTCTCAGAAACTATAGCTATATCGGTTTACAAATCACTTACGCCTTGTGCAAATGAGCTGGCTCGTAAGACTGCGAAGCTGTGGAATGGAACTAGTTCAAGTTAAGTAAATAGACAAAGTATTACTTAAGTTAACCTCCTGAATGGGAGCTGCCACATAATCCGAAATAGACTTGGCAGACAGAGAGAACTGTTACTGAAAATAGAAAGAGGGAGAGAGAGAGTGAGTGACCAAGAGTGAGGGAGAGAGAGAGAAAACAGAGAAAGACAGAGAACGAGAGGGAGAGAGAGACCTACAGCACTTATGATAGTTTTCATTTTGACGCTTTTTATTTCAAAAAGAGTTGCCAATTAGCAGAGAGCTAATACTTTTAAGAGAGTTGCCAGAATATTGAATTATCTGCTGCCCTTAAAGAAATCCAAAATAATGAAGCCCTAAAGCGTTGTCTGGCAAAAGCAACTGCAAATCACGTTGCTTTGTGAACTTTTGCGTTTAAAGAGCTGTCAAATGCGCGAATCGACAGCAACAAATGAACTGGAACTAGTTCGTTCATTGGCGCATTAAGAGCTCTCGCAATTTTGTTGTTTTGCAACTGGACAGCGCGTATACAGTTCGATTGCCATTCAATCAAGGGTTAAAGCTAAACGCACTATGTGTGTGTGTGTGTGAGTGTGTGTGTGAGTGTGTGTGTGAGTGTGTGTGTGAGTGTGTGCAGGTGTGTGTGAGTGTATTTGAGTGTTGTGAAACGTCAAAGGAAACCTAAAAGCAGGCCGCAGGCAAACGCGACTACGTCTTCCTTTGCTGCCTTGACTGCCTTCGTTTCACTACTTTTGTTGCTGCTATATTTTTTTTTTTTTTTTCATTTCGGGCGCGTGGAAATCAATAAATAAATAAAAATAGTACAAAAAAGAAGAAGAAGCAGAGTAATGAGGGGAGGTGCTGTGTAGGGGCAGCTGGCAGTTAGTGTAAGTGAGTTCAGTTTGCTGTTGTGGTTGGGCTTGAAGCGAAACAAGCGTCAGTTACGCGCAGCGTGCAAAAACCTTTTAGTTATATTAATTTCAAATTCGCTGGCAACGCTTGCAGCACCAAGCAGACGCGCATTATACCCTACACAATCCCCATCCCAGCACAGCTTGGTTTGCTTTAATGTGCGGCCAAAAAGTCGTAAAAATGAGAGAAATTTGTTATGAGCCACACTTCAATTGGCTTTGCACTTGTCAGGCATGGCGAAGAGGGGGTTAGGGGCTCAGCTTGTTGTCTAGCTGCTGCTGCTGGACCTTGGCCCCCAAAATGGTTGCTGTCGCATAATTCGCGGCGGCAAATTGCAACAGCGATTTATCTTGTTGCCAATTAGCCGCGGCCAATAACAATTGCCGTTGGCGTTTTTAATTAGAAAATGCAAGCAGACAAGCCGAGGATGGCCAAGGATGGTGGGGAGAGCCGCTATACACTTCAAGGATTCACTAGACTGCACATGGCTCTCCACCAGACACGCCCCCAACCCCTCACGCCCACCTTGCGGCAGCAATCGTCTTTGTTTGGCAAGGTGTAAAAACTAATTACATTAAAACTGCCACGAATTCAATTCAATTGCATTCAATGCTGCGCTTCCATGTGTGTGTGTGATAGAGTGTGATAGTGTATGTGTGTGTGTGTGTGTGTGTGTGTGTGTGTGTGTGTGCTAGGTGTAAGCTGGCAGCCACAACAAGCGCCAGACGCCAGTTGGCAAAGGGCAAACCAAATTTTTTTTCCTCTAGCACACTTTTCAGCGCAAAGCCTTAATCAATGCCAAATTGCTAAGAATGGCAAAGGCAAATGCTCGACTAACAGTTACCCTGTTGAATCGTATAAAAACGCAAATGTTGCTTTGATACGCATCCAAGAGATCATATAGATCATATAGATCATATAGATCATATAGATCATATAGATCATATAGATCATATAGATCATATAGATCATATAGATCATATAGATCATATAGATCATATAGATCATATAGATCATATAGATCAGATAGATCATATAGATCATATAGATCATATGGATCATATCATTTAGATTACATTTAAGATATTGAGATCTGATCTCATTGGTCACATAGATCATATAGATCATATCATTTAGATTACATTTAAGATATTGAGATCTGATCTCCTTGGTCATATAGATCATGTGCGTATATACTATGTTCATATAAATATATCATAGAGATCAGATACAGATTCAATCTGTATATATAGTAAAACTAATAGAAGACATTAATCTCGATCTCTGGCCAAAGTTATCGATAAGTATTCATCGATGTATTCTAAGAGCAAGAGAAACTTTTGCGAGAATTTAAGAACCCAAAACAAAGTTAACTAATGATGACCCTGAGAGGATATGTCAGATTAGAGCTTGACGATAAGCTCTACAGATATGATTGGTCTAAGGTCTGCGAGCTACTATATAAGACAGTATATAAGATTACAAGACAGTATAGTATAGCTAGTATAGTATATCTAATAAAAGAATAAATAACATCTTAGTTGACGGAGAGATGAGAGATAAAGTTTTTGAACTTAGAGATCGCAGCGAACAAAACCTTATAATATGAAATAGAGTTTACCGATTCTTTTTCAGACATCTGGCAACACTCTTAACAAATAAGGAGTTTAAATATTAAAAACTAAATCAAATTTCACATTTTTACAAACTCTTTTTTCCATAGCTTCCCAATCGTGTTAAAATAGAACATTTCAATGTTCATTCCGAGCGTTACATTATATATGGGAATGATTCCAGTTCCAGTTGTTGTTGTTGTTGTTATAGTTGTTGTTGACGTTGGGGCGCGTCTGACTTGGCTTTCAATTGTAATGTCAAGTGATTGGTTTTGGTTTTGGTTTCTGCGAACAGCGTTTTTGGGGTTGGGGTTGGAGTTGGAGTTGGGGTTGGGTTTTGGGGCGGTGTTGGGATGTTTAAGGTTTGGGCCATTTCAGGTGTGCGAGTGTCTGAGTTGTGCGTTGCGGTCTTTGATTGAATTGCGGCGCGAATTTAATAATGCAGCGAGACGCCATTCAAATTGAACTGAGACATTTGAATTAAATTAGCAGCTCTTCGCTCTGATTGCGCTCATACATATACATATATACATAGGTTTTCTTGTATGTTTCTCTATTGAGGTTTTCCATTTTTTTCCAGATTTATGATTGAATTAAATGTGATGCTAATTGGAAAGCACAAGATTGGGGAATGGAGACTCGGTTGAGTAGAGGATAATGGCGAGGAGATGGGCGAGTAACGAGTGAGTGAAGAGTTGAAGAGTGACGAGTGAAGAGTAGAGTACTATGAGTAGAGGGTTGTGTATGGAGAGTGACGAGTGGAAAGTGAAGGATGATAAGTGCAGAGTGGCGAGTGTAGCGTACCGAGTGAAGAGTTGCAGACTGGCGAGTAACTAATGGAGAGAATAGAGCAACGCGTGTCAGGTGAAGATAGGAAAACAGATAGTCCTAGATAATGAGGAGTAAATAGTAACGAGTAACAAGTGAAGAGCGACTAGTAGGGACTGGAGAATAACTAGTGGACACTGGGGAGTTTAAAGTTTAAAGAGGAGAGTAATTAAGTGTCGAAAAAAGAAAACTTAGAATGGAATTTATCAAATGGTGAGCGACGAATAAGGAAAGTTGTTAATATTGGCGAACGAGAGGAGAGAAACATTTGGTTAGTTAGTAGAGAAAAGAGAAGTGGGATGTAAGAGATTAAGCGAGTAACAATTAGCGAGTGAATGCAACGAGTAGCCATAAATAAGCAGAGACTGTAGCGAGTGAGCAACAAGTAAATGTATAATGAATGATGAGATAATGAGATGCTGAGCTAAATTAATATTAAAACTTGGTTAAAATAATGTTAAGAAAGGGAAGACAGAAGAGAAAGAGAGAGAGAGAGAGAGAGAGAGAAGAGAATGGATAACAATTATCACAGGTGAGAGAAACAAAAGCCAGTTGATTAGCCGCTAATTTATGAATACATGCAATTGGACCTTGCTTGGGCGAAAAAACAATGAAATATCAAAAGACAATGAAAGCGTGAAAATATGTGTATAGAACATGATTCTTGACTTATTTAATTTTGTTTTTTTTTTTCTCGCTTTGGTTTATTTGATTTTTGTGCTCGGCATCATTTGTATGCAAATGAGGTGAAAATCTAATTACGTCAAAATATGCGCGAAATCTAATGACAAAACAAACAATAAGCGAGATGTCTCTGTCTCTGTCTTTGTCATTGTCTCTCGCTCTGTGTGTGTGTGTGTGATTGAACATGTTTGCGTTATGTGAATGATTACATTATATACACAAACACACTCACTCACACACACTCACTCACACACACACACACACACACAGTCCCTTTCACACATGCAGAACGAAGACGACAATTTGTAATGCGCCAATAAGAATTTATATCAAAGCTTTTCTCGCAAGGCGCAAGGCACAGTACGAACAGCGGGTGAAGAGAGGAGCAGAGCAGTCAGTGAGATAGTTGGTGCGGGAGCGGGAGCGAGGGTTACGTACGTAGCGTTGTTTTGTGCTGCCTTCGACGACGCCCACTGATAAGCGGCAGCGACAGCGGCATAAAAGAAAACAACAACAACAGCAACGGCGAGAACAACAACAAACAACAGACAGCAAGCGCAGCAGCTACATTACTCTGTGTTTAGCTAACGGCAGTTACCGACGCTGGCAGCGGCAGCACGTGGCTGCGAGCGTATCATCGTCAAGCGTTGTAATTCGTTGAAAAATTGCCGACACAAGTCGCGTTGGCGTCGGCAGCGCAGCCAGCGATTCGCGACGAACGCAATTTCGAAGAGTTGTCAAGTATAAGAGTAGCTGAGAACAGCCGGCATAAATACTGTTTCGAGAACAGTTGGTAAGCGAGTTGGGTACAGTTTGTCACCAGACATTCAAAAAGGTATTTATTGATATAAATATGTATATATGTATTTATGTACATATTGATGTAGAACTAACATATACAAAGTAATCAAATGCATATCAATTAAATATTGGCTAATATTTTTGTAATATACGCTGTCTCTTCTGTTCACACATGGACAAGGGGAAATTTGGCTTTTATCAAATTGCCCACACACAAATTACCCAAAACATATTTGACTTATACGACAGTCAGCCGCCAGTATTCGACGAGCTGTTTCGGCAGCTTCGGCTTTTGCTGCTACGAACACAAAGACGAAGACGAAGCAGCTGCCGATTGCTTCTGCTTCTGCTGGCGCTGTCGCTATCGCTGGCGCTGCTTTCGCTGCCGTTGCCGCTGCTGCTGTTGCTGCTGCTGTTGCTGTAGCTGCTATCAGCCGTTAAGCAAGGACGAAGCTCAGTTTCGATTCGGATGCAGATACAAACGGACGCGTGCGCCTGTCTCTCCAGTAAAAGAAACAGTTAGCTAAAAGATAACACGAAATTTGATCGCTAATAAAAGAGAGAAACTTTTAAAAGCAAATTGTAAGCTTCAAATTAATTGTTTCAATTGAAGATAAACGAAAAAGCTAATTGAAAATTTAAAAAAAAAAATAAATAAATAGTTGATTTTTTAAATGAAAAATTAAATTTTAAAATATAAAAAAAATTTTCTTCATTTAAATTTTAATTATTTTAATGTCAATTAAAAGAAAAAATAAATAAATATATATTAGTATATATTATATTACAATAACAATGATAAATTAATTTAAATCTTTTTTTAAGATTTCAAATTTTTATTTTTTTATTTATTTATTTTTAATTATTCAAATTTGATATTCTACTTAAAGTAATTAAAAATTGTTATTTAAAATATATATCTCAATCTAATTTTTTTTTTAATTTTCAGTTTTCAAAAAAAATAAAAATGGAAACAGAAGAGAAACGCGATAAACTAGAAAATCACAAAGAAACAAATTATTGAATCGAAATAAATAAAACGCGCGTTTTTTTGAAGAAAATTTGATTGTGTTTCTTTTTTTTTTTTTTTTTGGTAAATGAAAAAATATTGAAAAAAAGAAGAAGAAGAAGAAGAAGAAGAGAATTTGGCGAGCGAAAGTAAAAGAAAGTTTTGTGTGTGCTGCGGGTCGGAAATGAAGGATGTCAGTTGTGTGCACATCGAAGAAAGCAACGGAAATTAAAATTTGCATGTGCAGCAGGACACAGGACACAGGACACAGGAGGACACGGCGAGTGGCAGTGCCAGGGGCGGACCCAGAGGCAGCAGCAGCAGCAGCAACAGAAGCGTGCCAGAGCATGTGGCCAAAGGACTGCAGCGGCTGCAGCAGCTGCAGCTGCTGTTGTTGTTTAGCTAGCGATGAAGCTCGATGAAGCTGGCAAACGAATTCGCCACTCGAAAACCATTTTTGGTATAAAAACATCACTTGGCCCAAAACTATACTCACTGAAAGAGACAGACATACTGCATAGTGCATAGTGTTAACCAGAGCGAGAGAGTGAGCGTGAGAGTGAGAGTGACAGAGAGTGAGTAAGAGTGAGAGAGAGTGAGAGATCTCTTGTGCATTAGCTGACAACTAGATAAAACGCTCAACAACGACATTGACAACAGCTTCATCAACTGCTGCCCGACTTGTAGTTTTTGTTGTTTTTGGGGTCCACTCCAAATATATCACCCCCCACGCCCCTGCCCTCCTCGTCCACGCCCCGCCGCCCCACCTCCCCCAGCCGTTGCAGTCATGGCATTGCATGGACAGACGTTCTGCTTCTCCGCAGCTGGATTTATCGCTTGCTCAGCAATCGTTCTGCTTTGCAGTTCCGGTAAGTGAAATATGCAATCACAAAAAAAAATAAAAATGAAAGCCAAAGCAGCATAGAGAGACGGGCAGCAGGGCCACTCAAGGTGCCCAGCTAATAGATACCCTGCAAACAGAAAGCAATTCGACTGCAGATCTGATCATTCACTAGAGAAACTCTGCAGCTGTCTTGAGAAATGAATAAGTTTCGAATTCTGTACAATCGAATAGGTAATAAAAGTGATCAGCCAGCAGATACCCTGTTGTTCAATTGCAACTCGCATCTTGTACTCGAAAGATTCTCAAGCAATCTTGAGATAAGATTCTCTCCATACGCACTCAGGCAAACTAGTTGCTCAACTACTAAATACCCTGTACTTGATATTTATTAAACTTAGTTTTCGACTTTAACAACAGAGATCTACTCTACATAAACTACAATAATTATATATAATATAATTATATTTAATTATAATTAGAAGATATCCTACATTTTGAGCATGTTACGAACAAATTTTGTGTTCCTTCTCTATTCAAATTTCGACTTCAACATTTTGTTCCTCTTTAACTCTGTATTTTTTTCTCATAATAAAAGAAGAAAACTTAAGAAATTTCTAAAAATTCTTGCTTCACTTCACATTTGACACAACATCAATAAAATATACACAAATTTCGAAGTCTTAATCCATTCATTTGCTGAGTTCAATGAGCTAGTTCCACTATGGATTTAGTTCATTTTAAAACTATACTAAATAGACAGAAATGTAATACAAAATTAGTATATTTTCAATGGAGTACCTGGTGTTAGCCTTAACTTTTTAGAAACCAAACGAATTGAAAGTAAAATTTTTAATACGAAAAATAAAAATCTTTTCATGAGATAATCAAAGCGAGCTCTTAAAATTTCAAGTATTTAAAAATTATACGTGAACAATAAAGGATAGACAGAAAGAGACAGAGAGAGAGAGAGAGATTAAAGTGGGAGGAAGAGAGATATTGAAAGGGAACGCCTATGCAGCTATTTGTATACTACTACATCAATCACTCAAGCAGTTAATGAATCAATCAATCACTCAGTGAGTCAGTGATTCAGTCAATTTATCAATTAGACACTCACTTCCTTAGTCAGTCTACCAATTATTTATTCACTCAGTTGATCAGTCATGCACTCAGCTAGACACTCAATCACTCTTTCACTCTGTGAATCCATCAGAGTCAATCATTCAGTCAGTCAATCAAGCACCAAGTGCTAACTCAGTCAGTCTCTTAGTAAATCATGAATTAAGTCACTCATTCAGTCAGTCTATCACTCAGTTCATCACTCATTACGATAATCCATTAGCTCATCAGTCACTAAGTCAATCAGTCAGTCAATCAGTAAGTCAATCAGTCAGTCTCAGTCAGTCTTTTAGTAAATCATTAATTTAGTAACTCATTCAGTCAGTCCATCAGTCAGTTCATCACTCATTACGATAATCCATTAGCTCATCAGTCACTAAGTCAATCAGTCAGTCTCTTGGTCAGTCAATCAATCAATTATTTCAGCACTCACGCAGTCAGTCCATCCAGTCAGTCTGTCAGTCAATCACACAATCATTCATTCACTCAGTCAGCCCTTCTAGTCAATCCATACATCAGTCACTCACACAGTCAACCCAGCAGTTCATCATTCAGTCAGTCCATCAGTCTATCAGTCAGTCCATCTGTCTGTCTGCCGTCTGGTCAGTTATTCATGCGAACTGAAGCTGTTTTTCTACTTTATTCCATTTGCCATTTGCCATTTTCCATTTTCTGTTTCTATTTTCTGTTATTGTTGACGTTGCATCTGGCAATGAAAACGTCATCGAATGTAAAATGTTGTGCGAGACACATGCAGAGTGAGTGCGAGAGAGTGAGAGGCAGACATTAAGAAAGAGAGACAGAGATGACATGCTTGCAGCTGCAACTTCAGCAATTGCTGCACTGCAACAGTTGCAACTGTTTGAGTTAATGCATTTTGTTGCACAATAACAGACATTCGACTACTCCTGCTGGTTTTGCTGCTGCTTCTTCTTATTCTATTACTTCTGTTGGCCTTCTCCACTTGTCACACACACACATAGAGAGGGAGAGAGGGAGTTGCCATGCTTCCACAACTTAAAGCCTCAAGTTTAGTTCAGAACTCATTGAAAAAACAAAACTCTTAGCGGTTTATAGCCAGATACAGCTATGCGTAATTAACTCTAAATGAAAACTCTTTAATTACTGAATTTTCATATATTTTATTATTTTTTTTTAGTTTTCGTTTATCAACATAGAAAACATTTGCTGTAGAGTCTATATCAGAGCTCGCAAATATTTATTGACCATAATGTGCCAAGAGTGATTCAATTGTAGAGCAGCTCCAAGTTCTCTCAGCCTCCGCATGTATGCTAGCACATACCTCAGAGGCACCATTCTCAAGATCTGCTGAATCGAGTCTTGACCTGAACTTCTCCATTCATAATGATTTCCTACTTGCTAAAGTTTTCCCTTAGTTATGTGAATACATATTAATAATTTTTTGTTGAAATTTGGGATATAAGACGAAAATAAATATTTTAAACGAAATCTTTTCTCAAAGTCTGTTTTTCACTCACACTTTAAGCAAAAACTCAGAGAGCAAATCGATTGCATCGGGTCTTCAACTAGATCGTTCGCCATCGGACAGACCTTCGAGTATTTCGTTGAAGTCTCTTTTCTTGTGAATGTGTTAGTTAGTCTCTCCCTAACTCAATTACCTCCGTGAGTGCGAATGTGTGCATGTGTTTGTGAGTGTGAAGATCGTTTGCATGAAATCTTAAGCTCTCAGTTAGCTGAGCCGAGCGTCAAACGTATCGCTCCCTAAAAGATCTTCGGCACGAATAGTTCAATGCAAAGCGCTCAATCGAAAAGCCAAACGAAAAGAATCAAAGACTCTTTCGAGAGATCGAGAGGGAATGATCTCGCGAGCAGCGGAAAGTTAGTTAATGCTTAACACTTTAAGTTTCATATATGAAATCTTCCTCTCTCAGTGGCTTTCAGTCTCTTCTTAAGGAAGTATATTGCTTCACAGTTTATCTAATGAGAACATGTAGACAAATAGTAGACTGGAAAATAGAGAGACAAATTGGTAAAGAGACTTGCGAATATAAAGAAACAGGCAAAGAGTTACATCAAGCAAAAACCTATATACTCTCTTCACACATCTTAAGCGAAATGTGCACAAGCTCAAAGTTTTCAAATAAGATTATATTACAATAGATTATATCACTCTAACTGCCTCGCTCTCTCTCTCTCTCTCTCTCTCTCTCTCTCTCTCACTCACTCCCTCTCTCAATTAGTTAAGTAATATAATCAAATACATTTTTATGCATTACAAAGAATATGAATTAACTGACAACATTTTTACCTTTGAGGTATAAAACAATTATTTAATTAGATAAAGAATCTACAAAAAAACGAAATGACTTCCAGATTTGCAATGATTTGTTATTGCAAGAGGCATGAATAGAGAGCTAAAGAGTAAGAGCTGTGCTCTTCGAATACTCGAAAAATGTGAATATTTGATAAATTGCAATTTACTATTTATTTTTATTTATATTTCCTGTTTTTTTCCTTCTTCTGTTATTTTATTAAATAAAATGCAATTTTTCCGGCTCAACGATACTTGCAATTTACTTTGTTTACTAGAGAGAGAGAGCGAGTGAGAGTGAGACTTTATTAACCTCAAATCAATTTGAATTCGAGTTTCAATTTCGGTTTGTAAATTAAATAAATAATGTGCTTAAAGGTAAAAATTTTAAAAATAACTTTTCATTGAAATAAAGAAAAATATTCCATAAATAAATCAACGCAAATGAAAAACTCTCACAAATTGTTGACGTCGCAGCGAAAACATTCTTGAATTTCCTTCACTTGAGTATTCGATAAATGATGAATGAATACTCTGAATGGTTTCATGTTTAATTGAGTGCGAATTCCAATGAGCAGCCTCAAGTGGATCAGGGCATGACGCACTGCATAATGCTCGTTCGTGGTGCAAGGAATGTTATTATGAAAATCTATCATATTCAATTTGGATAAACTATATAATCTATAGATATATCTGTAGTAGCTCTCTATTTGTATCTTTTATGTTATGCCAGGCAGCTCAACTGCAATGGAAGAAAAAATGCAGAAACAAAATCGGGAATTAAAAAATTAAAATAAAATAAAATAATGAAAATAAAATGAATAAACTTTTGTATATAAAAACTTTAGAAAATTAAAAAAATATATTTAAAAAATCTGATTAAAGAAAGTTTGGAACTCACGAAGAATTACGTAAAAAATAAAATAAAAATTGATTTTTTACTTTACAGGGTATTCGATGCGTTAAGCTTTTAACCCAAAGCCTAGAGCTAAAACTCTCTTGCTGTAAGCGCTTAAAGCAAAATTGTCTTTGAATCACTCATTGTATGAGAGTTAACTTCTTTTATCTACATCGCTAGTCTCATCAATGCAGCTGCTTGAATATTTATAGGGTATCTCAGTGAATGCACAAGATGCAAACTGCATGTGAAAAGTGACTAAATTAAAGTCGAAGTCGAAGGCTGCATTTCACTGCGCAACATAGACCTGGCATGCCCAAACACTACACACAGCTACAGGGTATATATCTGTGTAGTTAAAGGCGTGACGCACAAACTGCACTCGGCACACTCAACTTGTCTGACTTTTTGACTAGCTCAATGTCTATGGGTGTGCGTGTATGTGTGCTGGTATGTGTGTGTGTGTGTGTGTTAGAGACTGCCTGCTGTTGTGGTTTATGATACCATTTAGCCCGAGGGTTGTTTTGACAAATTGTGCAAATTATTGTGTTAAATTTGCCCTTGAGGTGAAAAATCACTTTGACATGGATTATATACAGTTTTTTCCTCTGTCTCGACAAGAGCTTATGTGAGTGTGTGAGTGTTTAGCTGATTGTGCTTTTGTCTGCCAGGCACAGCCACACAGTCGCAGACATTCGCATTAGAGTAACATTTCGCTGCGAGGCTTAAATGACGACTGACAATCCACAAATCGACAAATGAGACGCTTTAAGGCATTCAGTTTAGCTATTGTTGTTGTAGCTGGCACTTGAAAGACCACACACACACACACACACACACACACACACACACACACACACACGAAGACACAGACTCACACACTCACCTACCCACATGCACCACAAATATTGGCAATAATTGAAACCGCTTGTGGCCAGCCTCGCATTCTGCTAGCCACAAGTGTTGTAAATGCATCAACAATGCATTGAGCGAAAAATGCATCAAAAGAATACAGAATATATATACAGCAATTCAGAAACTCTGGACTAAGCGCATAGAGAATACGGCCCAAACGAAAATCTGCTAGAAAAAAATTAGCTAAAAATGGCTGATTGCCCATTGACAGCTAAATAATTGATAGCTCGAAAATATATACATATATACATACAAATCTACATATATACATAGTATATAGTAAATGAGCCAAGCTGGAAAGATTGAATATGTAAAGTCTTTATAGGGTATGTTTTAGTCTGTTAAACTCTATAAAGAATAGTATCAAATTAGCTGGCCTATATATGAAATGCAAGCAATACCTTTAAGGGGATCAATACCATATAGCCACATATCAATACAGCATAGCTTAGTGACAGACAAATTTGAAGGCAATGCCCTCATTAAACACTTACAGGGTATATCCACGTCTATCACCCCCTTACAAAAGATAAGACTACCCATATATGTCACATTCAACGTAAAGTCATACAAAAAAAGCATTCACAGACAATAGTTCGGGCTTATTCCATGCACGTCTCTAACATTTACAGGGTATATATACGTCAACTGTACTCAATCAAATGACAGCTAAACACCCATGCGCACATGCAAAAATCCTAAGCAGGAAAACAATTGGAAGAGAGATTGGCAGCCTTATTCTGACACTTATCTAACACTTACAGGGTATATCCACGCCTAATACTTACAAAGATAAGTCTGCTCACACAATAGGGTCTTACAACTAAAGCTAATTCACGACAACTGTATTACTTACAGTGTATGCCGCCGCCACTCTACACTCTAACCCTTACAGGGTATATGCATGGCTACTACTTTATGACAATGTTAGAGTTGCCCACGCAGATTTATACACTGTCGGCAAAACAGATTCACGCAACTCAAGCTGTACAGGTTTAAGGGCGAGTTCCAACATGTACAGGGTATGCCAACGTGTACTACTCCCGATTACTGGGCCGTGCACTTGTGCAGCAACTTGTGGCAACTTTGGGTTTTCTATGTTTTTCATTTATTTCTATTTTATTTCACTTTTTTTTTTGGTAACTTTGCAACGATTTCGTATGCAGCGTTGACGTGACTCGCATTAGCATTGCACACGTGTGCCACGCCCACACCACAAAGGCTTCACCTGTCACTTGCCGCTGCCCACGCCCTGCCACCCCTCCGCCCCTCCGCCGCTACCGCACGTAATGCGCTCTGTTGCTTATTATCGAAATTGTATATGCCCGAAAACAGCAGCGCCAACTTCCTGGCTTCAGCTCAATCCCACTTCTTGAATGCTTCTTTTGGGCTTCTTCTACCTCATCTTCGTCGTCTTCTGCTTACTTCTACTGCTTCGTCATGGCTGGATTTTGTGTTGGCAAAGTTTTTGGCCGAGCAACTTATTAAGATAGTTGGTTAGTTGCTTAGTTGGCGCGTCTAGACGGTTTTTAGTCAAATTATGGTTTTCAAACGTTTTCGTTTTCCGCCATATTCTCTCTCTCACTCTCTCCCTCTCTCTATCTCCCTCTCTCTCCATTAGTACGTTCATGCACTCTTCCATCTAGTCCGTAACCCCGTTCTGTCGCTCGTTTTGAAACTTAACATGAGCTTTTTGTAACCACAATTATTCGCCTATATATAAGTGTGCATGTGTGTGTGTGTGTGTGTGTGTGTGTGTGTGTGTGTGTGGGCTATGGCATGTCAAGGAATTGGCCATTAGAGAGTCCGTCCACAACATGCGACTGGGGGCCATGCAATTTGCCACTGTGAATTGTGCTGCTAGAAAAATGAAAAACAGGAAATTTGTGTAAACTAAGCGGATATGACCGACTAGCAGATATCCTGCACTAACCTCAACTCATCGAAGTCTTAAATTATACAGCGAGAAAGAGCGAATATTGAGAACAACATTTATCGATAAGAAAAAACTATCGACATTACTCAAGATTCACCTCAAATTGAGTGAATCTAAGATAGCAACTGACATTAACTATAACTACCACTCTCAGTTAATATACCCGTTTTTCACACTTCTCAATGGGCTCTAGGGTATGCAAAAAAGTGTGGCATGTTTTTAGTGAGTGCCTGGCCAGAGCGGGCAGAGCCGTGAGTGGGGTATGCTATGCGCATTGTTTGTTTACGTTTCGTGTTTTTTTCTCTCCTCCTTTTTTTTGACTCTCTCCTTCCCCTTTGCCGAGTGGTCCTCTTCCATTTGGCCTGTCGACCTTTGCAACCACAAATCTGGTCGGCTTTTAAATAATACCGAAAACTTCTGCACACATTTGTATGAATATCCAAGCGTATTTGCATAGAAAATATTAAGTTTTATTTAAAGAATACCCTGTACTCATGGAATGTGCGTGGCCGGGTATTATGGATTGTGTTCGATAGATGTAAAGATTAATATATTTATAATATATAAATGATAGTTGAGACTGAGAGGGTATTCATGGCACATATATGCATGCATGTATACCCTGTAATATGATATATTCCTAAAGACTGTTATGCACAGTAGCCAAGTAGTCATTCACAGCCAACAAGCAAAGACTTCAACCAGATTACAAGGTATTTAGTCAGAGTATTTGGTCAGAGTGCAGGGAATATTCGAGTTGATCAGCACTGTACTAAGCTATAAATTCTTAATTATGTTGAGCATGAAACAGAAATCCGCCTTTTAAACAGATACAGCTAGAGGCCACAGGGTATCCAGCTTTCTGTCAGAATTCATGAAAACTGATTAAATACCTCCAATTTTCTTTTTTCACTTAACATTTCACAAATTATTTAATTAACTTTCAGATTGCATTCCGTCTGAAATCAAATATATGTTGGTAGAATGCGAATAACTTTCACAAAGAATATTCTTTGAGATATTTAATATAAAAAACTTTTATCGATGCAAGTTGAAGCTGAAACTACGCCTCAATATGGAACAGCTTCAACCATTTGAGCATTCATAAAATAAAAATATCAATCATTATTTAATTCATACATTCAGTAAATCAATCAATCGATTAATCAATAAGTCAAGCATTACAGTTGGTTCTCTGTATATAGCCTTCTCATAGTCTTGAAGTCCACTCATCTGCATCGAACGCAAAAGATTTCAATTGTTCATCAATCATTCACATCAATCAATCACTCTTACATCAGTTTACTTTTCATAGATCAATCAGTCAAGAATTGCAGTTGATTTCTGTATATAGCCTTCTCATAGTCTTGAAGCATTCATCTGCATCGAACTCTAAACATTTCAATTGTTCATCAATCATTCACATCACTCAATCACTCCTATATCAGTTTACTTTTCATAGATTACCTTTTCAAAGCAACAAAATGATAATCGACACATTCAATATCGATATTCTGTTTATCGATACAAGATGATTTTAGTTTAGAGCTGAAATTGCATGGCAGGGAAAATAGATTGGATTCTAGCGCAAATATTGTCGGTGAGGGTTACAGAGGGAATGGCGAAGATACTTTGGATTTGGATGGATTTCCATACAAAAAATAAACTTTTGCTGTTAACTCATCGCGTGAATTGCGAATTCTCAGTTTTCTTTTCAGTTTGTTGTTTTTTTTCTCTGTTTTTTAGGTAACCCCCCTATTGTTTTGGTTTTCAGTCTAATTTTTTGGCTATTTTTGTTTTTGTTTGCTGACCTATTTTTTAATTTACTTTTCATGGGGCACCCGGCGTAAACTGAAATTGGAATTTGCAAGCGTTTCTCACTTCGTTTTCTTTTTTTTTCGAGCCCCGCAAAAAAAAAGCCTCCACAAAGCGACAGCAACAACAACAAATACTTTTGATATCATTGCCAACAATTTTGGCAAAAATTCATTTATTTTCGCACGCCAAGAAAAATAGAGTAAATAAAACAAAACAAAAATTGAAACAAATTTGAAAAGGAATTCGTAGAAAAAGAAAAGTTTCGAAAAACATTTAGAGAAGTCGTCTAATGCCGCATCGATTGCTACTCTTACAGTTGATTCCTCTTCTTCCTACTTCAAACTGAAATTGAACTATTGATTGAGAGCAAAAATGATATATTATCAAATTACAATCGTCTAGCTCTTCAAAATATCACTTAGGTGTGAGTGAAATTCGCCTAAACAATACTGCATCAATCATCAAAGAGTCTACACTTCTATCGATATGTCAGTAATGATATTTCTAATCGTTCATTGCAATCTGAGTGGTACATCAGATATTCAATCAATCAATCGATCAATCAGCTGGTATTCAATTACTCAGATTTCATTCCATTCAACTTAACTTAGTCAATCAATCAATCTTTCAAGCTATTACGTAGTCTGGTTTTACTCTACTTACAAGTAAGTCAATCACTCTGTCAATCAATCTGACCCAGGTGCTTTATAAGTCAATCAGTTTGTCAGTCAGTTCATCAATGAGTCAATCAATCAATCAATCTTCAGATATTATTACAATCATTCATCAATAATCAGTCCATCATTGAGTCAGTCAGACGATCATTCAATCGATCACTCAATCAATCAATCAATCAGCAATTCAATTCAGTCTTTAGCCATTTCCCTCCAGTAACATTTAAGTAGCATTCACTTTCGACTCTCTAAACTCTTAAGTCTTAATTAACCCAAATAAAGCAAAAAAATTTCAAATAATGTATATCTTAAACTCTCTTCTTCTTCTTCAAGCAGAAATGCAAACTTTTAAAACGTTTTTAGCCCTTAAGCAAAAGTTTATTAAGGCAATTTAACTCAATGTTAAGCTAAAACCACATCAACAAAAACAAAAAAAACAAAAAAAAAAAAAAAAGGCTAACTGTTCAAGTGCCACGAAACCAGAAACCCAACCACAGAGCCCAAAAGTGTTGTGGGCGTGGCATGGTAAGGGCGCACCAAACCAAAGTTATGCCCGTCAATCTTCGCGACGAGGCGACAATTTGATAAACTGAGCCGCCGTCTGAGCTGGATCCTTCAGATACTCTCAGATACTAATCAGCGAGCGCTTAACAGGAAGTCATAAATTTTGCCACGACATGTGCAAGTGTGTGTGTGTGCATGTGTGTGTGTGTGTGTGTGTGTGTGTGTCGCGCCCTTGTCTAGAAATTTTAATTAAAAGCGATGACAGAGCGAGTAATTCGATATCAGAGAATGTTGCCTATTAATTTTAAGGACATTTCCTTTATTGATTCTTTGTCAATATTATATTGAACCCATAATTTACACATAAAAGGGCTCTCTGCGTGTGTTTATATGAGTGTGTGTGTGTGTGTGTATGTCATTGCCTTTGCGGTTTCGTCCATTGTCTTTTCTATCTTGGATTCAACTTTTGTTTCTGGTCGCGTGTATTGCATTCATTTCAAACTAAATAAAACAGGAGCGAAATGAGCAACTTGGGCCGCATTTGCAAGGGCCGCATTTGCAAGTTGGGTACACAAAACCAAAAGAGAAATCAAATTTAATATTTTTGCTGCTTTCCTTACTCGAAAAACTTAAGAAAATGTGTAAAAATTTTTAATTTTTAAAATTTGTACTGATATATAGTTCCAATATATAAATATCGGCTAGTTCCGCATTGATATCTTACATTTATGTTCACATTCTGATATAATAACACCAAAAGCCTTAGCTTGCTTATAAAAATTTGATCTAGCTTGTTAAGCTACCAAAATAGAGCCAAGAATATATTTATAGACTCTTTCCCTAATACTCTTTTATTGAATATTATTTTTTAATTGAAAATAAAGAATTGCTTTCAATTTTGTAAACTAAGTAAATAAAACCATTTTACCCTGATTTCCCATGTTCAATGGGTTTAGGGTATAACAACTTAGCCTATATTAACAAAATTTGTCTGACTATGCTCGACATTTCTAGCCGATTCGAACAGCACTTGCTCAAATTCTACACAACACTTTCACAATACCTGACACAAGACGCATTGCCCCAATTTGGGCCCGCTTTCCCGATGCAGCCCGCACCTGAACTAGAATTAGTTGGCAGGGCGTGTTGTCTATTGTCTTTTGATGCGCAACGCCATTATAAGCACCCACACACACACACACACACACGCAAACACACACTTATTGCAATTTCTGTGGTGTGCGTGACTTTTGTTCTTGTTGTCCTTTCGTACGCACTCTGCCTCTAGCAGCAACAACAACAACAGCGAGTAAAACATATCAAGGAGCTCATAACAATGCTTCAGAGTTTGCCCTTTGCGTAGCGTTGCGTCGCGCTTTATTTTGATTTTGATTTAACGTTCTTAATTACAACAACAACAACAACAGCAGCAATAACAATAGCAACAACAACTTAATTTAGTCATCGCTAGTTATCGATAAGGAGTAGGGGCCCGCATGCCGCAAATAGTATACACCCACACACAAGTATATAAGTATAAATATATATAGATATGCATTAATATATTTAGCAGGCAAACCAAAAACTTGTATTTATTGCCTTGGCTTTTGTATGCTTATGCTCGTTTAAATTCAAGTTAAAAGAGAGTATATTAGGTTGCTGAGCAATATTCGCCCCATCTGTCTTTATCTGTCTTTAGGGATGTAAGGCAACGGCTATAGGTTTCTTATAGTCTATCAATCATTATGCAAATCCATTGAATAATCAATCAATCAGTCAGTCAGTAGCAAATCAATCAATCCATCAACTAGTTGACAATCAATCCATCAGTCAATCAATCTAATAGTCATTCAATAAACTTATCAGTCAGTCAATCAGTCAATCAAATAGTCATTCACTAGTTAGTCAATCAGTCAATCAAATAGTCATTCAATAAACTAATCAGTCAGTCAATCAGTCTAACAGTAGCCAGTCAATCAATCAATCAATACAAAATTTATCAATCTGTCAATCAAGCTGTCAATCAATCAGTCAATCACTACATCCGTTAATCAATAATTAATCAATTCGAATACATACTCTCTGACTATGCTTAATCCAGAAATTGGTTACAGAATCATAGAACCTGTCAAGTGAGCAACTATAGACTATCTACATATATACTATTTTAGCTATGAATATATTTAGAGGGGTGAGCTAGAACCTGCCTATATACATCTAGCTTCAATGCCTGATTAACCAAAAAATATAAAATATTAGTTCATTTTTTATCAAAAAAGAGCAGCATTGAGCAGTCGGTCACACCAAACGCTTCAATGTCCTCTTGGGGTTGAAAGCCGCAGAAAGCAGATTTGAAATTATTAGAAAGTTTTTGCTTGTCCAAGACAAACAAAGGATTTTGAACATGTTCCAAGTCAAAGACAACAAGGAAACAAGTATTTACTGAACATATTAAATCTGTGCGGTAGGCTAGAATTCTGAAATGAATTGAAAATCGAAATTTAAAATTGGAAATCTCAGAACCTTAAAGAAACTTAAATCAGACGCCAAAGCAGACAAAAGGTCTCAGAGCTACGAGTGGAATATCTATACATCTAAATAGCTAAAGTCAATGCGTAACCTCAATTAGGCAACAACCAGTCGAAAGCTTTAAAACTTGTGGCACAGAGAGAGAGAGAGAGAGAGAGAGAGAGAAAGATTACCATTTGAATAGATAATGAAACTCTGGCAAATCTCTTCATAAAGAATTCACAACAAAATTGGCGACACACGGTCCAGCCAACGAACTGATATATAGATAGAAAAAAAGGGCAATGAGGAAAGGCTCTCCCCCTACACTACACAGCACTACACCCATTCCCCTCTCCATTCTCAGTCCCCGGCTGGAATGTGAGCCGACAAAACTGTTATAACAATAAATTAAGTTGCTGTTGCAGCATAAAAGCCCAAATTGCCAAATGGCTTAATGGGGGGAAGTTGAAAGTCAGGGAAGCTCGAAGCTCTCCGGCTATCAAAGAAGCACAAGTTCGAGTGCTCTAATCGATTGTCGGCCACGACTGAGACATACCCTGCGTAAAGTAGGGGTAATCAAAAAATAGATCTTTTAGCTATAAGGCTGCTCTAGCTGCGCTCATAGGAACTGAGGGTCGAGTAGTTGGGTAATAGAACGGTCCTTTAGAAGACGGATGGACGGTGCTGTAGTAGACGGATGGACGGTTGGACTACGCATCCATGCATAACTAGATCGCCTCACTCGACTCACTGCTTGACGTGATCAAGTATATATATATATCTTGATAAGGTCTGCCACGCCTTCCTTAGCTTGTTTCCACATTCCCACAAAACCAATATACCCCCAATTCAGACGCCCAAAGCCTTCTAGAGTATCAAAACACCCACTGAAAATGTGCAATCTGTTGACGAATCATCACGACAGATGAAACGAATCGGCTAGAAACTTGGAAAACTACGAGTTGTTCGGGAATGGGGCAAATCGTTCCATACCGAGGGGTGTCATTCGAGCGGGTATCCATGCAAGGGAACAGAGGGGTGTTTGTTGCTAAAAAAAAAAAATAAAAATAGAGAAAAGCAAAAAAAAAATAGAAAAACCAGCGACCCTTTGCAAAATGCCGTAAAACATTCTCAAATGGTTTTTATTGAAGGCTTTGTGCCATTTTTCGGTTTGACTTCGTTTGCCAGGCCAATTTAATAGCATACTTTACAGCGCTAAGCAGGCTGTGCCGTCGACAGTCGGCCGGAGTCAAGGAAGAGGAAGCGGGCCGAGCTGCGAAACAACTATCCCACAAAATACGCGACAAACAAACAAAATGAAGTGACGGCAAGTCGCGTTTCACGAATTCGCGTATTCAACCAAACGGACGTTCATTGTTATTTTAAGAAAAGCAACACGACAATTCCCCTCGCCCTACCCCCACCCAAAGGCCCTAGCCACAGAACCTCGGCGCCAAGTGCGCCCACAATTCAAACAATCTTACAGTCTTATGGCTTAAGAGCGCAGATAGTGGATACTCTATCTTTAGCCAGATCCCATCAACAACTAAGAGGCATCTAAATTGTAGCTCCTAGTCCGTTTACGAACCTTAACTTACTGATGGTATTAGTAGCCAAGTTTATATTTCTAGGAGTTGTGTAAGTTGCACTTGGGTCTTGAGACTGGGAGTAGCCCCAATCGTTACGTCCAGCTTTTTGTTATCCAATCATCTTTAACTCAACCGTTGCTTAAGCGGAAGAACTATATTCTTATATTCTTCAATTGCTGAGATTATTCAGCCTTGATTTATCATATGACACATCTCTTATTGGTCACCCTCTCTTAGGTATCTGCTGCAGTACGATGTAGGCTTCATTCAAACTTCGTATGACAATCAAGTAATTACTATTATAAATATTCATGAGCTCTTACGAACATCTGCTTTATGTCTAATGCTCAACAGGAGCAATCTATGAAAAGAACTTAATGAGAAGTACCCAGGTGTCATAATTTACTTCCGATGAACATATTATAAAGATCAAGTAATCAAGCAGAATGTCGTAGCGTAAAGAGGTCTATCAAAGTATCGTAGAGAACCTTTCCGAAGTTCTATCTGGCATCTGCTTATAGGAGATGCTCTATGGAAAGTACCATATGAAAGGAACTTATAAAGATACCCAATGAGATGTATCCTATGGAACGATCCTATGAAAGTCTCCAATGACAGTATATAAAAATCTCGCCAGTTGAGTAGTTTTCTATGGCAACATGTCTATGAGATGTAACCTATGCAAAGTATTTCATGTGATGTGATATAATATTAGATATTCCATTGGAGAGGTTCTATGAAAGTATCCTATCCTTGGGAACTATCCTATGCAACTATCCTTGAGAACTCTTGATTCACATTCAAAAAATTTAATTAGAATAATGTCTGAGAGATAACTTTAGAGAGATTTCTACATAAATATGCATTTCAAGGCATCTGATAATGCTTCTTAGTTTTCAGTTTGTTATAGCAGCTCTCATTGAAGAAATCATTAAATGAATCCTAAATCAGTATGCCATCAAACATGCGCTGGAGCTTAAGAAACTAGGGCAACTTATTTAAACTGCCTCTCTCTCTCTCTCTCTCTCTCTCGCTCTCGCTCTCGCTCTGTCTTCAATTAGTTTTAGTGCCCTGAATGCGTAAGGGTATATTGAAAAGAAGACATAGCATAACGCTGTAGTTGGTAGCTGCAGGAAGCAGCAGAAGCAGCAGCAGCAGCAGCAGCGATGCCAGCAGCTCCCTTGCTCAACTTCCGTTTTGGCTTGCAGCAATTTCTTTTGGCTTTATTGCCCCCTTCCCTCTCTCTCTCTCTCTCTCCCACACTCTCTGTCTGTCTCGCTTCATCTTCGAGCAGACTTTACATCCTGCCCCACAACCGTCGCCTTGACTCTCTCTGTGTGTGTGTGCTACCCGCTGCGGCACGACGCATATAGCATAAATTTTGAATACGCTCAAAGCGGCAGGCCGAGGGAGCGGCTAGGAGGAGGTGGCGTTGGAGATTGAGATTGGTTCTGGGGTTGGTCCGAAAGAAAAATAGCGAAAATTGTCTGTCGCTTGATAAAGCGGAAGCAGAACTTGCCCATAAACGAAATGTGGCAACTGAGTGTAAACTTTATTGGCGCCCGACCGACTGGCGACAACATTTGCCCGAATTGGAGGTAGACGGCAAGCTGGAGATGGCAATGGCGATGGAAGCCAGTATCCATATATAGATATGTATATATGTATATCCAGAAATAGCAGCATGTTGAACTCACTGTTGACTCATGCGACACGCATTTGGCGAAAGGAAGCCCCCAGACATGCCTGAGGCGCGCTGGCGTCTCGTTGGCTGCCAGTGAGAAGCGCCGAGAGAGGCGCCAGTGCCACAGCCACTGCTACTGCTTTGTTTGTTTTGTCTGCCTCATTTCTTGCACCAACGTTCGGTTTGTCTACGCCATCAGGCATCTGGGGGAAGTCCTACATTAGTTGATTTCATGCGCTGTTTACATTGGCAGCGAATTATGCGCATTGAAAAGCCAAAGATTTGGCTGCCAACTGCCATCCATCTATACCAGCCCACAGCCCAATTCCCGCTCATCTCACTGCGAACTGAACGGGGTCTATGGCCTGACAGCCTAGTTACTATATCCGGGTGTCATTGACACAAGCCATGGGGGGGGGGGGACAGACTTATCTAGACAAATTCTGTCAAGGTACTCTTGCGATTGTTTCCCAGTCCTTTTTTGGACCAGCTTAAAGCCTTGGCACATTAATGCATTTCTCGTTTTGCTCTTGTCTCACATGCATTTCTTTTCCTTGCAGAGGTCCTGTCCAGCTGGGAGGAATGGTGGACATACGATGGCATCTCGGGTAAGTTGTGCATTTATGTATCTCAATTGAATTTCAACTTAAACCTTTGCCAGACATTGCAATTGCATGTGAATAGCCCTCGATGCATTCGCTCGTTAACAACTTTAACGAATGCCAAATACTCGCTGCACTCAATCAGGCAAATAAATATCGAGTACAGATGAAGTTACAGCGTTTATTTCAAATGTAAATGAATTCAATTGCGGAAGCGAATTCTGGCTAGAGCTGGAAATGCAGTTATTGATAATATACACTGAGAGAAATTGGGTACGAGCAAGCAAAGGAAGCGAGAGGCAGAGACAGAGAAAGAGAGAGATAGGAAACTGAAAAAGTCTAGGGTAGATCGTCTTAAGTCGAAGTAGAGCTATAATTAATCCAAAGATAAATATACTGTAAAGCTATGTAAATGCACTGAGAGAAACGGGGTAAAGGGTGTTAAAGGGAGGAGAGCAAAGAGTGAAAGTAGATCAAGATAAATGAAGAAGATAGAAATATAGAAAGAGAGAAGTTAAGCTGGAGCTGGAAAGAAGCTACCAATACAAACACACTGAACGAAATAGGAGGAGAAACAGAATTGAGTGAGCAGGAGCGCAGGCTAGATATAGAATTAGAGACAGAGCTAAAGCTAGGGACATGTGTCTAAAATTGTCATTTGACGCAATTAGATTGGGCACTGCAAATGTCGCAATGAAAGTGAGCAAAATAAATAAAATAAGCGAAAACCTATTTGTGGAGTATATGTGTGTGTGTGTGTGTGTGTGTGTGTGTGTGTGTGTGTGTGAATTGCAGCTGGTCAGCGGCCATTTTTGTTATTATGCCGCACGACTGCAGCTTGCAACAGAACGCAGTTTTATTTATGCAACAGCAGCAGCGGTAGTGCCCCAGGCTGAGGCAGAGGCTGTGCGCCGGTCGGCAGACGAACCAAAAAAAAAAGCAAAAAACAAAATGAAACACAATACACTGGCAACAAAAACGAATGAATAAGTGAATGAATGAATGAGTAAGTGAGTGTGAGTGTGAGTGAGTGTGTGAATGAATGCAAACATAAAATGAGCAGCAGCTGCGTGTGGCATGAGCGACGCTGGCCACAAATGTTGCACTAACCCAGAGAGAGGGTGTTCGACTGTGTTTATATGAGTGTATGAGTGTATGAGTATATGTGTATGTACATATATAACACACAGACACACACTCACAGGCAATGCAGCTACTTAGCACTCTGCACAGATTTCTGTTGCTCTTGATCAAATGAGCACCCTTCACATTGTTGCACTACCGGCGGGAGCTGAATACAATTTTTCACTGATAAATTATAACATAAATTCTTTGTGTCTTGATACTTTTACAATTATCGACTTTGATATATACTGAAGTTTCAAATTTTATAGCAAAGGGCCCTTCATATAATATAGGAATGTCTTATATATATTCTAGATCTATTTGTAGTGTAGTTCAACCAAAAGCCTTATTCGAAATTCGACAAACATATCTCCAGGACTTTGAAAGACATTATTTTTCCTTTGTGGCCAAAGATCTTATATTCAGTATATATAGCCTTAGGTTAATCAATAGCCAAACTCAAGAGTTACTCAGTTGACATAGTTTGAATTTAAAGCTCTAAGACATAAGAAGATAAAGTTATATCTCCAAGGAATCTATATTAGTCTCATTGCCCATCGACAGACAGCAAAATGAATGAAACCAATATACTCGCTTTTCATTCTTTGAACAAGTCCATCCAAATCTATAAAAAAATTGCCTATCAAAGCATGATCAGATAAAGCTTTGATATGCGAATTTTAGAACATCCTATAACAATCAACATTTAAAGAGTATTTCGTAAACGGCATGTCACACATGCTCTACGGTTTGTCTATAAAAATATTTCATTTTTCCATATGGCTGCTGTGCACGAACGAGCCTGAGGGCTGCAAAGCCCCCAATCCAAGCAGCCCCAGCTACCCCAGCTACCGATGGCTGCAATCATTCTGGCGGGGCTGTCGGAGAGTTTGTTTTGAAAAGTTTCGACAGTTTATGCCTGTCACATCAAATTGAATGCAGGCGAAGGCCAACTATTCGCTTACCTAAACGCTGACGGGCAACGGGTTGGAGTTCGGGCGGAAGGGTCAAGTGTCGCCAACCCCTTTCGTTCGTTTTTTATTTATATTTTTGTTGGACGCACTGTAACTCCCATTTGGGTTCATTTAATTGCTATTTAAACTGACGCGAGCTGCAGCGAGTGAAGCGAAGCTTATGAAATTTCATTTGGTGTTTGAATTGTGTCGACTCGTTGTTTACAATTGAACGGGGCGAAGGGACAGATGGACCAATGACCAGGACACATTTCCCAATCGAACAACACGATTGACAGTTCGTCAAACAGCTAGTCAGCTGTTGAAAACTTCCAATTCCAATTGTAATACCCATCAGCAATCATGTAGTGAATAGCCAGATGGAGATAGACGACGTAGACCAAACGTTATATTCGAGAGGCTGCAACTGTGGCTAAAGGTCTTAGGATGCTTTCGACTGCTATCTCAGAAGGAACCGTTGTTTATCTGAATGACTATCTGAAGCTAAGCTAAGCTTAACTTTGATTTATGAGCTCTAACCGAGAGCCTAACTTAAACCTGAGCCCAGTCCCAAGCACTCAACACAATCAAAGCAGAGTATCTTTTGGTCAAGAATGCCGCACATAATCAACAAAAATTTATGATATTTGCATTGAGTTTTGTTCTTAATCAGCGATTTGTATATTGCAGGTCCCAGCTTCTGGGGTCTCATCAATCCGCAGTGGAATATGTGCAACAAAGGACATCGACAGTCGCCCATTGATGTGGTGCCCGACAAGCTGCTATTCGATCCATACCTGCGGCCGTTGCACATTGACAAGCACAAGGTAAGAGCAGCAGCAGCAGCAGCAGGGTCACCCAAGCACACCGGAAAGCACATGCACCACCCTCTCACTCACTCTCACACTTACGTGCTCTCTCTCTCTCTCTCTCTCCGTCTCTGTCTCTGTCTCTTGGTTTGGCTGTCGTCGTCAACAGGTTTCCGGCACGCTGCACAACACGGGTCAATCACTCGTCTTTCGCGTGGACAAGGACACAAAGCAGCACGTGAACATATCCGGAGGTCCTCTGGCCTATCGCTACCAATTCGAAGAGATTTACATACACTACGGCACCGAGAACAGTCGCGGCTCCGAGCACTACATACAGGGCTACAGTTTTCCGGGCGAGGTAGGTCAATCAAGCGACGGCAACAGGATGGCCAGACTAACCAGTCATATTAATATTGTAACATATCCCATACACACACACACACACACACAGATACAAATCTATGGCTTCAACAAGGAGCTGTACCACAACATGTCCGAGGCGCAGCATAAATCGCAGGGCATTGTCGGACTCTCGTTGATGGTGCAAATTGGTGAAACGCCCAATCCCGAGCTGCGCATCATAACGAGCACATTCAACAAGGTTCTCTATAGAGGTGAGTTATGCGACACAAATGACGATAGTAATACTGTCAGGTGGAGGGCTTTTTGCCTGAAATACAAGTCTCAACTGTCACGATTCATGTCTCCTCTGAAGTTATAAATGCATCCAGTTTAGCTTGCATTTAAAGTCTTCTTACTCTCCCTCTCTCTCTCTCTTTTCATCTCGCTTAACACGTTCGTGTCACGACTGATCTCAGCTCACGACTCATTTCTGCTACTCATCTCTTCTATATCGTATCCTGTCAAAATCGATCTTTTATTTATATCTATAGTCTAGTTTGTTGGTCCACTCACTTAGTCTCGTGTCACGACTCATCGACTCACGACCCATTTCTAGCTATGAATATATCGTATCACATCTCTAGCTCAGCTTTTTCAATTAGCATTAATTCTATCTGTCTTCCTATCGTGTAACATCTTAATGAGTCACGACTCACGACTCATCTCTGCCTTTGCTGTGCATGGCTTTTTTGCATTCCTCATCAATGGGATAGAGTCGAGTTCGTTTGATGAGTTCCTCTGTTAACTGACTTTCGACTGGCACTATCAACCAACCAAAAGGGGGGCGCTACTGGCTGAGGGGGCGTGCCAACATCATTTCCGCTACGCAAAATGCACCGGAAATGTTGCAACGTTTGCCCAACTCACAGTTCGCGGTGGCTCGTGGCACACGGTTCGAGGCTCACGGCTCATGGCTCATGGCTCCTGGCTCATGGCTCCTGGCTACTGGCTCTTGGCTCATGGCTTTTGGCTCTGCGGCTAGCACTTTTATGATGTCATTCCGCAGCAGCAACAACTTGCTAACTGCAAGTGGAACTGCAACAATTGTGTAGCTGCAACAACAAGCGGCATAATTATGTGCGGCGACGTCCTAAAGTGAGCCATAAAAATTGCTCGACAGCCGTTGGCCGCGAAATTGGCGCCGCGCCGCGCAACGCCGCGCAAAGTGACGAAAATGAAACCTCGAATTACACTAAACCGACACTTAATAATTCCCTTCACCCCCTCCATCAACCCGACCGACAGACCGACCCGGTTTAATAGCCTTTTTACAGGTCGTACAACTTTATGTAGCCCCATGAAAAGACGAAAAAAGTACAAAAAAAGAGAAGCAAAATAAAAATAAATAAAGAAAAACCTGGAGTTTCCTTTAGCGCCCAGCTCGAGCTCAGAATGCAGAAAATATGCGGCCAATTTCTGCGAACCAACTGGCAAAACAACTTGAAAGTTTAACTACTTAAAAGACGAAGACACAATTATCGCAACACCGAATACCAGATACGCTTAAAAGGCAAAAATCAGAATCTCTCTAAGTAATTGATAACTTTACTCAGTTATCATATTAGTTATATATTTTATATAATTATATATTTTATATATTTTATATAATTTAAATTCCCAGCTCTTATACTATATATTTTGTCTACTGCATCTATCAATACAATTATCGATAGCTATATATCTCTCTCACTCTCTCAGCGGATCGCCCTCTCTTTTCTTTGATTACTTTCAAACTGATGATATTATAGATGCACTCACATATATATTCCTATTTCATGCTCACATTCAACTCAGTAAATATCTTCTATTCTCTTTCGATTTTAATCGATTCATTGACTTTAATTCAAAAAGAGTATCCAGTCGTTGCACAGTGCATAAGCAATGCACGTCATGCAAGAACTAACAATTCTGTTGCAAATAATTATTTGGAATGCCTTTAGACCTGACCCTATCCGAGCGGTCCTAACAGCTACTACTCTCACCGCAATAGCCAACACTCTCGCCACTCGTTTTTTAGTACCATTTGCCGCCGTCTCATAAACCGCGAGGCGCTTCATTTCCGGCTTGGCATAATGATTTGTATGAATGAAGTCGAGCGCCGTCGTTCAAGTGACCAACGAGAAGGCAACCAACAAATCAGACTCAAAACTCTCTCCCCTCGCAGCCCTATTAGCCCCAAAGACCTCTGCCCGCCGCCCACTCATGCCATGCCACGCCCCACGTCGACTAGTTTAGCCCCCTTTTGCTAGCTAGTCTGAATTATTCATTAGGTTTCTTTTTTTTTTCGTATCGTCGTCGTTTCGACATTCATATTGCGAACAAGACATGGCAAAATGTGCACTCCATGTAAATGTCCGATGCACCTTGAACTTTATTTTCGATACCCTGTAAATGTCAAAGTGTTTAAAGAAGCTTGATGAATAGGTATGGGAAAATGATTAGCTATAAGGCACACGGATCCTTTAAAATGTTAAGCTAAGATGTTAAGATGGCTTGCGTTTTTAGCATGGCTTCTGTTTAATGCATAGCTGCTATTTCAACTAATTTAGCCCACTCATCTAACTCAGTAATATTTAACCTAATCAAACCGAACTTGAGTTCGCCTACCATTACCTATCATCAGCTGACCTTACCCAACCAAGCCTAACTAATCTTATAACTACCCTAACCTAACATAATCTGACCTTACCGAACCTAACCTAAGCTGACCTAACTTAACAGAGCGTAACCTGACCTAACTTAACGAAGCGTCACCGAACCTAAGCTATTCTATATTACAATAATTAACTTAAACATATCTAATCAGAACCTTAGCCCGTTTTCAATTGCTCAGTCTAAAACTTACCTAAGCTAGTCTCACATAACTGAACATTAACCTTCTATAACGTAGTCCGGCAAAGGTTTCTAGCCTAACCTAGCACTACCTAACATTAGCTTACCTAAGCTAACTTAACACTAAGCTTAGTAAGCCTAATTTACCGGTCTACTCCGAACTTCACTTATGGCCAATCAACATCTGATCTGACTATGATTAGCCTGAGCTTACAGATGAGTTAGCTTAATTGATCTCCAAATTGGAAAACTGATGCCAATCTAAAGCCTTTAAATAATGTTCAATTCTTTCTATATCTCTAACAAATCTGCATACATTTATCAACGACTTTACTCTCTGCATTATTACAGGCTTCTCGACGCCCATACGGCACATATCGGTGCGATCGCTGCTACCGAATACGGATCATTATATTACGTACGAGGGATCCACCACGCATCCGGGCTGCTGGGAGAGCACGGTCTGGATACTAGTTAATAAACCCATCTATATCACTAAACAAGAGGTAAGATCCCGCTGCCCCCTAGCCGCTAGCCCCGCATCCGATTTTTTTTCCTTAACTCTCTCATTTTACAAACGACCGCAAATAATGAATTGCATTTGCGTTTTGCAGTTGCAATTAGAGACGAATTGTATGATATATTTTTTTCGTATTTTTATTATTTTCGTAATTTGTTTTTTAATGTTTTTAATTGTTGCAAAACGAAAAAAAATAATGCATAAATGCAATTATAAAATTTCTCATCAATTGGGCTACGGTCGCCGCATGGTTTAGTTGCGGTCATCGCGATGTCTGCGCATAATTAAAAAACAATATTTGGTTAGTTTAATCAATTTGCATATGCATCGACAAAGGACGGAGGACAGAGGGGCAAAGCCATGTAACTAGACAAGAAACAGAGCGAACAAACAGAGAGGACAAACATTAAAGAGAAATCGACAGACTAATAAAAAGTTAAATGATCTATTTTCCCCTATATGCAATTGTTTATATTTGAGGAAGGGCAAAGCAAAACTCAAAGATGGAATTGCCCATCAGTGTCAATGACTCGCTTCACATATCTCTATCTCAACTTCGCATTTTACTTTCAGTTATATCAACTCCGTCGACTGATGCAAGGCTCCGAGAGTACACCGAAAGCTCCATTAGGTAATAATGCGCGACCCGTGCAAAGTTTACACCATAGAACTGTAAGGACGAATATAGATTTTAAGCGTCATAAGGTAAGTCGAAAAAGTCATTTTAAATGTCTGTCAATCAAAAGGCAGTCAATCAAGTGAATGCTTAAGTCAAGCAATCACTCACTAATCAGTGAATCAATCAAATAACCGATTGATCACTAACCGGTCCATCAATCAATCATATTAATCGGTCTATCAGTAACTCTGTTCATCATCTGTTCAGTAGACAAGCTGTCAGTCAATCAATCAAGCTATCAATCACTCAACTGTCTCATCTATCTATCTATCTTATCAATCAATGAATCGTTAATTAGTCATAGTTAGTCATCATATGTTCATCAGTCAAGCTATCAATCATACAAATAGTCGGTTTGTTAATTACTCAACTGTATCATCTATCTATCAGTCAATCAATCAATCAATCAGTCATTCTGTTCCACTTCGGAGAGAGATCATCAGAGATCATTATAGACCAATCAATCAGTCAATCATTTTGTATACGCTATAAATATAAATATCTAAATATTAATTCCTCTTTCTCAATATTTTGTTTTCCTTCAAAAATAGAATCAAAATGCATGTCCTTCCATGTACAAGGATATGTACTATCGTGCGAATCGCTGGTCACCCGATACGGGACTTCTGATACGTTGACAACAACAAACAGAACAACAACACCAACTACATTTCACATTTTTAATTTCAACACTGATTTTTTTTAAAGAGAAAGAAAAAAAACGAGCTCAGAATTCGTTTTGGCCTGCAACATTCCTAAAATGCAACTACGAAAAGTATCTCATATATATCTATATATATATAATATATCGTTTCATTTTTAACAAGCTAAAAACTGCGCATAACCGAATCTTAAATACCCTGGCAGAGATTCTTGATGGAGAAAGAGAAATGCCCAAAATACTTTTTGCTCTACGCCGTGAACTATGAATAAAAAAATATATAGAATACAATGAGCTGCAATTTTGATTATGAGTTTGTCTGTTAAGCAAAAACTAAGCTACTCTCTCGCGCTATCTCTCTCTCTCTATATATATCTGCCAGGGTATATTCGAATACTTAACTAAAAAATAAAAAAAAAAAAAACTGCTTCTAACAAATAATAAACGAAATTCCATGGAAACTAACGAAAACTAAATCTAAACAGAGTTCTATGCACACACAATACATATACAACACAATACACACACACACACACATAAACACATTACACACACACGCACAAAGGCTGGACACGCCCACATGCTGTGCCCACAAATTAATTGCTGCCTTTTCATATTTGCAAAATAATAAAAATATTTTCAAGCCAAATATTAGTTTCCAATACAAGCATACACACACACACACAGGCACATACAAAGACTCATACAAAGAGAAATTCATTATTAAATTGCTGTTCGCGTTTTTGTTCACATTTATTTATGACCAATTATTGATTATTTAAATATTATTTGTGGTTTTCATTTTGTTTAATTTATTTTCTTTTTTCTTTTTTCAATTTAATATTTCATTTTGGCAAACAAGAGAAACTACTTAAAACACTATTGCATTCGGTTAGCCGACTAGCAAATACCCTTGCAGCTAAAGAGGAATGCTGAAATTGACATAAATTGGAACTAGTCGAAGACTCTATAAATCTGTCTGTGTAGCAGCTCAACCGTTTCGATGCCACTATTATGAATCAATTGAACTCTGTAAGAGCTATGCTAAGGGCTTAGCTGTAGAGCTGAGTATATCCTAGATTATGTTCTATATATACTTATATTGATCAATCCCAGTAGGCCCATCCTTATTATTTTCTTTATATACTAAGTTAAGTCAAGCAACTAATATGCCCGTTTTAGTGATTTGCCTAAGAGTATTTGTAACAAAAGTTAACTGTTTATATGGAAATCAGAATCGAGAGGCTAAGAAACTACCAAAGAGTCTTTCAAGTTCCAAGCATAAAGTAACTAGTTCCGCAATTTAGTGTGTTAAAAGAACTGGTTCCATGCTTTAGCTGCAAGGGCTTAAAACAAACCAAAAAACAAAGAAAAAACAAAACAAACGAATGAAATAAGAATTTCCATAAACTGGATGGGTGGACAATAACTAAAAAAAAACAAAACCTATATAAATATACATATAAAGAAATCAAAACTCATATAAATATTCATATAAAATATACATTAAACTATATAGTAAATTATGATGAATACGATATAGACAAAAACTTATTTATTTGTGGAAAACAGACAAGCATAAATCTTAGATGGAATACCCCTAACTCCCGCCACCCAAAACTGAAGAAAAAAAAAAAACAACTATGAAGCAATGCAGCAGGAAGTTGAAAACATAAAAAGAAAACTAACTAAAATTATAGATATGATAAATTAGGCTAAGTGCTACGAAGAGTTAAGGGCCAGCCAGTAAGTGAAGTAAAACAGAACTATATAAAGTCTATTACAGCCATATATACTACAAGCTACATACAATATATATATATAACTCATTAGCAAAATGTCATCGATAACTAAACTATCGATAAATCATACTCTAAACTCTAGATTAGTGTGTTGGCAAAACTAAAAACAAAAAAACAGAAGAAATTCTAGGCTTATATTAAGTAGATGCAAGAAGCAAAAGTAAAAACTATATAATCCAATGTTTTTTTTTTTTTTTTTGGTATAAATATATTATATATATACATATATTGTTAAGTACTTTGCCGATATATATATAAATGAATAAAAATATATATTTATGTGCGTATGCGTGTGTGTAAGTAAACAGTGCTGGACAGCGGACAAGTAAATGCATAGCGCTTAGTTTCATAGCAATTAGCTTTTGTGTTTGTAAGATATACGTTATTCGATTTGAGTAAATTTGTGCAATTAAGTTAGCAACAAGTAATCAAATGGCATGGAATGGAATGGAACGGTACTGGAATAGCCACGAAATACTTGAATTAGGTGTAGTAGAAAAAATTGTCTATTTGTATAAAATGCGAACAAAAAAAAAACACATGCGACAACTGTAAGTTACTATTGTGTTTGCCATATACGACTAACTATATAATAAACATATATATATATACATATATATATATAAACCCCTATACTACAATTATGACGCGCATACAAATGGAAATTAAAGAAACAATTGCATAAAATACATAATTGATAACAAAAGAAGGAATGAACAAAAAAATAAAAAATTTGCAAAACAGCTGACAAAACTTCAGAATAAAAACAATTACAAATGCATCTATAACCCTGCCCCCCAACCTCCCCGTCTATATATATAAATACATACATGCATATATCTATATATTTATATGTATTCTTATTATTATTATTATTTTCCCATGCATAACACAAAAGACAGCAACAAATATTATTATGAGTAACAAATTGAAAATGAAATGCAAATTAATACAAAATAAATAAACAAAAAAAAAAAACAAGAAAAACAAAAGCAAAAGCAAAGGCAAATAGTTCTATGTGACGAAAGAAAAATAAAGACGAAAATAAACAAATTCAATTAAATGCGCATTTTTTATTCATTCAGCAAAGCAGAGGAACAGCAATTTTTCAATTCGCATTCAAATTGAAATGCAAGTTGATGAAATAAATGTTTTCTTTTACTTTTTTTTTTTTTGTTTTGAAACTAGTTCAAAAGAACTAAACAAAATGAACGAGTTTATTTAGACGTATTAAAACTTGCTAAAGCTTAAGAAAACTTTTTATTTTTGGCGTTTACAATGAATGAATTGAACTAGTTCATGCAGAGAACTAGTTCATTTACACATATTAAGCTTTACAATTCACATTTTCAAAAGTAAAGACAAAACTTTTGTTTACTTTAAGAGACAGATTTATATTTGATTTTGGAACTAGTTCTTCAGAATTAGGCTGTCAGAAAGAACTGGATCATTTAGTCATATTTTAAATTGCTCAACTCACAATGCTATTGAAATCGAAAAATAGTGTGAGAAAACTTATTAGCAGATAGCAGGAAGTGATATATATTGAGTGGAATGCTGGAATGAAACAAATTTGAAACTTATCATACGTAGTTCATTCACATATTCATTAATTTTACTAAGCAAAAACTTAGTTACATCGTATCAACTCTTCCGCCAGCATAATGCTAATAATGAAATATGGAATGTTGGAAATGGAACAAATTGTGGGGCAGATCACTTACTCAGACTCTACTCATTTGTAGCTCGACAGACAGGCCTTAGCTTTCAGTTGGATTTTGCTTGCTTAGTGAGCATCAGTAGGCTTTATCTCTGTCAAGCATCAGCATGTGCTGGTATTTCATGGTATTTCGGTTTTCCCAAGCGAATTCCGAGCATTAGTCGAATGAGCCACAAAAATGAATTTACAGAACGAAACATTATGGAGGCCAGTCAATATCCTGTTTGGCTAATCACCGAATCCTGTCCAAGTTCAAATGAAATTTGAAATTTGTGTGCGGCTAATCAGACAACAGGCAGCAGACAACAGGCAGCAGACGGCAGACGGCTCACGGCAGCTGGGTATTGGTAGTGCTCAGCTGGTAGTGGGCAGAATTATGATATGCCTGTGGCACAGTGTGGCGAATGCCGAAATGTTTGTGTGCGCACTTTTTTTTATCATTTAAATATTCAATTTCAATTTCCGACAAAACACAAAACGCTGCTCACTCAAATGAATGGCTAAGCCAGGGACAAGAGGAGTGGGGGCCAAAGGCCAGTGTTGGCTAACGACGAGTCGTAATCGGAAATGGGCAACCGCATGTTTAATTGGACGCAATTGAAACTAAACTAGCGTGAAATCGAAATAAAAACACGAACACACACACACACACAGAGCGCCATCGAAACCAAAAAAGAAGCTTTACTCAACTCAACTCGACGTCTCTGGCGCCGCAATATGGTAATAGAAATTCATTTCATTTGGGCGTTCCATTCCGTTTCGTCTCGTCGCGTTTTGTTGTTTAGATTTGCACGAAAAATTAATTACAAATTAATTTACCATAAATTGAAATTGCGCTCAATGGGCGACCAAAGGCGTCGACGGTCAGTCGAGTGGTTCAAGCCAACCAAACCAAACCAAACCACCCATCCACCATCCATGTGTATGAGGATGTAGATGTGGATGTGGATGAGGATGTAGCTGCGGGTGTTGTGCGGCAACCAGCGCCTGTTCATTAGCACCACAAATCGCAACAAAGCACAGTGAACCCTCGCTAACCGTAACGCTTTGGATATAACCTAAGAGTTTTACGAATAAGACCCAAATATTAAATGAATGAAAGTTTGAGAGAAACATAGAGCTCAAAGCTTCATTTTCACTCATGAGAGTGAGAGAGAGATAAAGAATGAAAGAGAAAACTAGAGACTAATAGAGGGAGTAGGCAGAGATAGTATCACAAGATATGGAATGAATGAATGAAAGTAACAGAACGAGAGAGAGAGAGTGAGTGTGAGAGAGTGAGAGCCATGTTGAGAGTCTAGATTGGCAGAGAAAAATAAACAAAGAGAGTAAATAGAGAGTTCGGAGTTAGACTTGTAGTAATTCAAGCTGCTTCAGTTGCCAGTTGCCAGTAGTCAGCGTAGCGAGCGATGACTGTAAATAAATTGTAATTTTTGCATATTTTGAATAATTTTCTGCTGTTCTTGCTGAAACTGATGCAAAGATGGAGCGCAGAGCACGGGCTGGCGGGAAGAACGACGAGGCACGGTTATTGAATGCATTTTTTGGGTTAAGGCTTTAAGCTGAAACCGCATTTCGCAAAACGCGGTCAAAAGGACTAATTATGCTAAACAGCGTAAAACCGCAACAACCACTTAGCCATGGCCGGTAGGGCAAATGGCCCCATGCTGCCCCCGACTGCCCCCGACTGCCCTGACTGGCCTGACTGGTCAATGGTCAATGATGTTTGCTATCGCTCAGCCCAGTACCACGCCCCACGGCATTGATGTGCGAGACGTAATACGCTAACGATACCCTGTTGCTGAAGAGAGAGAGAGGGGTGTACTTCAAGAAGCAAAGACATGATAATGAAACTGATTATCTGCATCGATAATTATCGAATTAGGAGAAGCTGAAATTTTAGTGTACAGAGTAGTATAGGAACTTTCGTAAGAGTTTTTTGATCTATCAGCTAGTTGAAAACATTGCAACCATCGATAGATACTCTTTCATTACAGTTGATCGATAATCAACAATAGAGCGCATGGTAGTATAACTTATGCACTATCGATCAACAGGAATAAGTGAGTAAGAATAAGTATACTATCGAGGTTACCTGGTATAGAAAACAAGTTTTGCAAATACATTTGATTATCAAGTAGTACCCACGATAATAATCGATAACTGTTATGCTATGAGTGTATTATAATATCATATTGATAGCAGGCTTTGAAGGAAGAATGAAGTTCTTCCACATAATTCAAACAATTTTGTAGTAATAGTTACATATTTTATCTTAAGCAGATATATAATTGACTTTAGTTAGATTTTAATTCACATATAAATGCACTTCTATATAAGCAGGGTATTCGATTTGCGGCTTGCCAAAGATCTCAGTTTCTTTTCGGTTAGTTTCCCTCTTTTTTTTCCAATAAACCAAAAATTGTGAGCGCAATTTCAATTAAATACACACACACACACACACACAAACAAACTCACGCACATATAGTGTGCTTAATACAATATGATTTAATTTAATGGCGCAGTGTATGCCGCCTGCCACGCCTTGCCGCCCCGCACTGCCGTCGCTGCCTGGCGCCACGAACAGCGAAAGTTGAGCGACGCACAAAAAGCGTTGCCTACTTTGCAGCGCGCGGGCAAAAGGGCAGAGAGAGAGAGAGAGAGAGAGAGAGAGAGAGAGAGAGAGCGACAGACACATGCATTTGATATATGTAACTAACAGCAAAAGTTTTAATTAAATTTTAAATACAAGTTAATTTTGTGTATTTTCACGCGACACAACAAACGCCCCAAAATATATCCATTTGTATATGTGTTAGACACCAAAAACTATGTGTGTGTGTGAGCGTCTGCAGTTTTTCTATTATTTATAGAGATATGAGTGTGTGTGTGTGTGTGTGTGTGTGATTGTTGTGCACACACAAAATGAGTTATAAATATTTAGTTGTAATTCAGGTTTTAGTTTGCATTGTTGCGGCCGTCCCCTGAAAACCAAATTAATATTCATAACGCAATTTGAAGCTGACGACGACGCCGACACCGACGCCGACAGAGGCAGAGGCAGAGGCAGAAGCAGAGACTGCGACATGTGCGTCAACGTCCATGTCGACACTTGCAGAAGCTGCTTTTGATTATTGATAAATGTCAGCAAGTACTTGAATCCACTTGTTGCTGTGCTTGAAGCCGGCAAAGATTCTGCTTAACTAATTAACGGGTAGCGAGTCTAGAAGTGTTCGCTGGACTTATGATGTAACGAGACGGCCAGTAGTACTCTAGGGTATAGGAAAGTATCGGGTAGCAAAAATAAAACTATGAAAGTAGCGAGTAGCAACTGGCAACTCTTCCAAATAAAGTAACGAGTAACGAAAAGGAAAAATCTGAATTGACTAAGCAAAGTAACGAATTGGAGCTTACTATAGCAAGACAACAATTCTCTCATCTAGCAAAGCAACCATTTGCAAAAGGCATTTATTCGCTTTTGCAGCAAGTTAACGAGTAGCTAAACGGCCCAATATTCTGATATCTTATGATGAAACAAGTAGCCATATACCAAGTACTCAACGGTCTTACAAAGTAACGAGTATAAAAGGCAACTAGTTGCTTCTTAAATATAGCAACGAGTAACTGAAGAAAAAGAGATCGTGTCTTGCCTTATCTAACAAAAGAAAGAGTAAAGAAAAACGAGTAGCATGGATAAACAAATACCTGCTAGCAAGGCAACTACGCTCCAGTCCAGCAAAGTAACGAGTTGATAAACCACTCGCTTATACAGCTTTATGAAGAGTAACTATTAAGTAGTATAAGTAGATAAGTACTCGCTTATCTAATAAGCTAACGAGCAGCTTTGCGAGTAGAGTAACAAAGTATCAAAAAAAGCGTATACCCCATCAGTCAAAGGAAAACGTAACCCCAAGCAACTGTAGCCACTTACTACTGAGATACTCACACGTCGAACGAATATTTGTCTATTCGCATTTCATACAAGCTCTACTACTCGATTAGTTTAGCATCCCGTTCTTTGCATAAGTTTTTTTTTTGTTTCTTTCATTGCACTCCAATCCGTTTGAATCTGAGCTTCAATTTCATTTCAATTTGCAAATTCCTCCTTGACTCGTCACGAGCTCGATTATGTCGAACAAAATTTCTTTTATTTTCTTTTAGTTGGCTTCTGCAATGCAGAAAAACTTGAGTTTGCTCAATTGCCAAAATTTGATTTAGACGTCGCAATCTCAGTCACAGATATATCAATGCCAGTGCCTCTGATCAAAAATTTGCATTTGCAATATTATAGATGAAATAAACTGAAGCCAAATCGAAAATATGCCAAATAAATTCTATGCTCCGACTGCACAGCTCTTAATTACATGCTGAGCGAAATTCAAGTAAAACGTAACAAAAGCTAAGGAAGAAATGTATTAGTAATGCTATATTCACTGTCTGGATACCCTGTAAATTGTGAGATGAGCTGGGTGAAGAAAAATGTGAGAGGGAGAGAGAAAGAGAAAACGAGGAAGAGCAGACAGAGAGATACAGAGAAAGAGATACATATGCAAGAAAGAAAGAAAGACATAATATAAATTCAAGAAAGAATGGAAAACAGATAATAAAGCAAGGTTCATCGATCTTATATATCTAATCTCATATATCTAACTATATATGTATATATCCACACATATATCTTTATATCAATATTTTTATATATCTTCATATCCATCTATCTATCCATCCATCTATCTTACAATCTTCACATCCATATATCCAAATATGCATATTTTGCATTGCGAAATACAGGGTATTCAAGTATGAAAACCTAGAAATATAATGAAACAATATAGAGTGTTACGCTGCTATGAATTTTTGAACATGTCCAACAATTGCTGGTAACAGCAAGAGCGCACTGTATAGAACACCCACTCTAGCTATGTATGTATAGTCGAGTGTATGTGTGTGTGTGTGTGTGTGTGTATGCAATAATCCCAATCACAATCACGTGATTTGCAAGTAATCATGTTGTACATTTGCAGCTCACACGTCGCATATTGATGAGAAACGCATAGAGCAGTCAGGTCCAGAGCAAGCTCGAGCCTGGCCCGACCCGTACCTAGCCCAACACTGTAGCCGTAGCATATCCGGCATCCGTAACCGTAAACCGTACGGCCAAGAGTACGGATTCGATGCCGCAACCAGTAATAAACGTGCGTAATCAAGCCATTGCCAGAGTCGAGCCACAACAAAAGAGCCAAAGAATTGCGAAATGCATATGGATAGATGGAAAGTTGGATAGTTGGGTATATGAATGAATGTGTGTCTGTGTGTATGTATGTGTGTGTGAGTGTGTCTGCTGTCCAGGGTCGAATGCCACATGCTCCTATTGCTGCTGCTTGGCCATAACTCAGAAGCAGCAGCAGGCAGCAGGCAGCAGGCTGTAGGTCCCATTGCCACGGCTTGTAATATTTGATTTTGATTGAAGTGCAGCCAGCCATGTGGCCAGAAAAATCGCACGAGACCTGAGCTGAATTTATATACGAGACAAAAGCAGCAGCAGCAAATACAGAAAAAAAAAAAAAAATAAGAAAGGCGTCAAGTTTGATGCCTGTTGCATTGCCTCCGACAAATAACCAAGAGCGAGCCAACCTAGCCAAGCAGACGTTGCCCCATAATGAGTGCAACAAAAGGCCAAGAGATATTATGAAAGCGAGTAAGAACGTTGCTCGAAGGTGATATTAAAGACTACACAATACTCGTCCAATTTGCAAAAATGCATCTATAGTATTCCTTGATCTACGCCTCAATCTACAGAGCATATTCCTAAGTCTAGCTGTGCGAGAGTATTTGTCATGCCTCCTGTTGGCCGTGGATTTATCATTAGTAATCAAGATTGAAATATGATATCTACTGATTTCAGATTTCTAAGTCAGCGGAGGCTATACAAGACAAATAAGTTTATAGAAGCTCTATAATAATTGTCTTCTTTGAGTCAAGCTCACAAACTGTGAAATCCCTGATCTACGAACATTGTCTACAGAACTACATATACCGATACTCCTCTACCGTTTTCATTCATAGATACAGTCGGACAGTCAAATGAATACTATCGAAAGCCAAGCAACTCGCTTTAGACTCACCCTAAGCGAGTATATAAAAGAATAAATAATACAAATAAGCGAGAGTAGATGATGATGATGATGACTCTAGAGAATCCATGGAAAGGCTACGTGAGCTGCAGTCAAGATGTGTCTTCTCTTGGCTGAAGAACACAAGCAGCGAACGATAAGCTGATAACTAAATTTAACAAGAAGTTTAGCAGCTACTGTGACAGTCTTTTTATAAATACTTAACACTATGTTATCCTGTTAGCAAATTACATTGATGTAGCTTAACATGTAGGTTAACATAGATAAGTCTATTAGCACACTGTTATTCATTAATTACATTGCATAACATGGATAGCTCTAACAAGCGAACAGTTTATGTTAGAGCTTTAACTGTTGCAGCACTTTAACAGCGCCACTTTAAAGCTAACAGCATGCCATATCGTTTCGAAATGTTAGCTTAAGCGCACATAAACTCATTCCCAAAAAATTAGACTTAAAGCGCTTCACTCAAAGCTCTTGAGTCGCATAAGCGAAAGTGCAATAGAGTTCAGTGCAAGCGCCATTTTTTTTTCAGTATATCCTGCAAGGGATTAAGCGAGGTATATTGGTTGTAGGTAAATGAGAGATGATGTGATTATATTAGATATAAATGTACTCTTGAGTTAAATGAGGAACTCGATCTAGTCATGTTCCTCTCAATACATTTCCTTAGTATCGATAAAAATCGATTGTTTTTATTTAGTTTTTTTTTTTTTTTCGAGCAGATGTGAACGATGTTAACAGCTAGCAAAATCAACTTGGATAAGTTAAATTCGCCATAAATATCTAGAATATTTCAAGATGAGTTTCACTCAATCTCCACTGTTGTAGAGCGCTGGTCTGCTGCCATGATTAAAGCCAGAGGGTATTTGCTAGTCGAACACTGGCCGCTACAGCTGTCTTGCTCGCCTTATTCGTGCTGCCAACTCGTTTCGCTTTGACAGCGACGCGTCGCAACACGTTGAGCTGGCTGCCAGCGAAGGTTCAACAAGGAAGAACTCAACTCTGGCTTTAGGTTGGAACAGCTACCATTGGAGAGACACTCGTGCTTCTTCCTCTGTCCAGCTTCTCTTGTTTTCTCTCGCTCTGTCTCTCACTTACTCTCTCTTTTCTTTGTCTTCTTGCTGGTTGGAGGCTTTAAGGCGATTCTTCGCTTGTTTTATGGCACTGCATAAATCAGAGGCCATACTCTCATGCCGCCCCCATACGCCCCTCTCTAACACTTGCCAAGTGGGCGTGGCTTCTGGGGAGCACATTTATTGGCCAAATTTATTGGGCTCAAGCTGGAGATGATGACGGGATATTACGACTATTTCACATAGTTTGCTCAAGGGCTGCCCACGCAAAAGGCCCGCATGGGTAGCCAAGCTCCCCGCCAGACCTCCTCCAACACCCTCTCGAGCCCCTCCCATCATAATTTTTTTGTTTTTTCTTTATTTTGCTGGGGGTCTCTGTAATTGCCGTGCTCGCAGTGCATGAAATTTTCAACGCAACAAATGAAAATATTTTTGTTTCAATTTTGTTGACTACGTAACTCCCTCTACGTAACACCTCTTGGCATTTCCCACTCCCCCCCCCCCCCTGTCCCTCTCTCTCACTCCCGTTGTGCCTCACGGCTTGGTTTCCAGTGTTTTTTTTTTTTATTTGGCATGTCTGGGACAGACGTTGCCTGGCGCAAAACATTTAGGCTGCTTGGCCCTTTGAAGGCTCGTGGTCATAAATTCCGTTCTCACCACATTTTCTCTCCTTCCGAGCTGGCACCGCTTCACTTTTTGGCCATCTTTTTCGCCTCTGTGTGTCTGTGCTTTTTTTTTTTTAGCCAACAGCAAAAAGCATTTTTGACTCTACCAAAAGGTGCAAAAAAGCTTTGGGCAAGCAAATGGCAGCGCTTTGAATATCAATTGTCAAACAACGAATTTTTGAATACTCTAAAAGAAAGTTATGAGCCCCAAGGAGGTTTAGCTTATATAGCAATTGCTGATTGAGCGTGAATATGTCAATATGAATGAATAAATAAATTGATTGTAATATAATATAAGTTAGATGATGATCTATCTAGACTGGATTCAGTCTTTGAGACTGAAGCCTGAAGCTATGAAGCTAGGACAGGATAACCAAGGTACATATGAACTAGTTAGAGAAATATTTGTTGATGAACTGAATTCTTGAACGTGAATCTCTAATATAAACTGTCTCAACAGCCTCTCTCAAGCTTGAATACAGCAGATGTGCTGAGTTAGAGCTAAGATTTGGTCCAGAATTCTCCAAGAGTCACCCTGTAAATTGATCAAGTTTGTGAACAAAATTCAAAAACTTTTATTCAGTTAGAGCAAAACTTATCCAAGCCGCTTTCTTTTGAAAGTTGTTGCTTCATTATTGAAGCAAACATTGAATAAGGCTTAAGACGTAAACAAGAATCGACTAGATCGAGTTACAATAGCAAAGCGGAAAAAAGCTAGAAAAAAATATAGCTCTAAATCGTATAAAGATAAAGTTTGAAAACAAGACTACTCGTTCTCCATATGTACAAATTATAAAGGCTTCTTAGCACTGGGCGTCTTACTGAACGTCAATTAGTGAGCCCTTCCATCCATCCCTCCGTCCATACCCTCAGCTCAAAAAGCGTTGTGATGATGAGCTTATGAAGATCTCAAAGTCGCTGTTGAAGCCATTCGAAACTTGGAATATATATATATAGTATATTCACGTCTTTTTACCCATGAACATTTAAAACATAGGAAATCGACTCAAAGCCGTATCTTAGTCAGCTTTTCGAGCTGGGAAATCACAGAAGATTAACAAGTGAGTTACAATTGCCTCTCCATGTACAGATACAGAATATGTGCCATAAAGCTAGAGACCAAAACATCTTCAATAATAATCCATGAAGATTAACTACAACCCAAGTCTACTGCTGTTGCATCCCTTTACAGCTAGACCTTAAGCTTTTATGCTCCCTCCATTTAGCTGATCATCTCAAACTGTAAACTGCTTTCTAATTTTTCACACAATAACTAAATCAAACCCTGCTCTCAAACTGAGCGTCTCAGCGACTAGACCCAATGCTATAGGGGCCTGTTATTAGAGCACATGGAGAGAAAGAAAAAAAAAAAAAACAACTGCAAACGCAACACTCAACACTGCAAAGGCATATAAAGCATATTTTTGGACATGCTTTCGCCTTGAGTTTTTGGCTGGGTTACGCCAAGGCAGGCAGCCAGCCAGTCAGCCAGCCAATGGCTAAGCCAGCAAGGGAGGCGTGGCTGATGAGAGAGAGGGAGAGATACGTTAGTAAGAGAAAGCAGCCCCAAGAAAGAAATACGGAATCTAAAATGATAATAAAATATTCATATTAATCTGCTTGGCTCATAAAATATTCAGCTGCGTAATTGTTGGCATTACGTAAAGTAAGAACAAGACGTAGTCAGCTAGTGCCACGCCCCATGCCGCACGCCATGTTATGAAACAACGACAATAAGAAGCAGCAGGGGAAAGCAAGGAAAGCACAGCAGCTGGGGAGTGTTGCAGCAAATGCCAGGCCAAAAATCTTACAAGTTTGTAATTTACACCTGGCTGCGTTTTTTGTCTGCCTACCTAGCCTGGCTATGTGACTACCTTGCCCTGCCCTGCCCTCAGCCTACCTGACAGATAGACAGACAGACTTAGCACAGCTTTGTGCTTTAAACAAAAGGCTTTGGCTTTAAGTTATACAGCTACACTATGTGTGTGTGTGTGTGTGTGTGTGTGTGTCAGAGCTTGTGGCTTGTGGCCAAATCCCATTAAGCTATTCATAATTGCTCATAATTTTGGTTGATTTCATTAGCATATGTAACAATTTAATTTGATGTGTGAAAAGCAAATGAAACTCTCTACACACACACACACATGGATAGGTACAGGCACAACTACACACACACACACACACACACACACACACACACACATTCATATGCATAATCAATGATGGCTCATTAACCTGGCTGACAATTGTTGTTGTTGCTGTTAATTACGCATCGCATATGCGGTCATAAAATATACAATATCATTCTCATCGCTTGCTTTTATATCAAAATGACGTCGATTAACACCTTTCACCCATGCGTGCGTGTGTGTGGCATTAAATCTGATTAATTTGATTTATCGTAAAATATTTAAAGCGACATCGCGGTTGCCCACAGCGGAAGCTGATGTTGCCCCAGCGGCGTAAACGTAATATGCCTTGAAACTTAGCCTAGCTTGATATGTGGCATAAAAAAAAAAAAAACTGCAAGATATCCCCGGTTTGAGTAACTTCAGTTATCGATTAGCTATCGAATGGTAACGAACAACACTGGAACAAATCAACTCGCAAATCGGTTAATGCCCTGAGATAGCACAGCTTGCCCAACCAAATTCTCATTTACTTTATCAAAAGGTAAACAAGATATGTTATCGATATATTATCAATATCATCAATGAGCTGGCATAATTTCCATCAGATTATTTCATTGCGTTAATGCTTGAGTAAAGTCTTATCTAACTCAGGATAACTAAGGTACATATGAACTAGTTATAGAAATGTTTGTTGAATCTCTCTAATGTGAACTGTCTCAAAAGTCTCTCTCAAGTTTGAATACAGCAGATGTGCTGATTTAGAGCTAAGATTTAGTTCAGAATTCTCCAAGAGTCACCCTGTAAATTGATCAAGTTTGTATACAAAATTCGTATACAAAATTCAAAAAGTTTCATTCAGTTAGAGCAAAAGTTATCTAAGCCGCTTCCTTTTGAAAGTTGTTGCTTCATTATTGAAACAAATCAACTCGCAAATCAACCAAATTGTCATTTACTTTATCAAAACGTAAATAAGATATGTTATCGATATACTATCAATATCAATAAGCTGGCGTAATTTCCATTAGATTATTTCATTGCGTTAATGCTTAAGTAAAATCTTATCTAAAACAAAAGCTAATCAATAAATGAACAAACATGTGATATACATAACTCCTTTATTTTCACATAAATTTATACAAATATCGAAATCCAAAATAATGCTTAAACTCTGCCTGTAAGCATACACGCGCAACCCTTGATATGGTTCAACTGGTTTCCGTGCGCAGAAAATGACTATGACTAAAGAGAGAGAAAGAGAATATTTAAGTAGAAACAGACCCATTTAGACATAATTGTATATAGAGCTTACCCCCTTAGTGGCGATGTACGAGATGAATGCGTCTTTTATATATGTTTGTTTAGGAATGACGTTTGCATAGCGTGCACATTTTAAATAGCAAACTCTTCCTGATGTGCGACAACTAGAATGTGAGTGGAAATACAGTTATAAAGTATATATAGAACAGAGATAGGCTAGAGCAATATTTACTATCGAAGTAGAAATCGATCAAATACATATGCTTTGACTTCTATTTGTATCGAAATTGCCGGATTCTGAAATAGAAGAAAGTTTATAGGGAAATTATATAAGTATCGGTATTATCGTGCTTACTTCTATCGATAGATAAATTGATTAAATAGATGTGAATAATATACTGAAGTTATTGGGATGCCCCCTGCGACTATGAGTCTCTGAAAAAGAATGTTTATATAGACAACGAGATATATAAATAGATATGTGTTTATATCTATATGGTATAGGTGTACTTACCTTCATTTTTTTTTTTTTTTTTTTAATTTTTTTTTTTTTTTTTTTTTGTTATTGATTAAATATGAACGATTAGGATGAGTGCGTGCCCTCAACAGCTACTCGTAATAGAAATTGATTAAATATATATATGTATGATAGATTCTGCAAAAGGAGAGAGTTTTTTAGATACGTTATTTATATAGATGATATAGAGGTATTGTCGTACTCACTCTATCAAAGTATAAATTGTTTCAATGTGTATCGATTAAATATTATGAAATTAAGTGTCGCTCTCAACATACCAGTATACCTGAAAGGATGAAATTCTTTAGATCTATATCTATACAATTACGAGTCTCAATCGTACTTACTGTGTGGGTTGCTCTTTACAGTATTTTGTAGGATTTTTGCTTGGAAATTGTATTAGTGTCATAAAACGCATGTTTCTTTGGTTGCATTTGCTCTCATTGAACAGTTTATGTAAATTGATTCTTTCTTTTTTTTTTTTTTTTTTTTGATGCGACTAATCCAACAAACTGTCGAAAAAAAGGAAAATAATCTTAGATATTCATAAATTGTGTTAAAAAAAACTTTAAAAATTTTTAATATTTAATGTAGCTATCTCTTTGAGAGCTATGCCTATAGCGAATGGTTTCGCAGCTAAGGCCAGAAAATATTTGACATTTATGCTCTTTATTTGCTAACTTCTTGACATGACTTAGTCAACTTAGACTATGGACTCTGACTTACCCCTTCTTGGATCTGTGGTACCATCACATCAATGAAATCTTATTACTAATGACGCAATTCACCAAGCGAATCGCCATTTGTCGGGGTTGAAACTTAACTGCAAAGCAAGGATTATATACAAAATGTTTTTGCAAATGCATCAAACCGATTTTACTCACATGAATTTGTCTGTCATATTGTAATTGCTACAATTGTTTACATCTCCTGATAGCCCTCTGTTAACAATCAACAATTTTCGAATTATTCCATCGGTGGAAAATTCAAGATATGGAATTTGACTCATTGTTTTTTTTTTTAATTGTCCAAAACTTTTATAGAAACTGAAATAAATTTTAAAAATATATTTATTTAATTTTCACTTTCACAAAAAATTTTATTTAAAATTTGGAGCTCACACTCGTGCGAGAGCCCAAACTATAATGAGATTTCCGAAAGTTGGGAAGGTACCTTAAATTTTGTTTGAGCAAAGCCTACTACAATTATGTAAAAACTTTGATGTCTACTCAGATGTCAATTTAAGAGACTTCTCGAAGTTCGAAATTCGAAGTTCTAGCAGCTTCTAGTAGCTGTCCAGCGAAAATACTAATACACTCTTGCTGCTCTTCGACGAGAGGATTACATGCCATCTCATTCTGTCTTAGGAACACCCGAAGAAAAAAAAAAAAAAACGAAAAAAATTTCAATATGAATTCCTATTCGATTGAGAGACCAAATGTAACGATTTTATATTTGCTAATAAAAAGAAAAAAATTATATATGATTTACCAGAAAAATACAAATACGAATTTGTCGGCCACTTTTTTCGAAACCAAATATATGCACAAATAATTTTATATACACTTTGAATTTTTACACTTTCACAAAAAATTTTAACAAAAATTTGGAGCTCCGACTCGTGCGATAGCCCAAATTGTAATGAGATTTCCGTATGTAGAGAACGGTCCTTAAATTTTGTTTGAGCAAAGCCTACTACGAGTATGTAAAAATTTTAATGCCTACTTTGATCAGATGTCAATTTAAGAGACTTCTCGAAGTTCTAGCAGCTTCTAGCAGCTTCTAGCAGCTGCCTAGCGAAAACACTAATACACTCTCGTTGCTTTTCGACGAGAGGATTACATGCCATCTCATTCTCTCTTAACACCCGAGGAAAAAAAAAAACGAAAAATATTGCAATATGAATTCCTATTCGATTGAGAGACCAAATGTAACGATTTGATGTTTGCCAAAAAAAAAAAAAATTATATTTATATACGATTTACCAAATAGAAAGATACAAATACGAATTTGTCGGCCACTTTTTTCGAAATCAAATATATGCACAAATAATTTTATATACACTTTGAATTTTTACACTTTCACAAAAAATTTTATAAAAAATTTGGAGCTCCGACTCGTGCGAGAGCCCAAATTGTAATGAGATTTCCGTATGTAGAGAACGGGCCTTAAATTTATTTCGAGCAAAGCCTACTACGATTATGTACAAATAGCTGTCAATTTAAGAGACTTCTCGAAGTTCGAAACTCGAAGTTCTAGCAGCTTCTAGTGGCTGTCAGGCGAAAACACTAATACACTCTCGTTGCTTTTCGACAGGAGGATTACATGCCATCTCATTCACTCTTAGGAACACCCGAAGAAAAAAAAAATTCAAAATGAATTCCTACTCGATTGAGAGCCCAAATGTAACGATTATGTATATTTATATGATTTACCAGTAATATACACATATGAATTTGTCGGCCACTTTTTCCAAAACTAAATTTTATATACACTTTTAATTTTTACACTTTCACAAAAAATTTTATAAAAAATTTGGAGCTCCGACTCGTGCGAGAGCCCAAACTGTAATGAGATTTCCGAAAGTTGAGAAGATGCCTTAATTTACTTCGATCAAAGCCTACTACGATTTCGTATAAATTCTATCGACTACTTTGATTTAATATATTCGATAACAAGAACAAATTCCGTGGCCTACTCTGATTTAATTGGCAAAAAAAAAACGAAAAACTAAGAAACTCTATATATGGCCAACTTTTATAGACTTTAACCTATTTATTGTAATTATATAAAAATTTTATGTACATATTTATATGTATACATATATCCTTTGCAATTTTTACTTTCACAAAAAAAAAAAAAAAAAAAAAAAAAAAAAAAAAAGAATTTGAGCTCCGACACGTGTGAGACACCAAATGTAACGATTTGATGTTTGCCAATGAAAAGAAAAAAAATATATTTATATATATATATATATATGATTTACCAGAAAAACACAAATACGAATTTGTCGGCCACTTTTTCCAAAACCAAATATATGCACAAATAATTTTAGACACTTTTAATTTTTACACTTTCACAAAAAATTTTATAAAAAATTTGGAGCTCCGACTCGTGCGAGAGCCCAAACTGTAATGAGATTTCCGTATGTAGAGAACGGGCCATAAATTTGGTTCGAGCAAAGCCTACTTTGATCAAATGTCAATTTAAGAGATTTCTCGAACTTCTAGTAGCTTCTAGCAGCTGCCTAATACACTCTCGCTGCATTTCGAGGATTACATGCCATCTCATTCTCTCTTAGCAGCACTCAAAGCCTCGTTCGGTAGCAGCTATGTGTGTTTGTCTCACTCTCGTGCCAATTTGAGTAGACTAAGAAGCGTGCTGCCAACTTGGATAAAAGCTTCAACAATAAGACGCTATGTTGTCATGCCAATCACAGTTACTTTACAATATCACATCAAATGATATTCGTATTGCCACTAGCCATATGTTGCATGATTAGTGGTATTCCTCTCATTCACGAAATTAGATGCGTTTGACTATGGGGCTCTAGAAAATATATGTACATGATCTGCGCTCCACTGGCACGCCGTGAGTAACCAGAGTAATATACATACAAACATATACATATGTTAATTATTAGATGAAAATTCAGAATTTCCTGTAGGTAATGCTCATTCTGGTTAGTAGAACTTTTAATAGTTAGAATCATATGTATATGGAATATATGATTAAAATTATATTTAGCTTTACTAGCGTTATTTCAATCTACAAACTCTACTGACAAACTACAGATAATCTAGATGGAATGAAGAATGAAGAAGAATGAAGAAAGAAAGAGAGAGAGAAAGAATAGACTTTAGATCAGTGCGAAAACCTATAGATTTGACCTATATGCATACATACATATGATATGCATATATATGTATCATATCGTAAAATATTGTTTGAGTAATGTCTGGGAATGAATTGAGACCATCTCTGAGAGTCGAACCGCTGATAGGGAGTACTTAATGACGCTTGTCGGGTGAGATGCAACGAATTATGTGGCGTTGATTGTTGCTCTGAAGAGTAATGTCTAATGTAATGTAATTGATAGATCTTACGTAGTATCTGAATCTAATGCCATGGTTTCCCATGAGAGCATTAGAAAGGCAAATGCATTAAATATTTTCTATTGGGGTCTTCATTATATTCAATATTAGATACAGAGAACTCCTACAGAGCTTGAAAACTATGCTAAAACTTTTCAATTGTTGGTTTCAATGTTAATTCGAATGATATCTGTTTATAGCAAAACAATAAATAGCTCATTTGGATTAGATTAAACTAAATTTCCTTCAGAGATCAATTGTCTATTTGTAGAGCTTCTATGATTTGGTTACAAATGCTTTACTCCGATGTTTAAGAATCTTATTATTTATTTTGTTAAACCCAAATTTGAATTTTCTTGTTGAGCATTAAATGGCGAACATAAGAAGAAGAATAAAAAGAAGAAACATGATGTTCGAATTACAATTTGAATTTGCTTTAGGCTCGATTGGCTTTGCTTGCTGATGCTGTTGCTGTTGTTGCTCTTTCTGCTGTTGCTGTTGCTGGTGGGGTTGGTGACGTTGTTGGTGTTGCTGATGGAGTTACGCTTTGCTTCTGATTGATGGCCGCCTCTAGTTTGCTTTGTAGCTCACGATCGATACGCTCCTTTGCGCGAAATACCTTCGATTGAATGTAAAAGGAGCCGCCAGTTGCCTTTTCGTTGGCCCGAAACAAATGCTCATAGTTGCCACGGATCTCGGCCAGATTGCTCAGATCCTTGACATTGAGTATCTGCTGTGCCTCGTGAAGGGTCATTCCTTTCACAGCCAGATCGTGACACTTCGCCTTACTCAATCTATTTGATCGATGCTGTTGCGCCGCCGCACGAGATGCGTCGATTTCCTGCCGCACCGCCTTAATGAAGGCCCGGCCCACCGATTGGACGCCATACACAAGTATCTTGGCGATATGCTTGGCCATTTTCTCCCACTCCGTCTAGCCCCCCGTCTGCCTGGGAGTCTGTGCCTCGAATCGATCCAGAGAATTTTACAATTTTTCTCAAACATTAACGTACAAATGTACCGAATTTTCTAAACGAAAATACCTAAATACGTTTTTTGGTTGATTTTTTTTTTTGTTCTTATTTTTTTTTTTTACCCTTTTTTTGTTTTTGTTAATATTTGTTTTAGATGCTTTGTGACATTTATTTGACATTTTTTTGAAATTTTGGGATTTGAGAATGTCGAGATTCGTTCGAAACGCCTTCAATTTGAAACTTAAGAACCAATTCGAAACTACGAAACTGTCTCTGATTAGAATTAAGAGAAAGAGAGAGAGAGAGAGAGAGAGAGAGAGAGAGAGAGAGAGAGAGAGAGAGAGAGAGAGAGAGAGAGAGAGAGAAAGAGAGAGAGAGAGAGTATATAGAACATAACATCTTATAAATTACATCAATTGCATCTATTATATAGCATCATTTCAATAATACTCCATCTGGGGGTAGTAAAATACAACTTTAACTTATTGTAAGCAACAGGGAGTATCGTCCCATCTGGATGTGTGAATGTTTGGTTGTGTGTGTGTGTGTGTGTGTTTGTGTTCATAAAGGTCGTAAACAAATTATGCGCAAATTGACTTAGTTCCGGGGGTGAATGGCTCACGTAGACGAGCAGGCGGGAACGGGTCAACAACGGGTGTGTAAGCGAGATGGACAAAGATGTGATATGATGTGATATGTGCGTTAGGTATTAACATAATTACAATAATGACTTGTTGCCGGTCAATGTCAGAATACAGCACACAAAATGCCAAATGCCAAATGCCAAATGGCAAATGGCAATTGTTAGTCTGACCGCTGAGATTCCGGAATTTGTGGTCATAATTTTGAGAGTCAAGTTGTCAGCAGCTATTGTTGTTGTTGTTGTTGTTGTTTCCGCATTTGCATAAGCTCCACTTGGACTGGCGTCTTTTTAAAGCACAGCCAAACGCATCGCATCGATTCGAATCTAACCTCACATTACGTAATGCCACCGAGTCTCAATTCTATGCCCACTCGGCTTGCCTTGCCTTGCCTTGCCCTTTAGCATTGCGCCGCACGGCCACATTGGCAATTTACGGAGTGTGCCCAGCCTAGCCGCAAATGCACAACAATTGCAATCGCTGTGATGCACAGTGGTTCGCGAATAGCCGGAATACAAACCAATCCCAAAAAGAAATGTTATAGGTGGAATTTGCATTCACTCTGCATTCGCTTTAAAATTTGTTAAGTTTCAGCTCTTGAGCTGTGATAGAAATAACATTGAAATTTTAGCTCGATTTAAAAAAGTTATTGAGGCAATATAGCTATCATCTGATAGTCCTTACGTATAAATTTACATAGATTGATCGATATCTACTGTTATCGGCTTTTTCGATAATTATCATAATTTTCCATTTTCTTTGTTTTTTTTCCCACTGTGCCAGGCCTTTTCCATTTGCCGCTGAAATTCACAAACTGTAATTGATCACATTTGCGTTTGTCGTTTGATTTCATTGTCTTGTGCGTGCAGCGGCACGGGCTAGGACTGCGCTGAAGTTCGGGGATTTGAGGTTGCCTTGTGTGGGACAATCTACATGGCACGGCCTCCATTCGCCTCCAATTTCCAAAAAATGCCACATCTGATGGGTTTGCTTGTTATTGCTGCTGTTCCTGCTGCTGTTGCTGCTACTGTTGCTGCTGTTGCTGCTGCTGTTGTTGCTGCTGTTGTTGTTTTCGCGTTAGCTCATTCATTATAGAAACACCTCCACCTGACCATGGGCCACGGTGCGCCTAGCATATCAACTCTCACTCTCTCTCTCTCTCTCCCTGTCACTCGCTCTCTCGCTTTCATTTTGACTGCATTTTGCGATTAGTTGCCATTTAAACTGCTGTTACCCTTAGGTCCCCCTTGTTTTCCGTGCACCCACACATCTATAGCAACTCTCTCCCTCTATATATATCTTTCTCTCTCGCTCTCTCTCTCTCCTTCCCTATCTCGACCTGCTCTGATCTGTCGCTGTTGGTTGCCAAAGCATTTTGATTTCCGCACTGCATCCGGCAGTTTTAATCCCTGAACAGCAGCAGCCTAAAAAAAAGAAGAGGAAAAATTAGGCAAATAAGAGTAGATTAAGAACAAGTTATCGAATAGCAGATACTCTAGTCATCATTAAAGTGAAGTAGCAGATGTAAGTTTATCTTGAAAGACCGAATACTTGGTCTAACAAGTCCCTGTCAAGTCCTTGTTAAGTTAAGGTTAACATCTATAAAGTATCTGTCAACATGAAAATTAAAATTATGTTTCATTCTATAGTTATGTTAACAGCAAGTTAAATTTGATTGTTGTCTCTTATAAGCAGCATAAGAAAGAATGAAGATCCTGAACATATTTAACTAGTAGTTAAACTGTTTGTCAAATCTAACATATGCAAAAGAACTTTATCTAAACTATCCAATAATCTATTAATTGCAGATGATAACCATAAGTACCCTTATATGTTAGCTTCAGGTCGAACATACCTACTCAGTTAGTTAACTAATAGTATTTTGGTTAGGGTATACGAATTGACGAGTATTGGCAAGGGAAGGCGGCACGGTGAGCTAGCTACGAATGTGAACGCAGTTCACTATTTACCACACATGAACGTGGGATCTGAACGAGAACGTCAACGTGAACGTGATTCTGAATGGGAATACGAACGCGAATGCGAATGTGAATGTGAATGTGAATGTGAATGTGGGTGATGCATGGCGTTGAAAATGTTTAGGCCTCGTGTCTGGTGTCGCATTCATTCCCATTCATTCGGCTGCTGCCGTTTTGTGGTTGCCTATTGCCTTTGGCTTTGATAACCATGCAACGGGGTATGATGTATGCGTGAGACGGTTTGTGATTTTTTTCTTTTTTTTTTTTAATTTTTATTTAGTAGGAAGCACCGAAGCATCTTTCTACTCCTTTGATCACACAATTAACATCACAGGTTTACAAATATTTATACAATTTAAACATATGTACAGCGTAGGCTAAAACTAAGTTACAGTGGGAGTGAGAAGGCTTCCGAACTGGCGTCTTCTTAGCCTTCTGATGGGTCTGGAGGTTGGCAGCTTTTCTGCGAGCCGGTTGGCGTGGACCTTCAGGCGGTCATTATAACGACTCGAATGGAAGGAGATTTGTTCTTCCACAGTGTCCAGGTTGAGGTCTCCATGTAGCCCAGAGTTGCGGACGAGCCAGGGGCAGCCAGTAATTTGACGCAGAGCCTTGTTTTGAACAACTTGGATCTTGTGTCTATTGGTTTGTGATAGCTATAGAGGGGGGCATGACTTTGACTAGGAAATCTAACTATAGAAATCTCTATCATCGAAAACTTAAAATTTCTTCGTATATCTCGAAGATCTTTGAAGTTGCTCTAGCCTAGTGACGAGTCTTCAGCCTAGATATTTAAAGACCAACTTAGACATTTATAAACAGGATATCTGCTAGTCGAGCATGTGTCTGGGTTGTTGTTGTTTGCGGCTAACATGCAAGCTTAGGATTTGGAAAACAATTTCAATGTTAGTGGAATGTCAACGTCAGGCCCGTGCCTGGCTCCAACTTTTAGCGAACTCCCAGCACACAAGCATTCACACTCCATCTCCCCTCTCGCTCTGGTACTTTCTCTCTCTCTCTCTCTCGCTCCCTAATCTATTCGTGCCGAAACGTAAAATTTAAGCGCGCGCGCGGCATTCACATCACTAATTAGTGATGTGCAATAATCGTGCGGCAACTGCATGATGCCCATCGAAGGGGGCGTGCCCGGATGGATACAAGTCTCGTCTCATTGTTCGCTGTTCGCTTTTCGCATTTCCCTTGTCCTGCACTCACTGGCAACCCAGTGTACCCTCCTCAGCTGTTTGCTGTTTCAGAGATTTGCGTCCCGAAACGCTGTTCGCTTCAAAAATTGCAACATTGTTAATCAACTGTGCGTGTCGCATAAGTTGCTTTTGCGGGTTCGAAACGTTGCGCGGGGCAGAGGCGGGGTAGGGCGTGCTGTTGAGCTTCTCCAATTTTCGTGCTGTTTTTGGCAATTCGTTTTTGGGCTAGCCTCTGTCAACTTAATGGTGCTTTAGCCCATTCGATTGCCCATTTGACCAGACGTTTCAAAAATGGCCAATATTATTGCGGCTGCCATGGCCGGGGGAAGCGGGAGGGACATAACACCTCTGCGAATTGTTCAGATGGAATTGGGAAAGTGAATTCATTCATATGGGAACGTAATTGAAGTTCGCTTGGGTCTTATCATATTTTGAGAGTTGTTTTAATTGGAACTTGGAGAAATGCTTGCAGTTATATGAAGAAATAACTGACTGGAAGACTGATTGATTGATTGATTAAGGGAATGACTGATTAGCTGCCTGAACTGATTAAAAAATTAATCGATTGTATATTGATAGATTACATGAGCAGCTTATACACTAACTGATTGATTGACTGACTGATAAGAAAACTATTTGACTGGCAAACTGTTTAATGATTGATTGACTGATGAACTAGCGAAAAACTTAACAAGTTGTTGACTGATTGATTGATTGATTAATGTACTGACTAATAGCAGAGTATCTAATTAATTGAATAACAAGATGATTCATTGCCTGCAAATCAAACTGCATGATTGATTGACCATTATACTGATTGAGTGAATAATTCGATTAGTGTCTGAATGATTGACTGATTGAGCAGAAAACAGAGTGATTGCTTGATTAATTAGTAGCTGATTGTTTAGCAATAGCTCTGAATTGACTGAGTGATTGAAAGGCTAATTAGCTGATTGATTGACCAAGTTATGTCTGAGTATATGATTGACTGACAGACTGATTGATAAACTAATTAAATTCTTCACATTGCCTGCTCCTAGATTATTTACCAACAGTGAATAGAGTTTTGATTGCATTGCACAGCACAAAAGAAACAAAACTTGAAGTACAGACTTCATACATACCCTATACCCATTTGAATTTTTTTCTTTTTTTTTCTGAGAGGCTTTGTCATTGGTTTTTACGTTTCATTTGCTGCAACGTGTAAATAAAGAGAGCTACAATTGCAATTCATACACATTGGCTGTATGTGTGTGTGTACGTCTGGGTGTGCGTGTGTAAGTGTGCGTACTGTTGGCAATATGGTTGCATTTAATTGACCAGAAAAACAGCATAGAGTAGAGAGACGCCTAATTGAAATTTCATGTTCGGAAATAAGTGGCAAAATGGTGAGAAGCGACAACGGGGACAAACGCGATGCGCTAAAACAGTGAGAAGTGTGAACGGTGTAGTGGGCAATGAGAAGCGAATAGAGGGGAGGGCGTTTATCTGGGTGCCCCGTTAGTTGTTTAGGCTACCAACTATAGACAGGCAACATGTGAAATAAATATATATAACAAATGCTACAATGAAGACAAATGTCACAAAGTTAAGAAGATTCAAGAAAAATTGAGAGAGCTCTAGTAACCCTTGCAACGACTAAAATGTCAACCTCTGTTGACTTGGCTGCGTAGTGTGCTTGGGGTCTCAGTAAGCAAATTAAATCAATTTAATCTATTTCATTTAAAAATTCGAATTTGGAGACCAAAAGATTCAGGACTTGAACATGCATAAATATCGTGAGCCCGGAAACCAGTCCGCGTCGCTTGACAACCGCAACAATGATCAATTTGAGCCACGTCTCGATGGCGGCACGGCAGCTGTAGATAATCCCGAGCTGGCCGTGGCAATTAGAGCCGAGGATGTCGAGTCCGAGCAACAGCTGGAAACTCTGGCCATGGATGTCGATTTGATGGATGCGAAGCGGGCCAAGCCGCATGAATTTTGGCGCTTTGTGTTGCGCATGAGCCTCGGTGCCCTGATGCATCCATATGAGTATGCCAAGATATTGATGCAGCTGGGCCACGAGCCGATGCCGGCCATCATCTCGACCAATTTCCTGGGTCGTACCACTCTGTATTTGCCCAGCGTGCAGCAGTACTTGCGCTACATCAGACACATTGACGGGATTCCCGGCCTATATCGTGGTCTCTTTTCACGCACTTTGAGCAGCACCTGCTACGCCGTGTTCTCGGAGAGTTTGGTCAAATTGCTCGGCTGGAAGCATCTAAAGAAGGGAGTGAGGAGTGAGTTTCGCGAATACCTTTGGAATATGCTGCGTGATGCAGTTATCGTCACAACCGGATTGGCCATATCGCATCCGTTTTATGTCATCGCGGTGCGCCAGATGGCTCAGTTCGTGGGCCGTGAGGTAATCTATTCGAGCATGAAGGGCAGTGTCGAGCAGATTCTCAATGAGGCTGGCCCGCTTGGCTTTTATGTGGGCTTTGTGCCGCGCCTCCTCAGCGATCTGGGCGTACTCTTCTGTACGAACACCCTCAGTGCACTCTGCAGTCGCTTCGGTATGTTCAACTCCAATCGTTGGCAGTACAATTCGGTCCTGATTCAATTTGGAGCCGTCATGCTGTTCTATCCCCTACAAGTGGTGGGCGCTTGCATGGCCTGCTCTGGCTCAGCTGTGGCAGCTGGGGCACCGCCCTATATGCCCATCTATGGCCAATGGATCGATTGCCTCATGGATTTGATAGCACGTGGAGATCAATATCGCGGCGCCTTCATGTTTCGCCGTGCTCTGCCCAAAGTGCAAATGCGAGTCTACGATCCATTCACAGTTTCTCGCCTGATGTAGCCGACAATTTTGTGCAAAAAAAAGAAACATGTATTTTAGTTTATTTCGTTTAGTTTATCATTATATTTATTATATTAAATGGTTTATCCGTTTTACCTGAAATCTTTCTTTTATTCATTTTCTCTATCTCAATCTCAATCTCAATCTCTATCTCTATCTCTATCTCTATCTCTATCTCTATCTCTATCTCAATCTCAATCTCAATCTCAATCTCAATCTCTATCTCAATCTCAATCTCAATCTCAATCTCAATCTCAATCTCAATCTCAATCTCAATCTCAATCTCAATCTCAATCTCTATCTCAATCTCAATCTCAATCTCAATCTCAATCTCAATCTCAATCTCAATCTCAATCTCAATCTCAATCTCAATCTCAATCTCAATCTCAATCTCAATCTCAATCTCAATCTCAATCTCAATCTCTATCTCTATCTCTATCTCTATCTCAATCTCAATCTCAATCTCAATTCATCTCAATCTCAATCTCAATCTCAATCTCAATCTCAATCTCAATCTCAATCTCAATCTCAATCTCAATCTCAATCTCAATCTCAATCTCAATCTCAATCTCAATCTCAATCTCAATCTCATCTCAATCTCAATCTCAATCTCAATCTCATCTCATCTCAATCTCAATCTCAATCTCAATCTCAATCTCAATCTCAATCTCAATCTCAATCTCAATCTCAATCTCAATCTCAATCTCAATCTCTATCTCTATCTCTATCTCTATCTCTATCTCTATCTCTATCTCTATCTCTATCTCTATCTCTATCTCTATCTCTATCTCTATCTCTATCTCTATCTCTATCTCTATCTCTATCTCTATCTCTATCTCTATCTCTATCTCTATCTCTATCTCTATCTCTTGGTATAATGTCTAAAAATTGTAAAAAATTTCAGTAAATTTATTCAAAAGCTATTTTAGTTCAAGCTTCGAATTTTATGACCGCCTTAACTGGGCAATGAAGTAGATGCCATTGTTTTCAGCAGTTCAGCCAGCTTGTTCTAATTTGAATTATATGACCAGACGCACGAAACACTGGAATCAAGGCACGCACACACACACACACACGCACACTCACGTTGGGCGGTCTGTATGAATTCATAAGCTAAAATGCATACTCAAATCTTGTGGCATGGAAACGTTTGGGAATGGGCCGGAACGTGTGGGAAATGGGCTGGTTGTTGTAAGCATTACGTTCGGTCTCGTTTTTCTTGGCTGCTACATAAAATGTCAGCAGAGATTAAGTGATAGAAATCTGTTCATGTACAAGATTTTATAGGCCAACCAAAGAGGCGCACACCAGTGTTGCCAATTTTTTTTTAGCAAAAAAAGCTGTTTTTAGTGGGAACATACTTTAAAAAAAGCTGAAATTTTGGGAAAAAAATCTGACAAAAAAAGCTGAAGTTTGGTTGCCTTATTTTAAGTTTCTTTTTTACGAATAGTCCAGTTTTTCGTCTTATTCGTGACAATTATTATTTTTATCGCATTCTTCCATAGTGTCAATTATATTTTAATAAACTTCACATGAATACTTCTATGTTAGTTATGCAGTACGAGTTTATTTTGTATTTTTTTTTTTTTTTTTTCATTAACTCATCCCATTTCCAAATTATTGATAAAAATTTGAAAATTTGTTTACGTTACGTTTTTTGAGCATAACTTCTACACCGTTTCAGCTAGACTTCAAATTTGTATATTTAGATACATATTATGGATTGTTACGCCCCTTCGCCACAATTCGAATAAAAACGCATCTAGAAATGGAGTTTCATAAGGATCGTCCATCTAGAAATGGAATTATAAGCGTCCAAAATATAGACCAACCCAACTTGGTCATAACTGCGCGGTTAGCAACTTATAGTCACGACAGCATTCCTTCTTAATGTATATACGTTGATTCGTCAATAAGAATGGTATATTTTGTTTCGCCAATATCGAAAGCAAGGTTATACAAAAAACGTTTCTAATAATGATTGAACATTTTGTTTGCACAAATTGGTTATGTGATCAACTGGCAGCTATACTATATTTGCAATGACTGCAATATACAAATCTATTCTTGTCTTATCATTTAAGTCTTCGCAGCCAGCATTTGAATTCTTAGCTGTTAAGTTACACATCCTGGTATTTTTGTTTATACTGAATTATTTGGTTTTAATTTTACTACAATGAACATCACTTCATTGTACATAAATTCTCTAAAATATGTTATATTGCTAAGTATAAAAAAAAAGCGGAAAAAAAGCAAATTATTTTCTAAAAAAGCCAGAATTCCCGCTTCCCGCTGTTTTGGAAATATTCCCGCAATTGGGTTTTCAAAAAAGCCAGATTTGACGGGAAAAAAGCTGATTTGGCAGCACTGGCGCACACACACACACACATACATACACTCTCACACACACACAATGATGCGTAACTGGCAGCTGCACGTAATGAAAATATCAAAAATCTTCAACGAATTTTGCCGACGCCTTTTGAAGGGTAAAGAACGAGACTAAACACAGTTTAGCTGTAGTGTGTGTGTGTGTGTGTGTGTGTGTGTGTGAGTGTGTGTGTGTGAGTGTGTGTGTGTGTGTGTGTGTGAGTGTGTGTGTGTGTGTGTGTGTGAGTGTGTGTGTGTGAGTGTGTGTGTGTGTGCGTGTGTGTGTGCAGTTGTTCGTTAGGTTCATTTAGGCCAGAGAAATGAAAAGTCAAAAGTTAGTCCACAGCCCACAGAGACTTGCGTTCTTGAAATAAACGACTAGTTATTAAATGTGGTTGTATGTGTATGAGTGTGAGTGTATAGGTGTATGTGTGTATGCGTGTGTGTGTGGGTGCGTGTTACGTGTGCCGTGCACATGCACATGATGACAATGACACTGACAGTGCCTGGGCCACACTGGCCAACCAAAACAAGTCAAATTGAGTGAAGGGCGAAAGTGAAAAGTGAGGCTATGAGATACCCTGTTGGTATCACACAAGGCTATACACTAAATAAAATCTCATCATACTCATTTGCAAGTACGACTAAAGTCTTCAGCTTTATCAATAACCAAAAAGAAGTTTAACTACAAATCGATATTTATCGATTTCACTGCAGCAACGAGAGCTAGCTCTAGCAGAACAAAGTTGTGCATACCCTTTCTCGCATCAGCATAAACACAATGAGCTTGGCATAGAGCGAAGACGAGGCATACAGACTTAATAACCAAAAAATGCAATCTGCAACTCTGTGGCCGCAAAGCCGCCTGACCGAACTTTGGGGGAAGGGGCAGCCCAGTCGTCTCAGTCAGGACGTTGCGGACAGCTCTGTGACATATACATACGTAGTGCATTCACGCATGCAGCATGCCGCATGCCACATGCTGCTGTCTTTCCACCCACCATTCCACCTCCCCAACGCCATATCCTTTCACCCTTTCTCTAGTATTTCGTAGGGCTTTCTTGACTTGTCTTGTTGCTATTTCAGCCTGGAAAATGCAATTAGGCTAACGATGCAGCACAATTTTGTCTTTAACTACAACGAGTGGGCAGGCGTGGGGTCCTTAATGTGGCACGAGGAGATGTAGGAGGTGGAGGTAAGCTGGTGGGCTGATGCTGAAAGGGAATAAGTCCTGTTCACTGGGCAACGTGGGGCGCTGCAACAGTTACGAATGCCCTTAATCATTTGATAAACAACTAATTTAATAGTAGTAATTATATAATTATATATAGACTATAGAATCATCCTCAATATGCACTTTTTTCCTACAGATTTCAAATAGATTTTTAAGCAGAGCTTTTCTACTTTTCAAAGTCTTTCTTAAATTCCGTTTTTACTTAAGCCTATTTTCTTTTTCATTCTATTTGTAGTCCATGTTTCCATTATAATTATCTGATATTCCCTTACACTTTTGCTTTTTCTCTAATTGTTCGTTTGACTCAGACTCTTTCATATTTGAAAAGATATTGTAAACTTCTTAAACTCACCTCTCTCAAAATAGTTAAGGTCCAAGTATTTAACATAATGCTTCAAACTTAAATGTTACTGTTTCTATGGGCATATCATGTGCTTAGCATTATCTATAATATGTGGAGTGTGGACATGTGTATGTATGTGTGTATATATTATATATATATATATATCTGTCGGAAATGTCGAACAAATGATGCACTTGCTGTCTATTGAATGAACATGAAACTTCCTCATGGCTATTGGAGTCGAGTTGACCAACATTTCGTGTGCCCAACTTAATTATGATGCCTCACTTTTGTTTGTTGTGTCCAATATTTGGATATTAATATTGATCAAAGTTTGAATTATTATTGCAATTCAATTAAATTAAATACCAAATAGCATTGCATGCGAACTAACATGTTTACGTTTGACCAAGAGCAGGCGGTCCATATTTTACAATTAATATATGCCTCTACCTATCTCTCTCTCTCTCTGTCTCAGTTACTCTCTTGTTATTAACATTGATTACGGCTGATTATAGCATTAATTTTCACTCAATTTCAATGAATTTTCAAGTTTTTATACAATTAAACCCGCTCTTTTTTGGGGTATATTGATTCAGCAGACACCTCATCAGAATTTGTCTGTGTGAATATTAATCAGATACAGATTCACTCTCAGTCGAGCATTGCCTACTACAGCTCCCACACTAGGGTAAGCAGAAAGATGAGCAGGCTTTGAGATCGAACGAAAATTTGGAGCTGCTTAGCTTTGTCCGTAGACGAAAAATTTCATTTCATTTGAGGCTCTGCTTGAGTCAACACATCAAAATTTCAGTTGGAAAAAATACAAATTATTTCGTTGTTATTTTTTCTTTTTTACGTGTTTTATATTTTGTTCGTTTTCTTTTTCGTACGAATTGAAATAAAACGTGTGCAAAATTTACAAATGTGTTTTTAAGTTGAATTTATATTACAGAACATGTGTTAATCATTGTGAATGGGTGTGCAACCACAAGGGTGAGTTACCTAGTACTATATGGAGCGTATATTATACATGCTATAGAGAATCTCATTGATCAATTGACAGGCGTCACTGATGTCCACTGTCTATGGTTTGATAAATTTTAAGTTACTTAACAATTTTCGTGGATTGTAGTTTTAAGTGCTCATACTGCTATGACTAAACCAAATTTAACGCGTTGCCTAGTCAGAAAAGTAAGTTTATTACCTTATAAGCACAATCGCACAGAAATTGAAACCTTTTCTGTTTTCAGCATTCATTTTCGGTACTTGTATAGCATATACAAATTTTTGTCTGCCCTGAGAAGCGATAGTTCGTACAGCTCTTTCAGGATGATCAAATATTGGCAAGTATCTCTTGAGATCTATTCTAAAAGTTCTTTTTAATAGTTCGACTCGACTCAACGCGACGCACAGGTATCATATCATTTAATATAACAAATCTGTGGATACTGTGAAACTGAATAAATCAAAGTGCATCAAATTAAAGGAACTCAAAATTACATCGTTTAAACTAACAATAATATCTATTGCACAACAAATGCGTGCAAATGAGACAAATTCTTTGTGTGTGAATAAAATGAGTAAGTTTTTGCTGTGCGTTTTGAATATTGTTCGGAACTTGATCTAATTCCATTTGCTTCCCACAGAGCCTGAGGCGCTATGAAATAAATATTAAATTACACCGTGACTAAATCATATTTAAGGCAGTCTTCGTAAACAACGAAAAACAAAATGGAACAAACAACAACATTCAAATTTATGTCTTCCCAAATAACGAAGTGAAGTAAAGAACTAAAACGAAAATTTTTGATCATTGTTTATTACTATATGCGGGGCTTATGGCCATTGATCGAGTATATGAAGTATGTGGGAGAAAGTAGGGAAATGCAGGCTGAAGGTTTCCTAGCTAGAAATGGAGCTATCTGTTCTCAGATTATGTTTTTTCGTTAACTTTTGCTCTATTCAAGCAGTCTCTCAGTTAGATTCCTTCAAGACGATATCATATTGTTCGCCCCTCGCCGAACTCCAATTGTAGAACTTTTACTCTTTGATATCTTCATTATATATAGTTTCAAGACTTTGAATACACAATGTGCAAAGCAAATTAACGCGGAGATTCTCATACGGTTAAACTACAATTGAAATTCTAATGTAATATATCCTGTACTATATCATATTCCAAACTACATATATCTTTAGAATCACATATTAATGACTAATAAACATAATTATCAAAAAAAAAAAAAAAAAAATATATATATATATACCACAGCTTATCCTTCTATCGCTTGATAAACGATTAAATTGGGTAAAATATGGATTGATAATAATGCGTAAATAAAGCACGAGGCAAATTTATATTTTGTGCAAATTGATAATGGATAATGCCTATATTGAAATCGACTGGGCTCGTTAAATCGTAACACACAAAAAGGCAAATCGTGCTAGCAGAAATATATTTTGAGCTTTTGTCAAAATTAATTTCAAGGTATTACAAACAGTTATAGAAATTCATGAATAATTAATTGCCCAGAGCATAGAAATTTTTCGTTTGAAATTTTTAATGCGTTTTAATTGTTGGTGTTGTTATTGTGTTTATAGCTCTTGTTGTTTTTATCCCCTTTTAGGCCCGCTTATTTTCCAAAGGCAACAACAATTTACATTCCAATTGTTGTGTTGCCGCTGCACACAAAAATGTTGCATATTTGAATACCCTGCAGCGACACGCGAATAAAGAGTATGAATGACTGCTTATGTGGGATTTAGCTTGTTTTTCTGTTTATTTTTGTTTATTGAATAAGTATATAGTAAATTTATTTATTATTACATTATATAATTGCATCTACACTATTTCATACTTAGCTTTCGAGGGTAGCTTGCAGTCGAGCATTTCTTGCGTGCATCATTTATGCTGGTGTGTGTTGCCACTGATCTTTGTAATGAGCCACACACACACACACACACACATATATATATATATATATTTTGTTTGTTTGTTTGTGTATTTAAAATGCAATTTGCATAGCCCATGTCAGTCGGGGGCTATATAAAATTTTTAAAATGATTTATTTAAGCGCATTGTTGCCATTGAGTAATAAAAACAAGAACAAAAATTACCAAATTGCCAAATTGGCCGCAATTAAGACCCAACAAAATTAAAACCCAAAGGCAGCTTTAAAGTTCAAAAAGTGTAGCTGATAAAAATCAAAAGGGGAAAAAATGTACGCTTAAGTGCGGGAAATGCAGCCAGTTGCCAAGGTTGCAATGCATGTGTGTAAATCGATATATTTATTATTTTATTTCTTTAATATTTAAATCAAAGTATATGCGGCTTTGGTATTTTTTATGGCTTAATGGATATTTTGATCGGCAGCCATTTTGAGTACAGGAGAGTACTCACGTATATGTATGTATTCGTGGTTAAGCACATGCCAATTAGAATTTTGATCAGACGCCATTTTGAGTGCCGCCTGGCAAAGAGAGAGACTGTGCGAAGCAAATGCACACACACACGCACACACAGATTCTCATGCACATGCACAAGCCAACGCACATGCACTGCTACATCAACAAATGATAAGAATGCATCGTTTTCTCTTTTTTTATGGTATTGGAAAAACTATTCAAGTCTAATGGCATGAAAGAGAATAATGACGCACAATACACTTCGACAGTTTAAACGGATTCACATGATTACAAGACGCACACACACACATGCACACATAGTAAATGATGTCTGTCTGTCGCCGTTTGCAGAAACTTGTTAACCATTTGAAGGCGACAAATGTCGTGCGCATTAGAGCCAAAGTTATAAGGATGCGGCACTTGGCAGTCGCTTCGAGTTGCTTTGCACTTCTCTTCGCGCTGCTTTTTAGCATGCAAATTTGAGCTCGCCTTGTTGGAGTTTAAATGAATTGCACGATTTAAATCTCACAAATTAGACGCGTCGTAATACAGACAAAAAAAGACACCAAGAGTTCAGCATTTCAGCATTTTAAAGCGCACTTTCTTTGTTTGGCGATCAGCTGATCGCCTGCGGAGCTGAGAGCGTTGCCATCTAGTTCATTAAAAAGTGCTAATCTAGCTAGTTGGGTGTGGACTGAAAAAAAAAAAAAAAAAAAAAAAACTATAGAAAAGTATGTGCATAGCATGCGGGCACGGAACAAGGACTTGAGCTGCATAAAGCAGCAGCAGCAACAACAGCAGGACCCGTAGGAGCAGCAGTAGCAATGTATGCACATGTAAATGCGCGTATGTGACAATAATTCGTTGGCGGTTTGTTAGCTTGAGGGGGGCTAGCACGTTGCCACATTGATTATGGCATCTGTTGGTTTGCGCCGCATGCGGCAACAACTGAGTGGTGCATGTTGTGAGGCTTTGACTATGATTTTCTAATTCAATTATTATTCAAATCATATAATTTCATCTTTACAGCACGCGCACGGCGGCGTGCAAGAGGACAAAAAATAAATTGCAAAAAAATATATATATATTGCAACACTGGCAGCATGTAAATAATCACATTACGCACATGCGGCCACTGCCTGATGAGTGCGCAAGAGAGCTGGCATTTTGGCTTTTTAATAGCTGTAACGAACTTGGGCGACGAGACAATGTGTTATGAATGTGAATTTATAATAAAAATGAACAATACTAATAAATTGTATTAAACAAATTTCACTACAACCCTTTGCACATGTTATGATATTTGACCCATTCATAGCGGATTTTATATTATTTTTAATCTATAGATTTAGCATTTTAATTTCTGGCAGCACTGTTGGCTTACAGCCCAACAATAAGACAGACGTACTGGCAGATTGAGAAACCGCTGTGCTGTCTGTCATCCAATCCAATTTGAGGCGCCGCCAACGAGGACGACTGCCTGCTGTCATCTGGCAACGCCGACGACAATGTTGCCATGTCACGCGCGAGCCGCCTACAATGAAATTTATTTGCTTTGCTTCGTCTTTCATTTTGCGCCTTTTGTCTTGCTGGTAGCCAGCCCCCTTAGCTTCAGCTTATCCTTCATTTGTCCCGCTGTGCCGTCACTGCATTTATATACATATGTATGTATATATGTATGTATATATATATTGGTATATTATTGTGCATATTAATATTGTTAAAAGCGCGTGCCGTACGCGCGCGCCTCTCTACAAAATTAGCCAGCCATTCACTGAAGCGCACGCCGTGCGGTTACGTCTGGGTTGCCCGCAGGAGAGTAGGAGTGGAAGAGGCAAAAGAGGGGTCAAGCGAGTCGCTGAACGGTTGAATAAATGAACGGGCGTATCAATTTACACACCGGAAAGCAGACACATATACATGCACAGGTGTCTCTGCCTGTCTGTCTCTCTGCATTTGTGTGTGTGTGTATTTATAATTTTTGTATGTGTGTACTTATTAATGCGTATTCATTGTCACATCCGGCGCAAGGAAATTATATTCGCCAAACGCAGCCGGACAGCCGCCCACTCCGCAAACCCCGCCACCGCCTCCTCCCCTGCCTCCATCACATCCAATTTTTGTTCAACTTATTTTACCTTGGGGCCGCGGCCAGACGTTTCTTTTGTAGATTTAATTGAAATAATTGCAAAAATGCAAATGGAACAGACAATAGTTGACACAGGATATTAAGCATGGCAATAATAATGATGCTGATGATGATGATGATGTTGAACTCTTAAGCTATCCAAAAGCAATTTTTTGTTCCTGTTGCTTTTGTAATGAACTAATTAGTTTGAAGAACGCTCAGTTCTGCAGATCATGGCATCTGGTTCAATGAACCAGCTATCCTTTAGCGTTGGGTAGTTCGGTACATGTGATTTCGATGGAGACTAACTAACTATTGCTAAATAAACTTAACTTAACTCAACTTCACGGCATTATTCAAATGAGTCTCTAGCTATACGAGCTTTAAGCTTAAGTCGAGAACTGTTAACTTCAATTCTTTGCCACAGCTCTGGCTGTGGCCTTATTGCTGTTGCGGGTCAAGTGAAAGGCAGCTGAAGATATTTACTTATTTATCATTTCATTTCGTTTAATTAAACGAACGGATGATGCCATTGACAATTGTGTCACTTGTCGCAATAATTATCAAGGATATGTATGCATAAATCGAATGCCAGTCGCTGGACAGTTGCAATGGACACAGAGAAGCTTAAGAGCAATCAGTCGGGAAATAACAGGAAGAAAGAATATATTATAATATATACAAATATCTAAAATTATCCTATTTTTAATGTTGATATTATTAGTATATTTGTTGACTACTTTAAATGTAGAGCTTCATTCATATCATTCTTTTGCAGCACTGAAAATTTACCTTCTTTTTTCCGTTCTTTTCCGTTCCGTTCCGTTTAGTGTCTATCTATATTTTACAGCACTGAAATCAGAGAGTGCCTGGTGATTTTTTGGCAGTTAATAACACTGAAAAAGTTAACATGCTATGTGAAATTCTGTACTATTTTCCTTTTTATTAGTAATCGTTTCATAGAGTTACAAGCAAAACACAATAATTCAAAATGAGAGATGAGATAAGAGAAAATAAGAAATCCACCAAACCGGAAGAAGGCAAACGTTGTGGAACAATGACTGTGAGATAACATCAATGTGTTGGATATTGAATCCTCATTAAAACTAATCCATTCTTTCACTTAACTTTTTTTCTTTTTTTTTAATGCAGTGGAATGCCAATTCTGTGTGGACTTGGGGTAAGCTATTATTGATAATGATTTCGGATAGCATTAGCACATTTTTCTCCCAAATAGATATTCAGGATGATACATGCGCTATCTGCCGCAATCTCATCAATGATCCATGCATTGAGTGCCAGTCAAATATGTCCGATGACTGCCCCAAGGCTATCGGGGTTTGTCAGCACGTGTATCACTTCCATTGCATTTCGCGTTGGCTGACCAGACGTCAAGTCTGCCCCCTGGATTATCGCGTCTGGGAATACAAACACTAATCCAAATTTTCAAGTGACAACGAGGCGTATATACATACATATACAATAAAAATTTATATGCATAGATATGTAGACACATATATTAAATCAGTGCATTCGATGAAACTAAACGAGCTATGTTTTTTTTTTTTTCTTCGCTGGGAAATACTATATCAGAGTTTTTCTATATATATCGGGAATATGTTGCAATCCACAAAGTATACGTAAATGCAGACGGATGATTACTCAGATGGACGTATAATCATTATACATCATATGGTATATTATATAAACTTCCATGCGACCAGCCATTGCCCTGTAATCTGTTGCTTTGTGAAACTACAAACTGAAACTTAGTATATTTTAAATGTTTATCAATACCCGTTCCCATAATAGTGCTAAGAATCGTTGTGGCATATGTTTTTATATGATTGTATTTATGTATGAACATATACATATATATACATAGAGGGAGAGAGAGAGAGATAGCAGCCATACTTGCCTATTCCAAAACAAGTCCTTGCACTACATAGCAAAGAGTTCACTTATATGATAGGATATATGTCTGATTGGTATTATCACTAGTAAGCTTATCGATTTAAAGATTTCCTCTATAACATTTAACAATGCTTTACAGTTTCATCTTAGTGGCAAGCTCAAGTTTTCGCATCTGACTTATCCGCAGCTGCTGCTAAATAGCTCATACGTTGAGTTGCTTAAGTTGCTGCTGTGGCTACAACTGCGACTGCGACTGCGACTGCGACTGCAGCAGCTTCTGCCCGTTGGGTAACATTTGTAAACCGGCGGATGTGAAGGATGAAGCTTGTTTCGCTGAAGTCTGCGGTCTCAGTGTGTCTGCTTAACTTCCGCTGCATTTGGCTTTTAGCTGTTCACGTTGCCGTTGTTGCCGTTGTCCTCGTAGCTGTAGCTGTTCCTCTTCCTGATACGCGGGGTCCTGTTCCTGGTGCTGGTTCATGTCTGCCTCATAATTGTGTTGATTAGCTAATTAGCTGCAATTCCGCGGCCGGAAATTGCCCGTTTTGTGTGGCCCAAGCACCAGCAGCTGATAAAATGGTTACCAGAGCATCTCTCTGTCTCTGTCTCTGCCACTGCTACTCCCACTTTATATAAATGTCTATCTCCTTCTCCATCTAACTCTAATTTTTAAGTGCACTCGCTGTCGGCTTGCCATATAATCTTGTCATGAATATATTTGTTTTGTTTGCCTCTACGCGTCCCCTTTCTCTCTCTCTCTCTCCCCCTCCGGATCCCTCTCTTCACATCGCCTCAGCGTAAAGTCGCGCCATAAAAATTCATTGGCAAAAAAAAAAAAAAAAAAAAAACATGAGCCAAAGTATTACCAATCGCCGCGAGTAAGCAGTCCAGACAACTCGCATCTCAGCTCTGCCTCTGGCTGTGGCCATAAAAGTTGAGCCACATCAACGAGCACTGGGCGTGCCCCAGATCCAAGCATCATTCACTTGCATAGAGACTACTCTTGCCGCAAATGGGCATGTTTTTAAAAGGTCGTTGCTTAGCTGTTAATTGTTCTACTCACCAGTTCTACTTGTCGATAATCATCTATCTACTCGTTGTTAAGCATTTACTCGCTGAAGCTTTCACTCTCCATTCGCTGATTAGGCATTGGCTATTCATCAGCTAGTACTTACTCTATTAAATTGATCTATAATTGTTAATCTTTCATTTATGCATTCGTTCCATTTGTTCCCTAACATTTTGAGCTCTATTCGTTACTTACTTACTCGTTACTCGAAATACACATTTCTCTACTCGTTCAAGATTTACTCGCTGAACATTTCTCCCCGCAGAGAATAATTACAAACTCAAGTTTAGATCTTTTCCGTTTCATACTCGTCGTTCTATGCTTCTCGCTGCTTATCATTATCGCTCTCTTTCTCTCTATGTCTCTCTACCTTCCTCTCTTTCTGTTTCTCTATCTCTCTCTCTCCCTCTCTTTCTATTTCTCTATCTGTCTCTTACTTTTATCTCTCTCCCGCTGCCTAATATTCACTCTCTCCATCTTCCTTACTACCCACTCGTTACTCATATCTCTCGCTCATAGCCTATTGTCTCACTGTACATGATGCAGGCAAAGAGAGAAATGGTAGCTGAAAAAGAAAAACATTTTATAAAAGGCATTGCACAAAGTTTTACTCAATATTAAAGAGAAAATGAGCCGGGGACGAACTGCTATGCGAGAAAAGGATTCTGCAGGAGTAGGAGAGAGAGAGAGGATACGACGACAATGCAGGCAAAGGCAATGAGCTTAAGTTCAATACATTTACTTGAATTTTCAGCTACGATGACGACGTCGATGTCGTTGACTACTTGGCATTGGTAGTGGATATGCTCTATGCCATGGGTGAGGGGTGGCATTGTAACCCTCATGCCCCATTACAGCACATTTTGTGGCGCAAAAAATGTTCGGGAAAAGCGCAAATGTGCGAGGCGATAAGCAAAGCAGAAGCAGCAGCAGCAGCAGCTCCACTCAAAGCTCGATTCTGGCGCCTTGGGAGGGACAATTTAGGTTGTTTTTTTTTTTTCGGGAAACTACATAGAGCTGCGCTCGACACGAGTCCTATTCCAAGGCTATGCAATATGTGTTGCTCAAAGTGAAATATATACAATTAATTATAGACTCTCAATTAGTCAATCTGTCAATCATATTCATAATTCCTATATATGAGTTTATATAGACTAACGACGGTCAGCCGTTAGGTGGGATCAATTAATCAGACAAACAATCCATCAAGCAATAAGTAAATCAACCCTTTCTTAGCTATAATAACATATCAGACAGCTTTAGTAGAATAATTACCTGGAGTTTAGAGTTAACTCTTACAGTATTTCAGTCAATCATTTTCATTAGCAATCCCTTCGATTGAGGACTGGAAAGGGTGTTGGAATGTGAGCTTTGCAAACGGCATTAAGCAACGTTTTTCGACACACACCCATCCAAAGTCATGCACACCCATCCACACACACACACACAGAGGGCGAGAAAATTGATGTCCATGTGGGTGGGTTATGTCTGTCTGTCTGTGCCTGTGTGCGTGCTAGTGCTTTTTGTGGATTGAGATTTTGGTGGCGCGCGTTTGTAAGTTTTTCTTATTCTTTTTTCGCTCTTTTGCAAATTTATCGCTTTTAGATAAAACGTTTTGCGTTTTTACGATACGAGCAGCAAACGCTGCGAACTATCAGCGGGCGCTGCTGAAAGAGCTTTGTTTTTATACCCTGTACCAATTGGGTAAATTGCAGCAGGAAGCCTTGATGATAGCATAATGCTAATGGAGTTATCTGTTGGGAATATCGATAAGTATCGATTTTAAAAAGAGTCTCTTCGAAGAAAGTAAGAGCTAGGACTATGCAATTTGGCATTTAGTTACTCATAGAGTATTCTAGGGTAAACTACGAATATTACCTATTATAGATTTAAGAAATATGAGATATATTAGAGCTGTTGACACCTCGACAGCTTGACGTCATGACACACAGGGTATCTTTTAGTCGTGTCTATGGCATTGGCACTGCTGGATTATGAAGTAATTTAATTAAAACGTTTTAGCACAAAATAAATTTCGAGCATTATTTATGCAGCAACAGTTCGAGGCCAAAGACGAGCGAAGAGCCGAGAAGAGCCCACAGCGTCAGCCAGAACAGAGCGGCTAGCTCCTTGAAGGATAATACCAATAGTTTGGCCGGCATTGTCTCATCCTCGCGCTGCGTGATCTCGCCCACCGGCTGATGGCCATTGAGTGTCTCATAGGGCACAGCAGGGATCCGGGCGATGCTCTGCTCGGACTCATCCACAGCGCTAACATATTGTCGCGTCCAGTGCTCCAGAAAGCCATGGGAATGCGCTTGCATAATCTGCTTGTTGAGCACGCCGACCAGATGCGAGTGCCGGCGCACATAGAAGGCCAGCTGCTGGGTGAAGATACGCTCCCTTACCAGATGCAGTCGACGGCTAATCGCGTGCACTTTGCGAAAGTAGCCAAAGTATTCGTATGGCGTTATGATCGCCAGACGTTTATCGCTGCCGCTCAGTGCGGCCAAGCCGGCAAAGGACTGCAGCTCGCTGGCCTCCAGCTCCTGCGGCTGCTCCTGATCCTGCAGCTCCGGTAAGCTCTCCAGCCAGCGTTGTGCATTGCCAGAGGCCAAATTAATCGTATATCTCTGTGCAATCACCTCGGCTATGGTCTGCGGCGGATTGCGTTGCCTGTCCTGGCGCAGCATTTGGTACATGCCCGACTGATAGGCACTCCGTATGACCAAGGTACACAGCAGCCACGTGACAAGCAGCAAGCGCAGTGAAATACGTTGCGGCATTTGCCTGGACAACAGGTTTCCGCCAATGGTGAGCACCAGCAACTGATAATACGGATGCTGGAGGACGGTTGAAAGAAACTCGTTTCATTAGATCACAATTAAAGCCATCAATCACTAAGCAACCTAACCTAACAAAATTCTTAGCTTAATCTCAAGACTTCTATATTTATCGTCTACGTCATATATATTACCTGTGGCAACGTCTTCGCGAATCGCTTCAGTAGCCAAACAATAACGAAGCCCAGTCCCAAAACCAATCCAATGGCCCGCCACAGAGCTGGATGAAAGGGAAAGGCCAGCTTCTCATATGCCGAGTAAGCGCTGGGCAAATTGGTCACCAGCATAATGTGGCTCATGAAGTAGTATGTTGACTGCGAATAGGGCACCTCATCGCGCTCATGGGGCTTGTAATGGAAGCCACCCAAAGCATATTCCGCTTTACTAAAGATCTGTAGATTATAAAAATGATATCAACAATTAATTAAAGACCTCCAATTTGCCATTCAGATTAAAAATATTAGAAAAATTAAATCAATTAACAAAGATATACTAAACAATTTCAATACATATGTAAAAAATACTAAATAAAGTCCCAAATAATAATAGCCAACAAAATCTTAAGGAAAAATATATTAATAGATAGTTTAATCTTCGTATAAATAAAAATACCAAATATATTAAATTCAATTATAATACCAAATTATATGCCGAAAAATGCAAAAGTGTCCTTTAGTATTTGTTTCACTCATAAACATCACGTATACGTACCTGCTCGAACACCCAGCCAGACTCATCGAAAGTCTCGCGTACCTGGGACTCGTTCAGCCAGTAGAGTCCCATGGAAAAGTTCAGATTATTGGCCATGAATTGCAGCAGCTCGCCCTCGATGCCCAGGAAGGTGCCATCATCACGTCTCACCAAATAGGGCATATCCGGCCATGTGGCACAGGTCAAGATGCAGCCATAGAAGTTGTCCAGCTTATCTGGGAAATAATTTTCGATCTCCCAAGCACCCAGCTGGCCATCAAATCGATTTACAACACTGGCACGAATACGCCGGCAGCCGTGATTCGCTCTGTACGGAAAATAGCTGAGCAGGATCAGGTCCTGTCCATCGAATACTAAGAGACCTGCCTTCAGCACGCTACGGCTCCACAGCAGCTTCATGACTAGCTCCGGTTGTGGATCCAGCATATAGATGAGCGTATATGATAGATCGCTCGTTGCGCCCACCTTCTCGTAGAGTTGCTCCAGTGCACGCAGATCCTCTACCAGCAGCAGCACAGCATGCCTATACGGTCTGTACGACAAGACTTTCTGCTGGAACAAGCAGCGCGGCTGCGGCGCTGCGGCTGGCAATGCCATCAGCACACCACCAAGCAGCTCCAACAACGGCGACCGCGCCGTCAGCGAGCTGTACTTCACGTAAACGTACAGAGTCTGGCTATGTGACATCTCCGAGTGCTGCAACACCTGAGCCAGTGCAACAGACAATGAGTCCAGCCTTGAGGTTGTCTCCATCACCAGCGTCGCGTGACATTGCGGCAGCGGCAGCCGCAGTGGCAGCAGCAACACCAAATTCGGCAGAAGACAAACAGTAAGCCGCATTGCTCGACTTCTGAGCTGCAACTGACAGCACTGGGTTTGGCTTGTTATTGCTGCTGCTCTTCTTGTTCTTGGCTCGCTGACTCCAGGGAAATCTATTTAATGGAAAGCTAATAAGCACGTGGAAGTATAATAATTTGAAATGTTACCGCTTGATGATTTACAATTATCTGATTGTCTCAATTAAGGCAGGCCGTTAAAAAAAAGGGGTTTCATTTAATTGCAATCGATTAGTAATTATCGAAACGACGATCCAGTCAAAAGCAGTACAAAAAATACCAAGTGGAAAATAGAGATAAAAGAAGTATGATAAACAATTACAAAATAAAATACCAATTACCCGAGATAAATAATAAATATAAATAAATTAATATTTGAAGTCAGTATTTTACTGACGAGAAGCCACAAAAATTGTAAACAGGATAATTTAACAATCAACAGCGATGAGACGTGAGCCATTAAAAAAATACCAAAACATAATTAGGCAATTTTAAAAGATTTTAGCAATAAGAACCAGCAGATCGAAATAACAAAGCATAAAATTGAAAATTTTAGTAACTGCTAAGAGATGAGCAAAAATAAGGGAAACACAAAACAGTAATAACATTACAATATTTCCCAAGAAAATCCAGGATAGCTTAAAACCGATTTAAATACAGTAATTGAGTAATTGATCCCATCAGACGAAAATGCGCCTCAAGGGCTTGAATAGTAATCGGATTGTTACGCTGACACATGTTTATTAAATCAGCATTAAATGGATTTCCCATGAGTCAACAAACAGCAGGTGCTGCCGTTCTTTAGGAAGTCTTTGTTAAAAGACTCTGTGTTTTTACTCAATAGTGCCTGTCTATCTCTCTTAACCCCTCCTGTCATCATTCGATATGTATAATAATTAATGCTTCTTTCGCAACAGTTATCGATAATTAAAACTCAGTTTTATTTTCTACAATTTTGTAAAGTGCTTCTTTTAATTGGGTGTACATAAATCAAATAACTTTTAGCTAATCATCAATATTATCAGTATCGTTATCGTTATCATTATCGTTATCGGTATTATTATCGTTATCGTCATCATCATCCTCGAAATGAAAATAGTCCACCTCGTCATCAAAATCATCCTTCTTAGCAATGCGCCGATTGGACTTGTTCTTCTCCGTGGTCGTTGCATTGGCCTGTTGCTGCTGCTTCTGCTCCTCCGGCTCCGGTTCCTCCTCCGTCTCATCAAAGAGGCCGCGCTCGGCGGCGCCAAGCTCATAGACAGGCTCCTTATTCCTGTTGCTGGACTGACGTACCAAAAGCGGCGGCTTAACAACCACTCTGGTCTGATTCGTATGATGATTAAGCATGCCCTGATAGAGATGTGGAAACCGACGCTGAAACTCCGCCTTAATGCGTAACAGACGCTCCAGCATGCCGGGCGTGAGCAGCTGCTGCGTGCGCGCCATGATGTGCGTATCTCGTCGTGGTCTCAGATACGCCTCATAGCTGCCGCCGCCGCTGTAAAGCGGATAGTGTGGATCGTATGGCTTCTGGTTCCAGGGATCGCTCGGCTGGGCCACGGGCAACAGACCCATATACGGACGGAGCAGGCTCTCATTGAAGCCGATTGCAGAGCCAACAGTTTCATTAGCATTCGATGTGGATGTTGATGTGGATGCTGATGTGGATGTGGATGTTGATGTGGATGCTGATACTGATGCTGATGTGGATGTTGTTGATGGACTGTTTGATGCAAATGAAAATGAATGAAATGAAATTTAGCTAAATTAGTGAATGGTAATGCTAAAGCTAATGTTAATATTTATGTTTATGTTAAAGTTAATGATAGAAATTTGTATTGTATTCAATTAGCGGATGATGATGAGATGTAGCTGTTGCTGCTACTACTGCTGCTGGTACAGTTGCCTGGGCGCTGCTTGCGTCTGCGGCGCAAACGCTTTGAGTATTTGCTGGGACGACGGGTGGAGCTGGTCGGGTGGGAGTTGGCGTTTGGGGCTCGATTGCTGCCGGCCATCTGGGCAAGCGCATTTTCACGCTGGAGCTGCAAACGAAGGAGTTCGTTTAGCACATCGATCAGCTGATCGAGCTTCGTACTGCGCTCACGCAACAGCGATAGCTCCTTGGTCGCCTTGCCGCTGGCCTTCATTACCTTCGCTTGACGCGTCGTACGCAATCCCAGTCGTGTGCTGCGCCTGCGCACAAATTTACCGCGCAGCGCATAAGGATGGGGCGTGGTCGTCTCTACCGCTTCATTGGAGGCAGCCTCCGTTTCGCTGTCCTTGATGTCATTACCATGCAGCGCCGCATTCAGCAGCTGCGCCTGCTTCAGCGCCGTGGTGCTGTTGGAGCCTGTAGCGCGCTTCGATTTGTTATCCGGATCGTAGGGCTGCAGCTCTTGGTAGCTATAGTCGCCAGAGCCATTGCTCTCCGCCTTGGATAGATCCAGCTGACCGCCCAGAGCATACTGCTGCTCGTGCGTCTTGGACAAATAGTTCGTGTCGTAGCCTTTGCTGGCCAGCAGACGTTCCCAGTGCTCTGGACTTGGCGGCTTCTCTGTGGTGGTTGTGGTGGTGCTGCTGCTGCTGGTGGTTGTTGTGCTAGTAGTGCTGCTGGTGCTGCTGCTCGTGGTGGCTGCCTCCATTTGACGACAATCCCTTAACCCTTGCTCCGCTTTGGTCAGCTGCTCCTTGAGGCTTTCAATCAGGCCGTAGAGTTTCTTGAACTCCATTCGTGCCGCCGCCAACTCTGTGCGCATTTGCGAACGTTCGCTGCTCGCCGCATCCTGCTGGACACGTTCTGTTACGCTGCGCTCAGTGGGCGTGGCAGCTGTCGTTGCCTCCGTAACATATTCCTCTGGCTGGTCGGCGACCGTCTCGCCAGCTGCCAACTGATCGCTGGTTATCTCCAGTGGCTCCTGGCTGGCACGCTCCAGCGCCTCGCGCACTGAGGCCGCATTGTAGCGCATCAACGCCTCCGCTGGATCCTCATCCGGACTTAGTGTGATCTCCTTCAGGCCCAGCTTATACTCCTTGCGCAGAGCATTCAGCGAACCCTCGTCGATGGTCTCTAGCGTGCCATATTCGGCATTACGTCGATGTCTGCTGCGCTGTGTTCTGGCACAGCGACAGCCACCGGAGTTGGCACGGCTAGCGCAACGACAGCCGCTGCCGCAGGCGCAGTGAGCGCTGCCGCAACTGCAGCTGCCGGCATGCAAAGCTGGCGAGGAATTGCTTAAAATATTTGCTAACCTTTTCTCTATGCGATGATCGCTGTTCGGCAGGGCTGGGGGCGTGTCCAAGCTAGAATGGCTGTTGCTGTTGTTGTCGTTCGTGGTAGTGGTGATCATCTGCTCATCCTGCCGCTCCTTCTGTTCCTTGGATTTTATTGCCTGAAATGCGTCGCCTGTTAATGACAATGAGGAACATCGGGCGTGGAAGAAGATGGAGAAATGTGAATGAAATGAAGCCAACTACATAGGTGTCGGTGTCTGCTTGAGTGTGTGTCTGTGTTAAGGTATGTGCTGTGCGTATGTGTGTGAGTGTGCGTGGCTTAATACAAAAGAAATTAAGTCTATGCAAATTCTAGGACAATGACAATTGAAAAGAGACTATTTGGGGTTCGAGTGTCCTAAGCAAACGCTATTTTCCGCTATAGGTTCAAAGTTTCCTAAACGGAATTCCTGCCTGGCTTCAAATAGTACACAATTTTCTAGCAGAACTCCGCTATCCAACCAGTTCTAGCTCTCAAATCTAAGGGACTGGGATACTGTTTCCACATTTGGCATAGCATAAGCTTAAACTGAACCTCAGCTTTCCGATAATCTCTTCTAGCGATTGCCTAGTCTTGGGATAAACTTACCATCATGGTGTTATGCTGGCGCAGCATGGAATCGATCTCGTCGTTACCAACAGCTGCCCGATACCCACCATATCCATGGGAGCTGTAGCCGCCACCACCGTAGCTGGTGCCGTAGCTTGGTCTATGCACATGGCCGTAGCTCTGGCCATAGGCCGGTGCGTAGCTAGCTGGCGGCGTATTGTGATAGTAATTGATGATGGTAGGCGCCGACTTTGACTTGGATTTCTTGCGGTGATCCCCGCCTAGGCCAAGTATATCCACTGTTTGTGGCGAGAGATTAGGATCGGTACTGCGGAATACGCCAAAGAGATTACCTTTGTGTCGTGCCTGGCCAGCATTTTCGGGCATTTGCGGTTTCGCCTCTCCCAGCATTCCCTCGGCGTCAATTTGCGGCTGTTGTTGCTCCATCTGCTGCTGATCCATCTGCATTTGCTGCTGCTGTTGCATAGCCAACATCTTCTCGGCCGCCCACTTACGCTCGGCTGCCTGACTCATGCTCTTCTCGGAGATCTGCTTTTGCTGTCCCTTGGTTTGTTCCTCAGCAAACTGACGCTGTTGCATTTGCTGCTGCATATCTTGCTGTGCTTTTGCTTGACCATCGGCCCACTGACGCTGTTGATCCTGCTGTGCCTTGGCCTGTTCCTCGGTCCATTGCCGCATCATCTGTTGCTGCGCTAGCATGGGTGACTGAAATGCTGAGTCCTGTTCCCTTTGCGCTTTGGCTTGATTCTCTGACCACTGACGCTGCTGCATATCCTGCTGAGCCTTTGCCTGCTGCTCCATCCATTGGCGCTGCTGCTGTTCCTTGGCCTGAGCCTCTGTCCACTGTCGCATCATCATGGGTGCCTGCTGCTGCATCGTCATCGGCATTTGGAATTGCATGGGACCTCCCTGTGGGTCCATGGCCTGACGCATCATAGGCATATTTTGTTGCTGCATGACCATAGGCATCTGTTGAGGTGTATTTTGGGCTTTAGCCTGTTCCTCGCTCCATTGACGCATCATTGAGGGATTCTGTTGTTGTACCTTAGATTGATCTTCGGTCCATTGACGTTGCTGCTCTTTAGCCATTTGAGCCTTAGCCTGATCTTCACTCCATTGACGTTGCTGCTCCTTAGCCATTTGGGACTTAGCCTGATCTTCGCTCCATTGACGCATCATTGAGGGATTCTGTTGTTGTGCCTTAGCCTGATCTTCGGTCCATTGACGTTGGTGCTCCTTGGCCATTTGGGCCTTAGCCTGATCCTCGCTCCATTGACGCATCATTGAGGGATTCTGTTGTTGTGCCTTAGATTGATCTTCAGTCCATTGACGTTGGTGCTCCTTGGCCATTTGGGCCTTAGCCTGATCCTCGCTCCATTGACGCATCATTGAGGGATTCTGTTGTTGTGCCTTAGATTGATCTTCAGTCCATTGACGTTGCTGCTCCTTGGCCATTTGGGCCTTAGCCTGATCTTCAGTCCATTGACGTTGCTGCTCCTTAGCCATTTGGGCCTTAGCCTGATCCTCGCTCCATTGACGCATCATTGAGGGATTCTGTTGTTGTGCCTTAGATTGATCTTCGGTCCATTGACGTTGCTGCTCCTTAGCAATTTGGGTATTTGCTTGATCCTCACTCCATTGTCTCATCAACTGCCCTTGCTGCTGCTGCTGCTCATGTTGTGCCTTGGCCTGCTGCTCAGTCCACTGTCGCATCATCTCGGCACTCTTGGCCTGGCTCTCCGTCCACTGTCTCATCATTTTGGGGTTTTCTTGCTGTGTTATGGTCTGCTCCTGCATCCATTGACGCTGCTGCTCTTTGGCCTTAGCTTCACCCTCCGCCCACTGACGCATCATCATGGGATTCTGTTGCTGCATCTGCTTCAACTGCTGTTCTTCCTTAGCCTTGCGTTCAGCATTCTCACTAGCCATGCGATAGGCATAGGCCATTACCTTGACTATGTCATCCTTGGACAAAGACTGCGGCTGCTGAGCAGTCTGAACCTGGCGCTTGGCGTAGGTTCTACGCTGCATCTCCCTGTGCAGCAGGCGACGCACATAGTCGTCGCGTAGAGCACGCTCAATGTCAGCCCGGGTAATCTTGTGGACTGGCGTCCGGCTCAGGGGATAGCGCAACTTGTAGGCAGGGCCATTCTTTGACGTCTCACCTTGGGCATTGGCGCGCATCTCGCGTGCCAACCGCTCAATCTGCTGCAGCTGTTGCAGTTCCTCAATCACCTGGCGCTCGAAGGCCTCCAGCTTAGACTCGATTTGTGCACGATCTGTGGTCTTGCTACTACCCTGCTCCTCCTCGTTCTCATTCTTGCTTGGCATGCGGAACCAGAGCAGCGGCACTCGCTGCTTCTCCTGTTCCATCTGTAGCGCTGACTTGATCTTCAACTGAGCCATTTGCGCCTGCATATGCTGTGGCGCTCGATAGCCAATGGTATCGTGATTTTCCGGCTTGACACGCACCTCCGATATGTCCGAGGCCTGTGCACTGCGATCACCGCTGGGCAAGAACTGACGAAGTCCGGCCATGAAGGAATCCGGCGTCGGAGCTCCAGGAATGCCACTTAATGCACTGCCTAACAGGTTGTTACTACCATCGAAGAACGCTCCGAATCCTGCTGGCGGAGCTTGGCCAAGCGTTGGCGTGGCAGGTGCCGGCGTCGCCGGCTCATCTGCGGCCTTGGCTGCGGGTGGTGCTGCTGTGGTCGGGGGTGTAACGGGTGCCTGGCCGAGTAGGCCATCGAGCGATGGCAATCCAAAGTTCTGCATAACGGGTGCCATCTGACCTAGATTGAATGCATCCGGCATTGGCGGCATCTGGCCGAGATTAAAGTTATCCGGCAGTGGGGGCATTTGGCCTAAGCTGAATCCATCAGGCAGCCAGCCGGCAGGCGCACGAGGCATCATCTGGGCAAGATTCGGCGGCGGCATTTGCCCGAGCATCTGCTGCATTTGCTGCAACATAGCAGCTCCATTCAAGGCAGCTGGCGGAGCTGGAGCAGGTGGTGCAGCTGGCACTGCATCCTGACGCGCTACGCGTGACTTGTGACCATTCGCATCATCGGCTAGGACCAGCACCACCTTGGAGGGAGCTGCCTGCAGACTGTCCGGGACGGCGCCGAGCAGAGTCTGAGCCGGAAAGAGGCTGCCCCATCGCAAGAGGCTGCTTAATGCCGGGAACATGAAATAGAAAGCATCCACTGAAGGAATTCCACTACGAGGTAGTTGCACGGGTGGCATCTGGGCGAGAATCTAAGAGTGGGTGGGTAAGGGAATGATGATAATAAAAGGGAGATGGAGGACCAAAAAGAGGGAGATAAAGACAAGAGGAAATATGGAAAGAGAGGGATAACATATAAGAGAGAGAGAGAGAGAGAATCCAGGATAAAAACAGCAAGAAGAAGAAAAAGAGATCGGATTAGAGAATATAACTGGACGAGTTCTAACTAGAGCTTTGAACGTGTGTTAAAATTTGCTACATCTTAATTAGTTGTTAATTAATCTTAAGACTAGAACGCAAGGTCAATAATACAATGTATATATATATAATACAGTTAGCCCCAAGTGTGGACACCAATCCAATTGAATTCAATCCAAAGATTTATTGATATATCGCCCTCCTCTAGGGTTGCTATTTCCCTTTACTAACCTGATCTTGGCTGGGTATCTGCAGCTTAGTCTGTGCAGAGGTTGCATTTGTTGCATCATCCTTGGGGCTGTCGGACTGCGTCAAGCTATCGACAGCAGCAGCTGCTTCGGGGCCACTAACAACGGTGGCATCCTGGGCGCTGCATAAAGCGCCACCTAGTAGCAGCAGCGTTAAACACAACAAACGCATCCTTAATACGTATATCATATATTATATTTGTATATAGCCCGCACTTCACACGCTCTCCACTATCACTTTCACTTCTCCAGAGCACTTTCGCTTGAGCGTCGAACGGCAACTGACGTTCCAAACGCTCCAACGCTGGCCCATATAGAATACCTGGTCGTCGTCGGCGGCGGCGGCGGTGACAGCAGCAGCAGACAAAAATTGTCGACGTCGCCGAATCGTGCTAAAGAGCTGCGCAGCTTTTTGCACGCATCGCGAGGTGACAGGCCACGCCCCCCGGCTTTGACACCAAAAAATTTTTGCCATTGCATTTCAATTTCGTTTCCGTGTGCCACAAAAAGAAAGCTAACAAGAATAGAGTCTTCTAATAGACAGTGATCAAGGGTTGGATACCCTGTAATTAAATGAAAATGTTAAAGAGTATAAATTATGATGTCTTGGAGAAGAGCATTGGCAATTATGAATTAATATGAAGGTCAAGAGCACCAAAGTCAAAATCAGACAATCGATAAATATCAACATGTTATCGATAATGTTAAATGTGGATGTCATTAAATCAACATACGAAATAAGACCCATATAGATATTTAACGGTAAGATGGGCCAATGACAGGATGCGATAATATTCATATCGATAGCTAATCGGTATTGTCGATATTTAAGTTAAAAAGATTTTAAAAGCTTACAATTCAATATTGTACAGGGTATGGCAAGTAAACGTAATTGAAGAAAACGACATCAAAGACTGTAGCTGCTGTTTCTGCAGCAGCCGGCGCAGCACAATAAATAAATAAAACCAAAAACAAACAAACAAAACAGACAGAAATAAAAAACAATATATGTATGAAGAAAAACCTTGGCTTAACAATTTGCTGATGAGCAATTTTTCGTGGAATCAGCGCGAATTCTGATGCACTGAAAACAAATGCTCAGTTCCACAAAGTTTCCAATTACAATCTTATCTGTAATTTTAAAACTATTTTGACTACGATTTGCATCAATCCGGAAGCTGTGAGCGACTTTTCTTTATTCGTTTTATCTCGCGTCTTATGATCGTTGCAAAAAGTGTGACCCTACTTATTAATTTTTTTTTAAACAGTCGCCGGTACGTGCTCATATCAAATAAGCGATAGAGATGGCAGTAAGAGGCACGCAAAATAAACGAAATTAGTCAATTTTGATTGTGATGCGTAGTGCTAGAGCAATTGACATTTTTAAATGCCTTGTAATGTGTATAAATTGCATAACTAAACATACCTGCAATCGAATATGTTTTAAGGTGAACTTAATTATAAACCAGCCAATGGCAGTATACTATTACTATAACTATTACCACTATCAAGACCTAAATTATAATTCTAATGAATATTGAAAATCAAACATTAAGTTTTAAATATATATTCAAAAGTATAATTTAAAATATTCTATTTGCATTATTTCGTTTACAATCTGTGTACTGTAGTCCATCTCTAATCAATAAGCGTCTGCCATTTTTAGTGCTTAACGAGTTGACCAACGAATTCTCCCAGCGTAGACTGCCTTATCGCGAATGTGTGTCACCGAGCTACACAAAAAGCCAACAAAGTGCATCAATGCTGAGCTAAGCTTTGCAATGGACTTTTAACTCCATCGTCGTCTGTTGTAGAAAATAAGAATAATATGGGTATGAACAAGTATTATTTATTTTTTATTTATTTATTTTGTTTTACTGAGTTGCGGGCGTCTGCTTAGATCAGCACGAAACGCCAGTATTAATACAGTTTTATTGGAAACGGTGCTCATAAAATACGGTCAGCGATCTGTAAAGTGTGTTGCGACACGATCAATTGTTGCATCTGCGGCAATTTCTTTGCTAATTAGTCATTGCAAGACAAAAACAAAACCAGGGCAACACAACTAAATAAAAACTAAAAGTAAAAATGCTTATTTGCTATTTTGAGTGCTGCATTTGGGGTCACACTTGCGAATTTAGGTAAATAAGGAGAACAGATGCTGGTCACACTGACAGTTGCACTTTAAAGCTGAATCACATTAATGGGTTTTATTTGCCTGTAAGCACTAACCATACAACCATGTATGGTTAGTGCTGTAAGCCATGTGGCCTACATTTGAATATTGAAAAGTAATTTTCAATAGCAGCAATTCATATTTATCATATAGATACGAAATGTGCTAAAAATAAGCATGTAAGTATGTTGGTCACATTGCTACACAATTCAAAGCTAACGATCTGATTGGGAAAAAAAGAAGAGTGATGAAAAAATCTGAATTTATAATATAAACTCTTTAAGTACAGATATTGGTTTTTTTCAGATGTAGCATGTGGTCTGCATGGCCGGCAATTTGGCCAATGACTTGTTAACTGATAGCGCATCCATTTAAATACAATTTGCCAGATAATGCGCTGCGATAAGGCGCACATGCAACGGACTAAAAGCTTCGGCAATGGCCATCGTGACAACACTTCGCTGGCTCATTTGCGCTTCAACATGTTGACGAGCGAGTCGGTGCATTCGATTAATAACATAACACTGATATACGCCGTGGTGTGGACGATTAATAGCCACTATGCAAGCGATTCCAGCAAGGCGCTTTCCATCATGAGTTTCGCCAGGCGTGAATCGAGCCGAGCTGAGCACAATGATCTGATGGATGCTGTGCTGCGTCTGGCGTCAGCTGCCGGGCGCATTAAGTTCATACTGCAAAATGAAGGCATCATTACCGAAGAGTCGCTGACCGAAGACGCACCGCAGGCGCCCACAAGTGGAGTGTTGGGCCGGGACACAGGAGTCTTTCTGCTTGATAGTTGGGCCACCTATTTGCGTTTGGAGCGGCATCTGATGCAGCCGGGCAGCTTCTTCAAGCGCAACGGGTTCTATTGCATTGTGTACACAGGCGAAGAGCCCAAACGCCTCAGCATCATTTACAAAATGTTTAAGCGACTCCTTGCGATTTACGTGATCAACGTGAATGTGCTGCTCACCAATCGGCAGAATGGCACCATCCAGGTCTACAACTACTATCCATATCGTCCACATCGCTGCCAGTCATCGGAGCCCGTGCACTACGCCACCTTCCAGGACAGCTTGGGTGCCCCTCCGGTCATTCATTTGGAGAAGAGCGTACACTTCTTTGACAACAAACTGGATGACATGCACGGCTGCAAGATGGTCACCGTCACCTTTCAGCACCGCCCGTTTGTCATCATCGATGACAATAGCAATCTGCCTGATGGTCAGCGTCTGTTAGGGATCGAGGGTAGGATTTATCAATTGTTGGCCGAGCGCATGAACTTTGAAATTAAATTGCTGAAAGAGCCCAATGGGGATCGAGGCGTTGCCTATTCCAATGGTACCCTAACGGGTGCTATGAAGATGGTGAGTCATACGTAGATTTTTGATATACAATAACCGAACAGCTTTTATCGATAAACGATAAATAAGTGTGGCAAAACCTTCCAACGCTTTGCAATCAAAATCGATAACCGATAACAAATAATATTCCCTTTTTGCAGATCAATTCGAAATAAAATCGATTAAACGATAACCGATAACAATTAATATTTCACCATTGCAGATCGTCGATGGCTTGGCGAACATTACCTTCGTCTCTTACATGTACAACAAGGAGCGCGCCATGCATATGCTGCCAAGCATCTCGTACACCAGCTTTCCCATTGTGCTCTGTGTGCCTGGAGGCCGTCCGCTGACTCCGTTCGAACGGCTGACCAAACCACTTGGGTACATTACATGGATATGCCTATTGACCAGCATACTGTTGGGCCTGACACTTATTACAACCCTTCAGCTTTTGAGTGTGCCGCGATTGCGTCGCTTTGTACTCGGCGAAAACAATCGATTGCCTGGGACAGAGTTGTGGAGCACGCTGTTGGGAGGCATTCACATGCATCCGCCCCGTCGCAATTTCGCCCGTTTCCTGCTCGCCTCGTGGCTGCTCGAGACGCTGGTGTTGCGTGCCGCCTACACGGGCGAGATGTACATACTGTTGCAGGATGCACGGGTGCGTTCGCCGCTGCGCACGCTGGCCGAGGTGCTGAACAAGAAGTATGAGTTTCATATGTTGCCAGCACTGCAGCCAGTGTTCCGAGAGCTGGTTGGCCAGCAGCGAGTTGTTCTCATTTCCAAGCTGGATAGCTCGCTCATTCAGCTGCGCGACGATCCCAATGTACAGTTTGTGGTGCCATTGCTCAGACCAACTGCATCCCGATTCGACATGGACTCTGGTCCCGAGAAGCCGCGTCTAGCCGTCCTCCGTAATCCCTTGCTAACCGCCCCAATGACCCTTTACATGCGTCCGCATTCTTATCTCAAGCAACGCATCAACAAGCTGCTAATCAACATGATGTCCTCAGGTCTGGTGGATCGCTTTCGCCGCATGTATCTGGACAGGATCGAGCACTTGGTCAATGAGCGCAATCGTGAACCTACCAAGCTCAGCCTCTGGCTACTGGGCGGCCTCTTTGGCAGCTTTGCCCTGATGCAGCTGTTGGCCATTATCGTCTTTCTGCTCGAACTGCGCGGCGCTCAACCACACCGACCACGCTTGCGCCGACTCATGAATGCGGCCAATCGTTACATGGCCTAAAGCTGCAACCATTTTCCTCTTAATTGCATTGTACCTTATCTAGATTTTAACTTAACTTAAGTCAAGTTAACTTTATCTTAGCTTATCTACAGTGTAACCAAACTACATTATTACTTAGCTATAACGTAATTTATCTAGCTTATCTATAACGTAACTTATGTACTTTTTAATTTATCTACATTGTAAATTATCTTAAGTTTTCTTTAAATTTGTTATATTATCGCTTTGCCGTAGTATAACTTACTTACTCTGTAACCTAACTAAAATATAGCTTATAGAACAATTAATAATAATTTATCTACATTGTAAACTGTCTACATTGTAGCGTACCCACATTTCAACTTATCGACATAATAGAATAGATTAACTTTCTGTTAACATACCTATATTGTCACTTATCTATAATATAACATCATTTAGCAGTAGAAGAATTATCTGTAATGTATCTGCATTGAAGCTTATTCATAATGTTACTTATCTAGTGTGTAGATGACTTATCTATAATGTACCTTATCTATATCTTAACTCAACTAAATTCTAACTTAATTACATTAATTTATCTACATTGTAAACTATTTACATTGTAAACTGTCTACATTGTAATGTACCTACATTTCAACTTATCGACATAATAGAATAGATTAACTTTCTGTTAACATATCTATATTGTCGCTTATCTATAATGTAACCTTTAGAAGTAGACGAATTATCTGTAATATATCTGTATTACAGGTTATTCATAATGTTACTTATCTAGTGTGTAGACGACTTATCTATAATGTAACTTATCTATATCTTAACTCAACTAAATTCTAACTTAATTACATTAATTTATCTACATTGTAAACTATTTACATTGTAAACTGTCTACATTGTAATGTACCTACATTTCAACTTATCGACATAATAGAATAGATTAACTTTCTGTTAACATATCTATATTGTCACTTATCTATAATATAACATTTATCTGTAATGTATCTGCATTGCAACTTATTCATAATGTTTTAACTAGTGTGTAGAAGACTTATCTATAATGTACCCTATCTATATCTTAACTCAACTTAATTTTAACTTAAATACATTGTTATTTATCTACAGCTTAGCTTATCTAAAAAATAGTTATATATATTATAGCTTATGTACAGCCTAACATATTATTAACTTAGCTTAAATTAGTTTATTTCTTAGTTGTACTTTGCTTTTAGCTTACTTATATATTATCTACATCTATATATCCTATAATATTTTTGATATAAGTTAGGCTACAGTCATCTATAGCCTTAAGTCTTTACTTATCTTGCAGTTTCTATTATAATCGTTAATTATTATATATATTGTATTATTAAGTTATGTTCATTTATCAAAATCTATTGAATTGAAACAGTGTATTATACTACAGTCATTATCAAATTGTTCATTTCGAAATAATATTCTCTATAATTGAAATTTCAAGGAGCCAAGCCTAAGTGACACAAAATCAATCAGATAATCAATTAGTTGAATATATAATAATTTTCATTAGAATTAAAGCTTAAATAAATAATCTGTTATATCCTCATAGATCATTGTTTCCATGATTACATCTATCTATCTGGAGTCTCTATCTATAGATTTTCACAGACGCTCCAAAATCCTAGATAGCCAGCGCATGCGGTCACGTCGACTGATTAGCTCCAGGACGAAGATGAGCAGCGCCAGGGAGTGGGCAAACAGCACGCAATTATAGGCAGCGTATATGAAGCGCATGCACTCATTGAACTGAGCCACGTAGTCGGCGCAATGCTTCAGCGGATTTAGTCGAGAGGTTGTTGTGGTGACCAGATGCAAGGACTTAAGTCGATTGACCACATGCTGTCCGATGCCGGAGCTGCGCATGAGGAACAGCATATGATTGAAATTGGAGGTCAAATAGGAGCCCATGGGAAAGTGCACGCAGATCATGTTGTCCAGGATTTTGTTGCTGGCGATAACGAGTCTGTGATGGTGCTCCTGATGCCTACCCAGATAGTGGGCCACAAAGCTAACCGTGCTGATCGTGGCGACTCGCCGCTGTTCCGGCTGGACCAGCAGCTGTCCAAACATGTCCACTGGCTGTCCGGGCAGGATGCGTGTGCGTGCCCTCAAAGCGGGCAACATGGCGGTCATGCGATACGTGGCATGATCCGTAATAAAGTGATAGTTCTGCTCTAGTGCCTGCTCCAGGCTGTGCGGCAACGGGCGACTCGGCGCATTGTGCACGAACATAAAGACAGAGCTCTCGTAGCACAGGCGTAGTATAAAGATCGAAAGGATCCAGGCCAAGTCCAGGAGCGCAACGTGACGACAGCCGCCTATCCAGCACAGCAGACGCAGTGCAACCAGCACAAGCATCAGCAGCCAGACACGCGAGTCAAAGGGAAACAGCATGATCTCGTAGACACTATACGGACGAGCGGTGCGCATCACCAGGACATACTCCACCTGACTGTAGGGCAACGTACTGGACAGATACTTGTAGCGAGCCGGCATGCAGGCGGCAAATCCGATAGTAAGATTCGCCCGTCTCTGCTGGAGCATGTGGAAGGCGCCGGTCATGGTTCCGTTCATATAGCTGACGCCGCCAATCAAATCAGCCGGCTCATTGTCCACCAATATCATGCTAAAGTTCAGCTTCGTCGCCAACAGCTTCAGTATGTCGGCATCAATGCCGGAGATTCGCCGTTCCATATGGATTCGCATGTATGGCAGTATCTGCCAGACGATCACGTGCAAGGGACAGCCGTGGAGATTGTGCAGCTTGCGTGGATATATCTGGTAGAAGCGTCCCTGGCGCAGCGGTAAAGGCACCGCCTCCGTATCCTGGCAGCTCCGAGTCCCAGAGTACGGATAGTAGGTATAGCTGCTGACTGTGCCCGCCCGGAGCTCAGCCAGCAGCACCAGGACATGCACATTATAGCGCCGATGCAGGAAATACCCAAAGATCTGGCTCATCTGCGCCCGCTGCCAGGCAATGTCATCTCGCTCGGCTGTCAATATGATTAGGTACTTGTATTTGTGGGCCATGTTCATGCGGGGATTCCGTTTGGCAGCCGCAATCAACTGATTGGCATTCTGGGCAAAGAACAGCAACATTTGTGTGCGCAAACCCAGTGGCGCGCTCAGCCGCTCGTCCAGCACTCGCGGCACCATTGTCCCGAAGCAGCGGGTCAGGACGCGTTCCACCAATTGCTGTTCCCTCGCTGGCAACTGATCCTTATAGTAGCTGCTGACATAAATACTCATGTTGTTGGCCTCACAGGTCTGAGCAAATATCATTTGCAGTGCTTTAGACAAATTCTCCACCAATTGGTCATCCGCCAGATCTTGTCCTGGCAGACAGCTAGAGCTTAGCCCCAGCATTAGCAACAGCAGCGACACGAAATGGACACCTTTTACTTCCATATCCAAGGAATAACTGAATATGAATAGGTTTCTAATATTCCATATATATATTGATTGCATATCGACTGTGATTGCAGTCCAAACGCCCTGGAGAAATCATCTATAAAAGCCGTGCAGAATAAAAATTTGAAAAAATAGAATACATTTTTCAAAATGCGATAAGGAAAGCCATAATTGTAGTTTTGCTTATTAAAAATTAATTAATAAAATTAAAATTGTTCAGCTATGCAAAAAGGTTTTTTCCCTATATATCAATATATGTGCTCCCTTGATAACATTTGACGAAATTTCACTTAAATCGTGAAATGCATTAGAAAATCAGTGTAAATTACTGAAATGGCATGCCACATGCGACACAGTCCGATATATTTTATTCCCAGGGCAGACTGGGCATTATTAGTGCTTAAAGTAGGCTTCGAAAGTTATCTTACTGATGTCGAAGCTAAAATTTATTCATACTGATTCAGTCTTTCCGAAAAGGGTTTCCTATTTTTACATTTTTTTTCTATTTTTTTTTGGACTCTTGTTAATTTGACCGGGAACCAACAATTCGGATTGCTTCTGGCCAAGGATTTTGGGCTCACGACCTATTCCAACAAACTTAGTGCTTGGTACCATTATCTTAAGCAGTTGGATAAAAGTAAGGATTGTGCAGGATTCAAGTTATACTTTTACATTGATTGTATGGTCACCATTTTCTTAGGGCTGTCTATAGCAATCTTGCGATTTCCAACACTGAAGACGCATTGCATCGAATCGAATTGATTCGCACTATCAAGTTTGATCATCGTAAGTAATTCTCATTTCGTTTTCAGTAGGCTGAGAAGCTTAAGTCTGTACAATCGTTCATATAATATTTCTTTTTTTTTCTATATTCCGAAAGTGGAATCATATTTTTTATTCGTGAAAAAGTATTTTCCAAAACGGCATTCAATTTGCCAATTACTTTTTATTTGCATTTCAAATTTTGTTATAAATTATTTGGCGATTGATTTTCCAGAATTGAAGTTGGGTTTCCAAAATTGCGAAAGGTAAAGTTTTAAATATAAACAAAATTAAGGAAAGTGCTGAAAAACGTGTTAAATTTACGAAATGGCTCAGTACGTTGAACACGCTTTGACCCTAACAGAAAAATTCGTGAACTAATTCTAAATTAAATTAATTATAATTTATTTATTTATTTATTTTTATGCTCCCGAATTATAAAGTGTAAAAATTTTTTCTATACGCCCACTAGGGGCGTGGCAAATCGGAAAACTCTTGCGCCCATAGGCCAGAAATCAAATTATATAATGAGCTAGAGAGTTGCAATATTGCAACCCAAGATCAATAAGCTATGGTAGATATATCTGTGCCCACAGGGGGCGTGGCAAGCCGCAAAAGTTTATTTTTCCTACAGTTTTAGAGCTTTAGAAGTATCAAAATTGAATGGCTCAGTTACTAATGTATGATCAATTGCTAAACTGGCAACAATCATTTCATAATGTAATAAATGTAAATAGAATTAAAAAGTTATAAATTTTTGATAAAGTCTTCTGCGGGAATTCGAACCCACGCACCTAATACATATGTTAATCTGTATGTATGTATACGTTTGTTAATTGCCGAAGTATTTCGTTTATTAAATAAGTAAAATGCACCTATGGGAACAGAGTATCACGGATTTGGTTGCACTCAACTGCATCGCTCTTGCTCTTATTATTATTATCCACACTCAGACATACATAGTATATTAATCACATTGCTGCCCGGGCTGCTCTATTTGAAATTTGTGTTTGTAGTAGGCTGTGAAAGATTTCTTACTGACATCGGAGCTGAAATTTATTCATACTGATTCAGTCTTTCCGAAAAGGTTTTCCTATTTTAAAATTTTTATATTTTTATTATTTTAGAAATTTTGTTAGTCTAACCGGGAACCAAAAATTTGGATTGCTTCAAGCCAACTGGAGACTTTGGTTTCGCGACATAATTAAATAAATCTAGTATTTGGTCCGATTAAGGAAAATAGCTGCATTCAAGTTCTATACACTGTTTGCTTGCTCGCTGTATCGTCGACATTATTGAAGTTCTCAAAGCTCAAGAGTTATCGAATCGACTTTCGCCATACTGATTCGCTCAATCAAGTTTACTAATCGTAAGTACTTCTCATAATATATTCTTTAGTCCGTACAGACATAATTTTGTATAGCCTGAACCCATTGAAAATGGTATCAAAGCGACGAACTGAGTCTATATAGCTTTGTCCGTCTATCCATCTTTCCTCCTGTATAAATGACGAGATCTCATAATGTACACACTCATGTACGATTCCTTCACCTCATTTGACAAGAAAGTATATCAAATACTAGAGACTTGTACTAGATAGAGACTTGTAATGGTTATCTCGTTCAAAAAGGTTGATAAAGATATAAATTCTTATGTATTGTCCATGCTATACTTCCTATATAGGCCGACACATTTTATTCCTAGGACAGAACGAACATGTCCTACTAAACATGATTGTAGTAGGCTGCGGAAAATTTCTTACTGACATCGGAGCTGAAATTTATTCATACTGATTCAGTCTTTCCGAAAAGGTTTTCCTATTTTCAAATTTTTATTTTTTTTATTATTTCAGAACTTTTGTTAGTTTACCGGGAACCAACAATTCGGATTGCTTCTGACCAAGGATTTTGGGCTCACGACCTATTCCAACAAACTTAGTGCTTGGTACCATTATTTCTTAAGCAGTTGGATAAAAGTAAGGAATGTGCAGGATTAAAATTTCATTAATTGTATGGTCACCATTTTCTTAGGGCTGTCTATAGCGATTTCCAACACTGAAGACGCGTTGCATCGAATCGAATTTCATCATTTTGATTCGCACAATCAAGTTTGATCATTGTAAGTAATTCTCATTTCGTTTTTATACCCTGAGCCCATTGAAAATGGGAAATCAGGGTATAATGGTTTTGTTAAATGTATGTAACAGGCAGAAGGAGGCGTGGCAGACCCCATAAAGTATATATATTCTTGATCAGGGTGACGAGAAAAGTGGATATAGCCATGTCCGTCTGTCCGTCCGTCCGTCCGTCCGTATGTATGAACGTATCGAGTTCCGAAGATACAAAAGCTAGAGAGTTCATTCTTTTTGTGTTAGGTCCGTATATTGCACACGCAGTACGAGTTTGTTTCAGAAATTCGATAACTTGTATATTTGCAAAGTTATCGATAAACGAAAGTATCGGGAACCAGTTATAAAATTCTAGCTAATTCATCGTTAGAGTTAGAGTCTCCGAGTCTTCTGCATATATATAGATACTAATTTAATACAATTTCGGTTTTTGGCAGACTTTGGATTTCGGTCCCCACTTCGCCCCACCACCCCCAAACGTGAAAAATGCATTTCAAATACTAGAGACATGCAGTTTGGTTTAGTATATAAATATGAATATCATAATCATAATCTGAAGAAATCAATACGATTGTCCATCTAGAAACAGAATTATTAATCATCAAAGTTTTCTCATCAAAACCCATGTGCCGCAGCAACAAACGCAGCGAGACAGCAAGACGCTTGCAATGCTTACACACATGCATACACACATACAGGCGTACAAGCATAGATCAGCGTGTGTGTGTGTTCGTGTTTTTGCAAGTATAGTTTCTTACGGGTGGACAATCGAAACGAAGCATTCTTGGAATATGATTCGTTCGAAGAAGGGCTCAGGGGATTTCGTAGTCGAGCAGTCTCGACTACAGCTTTCTTACTTGTTAGTAGGCTGAGAAACTTAAGTCTCCAGCATTTGGTACATAAATTAATTCATTATTTTCTTTATTCCGAAAGTGGAATTATATTTTTTTTCCGTGAAAAAGTATTTTCCAAAACGGCATTAAATTTGCCAATTAGTTTTTATTTTCTTTTCAACTTTTTGTTATAAATTTTTTGGCAACTGATTTTGCATAATTTAAGTTGAATTTCAAAAATTGCGAAAGGTAAAGTTGTAAATGTGAAAATTAACAAAAAGGGCTGCAAAACGTGATGAATTTAAATAACAGCTCAGTGCGTTGAGTTCGCTTTGTAACCTAAAAGAAAAAATTTTGAAATAATTCTAAATTAAATTTATTATTACTTTTTTTTGTGCATCTCGAGAAATGCTAATTATCGATTTACTCGAGTAATGCATTGGAAAATCGGTGTAAATTACGCATACCACTTTCCCCACAGTTCGACATATTTTATTGCCCGGGTAGCCCGGGCATGTCGAACTGAACAATTTGTGATTGTAGTAGGCTGCGAAAGCTGTCTTACTGACATCGTAGCTAAAATTTATTCATACTGATTCAGTTTTTCCGAAAAGGTTTCCTCTTTAAATTTTTATTTTTTATTTTTTCAGAAATTTTCCTTACTCAACCGGGGGCCAACAACTTGGATTGCTTCAGGCCAAGACTTTCGTTTGGCGACATATTTCAATAAATCCAGCATTTGGTCCGATTAAGGAAAATACCTGAATTCAAGCTCTATATATTGATTGATTGCTCACTGTATCGTCGACTTTCGCCATACTGATTCGCGCAATCAAGTTTACTTATCGTAAGTACTTCTCATTATATATTCTTTAGTCCATACAGACATAAATTTGTATACTCTGAACCCATTGTAAATGGGATCAGAACGACGAACTGAGTCGATATAGCTTTGTCCGTCTGTCCATCTTTCTGCTTGCATGAATGTCGAGATCTCATAATGTACATACTCATGTACGATTCCTTCACCCCATTTGCCAAGATAATTTGACAAATACATATATGTATATGTAAACATTATGATTGTAGTAGACTGGGGAAGATTTCTCACTGACATCGGAGCTAAAATTTATTCATACTGATTCAGTCTTTCCGAAAAATTTTATATATTTTTAAATTTGTATTTTTTTTATTTTTCAGAAATTTTCCTTATTCAACCGGGGGCCAAGAACTTGGATTGCTTTAGGCCAAGTGAAGACTTTGGTTTCGCGACATTCTTCGTTAAATATAGCATTTGGTCCGATTAAGGAAAATAGCTGCATTCAAGTTCTATACATTGATTGATTGCTCGCTGTATCGTCGACATTATTGAAGTTCTCAAAGCTCAAGAGTTATCGAATCGACTTTCGCCATACTGATTCGCGCAATCAAGTTTACTAATCGTAAGTACTTCTCATTATATATTCTTTAGTCTGAGAACTAAGTCCGTACCCATAGTAAATGGGATCAGAGCGATCAACTGAGTCTATATAGCTTTGTCCGTCTGTCCATCTTTCCGCCTGTATGATCGTCGAGATCTCATAAGCCACAAACGCTAGAGACGTGCAATTTTAAAGTTACATACTCATGTACGATTCCTTAACCCCATTTGCCAAGAAAGTATTTCAAGTACCAAAGACTTGAATTACAATAATACATATATGTATATTGGTTATCTCGTTCTAAAAGGATGATGAAGATTTAAATTCTTATGTATTGTCCATTTTTTACTTCCTATACAATCCGACATATTTTATTCCTAGGGCAGAACGGGCATGTCCTACTAAACATTATGATTGTAGTAGGCTACGGAAAATTTCTTACTGACATCGGAGCTAAAACTTATTCATACTGATTCAGTCTGTCCGAAAAGGTTTTCCTCTTTTTAAATTTTTATTTATTTTTTTTTTTTTCAGAACTTTTTCAACCGTGAGTCAACCGCTTGGATTGCTTCAGGCCAACTGAAGGTTTTGGGTTCGCGTCATATTCCAATAAACCTCGTGCTTGGAACTTAATCAAACAATTGGTTGAATGCAGGGAATGTGCAAGAGTCTAGTTACACATCAACATTGATTTCTTGATTGACTTGCCTTGCCATCTTAAAGCTGTTTCCAACACTGAGCTAACGGATCTTTTAGAATACTGATTTGCGCGATCAAGATTATTTATCGTAAGTAGCTCTCCTCATTGCGTATGCAGAAGGCTGAACGAATTAAGCCAACACAGATATATAAATATTATATATTTATCATTTTATCCGTTTAGTATTAATCAAATCGCTTTATTTTGCAGGTTAGCAGATTCTTCTTAGAATTCTTAAGCATATTATTGAGATTATTCTTGAAAATTGATTGAAATGTCATCCTTACACTTGAAATCAAGGTAATTATAATGCTTTCAACTTTCGTGCTCCACCCTAACCTATTACACGAATTTGCTTTCATTTGTTATTTGATAAATAAGTTCCGTCACGGATTTCGGTGGGTCCCCAGATGAGTCTGCAAATAATATAGTGATGGCGCAGAAGGACGTCCGCTCGGTGCGCGAGCTACTCAAGTGGGTCAACAAGCTAATTAACTGCGATGTGAAGGAAATTTCCGAGTTGAGATCAGGCTCTATTTATTGCCAGATTATGCACAAATTATACCCAGATTTGATGCCGCTGAACAAGGTTTACATGTATACCAATGCCATTCACGAGATGGAAGCTAACTTTAACCAGATTCACTGCGTGTTTGTCAAGCTGAATATTGTTAGGGATCTATCAGACCTTTCCAAGGGACGCGGCCACTATGAGTTCTTGAACTGGCTACATCAGTTACACAAGGTGAACAGCAATGGCGAACCGTACGATGCGCTTTTGGAGCGTAACTCCGAACCGATTGGATTGAAACCTAATTACGAAGGTGCACGCCGGGCTGATAACTTCGGCAGCCTGCGACGTAACAATACAATGCTTTCTTCCAATGCCACTCAGCTCGACCTGACAGCTCGTACACAGAGTCTACTTGTCATGCACGACAAGCTAGTGAAAACAAAGTCCCCAGGGGCCAAGGGCAATGACTCGCCTAATGAAAAAAAAATAACAACAAATCAGAGCCAAGACATGGCCAAGCCATCCCAAGCAGGTGTGGAAGCTGCACTTGCAAGCAAGACACTATTAAGGAAGACCTTTGGTGGATTCAAATCGAAACCGTCTTCGTATGCTGACGAATCATCCCAAGCGGATAGTGAATCGGTTTCAGTAAGAGCAAAGCCGATGCCGCCAACTCGTACGAATCCGGCTCAAAACAAAGCAGAATCATTTGCTAAAAAAGCTGAAGCATTACTAAGGAAATCGCAACCATTTCTGAAGAGAGGTGAACCATTTCTATCGAAAGTGGAGTTACTTGAAGAGAAATCTGAACCGTTTCTGAAGAAATCGGAAACATTCCTAAAGATATCGGAACCGTATCTGAAGAAATCGGAAACATTTCTAAAGAAATCAGAAACATTTCTGAAGAAAACGGAAACTTTTAAAAAGAAGATGTTATCCGTTCAAATGAAAATGGCATCCGTAGAGAAGGGGCCTGTTGATCTGGAATCAGAGCCCGTTAACCGTAAATCGGAGCCCATTAAACCGGAATCAGAACCCTTTGACCCTGAATCGGAGTTCGTAAAACCGAAATCGGAGTCCATAAAACCGAAATCGGGGTCTCTTAAACCAAAATGGGAGCCTTTCAAACCGAAATTGGAGTCCTTTAAAACGAAATTGGAGCTCATTAAACCGAAACCGGAGTCCATTAAATCGAAAACGGAGTTCATTAAGCCGAAGTCGCTTAAGCCGAAATCAGTGTCCTTTAAACCAAAACCGGAGTCTGTTAAACCGAAATGGGAACGTGTTAAATCGAATGCGGAGATAATTAAATCAAAATCGGAGCCCGTTGAACCGAAATCGGAGCCGGCTGAACCCAAGTCGGAGCCCACTAAACCGAAGTCAAAATCAGTTGAACTGATTTCTGATCTAGTTGGACCGAAGTCGAAACCAATTGAACCCAAGTCGGAAACATCTAAAGTGGGCCTGGAATCCATTCAAAGCAAACCGGAATTGATGATTAATGTAGAAGGACAAGCAGCTCCAGCAGTCCCATTGAAAATGGAACCAGCTCAAATGACATCACTGCCAATTAAAGGCTTTCGTGGTCCGATTGGCAAGACCCCTTCGAAGCGTGTTCATTTAAAACGCTTCCAACGTAAAGAAAGTGCGTCTCCGGCCGCCAATCTGAAGCCAGCTCAACGCCGTTTGAGCGCAATTTGCGATGCTGAAGCACTAGAGCAAATTGCTACAGATACACTGCTGGCTGCATGTGAACCAATTCGTCTAGTGGGACTACCGCCACTTCGCAATATGTCTCTGTTGAAGTTTCCGGAACAAATAAATCTTAAATCAATTCTAAAGCCAATTGAACCAACTAAACCAGGTGAGTCGATTGCAACGGCTGCACCATCTGAATCAGGATTGTTAATCCATATTCATTATTTTCTCGCCCAACAGTTCAACAGACTGAATCAGTTTCGTCTTTTTCACAACATGAAAATTATAGTCCTGAGCCTGTAGCAGCAGAGCCAATTGCATTGAATACACTTCCTGAGTCCTCTGGTGTCACATCAACCGAATCGATGGCCGAGTCGCAGCTGAATGCAACTGCATCGAAGCGTGCCAATTCCAAGCGTACCAAGAAGAGGAACACCCAGGCACGTTCTGAGTTACTGATGATGAATCTTGCTCCGGCTGAGGATGCATCGACCTCTGCAAATTATGTACCAACTGTGGCCACTGCCAAAGAAGTCTCGAAATTCTTGCCCGTTCATGAGCCAACTTGCTCATTGCCCGAATCACTACCAACGATGACAGCACAATCATGTGATGAATCCCTTGCTTTGACACACACACCAGCCGCAATTGTGCCTACACCTTCTGCCAAGTGCCGCCAGATTACTGCGGAACTCTTGACACAGGGGGTAGGCGATTTAAGAGATTCACAGTTGTCCCTGCCCGGTTATGAAGGTGTAGGCACAATTGTCGTCGAACCACATGATACACATCCATTGCCTTCGTCATCGCGGGTTGTCAATATTGATATAACTACAGACGAATGCAGATTTATCCAGTTGCCATCGGATTCGGACTCTGAAGATGACATAGATGATCGTGTTTGGAATACACGTCGTCAAATCTCACTATTGAAGGACAAACTAACTACTGTTGAATGCATTTTGATGAAATATTGCGGCAACTCACAAGTTGTGATCAAAAAGCTAAAGCGCTATTTCCGCAAACAACAAGTAGATGAACCATTCGTTCTGGGCAACTTTTAAAAGCAACTTTTCGTTTGTGAATATTTCACTTTTAAGTGTTTGATTTAAATTAAATGTTATCTCTCAAAACGTAAAATTTCACCTGTTTTTTCTCATTTATAGTTTCGAATTTGATATTTTGTAGATTATTATAGGTATTTTGTTTTCCCACTACTGTTATGACCAATGTTCACATATTCATAGATATTTATTGCTAACGTACACTAGCTGCTAATTACAAAGCTTTTATTCTGATAGAATCCAACGCTGAAATCGTGGAAACCGTAGTGAGATCAGCTCCAGACAAAAGAGGAGCGTACTAAGCATTAGCCCAGTCAGCATTAACACAAATATAATGTAGATTTCATGGAGACCGAATATTCTGAAGCTGTTGTTTGACGAATGTTTGTCTCCTTGGAAATAGATTGCGTCCAGCTCCCAGCGCTCCCAGATTGACAGCAGTCCCCCAGAGCGCATCCACATTATCTCCTCGTTAAAAGCATCGATTAGAAAGGAATGCTTCCTCAGGTACATCGACAGCTGCATGTTGATCACATCCTGAGACATGATCTCGAAACGATTTACCTTCTCCTGTTGTGCATGGGTCTTGGCATTGTAAACACTCATCTGATTGTACAAGAGAAAGATATCTAGCGTAGCGGCTGCCACCTGCTTCTGTCCGTCAAGTGGATTATGCGCTAGGTAATGCAGAGGATACATAAGGGATCCATCGCCATCTACCACATGGAATCGCACCTGTTGCATGGCGGGTATTTCTGAAAGTACAGCACTAATTCCACTTGTAAGCACCACTTCAAAGTTGTGAGCCACGACCTCTTCGATGGACTGGGGCAGCCGGTTCAGCATGCGTGTGCGTATCAAATGATAAAGCATGCCCTGGTACATGGTGCGTATGAGTAACGTATAAAGAATTAACATAATGCAGTGCACACGCCTCGCAATCGAGCGAGGCATTCGTGGCATGGCCATGCCCACGAAAATCTGGAATAGACTGAGTATGAGACAGCCCTGTTGTCGAAGAGCCAACAGCCAATCCATTGTCATGTGCATCAGAAGTGAGAGGGCGAAAACAGCGCCAATAGCCAACCAAATGGATGAGCGAAATGGAAAGAGCAGAATGTCCAAAGAAGATAGCTCGTAGGTGATGCCCAAGAAGCCTAACCGGACGCTTGTCTGGTGGTAGTTGTGTGTCGATGTACCCATCATGCTGCGCTCCACTGTCTGGCGAATGCCACCGACGCAGATATCCGCTTCATCACTGGACAGCTACAACAACAAAAATTAGCGGGAAAGCAGACTACGAACGAGCAAATTCACCATATGGAGCAGTGTGTTGAACTGGACATTCCTTCCAGAGGGCAGCTGTTGCACTTGGATGCTCAAGTTCAGTCTTTCCATAATCGTCATTAAGAGACGACCCTCAATGCCGCCAATAATGCGCATATCCGGTCCAGTGCCGTCTAGCTAGAGATACGGCGGTAAGTGCATCAGAGCGGCTCGCAAAGGGCAGCCAAAGAAGTTGACCAGCTTGCGGGGGAAGAGCTGCGGATCGAGCATATGGCTGCCATTGTAGCGATTGATCAGCTGTGGTGTCGTGTCGGCGCAGCTCTGAGGGCCAAAGGGCAAATATGTGTACAACTGGATGTCTCCATTGGATCTCTGCACCTGGACGTTGCAATTGATGAGCTGGTGCCGCCAGCAATGCTCGAAGATGCGATGCATCTCCCTGAGCAGTAGGTGATCGCGCGCTTGCAGAAATATATAATAATATTCATTATAGTTGTACTCCTTGGAATGGGCCTCCACCTCGATCTCCGCAAAGGCCGCATAGGAATCCGTGAATATCAGATTGTAGTGCCGGCGACCTGGTATAAATTTGCGCAGCATGCCCTGCTCCACAGTGACTATCTGGAGCGGGGCTATGCCCCAGCCACGAAAAAGCACACTCATCATCTCATTGTAGAAGTTGCACGTATGATTATTGCGGCAGCAGAGGGTCAGCACCAGTGACGGCGTCACGCTCATTATGTGGATGTGCACCACGTGCAGCAGGGCTTGCGCCACATACTCATTGATTTGATTCATCTGCTGTCCGGACAAATCCTTATACGACTGAAACAGCTGTGATATGTTCATTTCGTTTTCGATAATAAAGCTCAACTGGTTCTACATTTGGCGTTGAACCCGAGCTGAGGGCTCCACGGGTAATCAAAGTTTTGTTTGTCTTTTGTCATTAAGCGAACTGTAAGTGTCTTATGATTAATGGTGCATTGTGAAAAGTAAAAGAAAGTTGAGCAAATTGTTGAAACTTGTTTTTTTTTTTGTGGTTATTGTTCTTCATTTCTCTGTTTTATTTATCTTATGTAGTTTTACTCATTGCATTCAATTCAGTTTGTTAAACAGTTATATTCGAAAATTGCATTGGTATTGCAAGCGCAGCCAACTTTACGCTGTTTGGTGCTGCCACAACATAAGAAAGCAACGCCAACAAATTTGAATCAATATATTTATCTGGAGCGTTAATATTGAAGAAAATACTGTTGGCCACACGAGAAGAGGTCAGATTGATCAAATACATTCATATTATTAGATACTATACCATAAAAGCAAAACTAGCTTGAAGCTTTGTTCATAGTTCGCAGCAATTGTCAATTGCTAGTGTTTGATAATGGATGTGGAGTTGTATACACGTATTTGTCAATACGTGTATTTTTATTTAAATAATTTAATTTTTATTACTACACTTCCGTTTGCATTCTTCTTTCAATGTGGGTTGCACAGCAAACTTGGTGTTTAGTTTGGTTGCAGTGCTGCCGGATAGTTAAAATAACAAGTTTTTTAGTGCCATGTAATTAATAAAAATTTGATTACAAATTTAAAAAAAAAGTCCATACAAAAAAGTATAAGTAATAGAATTTGTATTTATTTTTAATGCAATAGAATTTTCTGCCTTAGCGCAAACGTTGCCTCATCTTACGCTTGGTCAGCCGATGGCACAGGAGTTCACCACAAAACACCAATATAGAGAGAGCGTAGAGAGTGCCCATGAGGCTGTAGATGCCGATTAGCTGGCGCAGCTGTTCGTTCTGTCGCTCCACTTGCTGATCATCCTGCAGTTGAGACAGGCTGCGTTGCTGCACGGTGCGGCGACTGTACTCAGCGAAGGCGTCACGGCGCCAAAAGTCAATGCAGCCGCTGGCATCGAGTTGGCGCAGCATATCATTGAAGAGCTCTTTGAAGTATGAGTGCTTGGGCATATAGATGACCACCTGCTGCAGATTGATATACTGGGCGAGAATGCGATAGCTGCTCTGACGATTCGTTGCGGTCAGATGGGCAATGGCCGGGTCTAGGCCGGTGATGGCAAAATACCGGCCGTCGCCCGTCTGATGCAGTGCTTCCAGCACTGCTTCATCGAAGGGTGACGGGATGCTCACGTATCTCTCATAATTCTGCGCCACCTGCGGCATCTCGCGCAACATACCCAGGATGTTCGAAGTGCACATGCCACGAAAATTGCTGTCCAAAAGCTCCTCAAACGAATCCGGCAGCGTCTCGAATAGCTGCAACCGTATAAAGTGGAATAGCAGCGACTGATAGACCACACGTAATGGAATGCTCCCGTAAAGCCAATGGGCATAGATGACACGCTGCAGCCATGAGCGCGGTAGACGCACCAACGTCACGCCCAGCAGCATCTCCAGCACCTGCAGCCCAATGGGACGCCAGCGCCACATATAGATCAAGCCATGCAGAATTAGAGCCACCAGCAGCAGCAGCCAAACGCTGCCCTTAAATGGAAAATATAGCAAAGTGAGTTGGCCAAAGCGAAAGTGCTTGATGGCCACGGTGGCCACCAGCGGAGCATAGTAGTGGGCCACGGGCGAAGTGAGCATGCGATTGCGTCCAGCTGTCTTGCGAAAATTGCCCACGCTCAGATTAGCATGTCGCTTCATCAACTAAAAGGAGAAGAACGAGAGAGAGAGAGAGACAACTGTGAGTTGAGTTGGGCTGGAGCTGTTATTCCTACAGACCAGCTCCAAAGGACCCATAGGTTGGCGTGCATTGCCCCAGTTCTTCTGGTAGCTGGCCACCGTCTCGAGCGTCACATTGTACAGGATCAAACTGCAGTTGAGATGCTGCGCCAGCTGCTTAATCAGCGTCATCTCGAATCCAATGGCGTCCATTCGCCCTGCCTGCTCGTCCCATCTGAGCTCGACAAAGGGCGGCGCATTCCAGACGACCACAGTGAGCGGACACTGATGCATTTGGTGCAGCTTGTCTGGAAACATGGGCGCATGGAGCATGCGTTGACCATCGAAGCGATTCACCAGCTGCGGCTGTGCGGACTGGCAGCGTTCCGCTGTATACGGATAATAGCTGTAGATGAGCACCTCCATCTGGGCCGTCTGCACCATCACGTTGCAGTGCAACCAAAAGTTGTTCAGGCAATGGTTCAGGATTTGCTGCAGCTCAAACGGAATCTTTGCATCGCGCGTCTGCAGGAAGATGAAATAGTATTCGTGATCATCGTTGCCCACATTATCCTCAGTGATCTGCGTAGAGCTGCAAGGGATTGGGATTGATGTCAATATAGATTCAACTGGATTTGCATCCACAGTGGCTCACAGCAATGCCCTATAGGAGTCCACCAGAACGAGATTGCAGTACTTACGCCCCGGCACATGGGGCAGGTGATTCACATGCAGCATCTGCACGGAGACCGACTCCCAGGCGCTGGCCAAGTCGCCCACCACATTCTCGAACCATTTATCAATCTTCAACTCCGTGGTGGCCAGTGTTATCACCAGTGTCGCACTCAATTGTGCGAACACATCCTGGATGACATACTTCAGTGCACGGACCACATATTGATTCGCATCCTCCGCCTGGATGCCAATTAGCTTGCTTTCCAAGTAGCTGGCGTAGATATGGCTTACATTCATATTCGTCCCAACTTGTTTCGTCGACTACCCCAAGAGAACTACCCTTAAGTCAGATGAAACGTACGTTAGCTGCCAGATATCATCACAAGGTAAACGTCTAAGCGAACCTAATTAAGCACAATCATTTACCGTTATCAGTCTTTATTGTGCCCGACAAAATGTACCATAGTAAATGGTACAGTAGGTACGTACCAAGCCAGTATATCTAGTATTTGCCTATCTTTGTCCTGCCCATAGCTGCTCTGTCTATGTCAATTCAAATTAATAAGCACACATGCTTATGCTTATATTATCTTTGTTATATGCTATTTAAGTAAACATAATTTCTTACGCACATCGGTAAATGTTGTTGACGGCCGTTGCTGAAATTTAAAAGCGGCGAACAAGTCAAGTGAATTAATTTGGGGTGGCCACATTTCTTTCAAGCCCAACCAATTCAGTTCATTAACCAAAACTGTACGAATGCCTTTAAATATTAAAAATAGCAAAATTAATCCAAATCTTTTTTTTATTAAAAAATTAAAAAAAAAAAAATTAAAGTATATGCTAATTTTTTTTATTTTTATTTTATATTTGAAATTGCCACCCAAATCAAGCGCTGCCAGGTATATTAAATCAGCATTGTTAAGCTGTCTGGCAGCACTCAGTGTATGCACAGCCTTGCCACACATTCGAATAGCCACCCGCTCCGCCGACTGCAGACAGAAAGAAAAACATAAGTGAAAAATTTATACATTTATTTATCTTATCGCTTCATCATCTTCTCGGACCAGGACTATTACTCAAGTCCGTAGGCGAGAAAGCACGCTATTACTCACTCTCTCTTGCAACGTACACAATACGACAATAGTAGTAACAACAATGCTGAAAATCGCAGCGGAGGGAATTGCGCCACGCCTGGCGGCCTGTTGTCTTATCAACAGCAGCGCCCAGAGCAGCTGCCAACGGATAGCGCCACAGGCGGCCAAAGCCACACAGAAATACCTCACACAATCCCAGAAGCTCTACAAAAAGCTGGTGATCAAGGATCATTACGAATTCGATCAGAAGGTGAGCCATACCAACTCTACCTCTATTTACATTTGTATATACGCTTGCACACACACATACACACACTCACGCATTTTGAGTTACACACATGCATAAGCATATAGATGCAAGTGTGTTGTAGCATTATGCAATGCTCTATTCGACTGGTTGTTGGCTATTTGGCGTACGTGAGCGGTTCCGGCCGTAACCCATGACGTATTTCGGCTATTTGTGCGCGTTGCGTACAATTTGATACCCTGTAAACAAATTGCTGGCAACAGTGCCGACTCACTGTGAAGCGTCCGCTAATGTACCAAAAAAGGTATATTTCGTACGCATTTCATTTAGCAGTTGCCACATCACCAGCAAATGTCCCACATACGGTACTTTATTCAATAGACGAAAAAGATACCACTTTTGGGATATTTCATTTGGTTGATTTGGTATTTTATACAAACTTAAATTTAAAATACCAGGGTATTTGCTAGTCGACTCTCGACATGCAATGAGCTTTGCCTGTGCGTGTGCGCGTGTATGCAAATAAGGTAGAACCACTCGAATTGACTAGCCAAAATACATAAATACATAAAATGTGAAAGGTTTGCTTTTGTTTTTCTTTTATCTAAACTTTGTTTTCTTTTTATCCGCTCACAGGTCATCAACAGCGACAATCCGGTGATAGTGAACTTCCATGCTGAATGGTGCGATCCGTGCAAAATACTGACACCCAAAATGTTGGAGCTGTTGGAGAACTCGAATGAAATCGATTTGGCCATTATCGATGTGGAGGCCAACTTGGATCTGGTCGAAACGTTCGAGGTGAAGGCCGTGCCAGCGGTTCTAGCCTTCCGCAACGGCGTCGTTGTGGACAAGTTCATTGGCCTGGTGGACGCCAACAGTATAGAGACGCTAATTGACAAACTGAAGCGCAAGCAGCAGCAGAAGAATCAATAGAGCTCCAATTGCAGCAGCAGCAACAATGTTTTTTTTTTTTTTAAGATATATTGTATTTGCGGCCTTATGAATTTAATTGGTGCACGGCACGACGCGGCGGGGTCTACGGCAGGGCACACTATAGTAATTATGATAATGATAATGATAATGATGCGATTGATTGATGAATTGATAATGATAACATGTCTAACGAGAACTTAGCCATTAAACAATGCTCAATAAATCTTGTACAGTCAAAAGCAGCCAAAGCCTCTGTTAGTTATGGCCACAAAGAACTAACTTTTTATATGTATTTATGATGAATCTGAAATCTTGTAAATATACAAATATTAAAGCTTGATTGTCATAGCAAAACTGCATTATATCAAGATTTTGATAAGTTGCTTGAAATGAGTCGAAAGCTGGGCTAATATAACCTTCTATATGAACAACTATTTCGGGTTTTTAATTGAATCTACAACTTGAGGATCCTGAGAATTTGTTAAGACTGTTTAGAGATTATATATGCTACACAAATTTATCTCTATCATATAATTGCTATATACCTTATTGTTAGCAGAAAACAATTCACTTAAAATAGGCAAAAAGCTTGGGGAAAATATTTCGAATATGCCTTTTAGATGATATATGTACTATATAGATATAGATATTGTATAGATGTTGTGTATATATACCATATATACTATATGGATATTATGGGTACTATTAAGAAATATAGCAGAAAAACATTTGCTTGATATTAAACAAAAGGTCTAAGGGGAAGAAGAGAGATTTCCCAATTTCAAATATGCCTAGAAGATGCCTATATCATATAGATACTATTTATATATATATACAGATACTACTATATGCACTATATATGTAGATATTATATTTTGTATAAGAAATGTTGCAGTAAAAGATTTGCTCGACATAGACAAAGGGGAGAAATATTTGTTCGTTTCGAATATGCCATGAAAGTGCCTAAATCTGACAGATACTATATATATATACTATATGGCTAATAGATGCTATTAAGAATAACATGACATATTTATACAAAGTTAAGCCCAATTGTTATTGGTACCATAAAAAAAAACAAGAGCAAAATTTGAATTATAAGCAGCTCAAATTGTTTATCAAATATGTATATATATTTTTATGGAAATATTGTATATATATTTTTTTGCACTTTTCATTTTTTTTTTTTTTTTTTTTTTTTTTTGTCTTATTACAGTTAGAGTAACGAATTTGTTGTTTGCTTAAAGAATTTGCGTAACTTTTAGCTATGCCTTAGACCATATCCAATAATAATAGAAAATCGTTTTAACAAGAGGCTGGCAGAAGTATTTGGGCGAAGGGAAAACATATTGAATACATATAGATTTGCAGGTGCTGTCGTCGTTGACTTTTGATACAATAGTTATTACAATATGTGTATATATATATTAATATAGATCAAATATAAAATTGACGAAAAGAAATACGAAATAAAGTTAAAATATTAAAACAAAAAAAAAAACGAACAATCTTAAGCATTATCAACATGCGAATTTTGGTTTTGTTTTGCTTTGCTTAACAATTTGCTAAAATTGGGACTCTGGGCTGGGTTGGTAAGGGAAGAGTAACGGGAGTTTTGGCGGATTATATTTATATATAATAATAATAATAATTAGAATAATAATAATATTAACATAGCAAAGCGTGCCACATCTCTTGCTCTAGCTTTCTCTCCCTCGCTCTCTCTCTCTCCCTGTTTCTCTTTTTCTCTTCCTCTCTATGCATTTGCCATATCGTAAAAAATGTAGGCGTTTGTTATTATTTTTTTGGTTAGGCGTGGCCGTTAACGTGCCAGCTGTATGATGAGCGCGGCGCACATCTCAAAGAACTCCATCGTATGATGCCCAGTGGGCTGCAATGGCATCGCGCCGCTAACACTCAATGGCGGTGGCGTAAGGCTCTCCATGATCACATCGTCGCCCTGTTCGACCTCATCGTTGGTCAGCGATTTGAAGTCGAGCAGATAGCTCTTGGGATCCACTTGGTAGAGCTGCAGCGACATCTTTGAGTACTTGCCAGTCTTCACGTTCTGACGGCGGACACGCACATGATACGGATTGATGATCTTCCACTCGTAGTTGAGGGCCTTCATGGCGCGATAGACCTCGAGCATGATGTCATTCGGCTTGCTCTGCGATCGTATGCCCAAATGCCATTTGGCACGCTTGATCGGGGTGCCGCCGCGTGCTGTCTTCTCCGGAAAGGCGGCGCCGCCCGTATTCTGCACGGACATCGCCAGCTGACGTTCGCGCATCGGTGCTATGCGCTCTGGATGTGGTCGTATGGTGGGCGTTGCGCTGCTTCCCAGGCCACTGGGCGTGGCTGTGCCCGAGCTGGCCGCAGTCCCACCACCAATGGTGACAGTGGCGCCGCCTCCTTGTGCTCCCGCCTCCTGAACACTCGAGCGTGGCTCATGCGGCGAATGGGCCATGGGCGGTGGCGGTGAGCCGGCTACAAAGAAATTGTTAATCTCACTTATCTGGGTGGCTGCATCGTCCGCGAAGCGCTTGTTGTCAATGATCAGATGATAGGCTATGGCCAGCTGGTCGTGCGGATCGCCGCTGAGCAGCGAGTTGTGCACCTCAGACTCCTTGACGCCGAACTTGGTGCAGACCTCGGCCACGGCATAGGTGTCGATGACGTTCGAGTCCTGCTCAATGGATGAGGGAAACAGATAGGCGGGCAAGTCCTTCTGGAACCATTCGTGCTTCTTGATCTCCTCGATGGTGGCACGCTTCAGCGGATCCACCTGCAGCATCTGGCACACTAGATTCACCACCTGCTTGTTCAGATACTCCGGTATGGGAAAGATGCCCGATTTGATTTTACGAAACAGCGACGGCACATGCTCGTCGTCAAAGGGCAAAGTGCCGCAGAGCAGCGCATACAGAATAACGCCGCATGACCAGATGTCCACCTCTGGTCCGGCATACAATTTACCCGAAATCACCTCGGGCGCTGCATAGTTGGGTGAGCCGCAAGACGTGCGCAAGAACTCGCCATCCAGCATCATGTTGGACAGCCCAAAGTCGGCGATCTTCACGTGCATATTGTGATCGAGCAGCAGATTCTCGGGCTTCAGATCACGATGCACTATCATATGCCTGTGGCAGTAGTCCACGCCCGATATGATCTGCTGGAAGAAGCGACGCGCCTGATGCTCCTGCAGCTTGCCATGCTTCACAATATAGTCGAACAACTCTCCGCCGCTCACATACTCCATGATCATGAATATATCCGATGGTGTGGAGATGACCTAGATAAGCAAAGAAAATGATTAGATACGATTTGAAACTGAAACAATATGAAATCGTTTGATGCAATATTCATAGGTATATAGTACAGGCTGTGGGACTCTCCTGTCAGTTATTCTAGAGAAAAACACAATCGACGAGACAGAGTTCAGATCTATTTTTACTATAAATAGTTTTCTTTGAGGTTCAGGAAAGAGGGTAGAAGGATTTTAAGGGAAAACGGGGTTTGAGCGTACTATTCGCATCTCAGAATGGCTTACATGGACAGTCAAACCTAAACAGCAAAATAATCAATCACTTTGTCAGTCAATCAATCAATAAGTCAATCAGCCTACTTAATCAGTTAGTCAGTCATATATACTCGGAGAATCTGTTAGTTAATCTATCAATACGCTGCTGATTCAATTGCTCATTCAATCAGCTAATAAACCTGTTATCAATTAATCAGTAACTAAATTACATCAGTCAAACAATAAGCTTGTCAATCAATTCAATCAATCACTTATTCGCTAACAAAACTAATTGAGCTAGTTGCCTATATGAACCTCAGTCAGTCAATCATTGAAGAGCTATAGATTAGGTTATTTAATCTGTTCGAACACTATCGATCTAGACAGTTGACTGTATAATCAAGGCAATTAATAAATCACTCACTTAGTCAATCTATCTATCACTTTGCCTTTATATACATCACTCAATCAATCAATCAGCTAGTCGAAAGTCAATCAATGCACAAACTGACTGTCAAACTTTCATTACCAGAGCTTGTCAGCCCGCTACTCATGTCAGACCATCAATTGACCAGTCAATATATACTATATATATATATATATATATATATTATATGATATATTTCTACACATATGCATATTATATATTTACTTAGAATGGTCAACAGATGTTAATGTTCACGCTTATTGTTTATACCCAAAACATTTTCATATTGATTACAGAGTCTAGAATGGAATAATCAACGTGCACAGCTGTCAGAACATCGGATTCCATTTAAGTACAACGATCTATTTCTGCTACAATATTATTTACTTGGCCAGAATAACAAATTGTGGTTAATTTCCAGCATTTGCCTACTGACAGCTGTGCAGTCTTCAAAGTTATTAAATGTCTCTGCTCAAAGTTCGTTTTAACGAGGAAACAGTCTAATTCCTAACGTTTGAGAGTCATAGGCGCGATTACCTTAAGCACAGTTGTCAATGCATTTAGCTTTTACAGTTGGAGAGTCAATGCGGCTGCAAGAATACCAAATAGGTCTGCACACACATTTTATTACTTCTCTCTCTCTCTCTCACTCTCTCCCTTAGCTGCTACGGTTTCAAAGCTGTTCAGGCTACAATTTGAGAAGAATTGATAATAAAATATGCTGCACATATGTGTATGTCAACAATCAGTTTTATACTCTCTGAATTTTAGAATTACAGTTTAATATTCTATAAATACAGTTTTAGAGTCAATACCTTAGAGCAAAACAAAGTTTTAGAGTCCATTTGAAGCTACAGTTTGAGAATAACTACCTAAGAGCATACAGTTTAATGATCATTCTGGCGTTACAGTTGGAGAGGCAATGCTTTAAATCAAAACAAAGTTTAACAGTTCATTGAAGTTACAGTTTTATGATAACTGGCTATGAGTATACAGTCACAGCATAAAGTTGGAGAGTCAGTGCTTTAGAGCAAAACAAACAAAGTTTTACAGTCCATTTCAAGTTACTGTTTGAGGACAACTGTTTGAAGCACACAGCTTCCAATGGGTGGACGAGAACGAGGGTGGTGGGCGATCGGGATATATTGCTCACCTGGTATAGCTTGATGATGTGCGGATGACGGAAGAGTTTCAAGTTTTGGATTTCACGTTTGATTTTAGACACTACATCGAGACTTTTGATCTTTTGGCGATTGAGAATCTTGACGGCGACCTTGAGCCGCGTAATCTGATGCTCGCCAATCTTCACCTTGCCAAAGGTGCCCGTGCCGAGCGTCGCGCCCAGCAGATAGTGGCCAATCTTGACGAGCGGCTGGGCACCGGAACTGGAAGCAGCGGCCGCCTCAGCGGCAGCGGCCCTTGACTGTGGCATCTTCAGATGCAGCAGCAGCAACGATGTTTATCGATGTGTGTGTGAGTCGTTGTTGTCGTAATCGTTATCGCTATGATTTCCAATGCAATTGGATTGCAATTGTCCTCTTATGGTGTGGAATTGGGATAGTATTGTCCCGCCGTTTTTTACACAGTGGACAAGGTCGTCGGCGCACAATTTTTTATTGCGTATTCCGTTTTCAGAGGCATTGGCAAAACTATGTAGTTGGCCCTCGTCGCCGACGGACTACGTTGCGTTGTGTCCCACTGAACGCAGTCAATGCGTCTGTAACAGCTTAGCACTTGCGCTTATATAGGCAATGAAACCCAAGTCACGTTTCTAGTTTAGTATATCTGGTCCTGCTATTGTTATTTTTATTTTCTCTATTTCTTTTCGTTAGTTGTTCTTTATTTCTTTTCCTTCGTTAATTGCCTTTATTGGAATGTGTGCTGGTATTTTCCACACGGTATTTTCCACTGCCGGCCAGTGTGCCCATATGCATGCAACGAAAGAGTGGCAGCACTGGACACCCTGTTAGTAACAGATTATGCCAATGTTAATTAACATAACAGCGCAATGAGCGCGCAATTTGAATTGGAGATAACCAAAATTTATTATGATGAAACCCATTAACGAAAAAGCTTGTTTTTATTTAGTTGGTTGCTTGAAACACATTTATTACATATACTTGTAGTAGGTTTCGTCTTGACACATGCAAAATAATACATACATCAATTCGTCATTTGAATAGAAAAGAAAGTTATCCTTTCCTTGTGTAGAGACATCAATATTCGCTTGTAAATAAAATGTATTGTATACAATTACAGACATATAACATATATGGATTTCTGGCGACATTCATTTATGTATATATATATATATATATATATATATATATGTATAACCTGTAGAAAGTTCATCTTGTTCTATGCAGCTGCTGCTAATTACAAAATTTTACCTATTCACTATATAAGAGGAAAAAACGTTTGCTTTGCTTATTATCCAAGTTCATATTAAATACATTAATTACACTTAGAGGTATAAGCAATAAAGTACTTATAACATAGTTTTACTCTTTTGTAAGCCCCATTTCAGACTGACTGTACCTAAATACAAATATGTATATATATATATGAATATGTTTATCTAGCTCTTTCTATTCATGCTTCCTGTCTCGCTCATTTGTATGCGCTATACGGACGCCATTTTTATTTTATTTATTTTTTATGTTGTAACTGATCTAAGCCAGCTTCCTCTAGCTTGCTCGCTCTCTTCCATTTTAGTATCAAAGTTTTGTTTTATGTACAATATCTTGCCTTATTTTTAACAGTTTTCCATACATTTTGTTTACTTTTTTCTTTAGTTGTTTTTTATTCATTTTTGTTTTTAAATATAAGGATTTAGCTTTATTTCGCAAAAAAAAAATCTTAATTATAGTAATGCTATTAGACTAGTTTTTAAAAGTTTTTTGTTTGTTTTTTTTTTTTTTTTGTTTTTTGAAAAAGAAGTCAGTTTTATCAAATTATGTTAATTTTACGCTCATGCACTCTCTCGTCCAGTTTTTTTTATATATATATATAGATATATATGTATGCTGTCTGCTTTCTGCTTACCATCTTAACAAATTCGTAAGTTCAAATTTATCGGTCAGCATTTCTTTAAAAGCCGTTTATAATATATATATATATATATATATATATATATATATATATATATATATATATATATATATATATATATATATAATATTTAGCACACATCACGTTTATGTTTTGCCGTTTCGAGCATCTATACATCAATATCTCTTTATATATATATATATATATATATATATACAATCGAAGTATATTCTTGTATAAATATATATATATATATATATGTTTGTATAATTATTTATTTTTAATACGTTAGTTATTTTGTTGCATTGGATATTGCATTGTTTATTTATGTAGCTTTAGCTTTACAATACAAATTCATAGCAATTGGTTTGTGTATGTGTAAGCGTGTCTGTGTGTGTGTGTGTGTGTGTGTGTATGTATGTATGTGGCCTTTACAGTTTTACAGTCAGGTGCGCACATTTGCTACAAAACAATATTAGTTTTAGTTAGCCAAATTTAAACAAAATCAATTTTTAAATAAATCACTGTTAAATGAAATCAAAATAAATGTGTATAAATGGTGTATAAATGTGTTGTTCATATGTGTATGTGTATATAATATATATAATTTTATAAGCTCCTGTGTAAAAGTATTCGCTTTGCTGTCAATTTATCTTGTGGTGTATATTGCATTTGAGTTTCGTGTCTGTCTTGAAGTACACACATTCCAACATACACATATACATATATATATATATATAGTTAAATACATACATCATTAAGCATATCTCTTTACAGCCACATCTTGTAAAATGTTTTGTTTCAGTTTCATTTTCTTCGTTTCTCTGAATTTCGTGTATAATATAAATGTATAATTATAAAACATATATATACATACATATATATACATACATATATATATATATATATATATATATATGTATGTATGTATGCATATGTATGTATGTATGCATATAGATATAATCTGTAGCATATATCGTCTTTCTATAGTTTGGTTTTTCCTTACATTCAGCATATAGATTCATTTTGGTTTCAACACAAACAACAACAAACACAGCAACAACGATAACAACAACTCTTATATTAGACATATGGAATATGTTTCTCACATCAAATTCCTATAGTATAGTAGTTCATCGTCCGACTTTCGTCTATATATGTATATATGCACGTATTATCGTTTAGTTAGTTGTTGGTGCCATTGCCTTTACTTCTCTTTCTCTTCGGCCTCTGTCTCAACGACAGCTTCTGCCACAGCATTTTCAGGTTCCACTTCCACTTCCGTTTCTTTTATCTCTTCTGCTTCAGACGAATCTTTGGCTTCTGCCTCATCCTCGGCTTCTGCCTCGTCATCTGCTTCCTCCTCAGCTTCTGTATGCTCTTCTTCATCGCTCTCGATTAGCGACTCCTCCTCCTCCAGTTCCGCTTGCGCCAACGCCCGTGCCTGCACCTGGGCCTGAGCTTGTGCCCGTGATCGTGCCTGTGCCTGGGCAATGGCATAAGCTACCGCCTGTGACTGTGCCAAGGTAGCTGCAGCAGCTGCGGCGGCTGCTGCTGCCGCTGTTGCCGCCACCTCGGTAGGCGAAGCACTCTTGTATTCCACATAGACGACTCCCATTGCGCACATCTGACTCGCATCGTGATCGTAGTTAACGACGCTATTCACAAGGCTCGCATTCGCATGATGATAATAGCCACAGGTGACACCATACATTGCAGTGGCTGTTGTTGTTGTTGTCGTCGTGGCTGTTGATCCAGCTTGGGGAACGTACTGGGCTGGAACTAAAGCGTAGGGAGTGGGCACCAAATACCCATTGCTATCCATTGCGTAAACGGGCCGCAAAGCAGCCACTGGCACAGGAAGCAGTTGGACTGATGGTGGTGGAGGAGGAGCAGGTGGAGCAAGTGGAGCAGGTGGAGGTGGTGCTGGTGGTCTTGGATGTGCTGGTGTTTGTGTATGAGGCGGAAATTGAGGCTGTTGCTCCGGGAATGATGGTTGTGGTTGTTGTGGAAATTGTAGCTCATGGAATGGCTGCAAGTGTTGTTGCTGCTGGAATTGTGTCGGTTGTTGCAGTTGTAGCATTTGCTCCAGCTGTTGTGGCAACTCTTCCAAGTCTTGTTGCACCAACTGGTGCTGCTGTGAAGGCAGCACCTGTTGCAGCAATTGTTGTTGTGGTAGCATTTCCTGGGTTACCATTTGCCAACCGCGTTGCTGTAGCAGTTGTTGCTGCGGCACTTGTTGCTGGGAAACAAACAGCTGTTGCTGCTGCGGCAATTGATGCTGTGGGACAAACAATTGTTGGTGCTGTTGTTGCGCCACTTGTTGCTGTGGCACATGCAACTCTTGCTGTTGTTGCTGGGGCAATTGTTCCCGTGCAACAAATACTTCTTGCTGCTGTTGCGACACATGTTGCTGTTGCTGTTGCTGTTGCGGCACCTGTTCCTGTGTAGCAAATGATTCTTGCTGCTCTTGCTGAGGCTGTTGCTGTTGGCTTTGCGGTACTGGCTCCTGGGAAACAACTGATTCTTGTTGCTGGGGCGATTGTTGTTGTCGCCGTCGCGGCAATTGATCCTGCGGAATAAATAATTGTTGCAAACGCTCATACAGCACTTCTGGTGGAGTTTCATTTGGTCGCAACTGTGGCAATCGCTGCCTCTGCGGCAACTGTTGTTGCTGTTGTCGTGGCACAAATTGCTGGCCTCGCTGCTGCTGCGGCAATTGCTGTTGTTGATTTGGCAGCTGTTGGCGTCGCTGCTGCTGCAGAGCTGCGGCAATTGCTGTGGCAGGTATTGCTGTCGATGCTGCTGCTGCTGCGGCTGGTGCTGTAGTAGAAATGGGCGCCGATGAGGCTGTTGTAGATGCTGTGGCAGTTGCGGTCGCCGCTGCTGCAGCCACTGTTGTGGCTGTGGATGACGGAATCGCTGCTGTTGCTGCGGCAGTCTTGAATACGTGTTGACGGTGGCATTACTATATTCATTTGTATGATTTGTTCTTGTTGCTGTTGTTGCCATGGGTATTATATTGTGTGATGCAACAGAATTTGGCAGAGTTGCTCTTGTTGCTGTTGCAAGAGCAGTTCTAGCTACTGTTGCAGTTAACGTTGTTGTTGTTGTTGTTGCTGATGCAATTGCAGTTTTTGCTGCTGTTACAGATGTTGTTGCTTGTGTTGTTACCCTCAGAGCTTCAGCTGCTTCATGGCTTGATGTTGCACTTGTCGTGCTGTATGTTGCAGCTGCAGCAGTTGCTGCTGTTGTTGCAACTGCTGATGCCAGTGATGCTGATGAAGCATTGTTATCGCTGTGTAATGTTGAAATTGTTGTTCTTGTTGTTGTGTTAATGTCTGTTGTTGTTTTTGCTGCTGCTGTTGCAGATACTGATGCTGCTGATGAGGTTCTTGTTGTTGCTGTTGTGGTTGTTGAATTACTGTTTTTGAAGTTACTGTTGTTGTTGATGCTGCCAGTGCTGTTGTTGGGTTGATGTTGGCCATTGCCGCTGCCGTTGCCGTTGCCGTTGTGGCTGTGGCTGATGCTGTTGCTGCTGCTGCTGCTGCTGCCGACGACGTGTGAGCCGGTGCAGTTACAACTGCAACGCTTTTGCCGACGCACAGGTGGTGGTGGTGGTGGTGCTGCTACTGCTGCTGGCGGCGCAGCACCAGCCATCGCAGCAGCTGCTGCTGCTGCTGCAGCTGCAGCCGCTCTACTTGTGGTCGGGGCATTGGCATTATAGTGATTGGCAATGGCAGCATGAACACTTCACCTGTGTGAGGCAGCTAATATTGTGTAAAGAAATTAATTTTGATTTAAATAAATTTCTGTGCATGGTTATATGGATGCGGTTTTTGAGATCGAGTAGTTCTATTTGATCTACCTCTATGTGCCATATTATGGTGAAAGCTGCCGACGCCGCCGCCGCCGACGCCGACAATCCCTCCACTGCCATGCATCGGCTGTGGGAGGCCGATACCGATGCCGACGCCACCAGCGACACCGACACCGATTCCGCCACTTGGATGATGATGCAATTGTTGCATGTGATGGTGGGGCGGTGGTGGCATATTGTGATGCTGCTGCTGCTGATGATGATGGTGCTGCTGCTGCTGCTGATGGTGGTGTTGCTGCTGATGATGGTGCTGATGGTGTGGCTGCTGCTGTGGAAGGTGCATCTGATGTGGCATCGGCTGCTGCATATGGTGGCCCATGTGGTGTGGCATCGGTGGCTGTTGTTGCCCCATATGTGGACCGCCGCCAAGCTGTGACATAAATTGAGCAGCTTTTGCTTTGCCGTGCTCCTCAGCCAAACGCACCCAAATCGGTTGAGTACCACCCTCTGGCACGGTATTGTTGAGCGCTTTTATTGCTTCCTGTGCTTCCTCACGTTTATTATAGCTGTATGAAGGGAAATAAACAGAGTATAAGCACAACGAATATAAAAGAAAAGTCAGGAGAGAGAGAGAGAGATCAGCTAATTAAACAAACTTTTGATTGACTGACTGATTGATTTAGCTACAATTAAAAAGTATATAATATATAATATATGCAATAAAAGTGCCTGACTGGGAGATACCTCGCTCACCTGAACATAATGGGAGAGAGCTACATTAGGCTGATTGCTATTGATTACGAATTCATATTGTTTATGGAATTTGTTAGGTCTCTTTCTGCCTTTTAAATACATTTTCAAAAGATTTTATATTTAAATTTTGATTGACTGACTGATTGAATTGTAAAGGTCCAATTAGAGCTGGAGAAATTCCAAGCAGAACTTTGTATACCAATTTTAAATATTACAGTACATAAGGTAAGGTAATAAGAAACGTTTTCATCACAGCTTGATTCGACACTGAAATACAACTCTTCTGTACAGAAGCAATTGCACAATATTATGCAAGCTGAAAGAGCTCTCGCGACTGCTAGTTAACACATAAATAATACAAGATTTTTGAAATATATTACAATTATGATATATAAATGCATACCCCTATATATGTAAGTACTGAAATTAGATTACAATTATGATGTATATGCATATTCCTCTCTATGTAAAGATACTTGAATTACATTGCAATTATGATATATAGGTGTATATATAGTATTATATTGTATATGGAGAGCATATGCTTGATATACTCGATTATCTTATTGCGCTTACCGTACAAATGCAACGCCTCGTGGGCGACCCGTTAGTTTATCCCGCAAGATATTACGTTGGACGATCAAGCCGTATGGAGAAAAGATCCGATCCAGCTGATCATCGTTAATGTTGCGGGATAAATTGATCACGTACAGGTTAGTGTCCTTGATCGATTGCCCGCCAGGTCGTGCATATGATACCTAAGAGAAAATGTCATTGATTATTTGTATAACACACATTAGAAATTAAATAATATTAAAATTCCAAAGCTTGTTTCATTTTTTTTTTTTTTTTTTTTTTTTTTTTTTTTTTTTTTTTTTAAATTGAAGTTTGATTTGGAGCTGCACGCACCTTCAAGCGCTTGTGACGCAAGTATAATCCATTAAGTTTTTGTATTGCCTCCTCGGAGTCCGCCTCCGAGTTGTAGTCAACGAAGCCGTAGCCAAAGCTGTATCCCGTCTGCGAAAGAGATGAAAATGGTGCACTTTAGAGAGAGAGAGAGAGAGAGAAAGAGAGAGGGGTAGAGGGAGGAAGTTGCGTGCAATGAAGTGCATGCGTGTGTGTATATATAACATTGTGCGACAAGGACAGGCATAGACACTGGCCCGGGCTCGAGCTCAAATCCAGGCACCAGTTGCCAGGGACCAGGCACCAGTTACCAGGCACCCAGCCACTAGGTACACAGATAATTTGATGTGCAGCCACTTCTAACTATCCCCACCCAACATACACCGCCCACCATACACCGCACGTCATCAGAGCAGCGTCCTTGACCACAAACAATATGCAACACCTTGGCTTACCTTGTAGTCACGCATAATTTTGCATGTATTGATGGAGCCGCAACTGCTGAATAAACTGTATAACTCACGATCTGTCATATCCTGTGGTAAATAGTTGATGATCAGATTCGTAGCGCTTGTGCGATCCTCAGCAGTATTGGCGGCGGCAGCGGCTGATGCAGCACCAGCGGCCGCAGCTCCGCTGGTGTTGCTCTGTTTGTTCTGCTGTTGTTGTTGATAATTATGCTGCTGCTGCTGTTGCTGCTGCTGCTGCTGCTGTTGCTCCTGCATAGGCTGTTGACGATTCTGTGTTTGCGGTTTCTGCTGTTTTTGCTTCTGTTGTCTTTGCTGCTCCTGCAACTGTTGCTGCTTCTGCAACTGTTGCTGCTCCTGCAACTGTTGCTGCTTCTGCAACTGTTGCTGCTTCTGCAACTGTTGCTGCTTCTGCAACTGTTGCTTCTCCTGCAACTGCTGCTTCTTCTGTTGCTGAATTTGCTGTTGCTGCAATTGCTTTTGCTTCAACTGCTGCTGCTGCTGCTGCTGCTGTTGGTTTGCAGTGTCATCCTCGTCAGAATCAGAAGAATCAGAAGAATCAGTTTCAGAATCAGAATCTATTTGTTGTACCCTTCCTGCCTGCTGCTGCTGTTGATTCTGTTGATTTTTATTATCTGTAGCTGCAGATTCTTTATTATCAGTGGCAGTTGTGTCGTCGTCCTCAGTTTTGTCGTCATCATCGTCGTCATCAGAGCTGTCATCGGAGCTGTCAGCTTCCATGGCCTCGCCACGTCCGCGTGCAGCCTCATCCTGACTATCACCATCCTGGCTGTCGCCCTCTTGACTTAACTCTTCCTGTTCTACGGTGTCTTCCGAATCCTATCAAGTGAACACAAACGAAAAAACATGTTTTTTATATATACACCTATATAGGAAAACCGCCATTTTTGTACTTTGGATTTGTATGCACTTACCTTTTCCCCAATATCCGATTCATCTTCATCTTCTTTATATTTCACCCTTTGCTGCTTATTCTCCGGCTTCGGCATGATTTGGAATCACTTTGATGCCGTTACCACCTTGAATATATGTAAATAAAAACGTTTTTATATTACTACAACTTTTCTATGCTTCCTTGCTGCCTGAAAACTAAAACGAATTTCACTCGAATATCACTCAATGAAAATGTAAGTTGAAAATGGCATTTGACAACTGATAATTGCCAAACGACAAATGACAATTCTAAATTCTAAATGACAAAAAACGAAGTGTGCTATGAAAATTGTTGCAAGCTGCAGGAATGAAATGTTTCCGCTCAATGGCGATGCAACTCTGATGTGCTTAGATTTTCGGACGTCACTGTGATAGGATAGTGTCGAGTGCACATATTTTATGTACATTTAAACACATTTTGCAAAGCTTCGGACTTCGTGTGATTTACCTCGTTTGCCCGACTGCTCGGCATCCAGAACTTACGACACACATCCGGGACCTGGCCTACGCCTGGGCCTAGGGCAAGGCACGGTCTCGTGCTCTCATAACGGAACAGACGAAAAGCAGCCGAATGCAGCAGCAGCAGCAGCAACAAAAGCCGAAGAGTTAATCAAATTCGGCTGTTACTGCTGCTGCGGCCTTTCGGGCTTAGAAACAACGCCGATTGCATTTTGCGCTTGTATGCGTTGCTCCTTCTCGCACGCGCTACCTCTTATTGTCTTTTTCTTACACTTTTGGAATGTGTATGAGTGTGTGCGTGTGTTTGTGCGTACGAATGAATGTGCACTTGTGGCGTGTTAAAACATTAAATTAACAAATTTATAGCAACTACTAGGGCGCAAATGTAAAACTATTGCGTGGAAGCGGCACTAAAAGCCGAAATGAAATAAAAAAAAAAACAAAATCAAATAACATACAAAAATTGACGGCACACATACACACGCGCGAACACATCAAGTCTGACAAGAAAAAAATTTGATGCAGCTTCAAAACCGCGGCCACCAATATCAAAATAAAATAAAATAAAAAACGCGCTTCCGCTATTCTTTTAGTTGCATTTTCAATAAAACAAATTTTGTTACTTACTTGGGCACTTGCACTAATTGAAAATTAATTTTTTTTTATTTTTTACTTCTTTTCGCGCAAACGAACCGAGTCGGCGACCTCACAGGAATGTAATGAACATGTAGAAAATTTACTTCGATACTTGGTGATGACTACAAGACGATATTTTCCAAAGCATCGTTGTTTACTTTCGTTTGCGATATTGGTTATATCGATATGTTTATGGTATTTTATTTGTGCTTGCTTGTGTTGTTTTTTAAATGAGAATGAAATTGAATGAGGCATAGAGCAGAGAAAATATCAAAAATAACTAAACAACGTATAGTTAGGTTAACTTTTATCATAAGTTTTTGTGTAAAATACTAAAACAACACGGCGAGCCTTTGCACCATCTGTCAATCGATATATTTGGTATTATTTTATACGTGAAATACCAACTGGAAAAAATACAAGCAAAGGAAATATTTTGATAATTGGGAAATTTCAAATTAGGTTTGAATAATGCTTGTGTCATCGACCACAACGGCTTTATTTAGCAAATACGTATATTTTTTGATTATCATATTCATATAGTATATTAATATAATATACCAGCACGCGTTATTGATTTTTTCATTGATAGCTCAATCAGGGAGCTTAGAAACTTTCTATATACATACATTGTATATAAAGTAGGCGCTGCCGCAATTGTCAGACGCAATTAGTTTGGCAATGAAATATTTGGCTGGTCCACTTGAAATTGTGGTTTTGTTGTTGTTGCTATTGTAGTTATTTCTAGTACAAATAATTGGTGGTCGCCCACGCGCCTATCATTCAAAAATCATCGATTACGATTGTGTAACGCACGCGCGCTGACGAAAAGAAAATAATAAAAAAAAATAAAACACAATTGGAAAAGTAAAAGTCATGCCCACGCCCGTGAATATTGTCGCTAGACGCGCAAAGTAATCGTTATCGGTATTCAAATTCTTACTGAATGAAGGCATTTGTTGCCGCAATTGTTGTTGGCCGTTGCATTTCCGGCTACAAATGGGCCAAACGCAAACGTCTTGAATGGCAAGAAAGAAAGCAATTTCACACGTCTGCCACGGTCATGGCCAACAAGACGCCAAATTGTCGCGTAGTTAGATGAAAAATAAAACCAAAATCAGTTGCAAGCATTGCGATTAAGCAGACACGCAAATATATATTTATATATATGCTTTTTTGTGACACACTTTGTAGTAACAAAGCGTGATTCAATTGCTGACACACACACACACGCGTTGCGTCTCAATCTTAGCCAAATCTTGACCATTGATGATAAATTCGCAGCGCTATAAAAACTATTGTCGCATTCATTTGTCTAGCCATTGCTTACGCAGCATTCATCGAGCAGCACACAGCCACGAGGATACATATAAGACGACATGAAGCCAAGCACTGTGAGTAGTTAGTTGCTGAGACACCTGCCGAGGATCGGATATAATTCTTTGCTATTTGACAGGTTATTTTGGGCATCGCCTTGACAGCTCTGCTAGCCTGCTCGCCAAGCCTGGCCGTTGTCCATGGCATACAGCCGCTGAGTTCTGGCCATGCCACCAGTCAGCCTGGCCATGGCAATGGCTATCGCTATAATGGACCCGCTCACAAATATTTGCCCGCTGCCAGCGAGCTAACCACTGAGGCCATCACTACCACCGGCCACTGGCAGCCGAATCCTGTCCAGCCGCCCACTCAGCAGCTCTTCGAGCACACCTACGGCAGTGACATCAGTATTGGCAGCGACAGCAGCATTTCCTACTACAATGGACCCTACCGCATGGAATACTATGAACGTCCTCCAGTCAAACAGCCGCAGCAGCAGCAGCAGCAGCGGCAGCGGCAGCAGCAGCAGGAGCCACAGCAGCCGCAACAGCAGTTGAATATGAATAATTTTCAATATGCCGCCGATAATTCAGGTGCTGCTACTACTGCAGCAGCTGGTCAGTTTGGTCAAGCTGTCGATCTATCTGCTGGCGCGCAGCATGATCGCCATCTGGAGTCTAGTCAGCGAGGTGCTCAGCTAATTGGTCAGGCGCTGCCCGAGCGCTACCAGCGACAGCCCTTTGCCCAGCCCTCGTTGAGCTTTTTGCAAATGCAATCCCATTCCTACGAGCTGCCGCCAAGCTACAGCATGCACAGCGACTGGTACGAGCAGGAGTCGAAGCAGCAGCAACAGCAGCAATTGTTGCAAAATAACTACTATGAACAGCAACAGCAGCAGCAGCACGAGCAACAGTTGCAGTTGCAGCAGCACGAGCAACAGTTGCAGCAGCAGCAACAACTACAGTTCCTGGCAAATCAGCATCATTCGCATTTCGAGAACTCACAAAAGTTGAGGCCCTTCCATGATCATGCTCAAACACAAAATGCCTACGTAGCGCAGCCAAGTCGCGAGTTTCAAGCGCCCTACTACTAAGTATTATACTCTAATCCACACATCCTGCTTGCCACTCCCTCCTCATCCTCATCCCCATACCACTTGGCTCCATTTGAGCTCTACAGCTTCTAGAAATCACAGCTGCTCCCGTCCATCGAAATGAAAACATTTGCATTTGTCTTGGAAGCAAATGCATATCTCGTATTTCATCTGGCGACTCACTCAACACTTTTTTTTTTTCTTAATTTTAAAATATATATATATTTAATTTGAATATTTATAAGGAATATTAAATATCCTTTTATATATATTATATAAATTCAGCTTATTTAAAAAAGGAAAAGGAAAATTGAGCGAGCTTCACATAAAAAAAAATATTAAAAAACTCATTTATAATTCCCAAATAGTTTTATCTATGGGTGTTCGGCGCAGCAGCTAATAAATACTCTTAAATAAGTTTCTCTTAAATTAGTCCATTCTCTATATCATTTCATTCGCTGTTAATGCACTCATACACATAAGAAAGCATAACAGACATACATATGTAATTTTCGCCTTCCTTTTACTTGCTTATACTTGTAACTTTGTTTCTTTAAATTCTCTAATTCTGTACGAAAGTTGTCTGCAAGCGCGCAACATCTCTCTTATCTTTTCGCATACAATTAACTTTGCCTAAACAAATATCACGGACTCGGCATTAAATTAATAAATAATAAGCTAAATTAAATCGTATTGGCTTTTTATTTTGTGCCTTCGTAAATGATTGGAGCCAGAGTTGCCGAAAAAGCTTGGCAGCTTCCAACATTTTGGTGACCCCGACGTGATTATACACTTCGTGATGTTCGTTTAGTGCGCTAAAAGTTATTAATCTATTTCGTCGTCGCTCAACCGTGAAATTTATAAACATTTGTGCAAATAGTGCATTCAAATTAACAATCAATTTCATCGTAACACAACAGTGTAAAACATTAGCCTTCTCCGTGAAATTTATAAACATTTGTGCAAAATAGTGCATTCAAATTAACAATCAATTTCATCCTAACGCAACAGTGTAAAACATTAGCATTTGTGAACAAATCATTTTGTTCAAGGTGCATAATTCAGTGTATGCAGTTGTGCGAGCATTATCTTTGTCTTTCTCATTCTCTTTTAATCGTTCGCTTCGTTCGTCGCCGTTGGCGCCTTTTGTGCAGCGTCTGCATAGAAGGCCCGCTAATCCGAAAATAGCTGTGTTAGATCACACACATACAAACATACACACACAGTGAGCTTGCATATAAAAGGTGCAGCTAAATTGGAAGTGCATTAGTGAGTCTATTAGCTTGTGCATCAACTTTGCAATTGAACTTGTGAATTGAATTGAATTGAGCATAACTTAAGTGAATTTGTGACGTATCAAAATGAATAACTCAGAATCTAATGCTGATGGAGTGCCTGCATCTCAGGTCACTTATTTAAGGCTTAAAACGAAAGCTCTTTTCGACAGACTTGAAAGGTTATATGCCGAATTAGACGTGGAAAAATTAAGTCATATGGATTCGTGTGAGCTACGTGTGCTGTTGGATTCGATCACCAAGTTAGAGTCAAATTTTGAAGCGGTTCACACTAGCTTAGAGGAATCAGATTTTGAATCCATATCTAGTGATTTACCTGCGAAATTTGAATCAACTCTACTAAAGTTTAAGGCCTTGCTTCAGCGTGAACTGGGAAGTCGGCCGAATCCACAGCTATCTTCAACGCTCAATACAAGTTTTACAAATGCTCATCCAATGGTCGTCATGTCTAATCGATCGCGTTTGCCGCAGCTGGAGCTGCCAAAATTTAATGGAATCTACACTGAGTGGGAAAACTTTTACTCTATGTTCAAAACGATCATAGATACTGATCCTGATCTCAATCCTGTTGAGAAGTTCCAGCATCTTCGATCTTGCTTAAGCGGTTCTGCTTTGGATTCCATCAGCTCTTTGGAAATTAACAAGGCTAACTATATCGTCGCTCTGGATATTCTTCAACGTCGTTTTGATAATAAACGTTTTATCTTACAGGCACACATCAGAGCGATATTTGGGCTTGAGAAGGCTGATACCTCTGTAGGTAGGCTGAGGCAATTAACAGATAAAGTGACATCTCACCTTCGTGCTATGGATTCTTTAGCGTCGAGGGAAGAAGTTGCTGATATTATCATCGTGCAGACAGTGTTGCAGAAATTGGATAAGTCAACTCAGGTCAAATGGGAGGAAAGCTCGTCTGCTAATGAGTTACCATCGTGGGCCAAATTGTCAGCTTTCTTGCAAGGGCGATGTCGAATGCTTGAAAATGTGGATCAAGTTTTGCAAGATGGTCAGGTTGGCAAGTTAGGGAAGATCGTGAGTACACATTTAAGAAAATCATTTGTTGCTTCCAAGATTCCTAGTTGTTGTGTATTTTGCGAAGACACAAGTCACATGATATTTCAATGTAAGCGCTTTGAGAAATTGTCGCCAATGGCAAGACATAAGGAGGCCAAGAGACTCGCGCTTTGTCTTAATTGTTTGAGAAAAGGTCATCAGCTAAAGGATTGTAAATCTAGCTCCTGTCGTACTTGCCAATCGAAGCACCATACTCTATTGCATTACAATCAGTCTTCGATAGCTACATCCAACGCTGTGTTGAAACCTGATCAACAAGCACATACAATACATCCCACTGCCATGGTTGCAATGTCACCTTCTCTGCCTCAAGCCCACATATCGCCTAGTTCGTCTGATGTTGTGTTTCTAGCTACTGCAATAATCCTTGTCAAGAATCGAGCTGGAACATTCGTTCCGTGTCGTGTACTCTTGGATTCAGGATCTCAACTTCACTTCGTCACCAGTCGCTTCGCAAATCAGCTTCAGCTTCGAAAAAGCAAATCGCTCACTGCAGTTTCTGGCATTGGAGATGCTAGCTTCTCAACTGAAGGATACTCAGTCGATCTCGTTTTGAAATCGCGGATTTCAAATTATTCTACTACTATCACTGCAATCGTTGCCCAAATGATTACTGACAATCAGCCTGGGATGTCAATGTCTACTAATAGTTGGAATATACCCTCAAACATACAGCTAGCTGATCCCTTATTCCATAAGTCACAACGGATTGATCTTCTCATCGGAGCTGGTCTTTTCTTCGAGCTGTTGTGTGTTGGTCAAATTCTGTTAGCACCTGGTTTACCAATTTTGCAGAAAACTCAACTCGGCTGGATCGTGTCAGGTGGCGGGCAATCGGCCCCCAAACTCTCATCGTTCATCGCCACCCAAAGAGCTTCGGATGACACTAATCACAGCACTCGGCTTGATGAGTTAGTGCGTCAATTTTGGGAAGTGGAGCACGTCTTCGAGCCTATAGCCAAGGTAACAACCGAGGAGCTCCATTGTCAGCAGCATTTCATCGCAAACTATCGTCGATTGTCATCAGGGGAATATTCAGTTTGCTTGCCAAAAAAGCTAGGCGTCGAATCTTTGGGCGACTCTTATTTGCAGGCCAAGCGTCGACTCGTAAACTTGGAGCGTAAATTCGCTCGAAATGAAATTCTCAAGGAGAAATATTCAGCATTCATAAAGGAATATATTGACCTCAAACATATGTCACTGGTGCCCAGCGCAGATATCAATAAATGCAAATATTTCTTACCCCATCATTGCGTATACAAAGAAGAGAGTTCGACAACAAAGCTGAGAGTTGTCTTTGACGGCTCAGCCATTACCACATCTGGGCTCTCATTAAACGATTTGCTTATGTCAGGACCGACTATTCAAGCTACATTGTTTAACACGCTCGTTCGTTTTCGCACATTTTCCATTGCACTTACAGGAGATATCGGTAAAATGTATAGGTGTGTTAAAGTCTCAGAGCCTGATTCTATGCTTCAGTGCATTTTGTGGCGAGACTCTTCAGACCATGATATTCAAGTTTTCAAATTGAATACCGTCACGTATGGAACCAAACCCGCTTCCTTTTTGGCAATTCGTGCAATGCATCAACTAGCAATGGATGAGTCTTCGTCGTACCCATTAGGATCTAAAACTGTCTTGCGAGATTTCTACGTTGATGATTTGATATCAGGAGGCAATTCAGTTGAAGAAGTTCGAGACATGATGCGACAAACTACAAATCTTCTTGACCGAGGAAATTTTAAATTGAGAAAATGGTGCTCTAACTCAACTGATATACTTCGCGGAGTTCCAGAAACTGAGCAGGAGAGTTTTCTCAAACTCGACGACGGCAGCGATGTGACAAAAACACTTGGACTCATCTGGGAGCCTCGGAAGGACAGCTTCGTGTTCACTTTCGAGCCCAAAATTAATACTGGCACACACACAAAACGCTCGGTTTTATCAACCATTGCGCGATGTTACGATCCGTTAGGTTTGATCGGACCAACTTTAACTAGGGCCAAAATCATCTTGCAACGCCTGTGGAGAGACAAGCTGCAATGGGATGAGAGCTTACCGCAACCATTGGAAACGGCTTGGAGCGAGTTTTGTAAGGACTTTCAGCAAGTGAGCCATGCAGTATTTCCTCGTTATGTACTCCAACTTAAAGCAAGGGTCGAACTGCATGCCTTCTGCGATGCTAGTCTTCAGGCTTATGGCTCTTGTGTTTATGTTCGCTCATCGAAGAATGCTGTTCAAGTTCAGTTGCTCTGTTCCAAAGCCAGGGTCGCCCCACTAAAGACTCTTACTGTGCCTAAACTTGAGTTATGCGCTGCATTTCTGCTTGCGAACTTGGTAAGCGAAATAAACAAAATGAACTTGTTCGAGTGTGAGATGCATTGTTGGTCAGATTCAGCCGTGGTCTTGTCTTGGTTAAAGGAAGAGCCATCCAAATTCAATGTGTTTGTCTCTAACAAGATTTGTGCCATACAGCAGCTCACGATCGGCATGGAGTGGCATTACGTGCCAACCGAGATGAATCCGGCGGATATGTTATCCAAGGGAGCAGCACCGTTGGAACTTTTGCACTCAAAATTATGGATGCATGGACCTTCTTTCTTGCAAAAGGAGAAATGTTATTGGCCAAGGCACTGCTTGTCTGAAGCATGTCTTCCTGAAATGCGCCAAAAGGTTTTATTCTCAGCTGAGCACGTAGATATCTCTTTGTCATTCAAACACATAAATTCATTCGGAATAATGAAGCGCATTTTTGGCTACATTCACAAATTTATCAGAAAAATAAAGTCAGCTGAGTTGTCATCAGACGATCTTCGTCAGGGATCGTTCCTACTATGCCGTCTTCTTCAAAGAACTCAGTTGCAGCCAGAATACTCTGCCCTACAGAATGGAAAGAATATACATTCGTCAAGCTCCATTCTTTCGCTCTCTCCATTTATGGATGATTTTGGTCTACTTAGAGTCGGTGGTCGTTTGCGACACTCTACTCTCGGCTTCGATGCGCGCCACCCAATTATCTTGCCCAAAGAGCATCCCCTAACCTTCGCTATAATCTCGCATTTTCATCAGAAGTATCACCATGCAGGACCGCAGGCTTTGCTTGGAATAATTCGACAGCAATTCTGGCCCATAGGTGGCATGAAAACGGTTGCCCGAGCATTGCGAAAATGTATAATTTGCTGCAGATCTCGGCCTCGTCTCGTTGAGCATATAATGGCGGACTTGCCCAAGGATCGTGCACAGTGCTCACCGGCATTTACAGTCACTGGAGTGGATTATTGTGGTCCTTTTTACTACAAGCCTGATGGACGAAACAAAGCCTCTGTAAAGTGCTACATCTGCGTGTTCGTTTGCTTCGCAACCAAGGCTGTATGGTTGGAACTCGCAAAGGATCTTTCGACAGCTGCTTTTTTGGGCGCCCTCAAGCGTTTCATTGGTACGCGTGGCATTCCAAATGCATTTGGTCTGACAATGCTACTAACTTTGTGGGTGCACGGAACGAGTTGGCGGATTTGCGGCGCCTATTGTTGAGCCAGGAACATCGCATTGAAGTCCACAACTACTGCATCAACAACAGCTTCGATTGGAAGTTCATACCTCCTCGTTCGCCACACTTCGGCGGCCTATGGGAAGCAGCAGTGAAGACAGCTAAAAAACATTTATATCTCTCTATGAGATCGGCACTTCTTGGCTTCGACGAACTGCGCACTTTGGTATGCCAAATTCAGGCCATAATCAATTCTCGTCCTCTTGTTGCAATTTCAGAAAATCCCGATGATCTTGGAGTTCTCACTCCAGGACATTTCTTGATTGGTCGACCACTCATCAGTTTCCCCGAGCCAGACGTAACTGGGTTGGACCACAATCGCCTTGATCGCTGGCAACGCATGACGTACATACAGCAGTTGTTTTGGAAACGCTGGAGTGATGAATACCTCACCATTCTCCAACAGCGTGGAAAATGGCGCACCCCGCAGTCTTCTATCAAAGTCAACGATGTCGTATGCGTGAAAGACGAAAACTTGCCACCTTTGAAATGGCCATTAGCCCGGGTCGTTGAGATCATTGCTGGAGCTGATGGTGTCGTGAGAGTTGCTGTTCTACGTACGCCCACTGGAACTACACGTCGAGCTGTCAATAAGCTGTGCGTCCTTCCGGTTGATGATCCTGTTGAAAGACTTGGTCTTTCAACGGGGGGGAGGATGTTCGGCGCAGCAGCTAATAAATACTCTTAAATAAGTTTCTCTTAAATTAGTCCATTCTCTATATCATTTCATTCGCTGTTAATGCACTCATACACATAAGAAAGCATAACAGACATACATATGTAATTTTCGCCTTCCTTTTACTTGCTTATACTTGTAACTTTGTTTCTTTAAATTCTCTAATTCTGTACGAAAGTTGTCTGCAAGCGCGCAACATCTCTCTTATCTTTTCGCATACAATTAACTTTGCCTAAACAAATATCACGGACTCGGCATTAAATTAATAAATAATAAGCTAAATTAAATCGTATTGGCTTTTTATTTTGTGCCTTCGTAAATGATTGGAGCCAGAGTTGCCGAAAAAGCTTGGCAGCTTCCAACAATGGGTATATCAGTATATATATGTTTTATAAATTATATTATAATGTCCTTTTTAAACAATAAATCTTATCAATAAAAATCTATATATATCTTGATATTATAATTAGGAATTTTAGAGTTATAGAGAGCTCATATCTTCTATCTTATACTTTAGCTTTTTAGCCATCTATATACTTATACCATTTTTATGTTTATTTACAAAGTGAGAAGAGTATATTGGCTTTTTGCACTGTTTATTCTGTGATCCGTCTGTCAGTTCCAAATTTCATTTAGAATTCCCAAAAGGTTTTGAACCTTTTTGCGCTGCTCTTGAGTTGCGCTCGACTGCGTGAATAATGTGCAAAACTCTTTTGTTTACTCTTTATTTTTTTTTTACAATTTCAGTTGAATCTCGGCTTGAGCTTTGGCTTATTGGCGACCTCGAGAACAGTGTTAAGCAGCGCCATAAATAATCGCAGCTAATTTGATTATGCGCTCGTTGTTTGCGGCTAAATTTTCTCACCAACGAAAATGTTTTCCGAGTTTCCGCATTACACTCGAAATTCTTGCCGCTAATTGCGAGAGTTGTGTAATTTGTGAACTTGAAACTCTTTGCTGAAGTTGAATTAAAATCTATTTGAATAACCGAATTAAATTTAATTTTATTTTGGGCTTTGGCTTAATTTTGTTGCTAAATAAGCTGAAAATCGCACGCGCTGAATGCATTTGTTTAATTTTTGGAAATTTATCTTCTGTTTTTTTTTTCTCGCTTCCGTTGTGCAAATTACTTCCAATTGTTGCACGTGCTTTGTAATGCGAAAACAGGGCAAACAGCAGGGCGAAAGAGAGAGAGAGAGAGAGAGAGAGAGAGAGAGAGAGAGAGAGAGTGAGAGAGAGAGAGAAGGGGAGAGTGAGAGAGAGAGAGCGAGAGCAAAAGTGAAGGTAAACAAATAAAATCAAACATTTAACACCCACAGCCATAGCCGCAGCCGCAGCCGCAGCCGCAATTTCACAGTAGCGGATCAAGCAAATTGCAGATTATTGGGCCCAATAGAGCAGCAGGGCGAACAAGTTTATAATAGATGTAAGAGCTGCAGTTATGTGAATTTTGAATAGAGATCTCTTATATTCTTTAAGTGAGCCTTACTATGCTTGATGCTTCCACTTTTAATGCTTTCTATGTTCATTATTTTTGATATATTTGCAGTTTTATGCAATTCAACTAAAACCTAAACACATTTCAATTCAATCATTAATGACCCCTCAAAGGCGCCAATCCACTCCTGAACAACCGCAAACGCAGCAACTTTCATTCGAGCAGCTGCAACTGCTGCAGCAGCAGCAGCAAAATGCCAGGAAACCAGACAGATCCAATCAAATCTTTTATAGATCGTTTATGTTCAGCCTAATGAAAATGTAGTTCAATGGGAGAAAGTCTATCAGAGATTTGCTTAATATCTTTATAGATATTATGCAAGACTAAAACTTCAATCGGTTGGCTGACAAGGGAGAGATAGAGCGAGAGAGAGAGAGAGATAGCCTAGCTTATACCCTCTATACATATGTACATATATACGGATCAATAAGTCAAGTCAAGTCAAGTCATATTAGCCTTAAGATTTAGCTTCTATAATTAATCGATTCTACACCCACATTGCTAATTATCGATTATATTATATAATAAAACTCCATTGAGAGGCTAGATACCATATCGTAGCTGTACCTCAACTTACTCTATATCTCTTCATCTACGTATTACAGCGTATACAAATGCTTCGATCGGCGCACCCACCCACAGGCTAACCGCCCATTTGCTGAAATCCCAACTGGAATTCCAATTCCATGGTTTGTTGAGCGGCAACAGCGTTGTTAACTTGAATATTATGATTATAATAATCATTATCATTAACATTATCATTGGCTTAACAAATTGTTTTTTTTTTTTTTTTCGGGAGTTGCGACACGATTTGCGCAAGCGTCGAAAATAGTTTTTTTAGCCAATTACAATAGGCTCATAACAAAGATAAGATGTGGTCTAAAGGGAGAGAGGGAAGAAGAGAGAGGGATAGCGAGCAGCAGGTAGTAAGAGTCTATGAAGGCTATAGGAAGCTGGAGCCGACAAGAGGAAGAGAGTGGGAGATAGTGAAAGAGAGAGAGATATTTACAGAAAGTGAAAGAGATAAGGACATGATGGGGGAAACGGAGTAAAAGGAAGAAAAAGAGGGAGTGGAGAGAGATTATGAAAAAGAAAAAGAAAGAGAGAGAGAGCTAGCGAAAAATTGAGAGAGAGAGAGAGAGAGAGAGAGCTAGCGAAAAATTGAGAGAGAGAGAGAGAGAGAGAGAGCTAGCGAAAAATTGAGAGAGAGAGAGAGAGAGAGAGAGAGAGAGAGAGAGCTAGCGAAAAATTGAGAGAGAGAGAGAGAGAGAGAGAGAGAGGGAGAGAAGGGAAGAATGGGTGAGAAGGAGAAAACATAAAAGGAGATACCGAAAGAGAGACTCATAGAACGAAAAAGGCAGAACGTGAAAGCATATAGAGAGTAGGAGAGAAAAAAGGACAGCGCGAGATAACCTAATTGAAGGAATAGAGGGAGAAAATGAGAGATAGATACTGAGAATAAATCATGCTTATTCAATTCTACAGAGAGAGAGAGAGAGAGGGTGATTTACCAATAAGTCTTAAAATATATATAGCAAGAGAGAGAAAGAGAGAGAGAGAGCTGTGAAAGTGAGGTTAACAAATAAACAAATTACCTAAAGCTAAACTACCAACAATAAACTAGAACAAGTTTTCATTCCACTCAACCTTCAGCAATGCTCATTGCCAAGCTACAAAACTATTTCACTTTCTATCTAAGCAATTTCCCTATTGCCCCTAGGCCGATCCTGGGGCCCATCTTTCGTCACATTTACATGACGACGATGATGCAATGAGGAAGTGCATTGAACGGAGGCTGTTGCTCAGCTCAGTGATGCCCTCAGCTCACCCGAGCCATGTCAAGCCCATATCCATATCCATAATCGTATCCGTAGCCGTAGCCGTAGCCGTATCCATATCTATTTCCATTTCCATTTCGCACTTCCCATCTCGCTTACAACGGAACCACCTGGATCACATTACAGCCGGCTCAGAGGCTATTTAAGTGGGCTCGGTCACATGCCTGGCTGCAGACACGCTGCACAACTTGGACACAATGCAGAAGATGCATGCCCTCAGCTGGGCGTCTGGTTTGGCGCTGCTCCTGTGGCTGGTCGAGGCGCAATCGCCGCCCTACTACTATCACAGCTGGCTCTATGCGACGCCTTGGCGACCTTTGGTGCCGGTTCAACAGCAACAGTTGGATACACAACAGCTGAGCTTGGGCTATACGGGTCCACAGACTTTTCCGCTTGAGGCTGGGCAGGCACAGGCGCAGGCAATGGGAACTGTGAGGAGACCCATCTTGCTGGAACTTCAGCTCAGACCGGCGAGGCAACAGTTTACGGTGCCCTTTAGACCCTCGCCCTTTGCGGGATACAGCAATGAAGAGGAGCAGCTGGAGCAAGGCCAGCAGCAAGTGGAGCAGCGACATCAGCAACTGGAGCAACTCAATCAGCATGTGGAGCCACCTTTCTATGCGCCCGGCTATCCTCAATCAACTGCTGTCGTTGCCTCCCCGCTGATCGGCGAGGATCAGGCGGAACAGAAACCTCCACACTTTATATACATGGCGCCATCCAATCAATATAATCTAGTTAGAAGTTAAGTTTGTTTTTCTTGTAGTTTTTTTTTGTTTTTTTTTTTTTTTTTTACTTATAATATAAACATGGAAACTTTGATCCACTCACTCGCTCTTTGCTTTCGCTTGGTGAAATTAACTCTCGTCCGACCTTGGCAACGTCTCGCTGAGCATTGCGTAATCGATTTTAGCTCTGCGCCGCGGCACGAGGTCGTCAATTTGAGCATTGAAGATTGCAGATTATACAGATTTGACAATGGCATGGGCCCCCCTCAAGTAGCCCGACAAGTGCCAACACTAAGCCCCGTCAGGGCTTGGGTTGGCCTAGGCAGAAGCGGAGCAAAAGTAATTGAGATAATTGCTTGGCTAGACAAAGACACATCGATGCGTTAACTAAGCGAAAAGATGTTCCAATTGGAGATTATTATATACAGATGTATATAAATCTCAAATGGGTATTATTACCTACTGGATGTATCTAGTACAAACTCTTTGAGACAGTAAATAGACAAAGCACACATATAGAGTTAAATATGTATATATTAAAAATCTAGGTAAGATCTACTCAGTCGTCTAGCTGACAGACAAATCTTATGTCTAGCTCAAATTCATGTAATCCTGGCTATTTGCTATGAATCATACATGCTTCCCATAGAAGTATGAAATGTTCAAACTTCCTTAACCTAAAAGTCAGCCAGCTAGCGCCTTATCGAGGCAGCACTAACCATAGGCAAGTCCATCTATTGGCTTACATCTCGCAGTTATCTCTTATAATACTATTAGTACTATTCTCAAGTAAATCCAACTGCTTCACAAACTTATCTTATAAATATTCTGATTCTCTTATATGTACATACATATATATCGAGTACCATATTGTATTTAAACTTTCAGTAAGCGAGAGAGTTTTATATGCATTAATATAGCTTGATCAAACACATATACTTGGCTTAGACTATAAAACCTCTCTCTAGGTTTAGCATAGTACCCATTCTAATAATAATAATACTACTAATATACAGTACTAATAATAATACAATAGCTTATACCCTACAAAGTAGCAGTCAAGGCTTACTTAACGCTCAGTTAAGTAAGTAACTTTTGTTTTACCAAGTACATCTTATATAGCTATAGCCTTAAATAGTTAGAGCTCGTATCAAATCTGCAGACATTGGCTTAGCATATACATACCGAAGCTGTGTAACCAGTTATGTATGTAGAGTCAGAGTTCTCTATCTCAACTTTACTTACTGTACTATCTAAAAGCCCAATTTATCTTATGAATCTACAGATCTTATATCCTACCAATGCTCTAAAGCTACGTATATAAATGACATCAGCTCTATCATTTCATTCAGTTAAGTTTTATAACTTAGCAAGTGCCCAATTTTAGTGTATTACACAGATTGAGGCCAGTGCAGAGCTAGAGACATAATTTTGATCCAAACGATCCAAATCCACTTCACTCGATAATGAGCTCATTTCGTAGCATTAATGAGCTCAGTGAAGACCTTTCGCGACTTATACCTTTTGCGACTAGCCTACAATTGGGAAATATGTTGAAAAGAGTCCATCAAAGTGTATGACTCGTAAAGCTAATTGAATCTATTAAAAACAAATGGAAGATCATTAATTGACTCAACGAATGAGTGATCAAGTGAATGACTGATCAGAGATTGCTCTGTCTTACACTCAGGGAATAGGTCCATGGAATGGTTAACGGCTGTGGCTTGTGACAAGTGAATTACAAGGCCTTGGCTAAAATATTATTACGACATTGTCGCAAAGAGCTTAAGTAAAAGGGAATGATTACGAGAACAGGCAACCCGAACTAAATTGTGGTTTGAAGGAAAAAAAGATGGAAAATAAAACGAAAAGACAAACACAATCTGTTACAAATTTGAAACAGCTGACAAAATAGCAACAACAACAACAACAACAACAACAACAACAACAAGAAAAGTAACAGATAATAAAAACAATCATCAGCAATGGCAATAACAAAAGCAACACACATTTCCACTAGTAAAACGGTTAAATTACCGTTAACGCTGCCAGCGACAGGAATAGCTAGGAGAAGGGCAGGTGGATGTGAGGGCGTGGGTGGTAGCTGCTGTGTGGTGGAGTACGCCCTGTCATCCACACTCACATTCACAAAATGTTACTTGGAATTAATTGCAATTCAGATTGGGAAAGCTTAAAAAAAAAAAAGACAAATCAAAAACCCAAAAGAAAAGAAAGACACGCACAAGCCTAAAGAGATGGCGTATGTGCAAGCAGGTAAGTGTGAGAGAGATAGGAAGAGAGAAGCGGTGCGCCGCATTGTGCACTGAGACATGCGATATGGCAAATGTGTCACTTGAACTTGAAGCGAACAAACGGGAGGCAACGCAACAGTCATAATGCACCGTGGTACATGACTGGCGAAAATAAAATTAAATAGTAATTGAATTGGCATATAGGCAAAAAATCTTATGAAGAGACAAATATATGGATATTTGCTTATTATTTTATGACTTACATTTAAATAGTATTTCAAATGATGTAAAAATAAGTTATTATCAATAAATTTAGACGGCTCCAAAAAAGAAAGAGAGGCAGAAATACAAAGCACAAAACACGAATAAAAAAAATATATATATAAATTATAAAGCATACAAAAAATATTGAACTGAACAAATACCTTTAGTCAGCCTTAACATTTACAAATGCCGACAGTGATGTCCCACTGTGCCAAGGTAGCGGGTCCAGAGTCATGTCCGCAAAGCGTGCGCCACACCGACCCAAACAAGAGTGAGAGTGCGAGTGCGAGTGCGAGTAAGAAGAGACGGTTAGCGGTAAACCAAAGCGAAGCAAAGCCAAAAATCGCTTTAGTTCATATGCAAAATGGGGAATAACAAAAATGCCGCGTCAACTTGGCGCTTTTCGCATCGCCGCCGACGCTGCTGCGTCAAGTTAGCCGCGACGCCAGCGCAAACGTGCATAATGACAAGCGATTTGTTGCAGAGGCCGCGTATAAAAGGGTTGGCCGGCGCAGAGGTCGTCAACATTCGACGCGCAGCGCTTGTGGAATAAACGCGAGTCAGATCGAGAAACACCTAGAAAGAGACAGAGAGAAAGAGAGAGAAAGCAAGTGAACGAAAGGATATACATAAATAGATCAGCAGCATTTGCTGAGCTTCTTTTTTTTGTTTTGGTATTTTTTGACGTGCACCCTGAAAATGCAGTTCGCTGTAAGTGTTGTGAAACGACAAAAGCAATTTAAATAATGCACTAACGCGTTTTATCCTTAAAAAGTATTTAGACATTTATACCAAATGCCGCAACTGTTTTTGCACACTGGCCATAAATTTCTAAATGCATTCATGAATTTCAATTCAAATTAAAAACGAAAATTTTCAATTTTTTTAATGCAGTTTTCGCGCGCGCTTTTCATCTGCGCTTTGTGCGTCTTGGCCGCCGCCAAGCAGCCACAGCAGCAGCAGCAGTCCCAGCCGCAGCCGCAGCAAAAACAAGCTCAATCCGCCAAGCTGAAGCGCGATGCTGGGTTGAGCTTCGGCAGCGGCCTCTATCATGGACCCTCACACAAATACTTGCCACCCGCGGCCAGCTCTGGCGGCTATGAGAGCACCTATGCCCAGTTGCATGGCAATGGCCTGGCCGCCAGCAGCGGCTTTGACTTTGCCAGCCTTGACACGGACAGCGTGCACCATGGCCCGGTTCATCATCAATCGCAGCATCATCATCCCTATCACAGTCATCATCAGCATCATCATTATAGTCATCAGCCGCACGCATATCAATCGCTGGGCTCTTATCATGGTCACGGACGTCCCGTGTACATTAGCTCCTCGAGCCTGGCTGCTGGCGCTGGTCCTAGCTATCATCATCAGCGTCCTCCCAAGGTAGAAACGTACATTGTGCATACCAGCAACGGCGGCGGCAGCGGCAGAAGCGCTGGTCATGGATTTAGCCAACATGGTGATGGTGGTGCTGGCTACAAGTACTCTGGACATGGTGGAGCCTCTGGCTACTTGAGCCTGCTTAGCGGTGGTGGCTCGCACAAGCAGCCTGGCAGCAGCACAACCTATTTGCTGACCACGCCCAGCTACAGCAGCAGCGGCGGCAGCTTAGGCAGCAACAGCCTTGGCAGTCTCAGTAGCCTTGGCAGCAGCGGATCCTCCCATGGCATCAGCTTTGGCCATGGTCATCCGCTTAGTCTGGGCAGCAGCAGCAGCAGCAGCAGCAGCGGCCACAGTCACGGCTTGAGCTTTGGCCCCGCCCTGGAGCATGAGCAGCAGCAGCCCTTGGGCTACAGCTACGAGGCGCCCAGTCTGCAGCACTTTGCCAAGCAGCCGCTGAACAGCTACGGTGTACCGCTGCTGCCTGGCTACGATCATGGCCAGCAGGAGGAGGAACAGCACCAGCACCAGCAGCAACTGCATTCGGATGAGCAACAACTGCCGGTGGAGAAGAGCCACACGGAACAGCAGACGCCGGCCTATGCGCTCGGCCACAAGGGTTTGGGTCACTTCAGCTATACGTCCAGCAAGCCGCTGGCTCTCAACACGGACATCCATCAGCACGAGGATCAAAACGAGCTGGTCGCCGAGCTGTCGAAGGCGCCGTTCAAGCCGAGCGCCTTCCTTGGCGCCAAGCACGAGTCGAGCCTGGGCTATTCTGACTATGCCACGCCCAACACACAGTATTTGCAGCCGCCCACGGCAACGGGCTACGACTATGCGGCACCGGGTCCGGCGGTGCTTTACGGTGCGCCTGGCCAGTCTGGTGACTCGGCCACGCCCATCTTCGAGCCCGACTCTACCTATTTGCCGCCCACGCACAATTATCACTAAATTATTCAAACTATTTATAATTCATACTCTCTCTCTAGATATATGTATATATATGTCTGATTTTTTTTTATATATTATATTCATGTAGATTTTATTTAAGTCTATGCCAAATGGAGCGCTCGTCCAATAAAAGCAATTTAAAACCTAGCCACGCCCACTTCCCAGACCAACTGCCTCTCACTTTGGCTCTGCCAGACTCTCTTTTCAGACAGGCGATCCAGCGATATGTCTTTAGCATGCGCAGTGCGCATCAAACTCGGATATATACATATATATATATATATATATATATACATGTATATGTGCAGATATATATGCATATATGATTTGGGTTTTCTCGATTCGTTTCGCTTTTTATTTTGAAAGCGTGTGAAGTCGCGTGGAGTCGCATGTGGAGCAAGTGCGAGAAATTATTGCAACGTTTACGGAATGGCCAATTAGACGAGTTAACTGAACGCATTACATCCGAACGGCATCCGCATGGAATACGTGAAAAGCTTTCAACTGAAAGTGCAAATGGCACAAGTGTGAAATGACTTTAATCTAATTCATCAAATCAAATTGGCGAATAGCTCGACGTATTTATCATCATGAGTGTGGTTCTACAATCGAATGCATTCATTTCATTCATAGCATTTGCATATCACGTTTGTTGTATTCATTTCACTCGAATGTCATTTAGAGAGTTCTCATATGAATGCATTCATTCGACTTGAAGTAGTTGAAGTACCTATGAATAGATTTCTGATCTACTCTATTCAAACTTGGAACTTCTTTAGTTACACATAAGCATATCTTAACACAAGTAAAGCTATCTTGGAATGAAATTCATTTTATTCAATTCAAGTACTTCGAAGCTCATTTCAATGTTCAAATCATTCGAGAGCTGAGGACGTGCAGCTAATTGCGAATTAATGTGTTTTACCTAAAAGTAAAAGCAAGTGGGCATATCAATATTTATCGATAAACTGCAACAAATATCGATAAAGATACAATTCGAAAATATATATATAGTAGAATCAGATTATAACGACTCCGCTTATAGCTTTCGTACGGCTATGACGACGAAAATTCTGTTCCCCACACAAACTCATATAAGCAAACTAATCTGGTAATAGTGTCTGCCGGATATAACAAACGTCGTTATAAGCGGATTCTACAGTTTATAGAGCCGTCCAAGGCATGGCCAACGTTCTTTTGATTTAGTATCCAATCAACTTGTTAGAGAAGATAAGAAGGGGACGACAAGTAGAATAAATTATACGAAAAGGAAAAGAAAAGATTGAACAAAAACTTGAATAGAGGATTAAACCAGACGAAAAGAAGACGGAAAGAAAATCGATCAGCTGAAAGTGGGAGAAAAATATACGAAAAGGAGATAACGAGAGCCAGAGAGAGAGAGAGTGAGTAAAAAGTAGAGAGCCAGAAGTTGAAAGGAAGGCGCAAGAAAAAGCGTGGAGAAAGAAAGCAAAGAGAAGACGACAAAGAGGCGAAAGAAGGAGCGCAAGAGCCTGGGAAGAAAGAGCAGTGGAACAGAGAGAACAGAGAATACTAAGCAAAAGGATAAAGGCAAAAAAAAAGTAGGAAGCAAATAAGAAAAACACAAAAACTGGGAGATTTCTGGGCGATTTGGAGACGATTCAACATCTGTTTAATCTGTTAAAGAATTTATATTTATATATATATATATTTTCTTTTATATTTTATACATCTGTTTAATCTGTTAAAGAATTTATATTTATATATATATATATATTTTCTTTTATATTTTAATAATCAGGTTTAATACTGAACATGTTTCATCTCAGAAAGTCATTTGCCATAGCGCCATAATCTGGCTAACGATCTGTTGAGTGATGCGTAAGAGGCTGTAAAATTATGTCACTGCGTGGCGGGGATTATTAATCATATTTATCAGTCTTGTTAGCTTCTGTGGTCTTTGTCTCTGCTGCTGCTTCGTCTTCTTCGGTTTCTTCGTTGGCGCCTGCTTATGCAATGCGAGCGAGCTGATCCTGGCCACAGACACTGACCCACATCAGCTGCGGAAAGTGAAAGGATGGACAGTTGTACGCTGAATGTGTTTTTGGCATTTGACCAACCAACAACAACAACAACAAAAGCTACAACAACAATTCACTGAAAAAGAAATAAATAAAAATAGTGAAAAAAAAAAAACAAAAAACGAAAGACTTAGGCAACGAACTTGCCAGCGCGAATTTCGCATTTAATTTTCATGACGCGCTGCACTTTGGATTGATTTGGTCTGGTCAGGTGAATCGCTGGGTGGCATATGCCTGGCCTGACTTGAAGATGCCAGCCATGCGAAAGCTGACAGCACCTGCTGTGCAGCTGCCGGTTCAACGACCAGTGTTGCAAAACGCATGCGTAAGGAAAAACCCTTCAAATAGGAGTTTCTCTTGCATGCACATGCATAAATTAGAGCTTTCATTACTTCGCTTGGGCGAAAGTGTATCAAATTTATGACTCAGCTCAGAATCAGTGTTGAGAAATGTTGGAGAAATAGTACCACAAAGCAAAATGCTATAAATTCTACAAACTACTTTAAACATTAATTGAGTTATATCACTAACCATACAACATGGTTAGTGTATGGTTAGTGGTTATATATTATATTATATATATAAGCTGATGTTTCAGTAGTGTTGGAAAGTGGTCCAAAATGCTACAAATTGAAGTAACTTAGCTTAAATTTGCTTTTTCTTAGAAACGTTGAGTCATTGGAGTGGATTCAATATTTTATATTGGACAAGAATTGAAAAAAAAAACAGTGTTGTAAAACATTATTCTCTTCTTAATATATTACTTCTAGAGTTTAAAAACTATTTTTGGTATATACATTTCACTGCTCACTAGAGAAAAATTTGTGATATGCCAAACTTTGTGATCAAGTGCTAGAAAACTCATGCAACATTCAACATATTTTCACATATATAGGCATATTTTGTTTACATATAAAATGGAAAAGGGAATTTATATATATCCCTCAATGTTTTCATTTTATAGCCCTCAATAAAAGCAAAACAGTGTTGTAAAATGTCACATAAATATTGCATTATGAAATATATGCTTATATGAATATATTCCACATTTATTTAGAATATAGAATATGATTTATAAGTGAATAAAAAAATGTACAGTGCTGTAAAATGTTTCAGAAATTAAGTATTATGCGTGCTAGAAATAGTTTTTTCTCATCCAAAATTCAAGTTGCTCTTCACTAAGAATGATATCATTTGTTAGTAATCTCAAGTTTCAGGGTCAGCTTTGACCTTGCTCAATTTTCTTATATTTTTTTACCTCTTTGTCTGCTTATTCTTCTTCTTCTTTTAATACGCCCACGCACCGTGCGAGAATCTTCCGTTGCGTTAAGAACGTGACAATGCGTAGTTAAGCATATTTATTTAATTTTATTATTATATTTTTTTTTTGTTAATTAAATAACAATTTACAGCACGACGTGTGACTAATTTGCAAATGAAAAACTGAAATGAAATTAAGAGTGCTCTAGTCGTGCGTGCGCGACTAGCAGATGCCATACAACTATGAGTTCGTATAGATTGCTAGAATTGTATGCGTTTTATTGATCTTCACAGACTTTATATATAATTAACTGCTGAATAGAAAATCACATGTCAAAAAAAAAAATCACTGCTCTAGCTCTTAGAGTTCCTGAGTTCAATTGGGTTAGTATTCGATGGGATGGTATTATGTGGTCCTATATACTTTCTCTCATTCGCAGCCCTAAGGCTTATATTTTCTCAATTCAAATATCTTGTTTATATCACTTTGGAATTTCATATGACTACAGGGTATATGAAAACTGTAATATATGTAGTTTGTCTAGTTTCGATTTCGTCATTTCATCAGCGACGCTGAAAGTCGCTTAATCTGTCTATAAAAGAAAAAGTCAAAGAAGAAGAAGAAACATACAAATATATATATATATATATTTTTTTTTGTATGTCAACAAGTTCATGGAGCACTTGCCACGCCCACCTCCCAATTCATTGCCTCTCTCACCCCCTTTCTCTCACTCTTTCTTTAAACAACAAATGAGATAATTTTCTTTGGCATTGAATCAATGCCTCAAGTCCCATCAAATAGATATATAATCCAATACAATGGGCACAATATAATGAATAAATATATAATTTATAGGGTATATGCGTTGATAACTAATCTCTATTGGCCTCCATAGTCTCTTTTATTTTTGCTGTCATTGTTTGCAGCTGTGAGGTGTTAAGTAATTATACCCTGTAAAGTGTGGAGTAAGGTTAAGTGGGGCATATGGGTTTTGTGTAAAAAGTATGTAGCGCAAAAAAAATCTGGCAGCTCAAATCATTTATATTGTAATACTCAAGAGCAAAAATTGAGTCGATAACACATACGATATCGATAAATATCGTTATAGAAATTTCATTTAAATTAGTCGATCTTTGCAATAATTCATATATAATAGGCAATTACTCTCTTGCATACCCTAAAGTAAATTTTCTTATTTACAGGGTATCTCCCAGTCATACATTTCCACGAGGAACACGCACTTATGTCATTAGTATTCCCTTTTTCTTTTAGCTGTTAAGATAAACTCGTAATTGCTTTGATTTTTATGAGGAGTCCTCGTTGAGGACCAACATTAGTATACCCTGTAAATTTTATGTGAATGCGAGGGGCAAGCTTTTTGCAACGTCGTGACAAAGTGAAATATGTATATAGAAAATGCTTACAAATTATGAGCATGCTAGATGTATACCCTGTAAAATTTGAAAATCAATGGTTAAGCAGCTTCGATTTTAACAGCTAGTTAAACTAACTGTCAAGTTTGACTAGCATACAGGGTATATACTAGTCGTGCTTAAGCCACTGCCTTACTAGTTCACTTCCATATGTTCAGCATGCAAAGAAAGATTAGAAAAGAGAGAAGAATAAGGAGAAAGGAGAAAGAGAGAGGGAAAGAAAGAAATTTCATCTTTTATATCTATCGTTTACATGCTGTTAATGTGAGAAGGCTTTACATTCACTTTTTTTCTTGTATTCAGCAATGTTATGCCAAATGGGGTATGCTCGTTTCAATGCACACTTTAAGTACTATGAAAGTAATATAAAAAGTTTAAAGGGTATTTAATTAATGAAAGCTGCTTCACTATTCGGCAAGGTCATTTGCTAGCCTCATCTCTCTCTCTCTCCCTCTCTCTCTTCATCTTCTTGACTCCCTCTCTTCCACTCTTTTCCACGATTCAGAGCCCCATTTGGTCTAATTACGCAATAGCCCACATAGCGTAAAGCGTATCTCCAAGATAAATATGTTTTATCTTTTGTATCGGCTTTTATAATTAGCTTTGAAAAACTGTGGGAAAAAGTAACTGTGCATGAATTCGTGTGTGGGTTGGTCGCATTAAATATGCCTGCGTTAAGATAGGTCATGAAATGCCTTGGCGATAACAATAGCTGGTCGCGCGACAATGAAACTCTACACTTTATTATATTAAAAAAAATTTACATAAATTTGTTTGTTTCTGTAATCACGAGCATTTGCTTAATTGCTGAATCTGCATTTGAATCAAACTCAAATTGAAATTTTTAAATTTGCGGCAAATGGGTTGGCCAAGAGTCTGGCAGCACTCAAGTCCTTTAAGAGTTAAGTTAGCTGCGCTTCAACAGCAATGAATGCAATTTTCGAATATAACTGTAAATCAATTAATTTAAAAGCAAATGAGAAAACGAAAATAAACAAAAAGAAAAGCTATGGAAAATGGGAACAACAGCCAAATCAAGTATCAACAATTGCCATAAAAATACTTTGCCATCATTAATCATAAACCACTTATAGTTCAATTAATGCCAAAAGACAAACAAAACTTTGGCCATGTTTTGGGGCCTCCACTCCGGGCAAACGCCATTCGTAGAACCAGTTGAGCTTTGGAATCGGCAGGAAAATGAACATATCACAGCTGTTTCAGTCGTATCAGGATTTGTCCGGGCAGCAGATGAATCAAATCAATGAGTATGTGGCGCAAGCCCTGCTGCACGTGGTGCACATCCACATAATGAGCGTGACGCCGTCACTGGTGCTGACCCTCTGCTGCCGCAATAATCATACGTGCAACTTCTACAACGAGATGATGAGCGTGCTCTTCCGCGACTGGGGCATAGCCCCGCTCCAGATAGTCACTGTGGAGCAGGGCGTGCTGCGACAATTTGTACCGGGTCGCCGGCACTACAATCTGATATTCACGGACTCCTATGCAGCCTTTGCGGAGATCGAGGTGGAGGCCCATTCCAAGGAGTACAACTATAATGAATATTATTATATATTTCTGCAAGCACGCGATCGTCTGCTGCTGGGCGAGATGCGTCGTATTTTTGCCCACTGCTGGCGCCACCAGCTCATCAACTGCAACATCCAGGTGCAGCGCGCCAATGGTGACATCCTGCTCTACACGTATCTGCCCTTTGGCCCAGAGAGCTGTGCGGATACGACGCCACAGCTAATCAATCGCTACAATGGCAGCCACATGCTCCATCCCCAGCTCTTTCCGGCCAAGCTGCGCAACTTCTATGGCTGCCCCCTGCGCGCCGCCTTGCAGAACATGCCGCCGTTCATTTAGCTAGAGGGCACGCGGATCACGGGCGGCCTGGAGGGACGCCTCTTGCAAACGTTCATAGCGCGGCTCAACCTGACCATTCAGGTGCAGCAGCTGCCCAAGGAACAGGATTTGTTCACCAACAAAATGATGCGAATGGTAAATGCTTGCATTGCCAAATATCTCTTCTGCTTATGCTTACCTCCTTTTCGTCTCCCAGCTGCAACGTGATCAAGCGGATTTTTGCGTGGGCGGAATTCGCCAGACGGTGGCCAACAGTTTGTCAGCCACCTCAACCCACAGCTACCACCAGACGAGCGTCCGTTTTGGTGTCTTGAGCCTCAGCTACGAGCTAAGTTCCTTGGACATTTTCTTCTATCCGTATCCGAGGTCCATTTGGCTGGGCCTTGGTGGCGTCTTTGCCATGTCGATTCTGGTGCTACTTATCATGGATCGGCTGCTGCAGCTGAGGGAGCAGAGCTCCATCCTGTTCAATGTGGAGCTTATCTTTGTGGGCATGCCGATGCTGGAGACGTCGAGCTCCATTGCCAAGAGTATCTACTGCATCATGTTGATGTTCTACACATTGCTCATACGCACCGTCTACCAGGGCATGCTCTACCACTTGATACGCACGCATCAGCTGAACCGGCTGCCGCAGTCCATTGAGGAACTGGTGACCCACAACTATACGGTGGTGCTCTCGGCCAACATACACGATGCACTCCTCGAAATATCCACGGTGCAACAGATGCGCTACCACCTGGTCGATGCCGACAGCGACTTGATGCAACCTCTGGAGTATGTGGCAGACCGTCCAAGGGACAAACGACAAGTGGCGGCCACTGTGCAGGACATCTTTCTCATGTACAACCGTCGGAGTGCCTACAATGCAGAAGCCCAGTCCCAACAGGAGGAAGCAAATCACTTCGAGATTATCGCGGAGGGCGTGATCGACCTGCAGCTGACGATGTACCTGAGGAAGCATTCCTTTCTGATCGATGCCTTCAACGAGGAGATCATGTGGATGCGCTCCGTGGGACTGCTGGCCATATGGGCGCGCTGGGAGCTGGACGAGAGACAAATGCGTGCAACGCAATTGAGCCCCCGTGTATTTGGCATTCAGGAGCTCTACGTGTTATTTATTTGGGTTCTGATTGGATTGTCGGTCAGCACGCTTGCCTTTTGCTTGGAGCTGCTCTCGCTACGCTCCGTGCGACTTCAGCGCTGGTTTCTATCAAAATAGGAACATATATACTTATGTAATTAATCTAAAATTGTAAAAAACTGTAATTAAAAAACGTTTCAGTTGCAATAACAGAAATTCGAAAATACAAAAAACCTATGAAACACCAAAAACAACTGGTCACCCTAGCTATAAAAATTTCCCAAAGTAGTTCATTTTTTTATCAAAGCTTGGCTTGCCATAACGGCAGCTTAGCAAATAGTTCATATAAACAGATTCATTGTATCAGAGCAGATCGTTTGGATTAGAAACATATTTAATTGAAAAATTCGGCATATTTAGAGACTATAATAGATTTGACGCGCATCCAGATAGAGAGCAATGCCCACCCAGATTAGCGTATTCCACACCGCCTCCAGCAGCAGCAGGAAATGCGTATTCATAGCGCCGATCCGCCAATGCCAGGGCAACATCTTGTGCATCACCGTATGGCCGACATACATTATGATGGCATTCATGCCGCACTCGGTGAACGGATAGCCAGACCACAGCTGGCGCACATCCACCACATAGTAGAGCACTGAGAGCAGTACCAACGCCAGCGCCACAGTGACGAACACAAACGACAGCGACCACAGATTCTTGTTGACCGGAATGACGCCCTGCTCCTTGGAGAAGCCACACAGAGCACCACCCAGCAGACCCATCAGCGAGGCGCCCAACATCCAGCGCCTTAATCGTGCCTGCCACGTAACATGCACCAGCAGCGTGACTCCAGCAAAGGCGCCCAACATGGCCTGCACTATGCTCAAAAGGCAGCCTGCAAATGGAGGGAGAAAAAGCATATATTAGAGCAATGAGAGAGAGAGAGATAGCACAAAGGAAACAAAGTGAGAGTGAGCGAGAGCGGGAGGAAGGATACATTTGATGATATGGAGAGATGTAGGAAGAGAGAGAAAGAGAATGAGTGAGACGCTTATTACAACAGACCGATACCGAGTTTTATATAGAGTAATACCGTCCTTAGACTTTCCATACTCAATAAGTCTTACCAAAAACTCCCTCCGGATCAAAGGCCGATGCATCGTAAACATATTTGGCCGTGGGATGCTGATAGATGTGCGCATTGCCCAGGATTAGGCGATCCACATAGCCCGCAGCACCACCAATGCAATTGGGATCGGCTGCATTGTTGTGCTTGCCGCCTGGGCCGAGATAGCCGCGCGGACAGCCCGGCACACGCAGGCCAAATGTCAGGCCCAAGTAGCTGGCAATTAGGGCGAGCAGCACGGCCAGTTCTCCGCTGAACAGGCAGATGTCGTAGATGGCGCGTTGCCAGGCGCGCTGCGGGCTGAGCTGATCCCGCCGGCTGCAGAGCGTGTGCAGCACGCCGGCCACCAGATAGGCGATCCCGAAGCGCTGCAGCACGCCCATCAGACGCAGCTGCTCCAGCTGGGGGCCGTTAATCGAGTTCAGACATAGCCCGATGGCGAACAGTTTGCAGGAGCGCCAAACGATGCGCAAACAGATTCTCGGCTTGCTAATGCCACGCCCGAGTTGCGCCTTGATCGACAGCGGAATGCACACGCCCATTATCCAGAGGAAGGTGGGAAAGACGATGTCGGCCAGATGAAGGCCATTCCAAGCAGCGTGCTCAATCCAGCTGTAGCCGCCGCCGCCGCTATTCACGAATATCATTAACACAATGGAGAGTCTGCAATCGAATAATACATATATATATTTGGTTTTACATGGTATCTCGAGTGCTGACTAACCCGCGGAATGTGTCCAGACTGCGCAGACGCTTACGCTGAGTCGCCTTGGCCGCTGCATCGCCAATGCTGTCCGCCACGGCAGCTGCCTCATCGTAGCGGTAACGCTTCCAGGCGCAACTCACGAGATTCAAGAGGATTAGCAGCGAGGCGGCCAGCACAAAGACTGAGAGGAAAGCTGTACGGGAGAGCGTAGAGTAGAATTCAAATATGAGTCAGTTAAACATTTACGAAATACGAGAACCAGATAATATGTATGTAAATATATGTATGTATGTGTTGTGCATGGAGCAGAAATGTGAGTGGGAGTGAAGGAAAGGGAAAAGAGAGGGACAATCAATAATCCAGAAGGGAATTTAAGCATGCATGACAAATGAACAAGTTTCGCTTCAAGTATGAACGATCAGAACGTTAATTACTATACATACATATGTAGATACATACATATGTGTGTACATAGATACATACATATGTACATATATGTGCATGTTAGCGATTAGATTGACTAGCGTAGGAAATCGACACTTACCGTAATTAATGGGAACGCCGGGTTTGTCAACGGCAAAGCTGCAGCTGCCATTGGCTAGCAGTGTGAGGTTATATACACCGAATTCTTGTAGATCGCTGCGGCGCAGCGCGCACAAAGCCGAGCTGCAAGGGTGGGGCGAAGACGTATGAATGAGAAATCAAGTGAATAAGCATTAAGTAAACACAGTCAAACACAGACACACAAACACACACATACATACACATACACCGTTTAGGCATAAGAATGGCGTGTAAACAGATGTCATGATGATATTATTGCAATTGGAGCCATAAAGATTATGCATAAGCAGAAAACATATGTATGAGTGTCGTAGTGATGAGCGCGTGTTATACAAGACACGCAAGCGAATCACGAAATATGCAAATATGCGCTTATATTTATCTTATTATTATATGTAGATGTATATGAGAGACTTGTTAATCGTAAATTGAACAATTTGCTCGCATGAAATTTGTTTATGGAATTTATGAAAACATGTATTGATTCGCGCTTGATCGGCGCAAGCAAAGCGATGATCATCAAACGTAACCATCTCTAGAACGCTGTAAGTCACACACACTCATACGCAAACACTCACACGCATGCACACCAATTGCAACACATACACATTCTCGAAGGCATAGTGACCCTGATCGTGTGCATAAATTTTAAAACTCAACGGGTAAGCGGTGCTGAGCTTTAACGGTTCCAGCGACCCAGCTATGGGCAGAGCTTTCACTTTGGCAAATGGACACTGCAACAACAACAACAACAACAAAAGCTCTTTAAGAAATGAAATGCGGCGCTAAATGATTGTATGCAAGTGTCAACATACCGTATAGCACTCATCGGACAGGGTATACAGATAACTCTTCTCGGCATACTCCGTATGCAAATACATATAGGCCTGATCGACGCGCAGGTCACGCATATCCAAATCCCGCCAATGGGGCTCCGTGTACTCCACCAGAAACGACATTCCTTGTGTGACTGGCAACGTTGTGATCGCAAATTAAATTCAATTTATCCAATTTGGCAATTGTTTGTGCAGTGCAGTGCGCCGTTGACGACTAACTGCGCTCCAACGGCTACAAAATTGCCATATCAACGCCTATTTTTTGTTGTATACAAAACGAAATCGAAACTATTTCGAGTGCGCAATAAAAACAAAACGCAAACACAAACAAAGCGAAAATTTCTAGCATGATGAGAGCCACATACCCTTACCGCAGTCACACACTTATGGTTTGCTACATATATGAAAATAAAACAAATATAATAAAAGAAAAACCCATAAATTATTTAAGTAATTCCTTCTTAATTAAATTATGAATGCTAAATGATAATTAATAGTTACATATATTTAACAACTATTATAAGATGCAGCTGCTGTGTTACATACCAGTTTAAAAAGCCGTGAATGTTCACACATCTAGTGCATTAGCAAAACAAACTTGTTGCAGTGTTGCGCAATGTTCGAGCAGTGCTGACAACATGCAGCTATCGATAACGATAAGTGCAGAGCATAACAGCTGATTTGCCCTGCTGAGTGGCCAATAAATAATTGTTGCTCCGCCTTGGCTGTGTGTTTGCTGATTTCTTTGCCTGCCCCACCAAATGGCCGCTGGCGCCACATCGTTAACGAAATCGGAGACGCGTCGCCTATGCGCCATCACCTTCTTCGCTCGGCTGCATCCGGGCGATGTGTGCGGTAGCAATGGCCTGCCACTAACTCCGAATTCGATTGCCATTTTGGGGCGTTCCCAACGGCTGAAGGAGCTGCAGCATGAGCATTTGTGTCAGTATTTGGATGTGGTGCGCGGCAAGCATGGTAACAGCAGGACTCACAAACTCACCCACTCTTTTCCCAACTTTGCCTAAAGATAATTTACTCATGTGTTTCTTTCTTTCAGAGCGCACCATTGTCGTCTCGGAATATGTCGGCTGCACGTTGGACGATTATGTGAAGCGGCGCGCACAAACACCCATCAAGCACACACACATACTACGCATATTCCATCAGGTGGCCAGCGCACTTTCGGAGCTGCATGCCCACAGGCTGGTCGTTCACAATCTGGAGCCGCGTCACATACTCGTGGAGGGCAGTGACGATGCGGTGCACGTTAAGCTCTTCAACTATGGCATGCATCACATGACAAAAGGCGGCGCCTATGTGCCCTTTCCCATTGGCAATGTGCGCTATATGGCACCGGAGCGTCTGCTCGGCGTCAATGGCAACATCAAGAGCGATGTCTGGGCCTGGGCGATGCTGCTGCTGGAGCAGCTGCTCCAAACTGAACTGTGGCCCAAGTTGAAGCTAAGCAATATTGCCTGGAAGCTGTTGGCCTTTGCGCGCAATGCGAAAGTCAATGTTGTGGAGAAAATTGCGCGCGAGCATCAGCGCCTTGAGTTGTATCAGCAGCTGCCGCAAGAGTTGCGTGAGCTCCTCGAGCGCTGCCTGAGCGTGCTGCCTGCTCAGCGTCCGCTGCCCACCGACCTGCTGCAGCATGCGTGCTTTGCACAGCTAAGCCAGGAGGTGCCTGCGGTGCAACCGAATGAATCGGCAGAGCCTGTGCCGCTGTTGCTGCGCTGCCCCCTGACGCAGATCTACCACCTCTGGCAGTTAGCCGGCGGCGATGTGCAGGCGGAGCTCAAGAAGGAGGGCCTGATACGCAGTGAAGCGCCAATTCTAGCATTGCCCCA